>CM060906.1:905619198-906869198 GCA_030737815.1 Allium fistulosum | reverse complement strand
GCCTATAGCCTTCTCCAAACGCTTTTTCAGAATAGATTTGATAATCTTGTTTACAGCTTCAACCTGTTCATTCGCCTGAGGGTGAGTGACCACCACAAACCTCTTCTCAATACGATACTTTTGACAAAACTCTTTAAATTCGGTGCTATCGAATTGAGTTCCATTGTCAGTCACGATAGTCCATGGAAGACCGAAACGACATATGATGTTCGGAACAACGAAGTTAATAACTTTCTTGGTTGTAATCTTGGCTAACGGCTCCGCCTCGGCCCATTTGGTGAAGTAATCAACCGCGACAATCGCATACTTCGCGCCACCTTTGGAGATTGGTAGAGAGTTGATTATGTTGATACCCCAAATAGCGAATGGCCATGGACTGACCATTTGTGTGATCTCCGTCGACGGGGCTCTTGGCACTTTTGCATATACCTTGTATTTGTCACATCGTCTAACATAGTCAGCTGCATCCCAGTTCACAGTCGGCCAGTAGCATCCATAATGGAGTATCTTTTTTGCTAAAGTTTTCCCTCTAGTGTGACCGCCACATTCCCCCTCTTGGACTTCTTTTAAGACATGCTTTATCTCGTCGTGGGCTATACAATAGAGTAAGGGAACGGAAAACCCTTTCTGTACATAGTTCCTTTCCGCGTATTATACCGTGAAGCTTTGCGAAGGACTTGTCGCTTTTCGTTTCTCTTCTCCGGCAAGATTCCATGCAACAGGTATTCTTTAAATGGAGTCATCCTTGATTCCCTCTCGGGCTCCATCTCTAGTATTTAGTCAACTTCCATCGTATCTATACTTAGGGTGTGCAATGTCTCGACTGGAACCAAGTCCATCTGTTGCGCTGCTTGCGCATCACCAGTGCTGGCGAGCTTTGCCAATGAATCGTCTTTTCCGTTCCGCTCACGCGGGGCAAGTCACTGTCCTTTAGCCTGATAATCTTCCCTTACCTGATATACCACCAGTTGTGAGTCACAAAAGATTTCAAGAGACTTTACTCCGAGCTCTATAGCAATTTTTAGCCCAGCGATCAATGCTTCATATTTGGCTTCGTTTTTTATAGCAGGAAAATCAAGCTGCAGAGTGTAACAAATCGACCGGTTCTCAAGGGTTACGAAGACAATCCCAACTCCGGAACAATGGTCATTAGATGCTTTGTCGATGTACATCTTCCATCGTATGGTAGAGATTACTCCGTTCTCTAGGGGCTCGTCCTGCATGGTAAACTCCGCTATGAAGTCTGCCAATGCTTGTCCCTGAATAGCTCTTCGCGAAAATATGTAATGTCAAACTGGTTGAGTTCGATATTCCATTTAAGTAATCTTCTAGACGTCTCAGGTCATCGCAGGACCTGTCGCAGCGGCTGGTCGGTATACACGTTGATTGGATGGGCCTGGAAATACAGTTGAAGCTTGCGGGACGCGATCACCAAGCAGTACGCTAGTTTCTCTATCTTCGGGTAGTTTCTTTCTGCCTCCGTTAATCGTTTACTGATGTAGTACACCGGTCTCTGGATCCGGTTCTCCTCACGAATCAAGGCGGCACTTATGGCATGTGGCGATATAACCAAGTAAATATACAACTCCTCATGGTCTGCCAGCTTAGACAAAACAGGGACTCGCTCCAAATGATCCACCAAAGCTCGGAATGCGCCTTCACGATCTTGCGTCCACTCAAAATTCCTCTTCCCTTTTCTTATCAGATAGAAGAAAGGAATGCATTTATCGATCGCCCTGGAGATGAACCGACTCAAAGCAACGACCTTCCCGTTCAAACTCTATACTTGCTTAATGGTTCTAGGCGCTTGTATATCGCGAATGGCTTGAATCTTTTCTAGATTAACTTTAATTCCTCGAGCATTGACGATAAAGCCCAAGAACTTCCCCGACGCAATACCGAATGAGCACTTCAAAGGATTGATTTTCATGTTATAGAATCGAAGGATATCGAACATCTCCGCTAAGTCTCGAATTTGGTCATTTGATTATCGTGACTTCATGTGCATATCATCCACCTAGACTTCCATCGTCCTCTCAATCTGATCCTTAAACATTCGGTTAACCAGACGTTGATAGGTCGCTCCTACGTTCTTTAATCCGAATGGCATCACTACGTAACAGTATAACCCAACATCCGTGACAAAACTGGTATGTTCCTGATCTGGTACGTGCATCGGGATTTGGTTATACCCCGAGTACGCATCCATGAATGATAATAATTCATGCCCTGCGGTTGAATCAACTAACTAATCAATTCTTGGCAGGGGAAAACTATCTTTAGGGCACGCCTTGTTCAGGTCTGAATAGTCAATACACGTTCTCCACTTCCCATTTGCCTTCTTCACCAGCACGGGGTTAGATATCCATTCGGGATAGATGGCATCGCGAAGAAACCTATTGAATTTAAGTTTATCCACCTCCTCTTTAAGAGCGACAGATCTCTTCGGATCCATGCCCCTTCTTTTCTATTTTACTGGGACATATTTTGGATCAATATTTAATGCATAGCTCGCGATGGCAGGCGAGATCCCACACCTGTCAGAATGAGTCCAAGCGAATACATACAGATTCGCTCGAAGGAAATCAATAAGTTCTCTCATCGTTGAAGGGCTGAGTTGTGATCCAATCTTCAACACCCGTGAAGGGTCGTCGTGGCTAACTGTGATATCAATCGTTAGTTCAGCTGGTGCTGCCTTGGTCTCCTTGGGTTCTTCCTCATCATCCCTCAGATCTATATCTCTATAGAACCGAATATGGTGCCCAAGCCAAGGCTTAGGCACCATTTGTCAATCTTCAGTAACTTGGATGCAGACAGACTTGTCTATTCCCTTTCCCTTCTCTTTTCGCTGAGCCTCTCTCAACTCAGCCACATAATAGGCACGGCTAGTCGCTTGATCACCATGCACAACACCTACTCCATTATCAGTCGGAAATTTCAACATCAAGCACCATGGGGCCAAAACTGCCCGAAATTCAGCCAGGGCCGGACGGCCCAGAAAAACATTGTACGGTGAATCTATCTCCAAAACAATGAACGGTATGATCCGCAGCCTCCTATGTTCACCTTCTCCTAACTCAACGGGAAATTCAACATAACCAACTGCCTCGGTAGCCTTGAAACCATGTATACGAGCTTTAGACGGTTTCAAATCCTTAGCATCCATCCTCATTTGATCATACGCCTTCTTAAGGATACTGTTCACAGAGCTTCCACAATCAATCAAAATTCTTCTCACCGAAGCGGAGCCAATCATGGCTGAGATAACCATCGGATCAATAGTAGGAGCCTCTACTCTATTGGCATCCCTACTTCTGAATACTATATCATCCGTCATTGTACATTGTTGCTTGGTCGGAGTTCCATCCTCCATATTCGAACAACATTTGAAATCCACATGCCTCATTGAACTAGCATAGCGCTCCATTTCCTGCCAACTTCTGTCCACAGGATGAGGCCCACCAACTATCGTGTTTATTACCAACCTTCCACCGGTCCGTGCATGCTCCTCAGCCCTGCGCGGAGCTTGCCCTCTATTGGGGTCAGACGTCCCCTGTCCGCCATCCTGCGGATTTTTCAGAAACTGCTGGAACTTTTTCTCCCAAATCAATTTCTCAATGGCATCCTGGAGATGCCTACACTCGTCTTTATTGTGCCCATAACATTCGTGAAATTGACAGTACTTACCGGTTTGCTTTTGTGCCTTCGTCGATTCTTTTGGACGCTGCTTCTTATACTAGAAAGTATTACAGGTGGACAGATAAATGTTCTCTATGGATGCATTCGAAGGTGTATAGCTGTCATACATAGGAAACTTTGACCTCGGCCTTCCAGGCTCCCTCTTCCGATCACGATTCCCTTCTTCACTTCTTTTCTGTTGATTCGGCATGTTTTGTACATTGACCTGAATCTTCCCAGAACTCTCGCCAGACTGCTTTACTGCGATGTTGCTTTATACTGCTTCTCCGTTCGGCCTCGTAGCATTGCTTTTCTAGACATCCTGGTCTCTTCCTTCCTCACAAACTGGGGCGTCTTTGAGTAGAAATGCTCCAGCGTGGCCGGCGTTTTTCCAGTTAGCCAATCATCGAACTCGGATTCGGGGTCAACCCCCCTTGTCACAACCATAAGTATTGCGTGGTCATTAAGGTTACTAACTTCAGTGGCAGCAACATTAAATCTCTACAGGTAGTACTTCAATGATTCCCCCGAAGCCTGGATTACACTATATAACGACATCACATCTTTGGGGCGAGTAGCGTGAATCCGAAACTACTCCACAAATCTTGTTGTCAGCTCGTCAAATCATGAGATCGATTGCAGGGGTAATCTTGTGAACCACATCGTAGCGATCCTAGAAAGAGTTATGGGGAAGCATCTGCATTTGGTAGCGTCGTTCGCTCTTGCTGAGTCCATCAACCATTCGTACCTCATGATGTGCTGTCTGGGGTCAGTTTTCCCTTCATAAGCAGGCATCGTAGGCATGTTAAACCTTCTAGGATACTCCGCATGTAAAATACCATCGGTAAATGGGGTGTGGCTCCTAGAGACTCCCTAGTCATTGTTTGTCAAGCCTTAGTTCTCCCACATCAGCTGTCTGACCATTGCGAATAAATCCGGCATCTAGATAGGCGGTGCCAAGTGGTGGTCATGCTCCACCTTGCGTGAATGTTCCGGTCGTTGTCTTGGGGCCATTTCACGCCTTCTTGGCCTATCATCCTCCTGATGTGTATCCTGAGCATTCACTTCATTATCATTCTGGAGAGGGAGTTGGTCAACATCCGAACGTACTACAATGCCCAAGTTCCTAGGTCCAGCATGCGCATGATCCACCATCTACACTTGAGGAGCTGTCCCGCTTGCTGAGGGATCGGTACCAATCCCTAGGGAGAGATCGGCGCCGATCCATCTTGGCAGACCATGCTGGTCTGCCAAGCGTTGCTTCGACGCTCCTGTCCGTGCTACTTCAAGTCTGTGATGCCTGTGCCTATAATGTTCGTCTGATGAAGTCGAGCTATTTGACGCCGAGTAAGAAGCGAGATCCCTTCTGGCGCTTTGGCGCTGTTGTTTAGAAATCTGGTTCATCAAGTTAGCATCGATCTGGATTTGCTTGTTCAACTGCTTACGACTTTCCATCAGCTCCCTCATCAAGTCATTGAATTCAGCTCTAGCTATGGAATCGGTGGTGTTCTGGACTGCAACGGGTTCCACATTCACATTAGCAGGTTGGTTGCTTGGACCCCCTTGTTGGACACTGGCAGTTTCGTTAGCATCAACATTGTGGGAAGTAGATCTTGTGCGCCTTACCATTCTGGATTTCTTTGCTTATATTTTGGTAAATTTGAGTAGTATCTGCAAGCTTCTGAGGATGGATCTAGATCTCCTTCGGGGGATTTCTTCAATCCAGTAGCAACAAAGGCGATCATAATAACCTGAGAACCGACGCTCTCAGTGAAAGCACCAAAATATTTGCAACCAAATTGGCCGCAAACATCCAAGAACAGATTTAAGTAGTGGAATAAATAAAGAAATTAAATGAAAACAGAGGAGAATCACAAAATATCAAAGAAAACACAGTAGAAAGCAAAAACAACATATTTAAAGTGGTTCGGCGTTGATTGTCTACATCCACTTTGAATATTCTCTTTATTACTTCTCAATTCACTTAATTATAATTACAAATAGTAAGAAAAAACAAGAGATCAGAAAAAAAATGGAGGAAGTTAGTTACAATAATGGTAGAGTTTAACTAACAGCGTAAGAGTCCCCTAGAATGGCCCCTGTAATTGTATTTATAAATGAAGGCGGCCTCCAATCTGACTCAAACTTTGGCAGCATGACATCCTCTACCATATGGGCCCACCATAGGAAGGACTAGGCCCAACAATCAATGGATAGGGATCGGTATCGATCCCTCCATGAGTCGAGTTTGGGCTAGCGATCCCTATGGTAGCTCTCTTATGGTCTACAATGATGGTGCTTCGAATATCATAGTGCTTGGACTTGTGGAGCTTAAGTTCTTGCAATATTTCAACTCGAATCTTGACTTGGTCTAGGCTATGCCGATCCCACCTGATGCCCTCTATATATGTCGACCCATACTCCACTAGTCATGCCTTACCGATCCGTATTATACGAACCGTATCTTGCCGATCCTTATCCTTCGTGGATACTGATCCATACTCCACTCCAAATACATTATGTTGATCCCACTCTCACAAGCGCATCACACCGAACCCTTTAGCTTCATAAGTCATGTCGATCCCTCTACATTCTCACCCAAACCAACTATCTTGCCAAATAACTATGCCGACCTCCCACCATATTAAGTGTATACCGATCCCTCCATTATCTCATCCAATTCGACCAATGCCCATGTCGATCCCTATTCCAACCAAGCTAAACTCCATACTTCAAACATCCTACGTTGTCTATAGATTAACTTTATTCACCCTGGGCTGGATACAACTGCTTGGACATTATTTTGTTGTCACGTAGCTGATGTCTCGTGATCATCCTTCTCATCATTAGTCGAGCCTGGCCTTCGTAATCAGCCCCATGTAGCCGGATCAAGGCACCGGGTAACACTTTAATTATATTACTGTCTCGCCTGTTTTATATTTATGTTATGTGTTATATTTTATCTATGTGGTATGAGATATATGACAGGTTATTGTTTGATTGATTGCTACATTGACGGTTTTCCTCCATCGGTCGGGTATCATTACAGTGCATTACGGTAGTATTATGTGTTCCTACTCTATTATATTGGTATACTTTGGTAAAAGAGGTGCAGGGAGGTCATCACATGCCTCTTTTGGGGGTTCTGTTAAGGCTGTCAATGGGTACTCGAAAAATCTTATATTCGTCTACATCCTTATTCGAAAAGCAGATAAAAATCGGATATCCAGAAAAAGTGGATACGGATGTAGATACAAGACATCCACATCTGAAAATTATTTGTTCGGTTTTTATCAAGGTTATAACTTATTTTATACATATTTTAGTAAAATATAAGACATGTATTTATTATGTTATTAAGTTAATTATTTATATTATATGCATTGATGCATACTACTCAAAACTATTTTTTATTATCATATTTGTTGATTTTGCATACTTTTATAATTAATGTGATTGAGAAAAAAAAAATTTATCAAAGTTTTCAATTTACGTTTTTTGACCTATTGATCGTTAGCGGATATGATAATTATTTGATATCTGTTTCTATCCGCGAACGTGGATATGCGATATCTGAAAATAATTTCATATGCGGATGTGGCTAATACACTATCCACATCCAAAAATATCAGTTGACATGCCTAGGTCATGTGGAAGAGATATTTCACTTATCCACCTACTATCTAGAAATTTTTTTTGTTTCATTTATTGGTTTTATGGTGCACTATAGATACAACGATTTACAAAAAACTTGTAATGTCCAAACATGATGTAATCTCTCGTGTTGATGGAATCAACACTTTTGCTTTTACTGATTTTCCATATAATGGTCATAATAATTCGATTACCAGATCTTTTAACCATGATTTTCGTATTAATATCAGTTAATCTTTATAAACTTCCAAATCATTTATTTTATAGTTCTAAACATAATTCGGACTCTTTGATATTTTTAGCACGGACTTTAATTTAATAATAGTGTAGAAACTTGTGGCATCTCAACTATCACCAGCTCAAATGGTAAGATTTCTAGATTGTGTTCTAGATATTTTGTGTTTGATCCACCGAAACATCAAAACCAATGCTCTGCTTAAAAATAAGTATCGCTTTTGTTATAAAAAAAATAAAAAGATTTGTGTTAGCGCTAAAATTGGTCCCTAACATCCAAATCCAAATGAAAGCACCAACCAACAGTCACAGATAACAGATAGAATGTATGTAGAGAGTATAAATATAAAGAACAGTAGAAATTAAAAGGAAAGAAATAATAACAGAGGATTTATAGTGGTTCGGCTAACTTTGGCCTACGTCCACTCCAGAAATTTCCTTTTTATTGATATCAGGATCAAGTACAATTACAATCCGGAGTTTCCAAAATAATAATGGCAGAGTAGCCTTAGTGGAGAAGAGGGAGGGGAACAAAAAATGAAGAAGATTCTCTTTTTTGAAACCCAACATGCTGTATTTATAGGCAAAACCTGAGTCACTGGGCTTCCTGAGTGGTTTGGGCCTACCAAGACCCTAACCGATCCAAACCTCAAACACCACGATCGACCCCAAGTTCATAATATGCCAACCCGATCTTCCCCGGGCATGACTCGAAGCAGGCCAATCCATGACTCGGAGTAAACAAGGCTAGAACTCGAAGCATAATGAAGCCGATCCCTTCCTTTAACATGCCGATCCATAGTTTGCTGCCGATCCATAATTTGATGCTGACTTGAAGCAAGTAACTCACATCCAATCATGTCGACCGACCCCGAAACCAAGCTGGCAACTCAAGTATATTCAAGTGTTGACCCAAATGTAATCCTGCGCTGATCCCAAATTCACCATTCCAAGACCAATCCACTGACCGGAGTCCATCTCGAGGACAAGCAGGCACTGACCCATCCAAATGCCGAGCCATACCACCAAGACCGACCAACTTCGACATGCCGAACCACCTCAGCCTAACTACCTTTGCCGACCAACACATGGCCGAACGCTCGTGACCGACCCACCTTAGCTTTCACACTATGACCGAACGATATGTCCTTCCTTCCTCTATCCGACCGACCCTCCTTAACCGATCCACTCTGACCTAGTTAAGCCGACCCACCTTGACCGAACCACTCAAATGCTGATCCACCCAGTGCCGACCCACTCATATGTCGATCCATACCATCCTGACCGAACCATGCTCCCCAGACTGTACCACACCATCCTGACCAAACCATGCCTCCCAGACCGAACGACCGACACCGAACCATCCATGATTGATTGTCTTTCCATCCGGCCGGCTCAAACCCATCGTATTCCAGTCTCAACAAACGAGTAGTCGATTTAGTTAAATCTGCCTGTCCATGGCCTTGCCAAAAGGCGGGTTAACATTTGCCCCCCAAAACATGCCTTGCTATTGGAAAGTGTGTTTTGAATAGTCTCAAATCCGATATCCGAAGTCCATATGTCATCCATAGCCATACCTTCCGATTCATGATCCAATCCATTTTATCCAAGTGCCATTGTCGTATCCTTATCCAAATCTACGACTGCTCCGAGCCGATATCCGCTTCATATCTAGTAACCAAATCCTTATCCAATTCCATATCCATCCGAACCCGACAACCGAGTTCTAATCCATCCATATCCAATAACCACATCCGCGACCTCTCCGGGTCGATATCCAAATCTGGGACAGCTCTGGGTCCATGCACAAACCCTTAGTTATTCATATCCAATATCCAAATCTATAACCCATACGGGTTCTTGCCAAGCGTAATCCAGACTCGGCGACCTGTGTTAAGTAATGCCATAGTGTTCCTGGTTCAGTGTCCCTGAACCCTAAGTAATGCCGTGGCTTAAGTCCTAAGCCGAATCCTGGTCGCTCCGGACCCTTGCTGAGCATAGTCCATACTCGATGACCTGTAATAGTGACCGATAGATATTATGGGGCCTAAGTCCTAGGCCGAATCTTGGTCGCTCCGGACCCTTACCGAGCATAATCCACACCCGACGGCCTTTTAACCAAAAACCAGAGGAAAATCAAATCAAAATCATATCCAAAATCCAAATCGAATCAGAAAACCAAAAATCCATATCAAAAACCCAAACCAAAAAGCAAACATCCAAACCAGAATCCAAAACAGAAAACAAGCAAAATCGGTAGTTCAAACCAAACCAGAAAAAGCAAGTGTCCAAGCCAAAAATAAAAAACAGATTTCACAAACTAGAGCATCACGGTTTATCATCATCTCAGAGCATGCCTAGGGGTTGTCTCCGCTCCCGTACATGAGTAAATGACTTAGCCGTCTGCCTAGAGTTTGCTACTTATTCCAAACCATCATGATTAGTTGATGACCAACCGACCACCATTCCTGGGCCTTGCGCCATCGTCGTTCAGGGTAGGCGGTGGCTGCTCCTGTTCCACTGCCGCATTCTGAGTTTCGACATATTGTCGCAACTGACCATTCCTTACATGCTCCTCGATTATATCCTTTAGATGTCGGCAGTTGTTAGTATCATGCCCGTTCAGGTCATGAAAGAGACAGTGGCTTCCTGATGTTCTTTCGCGTTCTGAGGGTTCAATCTTTGCCGGCCTTCGATAAGGAAGGCGATCCCGAGTATCCAAGAATATCCGCTCCAACGTTGCATTCAATCCTGTGTAAGTGGAGAATTTTGGTTCTCCCCAGCGCTTCCTTTTCCCTTTATCCTTGTGTTTACCCGAGCTTTCACCGAGCGGTCCTCCATCCTTAACCATGTTTACTTACTTTGACTTCATATCCAAACATGCATCCTCTTGTCGGAGAAATCTCTCGGCTTGATGAAAGAATTCCCCGAGATCCATTGGTGGGTCCCGTATCAACGATACTTTGAAATCTGAATTATCCTTGACTCGTGATACTGCAACCATCAGAACCATTGATGGATCCGGCCAATCCACCGAAGCAACTGCTGCGTTAAACCGAGTTAAGAAAGTCCTGAGTGATTCATCTGCCTTTTGTTTAGCTGACGTCAGTGTCATCACATTCTTCGGCCTTTTTATGTGAACTCGAAAGTGACTCAAGAACTTATCCACCAGTTTTGTCCATGTTCCAATGGATCCATCCTCCAGTTGTCTGAACCACATAGCAGCTATATCGGTCAAGTACAGGGGGAACATCGGGCCATAACCTCCTCTGATGCCCCCAGCACTTCCAGATGCCTTATGTACCTCATCAAGTGGTCAGTGGGATCCCTCTTACCATTGTACACTTCCAGAGTGGGTAGCTTAAAATCGGGTGGATTCCTAACTATCCTGATGTTACGGGTAAACAGACTTTTGTTTACTCCCTCCAAATCCCTGTTTGTCAGACCTCCATGAATAGTTCGCCTGATGATGTCAGCCAATCCATTGTTACCTGCTAAGGGTTGCCCCCCATCTACATTTCCTAACTGCCCACCAAGTCCTCGAGGGAATTCTGGCACATACTCCTCGTCACGTACTCCTGTTTTCCTGTTGGCGTCAGGCTGCGCAGCGTCATCTGGTATCCCTCCATGGATTGGTCCAGCATTACCTGGTGGTGTGCCCCCGAGTCTAGGTCCAACCAGATTGATAGTTGTTTGCTGATTGGGGGCTGCCCCCTGTTGAACCACTCCATCTCCTTGCCTGTTGAGTCCTTCTGATCCAACTCCATGGATCTGAGCTCCTGCAGTTCCTGCTTGTCCAAATTGTTTGAAAAGTATCTGCATCATTTCCTCTTGCCTTTTCATTAACTGCTCCGGCATAGAATCCATCATAAGCTGCATCTTATCCTTAGTGATGTAGATTGAGGCTTGATTAGCTTCGGAGGAAGCCTCCTGACTTCCCTCTTGTTGACTCCTTTTTGTCCTTTGCCTCCTGGTTGATTGCTTTGCCATAGTCTCTAGAATCCAAGTTCCTAGGCCTTTAAATCTGAAATCCAAGCTTCTGAATCCCTGAGTGCTAGCTTTCTCAGTGAAAGCAACAAAATGTTAGCGCCAAAATTGGTCACTAACACCCAAATCCAGATGAAAGCACCAACCAACAGTTACAATTAACAGATAGAATGTATGTAGAGAGTATAAATATGAAGAACGGTAGAAATTAAAAGGAAAGTAATAATAACAGAGGATTTATAGTGGTTCGGCTGACTCTGGCTACGTCCACTCCAGAAATTTCCTTTTTATTGATATCAGGATCAAGTACAATTACAATCCGGAGTTTCCAAAATAATAATGGCAAAGTAGCCTTAGTGGAGAAGAGGGAGGGGAACAGAAAATGAAGAAGATCCCCTTTTATAAAGCCCAACATGCTGTATTTATAGGCAAAACCTGATTCACTGGGCTTCCTGAGTGGTCTGGGCCCACCAAGACCCTAACCGATCCAAACCTCAAACACCACGACCGACCCCGAGTTCATAATATGCCAACTCGATCTCCCCCGGGCATGACTCGAAGCAGGCCTATCCACGACTCGGAGTAAACAAGGCTAGAACTTGGAGCATAATGAAGCTGATCCCTTCCTTTAACATGTCGATCCATAGCTTGCTGCCGATCCATAGTTTGATGTCGACCTGAAGCAATAACTCACATCCAATCATGCCGAGCGACCCCGAAACCAAGCTGGCAACTCAAGTATATTCAAGTGTTGACCCAAATGTAATCCTACGTCGATCCAAAGTTCACCGTTCCAAGACCAATCCACCAACCCGAGTCCATCTCGAGGACAAGCAGGCATCGACCCATCCAAATGCCGAGCCATACCACCAAGACCGACCCACTTCGACATGCCGAACCACCTCAGCCTAACTACCTTAGCCGACCAACACATGGTTGAACGCTCGTGACCGACCCACCTTAGCTTTCACACTATGACCAAACGATATGTCCTTCTTTCCTCTGTCCGACTGACCCTCCTTAACTGATCCACTCTGACCTAGTTAAGCGGACCCACCTTGACCGAATCACTCAGATGTTACCCAGTGCCGACCTACTCATATGCCGATCTATACCATCCTGACCGAACCATGCTCCCCAGACCGAACCACAGCATCCTGACCGAACCATGCCTTTCAGACCGAACGACCGACACCGAACCATCCATGACTGATTGTCTTTCCATCTGGTCGGCTCAAACCCATCGTATTCCAGTCTCGACAAACGAGTTGTCGATTTAGTAAATTCTGCCTGTCCACGGCCTTGCCAAAAGGCGGGTTAACAATTTGAATATCGACTCCCCACTGTTTTCCCCACTGTTTTCATGCAGAGGATTTTGGACTTTTGGCCTCGGTATCACTTTAGATTCGATAGGTAACGATACAACTCAGGGAAAGGATGCAAGTGTGCAATAATTGACAGACATTTTGATTTTGAAACCGATGCCTCATTCAAAAGTTTCTATTACTCAAGTTGCCAACGTGTGCACTTATTTTTTCACATGTTGAGTATGCAAGTTCTTTATTTTGGGCTTATTGTAATTTTAATATTTTAATAAAATTGCAGATGCCAGCGGGGGATTTTCAACACATGACCCTGGTGATTTTTTTTCCTTTTTTATCAATACGTTTAATTTTTTGTTTGAAAAAAGAATAAACTAAAATAAATCTTTGCTGTTAACTATTAATTATATAATTCTACAATGACTTTAGTCGAAAATAATGAAAAGGTCTTTATTCGACAACAAACCATGTTGTCAGTCCCAGTTATTAGAAAATATTTATAAGCTAAAACTACTTGCAACGCCGAAATATTTATATGTTAAATGTACTTCTAATATATTTAATATTTATTTCTCCATCACTCAGTCAATAGATTAACCATGTAACTTTCACACATATAAGCAAAATTGGACCCATATAAAGTCTACTATGATTGGAGAGAAAAATTAAATTAAATTGACTTCATACTAAATTATAAACAGTCGTTGCGGAATCAAAATTATTGCAAGAAAACAAATTAATGACTTGATATGCTTATTTAGTAATTTATCAAGTTCTTTTTTATAATACTTTTTTTATAACACTTCGTTGATATGCTTATGTTTTTTCATAAAACTTCCCTATTTAATAATTTATCAAGTTCAATTTTATAGTTGTTGGTAGTGGCACCCAAAATTATGCCTATGGCTACCATGTAAAGTCTAATAGATATCAAAATTTTTATATGCTACCTAATACCAAACTCAATTTTTTAATTCGACCCTAAACGGCTGTGTGTTTTTATTTCCAACGACCGTTCACCACCATACAACGATCAACAACCGTGCAGCTTTGATTTGCAACGACTGTTCACCGTTGTATGGTGATATACAACCGAACAATATTTTAGTACCTATTTGATAATACAAAATAATGCATGGTGTTAGCAAGCACGTAAACAAAGTAATAATTTTGGAATGTCATATCAATATAAAATATCATTTTCTACATAAATTACATAATTACTACTTTCAGAGTAGCATAAAAAATCTCTGCTGGAAATTTTTGTCTTAACTACATCTAAAATATCATATCGAATTTTGAATAAAGTAACAAAATTTGGTGAGCTGAATAAAAGTTAGATATAAGAGATAAAGCAACTACTTCTGGAGTGTAGTATTGCTATATAATATCTCTTTTGAAGATAAATTATTGTCAATACTTCTAGTCTTTTATACGATGTCCCTTTAGGGGAGGTAGCTTTATTTTTTAAGTAATTGCAATTTAAAAATTCTACAACATCTTTTCTGGGATGTTGGATTTTGCAATATAAATATAAATAAAACACTAAAACATCTCTTCAATAAATTTATACATACACACGCATCTGTAAACATAAATAGTATAACATATGGGTTATCTATTCTGGAGAATACTACAAGGCATTTCTTCAACTAAATAGCTAGGCATATGTACATAGAAGTAATTTATCAAAACATCAGGTTTTATAACATTGCATGATTAGTAAAAACTAGTTCTACTAATTATTTTATAATACTCACCAAACTTCAAGTTTGAGTTATATTAGATTTTATCAATGAGAAAACAATAGGGAGAATAATAAAATTGAAGTTATACATATTGAAATGAAATTAGACTTTGCATTGCAAAAAACTACATATTGACCATGTATGATTTTCCATAATTGGAAGTAAATAATGGAGGAAAATATTTTAAACTAAAAAATATAAACTAACTAAAACATATATGACATAGAAGAAACATGAACTGATACGTCATTTGATTTCATACTTTGTAAATAATGAACATCCATTTCCAAAGCTAAATTGATAACTAATTTTCAATCCGGGAGATGTTTGAAATGTCACACGACACAATATCTTTTGGATACATGATCAATATAATGTGTAAGTGTAAAGAAGTAAAGTAAGGTATAACTCATTTAGAGATTTTTTAAATCTATTGAATGCACTATTATAATCTTATCTGAAGATGTATTTATCTCTTTTAACTTCTTCAAGAAATGTAATCTTATCATTTCACATAGTTTCAAGAAAGCTTCGGGTTTCTAATTCATAATCACTTCAAATTCATAATCACTTCATATTCATTAATTTGTTATGAACTTCAGGTTCTCAAATTTTGGGCAAACTTCATTTTTTTAGAAGGTTATACATTTCGACTAATTAAAATAGATATCTATAAGATTTCAAGTCTATAGATTTTATCAACAAATCTTTTCTTAATTCAAGACTTCAGGTCTCGGACTGAGTTATACAACTTCTGGTTCAAAATTTTTCTCTACACAACTTCAAGTTATTGTTCAAACTATTTCTACCACTATATCAGATATTGCTTGTCAAAATAAATACATCACGTAATAAACCATGTTTCTATTATTATTCCAAACATAAATATGCACTATCATTTAATTTGCTATAATCAATGCATTTAGTGCATTTATGATAATAAGGAAATTTTATTTATTACTATAACGACCGCATTTAATGCATTTATGATAAAACTGAATGCAGTTAACTATTATGTGGTCAAAATTGTTGTTACAAAAAAATGATTTCTTTACAAATATATGAATCAATTGAAAAAACGATACTTAAAGTAAAACAATTCCATCTCGGATCTAGGTTCAATATTACTCAATAATAAAATCACAATGAACACCTTAAAGAGGTACTTCAATAATCAAAATTTCTAAATATAACCAATTCTTATACAATGCTCAATCAAAAATTAAGTAAAATAATATAATCATACAACAAAAATTTTATAATCTCTTATATAAATGGTTCTAAATTATGCAGATCTGTCCATATCATTCATAAACATAAAGAAATAATTATACATCTTAGATCCAAATTGTTTTTCTCATAAGAAAAGCAACTCCATAATTTTTTACCAAATATATCAAAACAAACATGTAGATCTTTAAATCAACGCAAATTATTTCAGAAATTTTGGAAATTAAGATTATTTCCCAACATAAAAACATTTCTGAATTTTATTTCATTACACAAATCATATACAGATCATTTAGATCTTTCTACATCAAATTACCTTTTAGTCTAGAAATAGTAAAAGGATCAAATCCAAAATTATCCAAAAAAAAATATTTCATACATAGATCAAGTAGATCTGTAATTTGAATAAAATATCAAAATCATTTCCAAAGTCTTTATTTAAACGAAAATCTAAATCAAAAAAAATTTTAGAATGGAAACTTCATTTAGCAAACACGTATAGTTACTTAGATCCATATCACAAACCAGAACGCAATCAAATTCAATAAATTTATTTGAATCAACAATAACAGAAATTGTCACATTCAAAACTTGCTTTCCAAATTAAATGAACTCAAAAGCATACAAAAATAAGCAAGTTTTAAATAAATTCAAAAATCATTACGTTCAACATTTTATTTTTAAAACATGTACAGATCTCATATACATATCATTTAAGTATGATATTGAGATCTATAATATAATGAGATCAGAAAAATAAGAACTAAAAAAACTATATCAGATCTACATTAGAATGAGATCTAAAATATAACAACTAAAAAAATATATGTATAATGGAATGTATCAAAATTTTGATCTATGATAGAATGAAATCTAAAAAGATAAAATCTATACTATGAGATCAGAAAAGATAAGATCTATAGAATGAGATCTGGAAAATTAGACTTTCATAGGATGAGATCTGAAAAATTAAATCTATCATTGAATGAGATCTGAAAAATTAAATGTATGATAAAATGAAATCTGAAAAATTAGCTACCATTTTGAGATCGTGCTGATAACGTGGTGTAAGTTATAAGAAGATAATAAGTCATTAGAGAAGATAGAAGAAATTTTATTTTCTGTGAATATATACATATAATGCAATGGAGCTTTATAGACATATCATAGAAAATGAAAATTACAATAATACCCATGTAACATTTAGCATATTCATACTCATAATTTTCTTATAATTTTTCAAGTTCTTTTTTACAAGACGTGAAGACGTATTTCAAATGCAATATGGATGACATACGACATTGAAATTCTTATAGCAAATCTTAATATGTCAAACATACAGAAAGTAATTTGACAAAATAACCTTTTGTCAATAAGTTATTTGAAAAAATATAGATTCATTGTCAATTATACTAAGCTGAAAAATTCTCACTTTATCATCGTTAAAACCAACCTATCTTCAAATTTCGATGGGTTTACAGAAATCGGTTGAGAGCTTTTTAACTCATTTAGAAAGACAAAGTAAACTACTAATCAATATGTTTATTATACAGAGTCCAGACTCTTATTACTATATCTACTTTACACAATGTGGGACAATTCTTTCAACTCATTTCTCAAATCACAGAGAATAACCCATTTCTCAAATAAGAACCCATTAATTTTAATAAACATTTAATCAGCGAAGAATGTTACGAGCACTATTTCTATTACCCAACATCCGAAGTGGATGTATAAAATTGATAAAAAGAAATGTTTCGTCGAATGCTTACATATTTTTTCTACGCCTAAATCCTTTGTGCAAATCTTTCCTCTTTTCCAACAAATGTGGTGCTAAGGGCCGAGATTTCGGATATGGGCATCGGCTCGATGGTTGAATGTCGACCGCCTTGCCCTCGGACGGCATAAAACTAAAGCAGGCGTTCAACCACGCAGTGCATGTAGCCTAAAGCGCCTAAACATAAGCACAATCTTTATTCATATTTCATAGGAGAAGCAAAAACAAATACAACAGTAAACAAATTACAGTAAATTTAAAGCAGATGATCCGTGGCAGTTGATGTTACAAGCATTGAAAATACAAGCGTAATCATAATTATTTCAATAACAAAGCAGGGCAACATGTCGTCAGTCCTGGTTATTATAAAATATTTATAAGCTAAAACTACTTGCGATGTCAAAATATTTATATGTTAGAAGTACTTCCAATGCATTTAATATTAATTTTCCATCACTCAATCAATAGATTAACCATGCAACTCTCGCACATATAAGCCAATTTTGATCCATCTAAAGTCTACGATGACTTGAGAGAAAATATAAATTAAATTGACTTCATTGTAAATTATAAACATGGAATCAAAATTATTGTAAGAAAAACAAACAAACGACTGGGTACGCTAATTTAATAATTTATCAAGTTTATTTTATAAGACTTCATTGATAATGTTATTCTTTTATAAAACTTCCCTATTTAATAATTTATCACGTTCTTTTTTATATCTAATAATTTATCAATTTCTTTTTATAAGACTTGAAGGCGTATTTTAAATGCAACATGGCTCACACAGAGATTGAAATTCTTGTAGCCAAATAGCCAAATCTTACTGTGACAAATATATACAGAAAGTAATTTGACAAAATGACCTTTTGTTTTGTATCAAATTATTTGAAAACAACAAAATATTTGAAAAAGTAGAGATTTATTATCATTTCTACTATGATGAAATGTTCTCAATTCATCATTGTTGAAACTGATCAATTTTTAAATTTCGATGGGTTTATAGATATCTGCTGAGAGCTTTTTAACTCATTTGGAACATTTCATTTCTCAAATTGAAAACTCATACACTTGAAACCACTTCTCAAATTCAAAACGAATTAATTTTCACAAATATTTAATCAACAAAGAATGATATTAATTTGAGCACCATTTCTATTACCAAGCATCCGGATTTGTGCAAATATTTCCTCCTTTTCAACAAATGTAGTGCTAAGTGTTGAGATTTCGGCTATGGGCACCGGCTCGATGGTCGAATATCGAGCGTTGTGCCCTAGGACGGTGTAAAACTGCCGACCAAGCAGGCATTCAACCGTCGAACAAAGCGCCTTAAGCCTAAGGCGCCTTAGCATCACAATTTCATAAAGGTGTTCAAGTGCATTTTCAATCAATCCTTCCATATTTTTGTTGATCTAAAATTTGATTTTACATTTCATATTGCAATTAATTAGCATAGTTAATAAGGTTTTATCAGTTTGATCGAATCCTCCAACAATGATATACTGTGTAAAGTTGGAAAAAACTTTAAAAGAAAAAATCCATGAAATAACAAAAGAGAAACATAAGCACAACCTTTATTGATATTTCATAGGAGAAGCAAAAACAAATACAACAGGAAACAAATTACTGTAAAATCAAAGCAGATGATCCGTCAAGCATTGGAGATACAAACGTAATCGTATTTATTTCAATAACAAAGCAGGGCAACATGGTGAAGAGAGAAAAGAAGCTTAGACAGTCAACGAACTTTTCTTAAGGGCATTGTCAAGGGAATCCAAAGCCTGAATGGTATTCTGTAGATAGTACTTAAAAGCGGTGACAACTGGAGCAATCGGAGCAGTAGGGTTGGCATCAAACTCTTGCTTCACATCCTCATCCACTTTAGTAACTGCCATCTTTGCAGGAAATGACTTTGCTTGCTCAAGATATGAGTCCATGCGAGGAGTAGCAAACCAGCGCTGCATTGCGACATCGCCACCCTTTGCTGCAAATCGCTGATGTTCATGGGAGCTCTCCAAAGATAGTGCAAACGAGCGCCCATCCGTTTTGTACGTTTCTTCCGAACTCATCGACTGCAAGAGGTACTTCACCTCTGATTTCAGCATTTCGACTTTAGTGGCTTCTTCCAGCTTTTGCTTTGCAATTTCAAACTTGTTTTCATCGGCAGACAGTCTTGCATCCTTTATCATTTGTATCACTTGGAGACGTTTCTCCTCCATTATCACCTCTTCCCTCTCTGATTCCTCAGGTTTTGTGGAGCGGGTAATCCTAGCGATTTGAGGATTGCCATCAAACCGCTTCCTCCCATCGGTAGGCATGCCTACATATCTGTAGTCATATTTGTTCATTAACTAATCAATCAATATATAGATGCTAAAGCTGAAGAATAAAAGATAAGTTTCTATGGGTTTGAATGTATGTCGTCGATCACCTGTAAGAATATGTGAAACTGAGAACTTCCTGGACCTGCTGAGTAGTAACTGCAGGGAGAAACAGATTTACCATGACCTTGCGGAGTTCTTTGTCGTAGACATCACCAAACGACACTGTTACGGATCCAGTTGCGCTGTCAACGGTCTGTGGATAGTTTCCAGCCATCACAGCTTCAATTTTGGATTCGAGTGGTGTGATGGTGAGCTTGAGATCCCGAACAACCACCGTTACAAGCCCTGCCAAGCACTGTGAAAATGCAACACTTATGTCCTCTGTATTCTTGACTTCAGAAAACGTACCTCCACTGCTAGCGTCTGCTATTGCCTTGAGAATCTGTTGAACGAGATATATTGGCTCATTACATGACTATTAATTAAAACTTAAAACTAAAAAAGCATACGTATTTTCAATTTCAACATACGGTGGGATCATGGTCGGAGCCAAAACCGAAAGTGTAAACAGGCACATCACTGATGGGGAGCAAAGAAGCGTCAGCACCATCGCTGTAACCGTCTGACATAAGCATGAGAGCTGCTACGCGGCCATCGAGAAGATCACACTGGTCATTGAGCACTTTTAAGCCTGTTTCCAGCCCTGCAGCAATATTAGTGCCACCCCCAGCTACCAAAGAATTGACAACATCCTCGATTTCCTCCTGACAGCTTTCGTTAACCTGGCGCAGTGGGAACAACCTCTCCCCCTCTCTACTAAACACTACAACCGATAGACGGTCGATCAGGCTTAGTTTTCTGATCACAAATTGCAAGGCAGTTTTCATCCTTTCCATCTTCTTTCCACCCATGCTGCCGCTCACATCTACTACTATCACAAGATCGAGGCCTGCTCTGTCTTTTCCCAGCCCTGCTCCCTCCAGTTCCACCATCACCTTGAATTTTCCTTCTTCCAGTGGCGCCTCTCCTTTCTGTATTATCTTTGTTTTTGCTTTTCCCTCCACAAACATTGCACCTTTACCTTCTGGTATGACAAACGCATTAACATATGCTCCGATAAGACAAATATTTTAATGCGCATATATAGTTATGCTAATTAACAGCTTAAAATATCCATATATGCAAACCTGATGGCCCTTTGGCTGCCATTATCTGTTCATGTCCCTCCAATTTCATTTCCGAAGAAGAATGGTACGCAATACCTAATACAAATAGTTTAGAGTAGCTTGGTTTGTGTTTCTTTATTTGCATTTCAGTGCTAGAACTGTTCTGTATATGTAGACATGAGATGTCATTGAATAATAGAGTCAATTCATTACTTTATTAGTTTATTATGTGCAATTTGTTGAATTGTTTTAATCTCACATGTACCAAGATGCTGTCACTTCCGCCTCACTAACTGCTTATATATATATTTGTTTTATCTTTTAGCATTATAAAAAAGAAAACTGCGAAGAGAGTCCTTACTAATTAATATAATTATGAATGCTTATATATATGTCTTTTACCTCTTTAGACGCCTCAGGATGCCTCCGTTTTAGTAAAAAGTTCGGCTGATCACTAAAATGCAGCATCAAAAGTATCTTGAAACTCGGAATGGAGGATGCACAACCTGGTATCCGAGCATGAGATTGCATAAAACTTAATAAGATTTTGAAAAACGTAACACAAATGGAATAAAAAAGAATAAATTGGGGTTTGGGATAGAGTTATAGTATAACGTACTTGTTATCTGTTACACACACGTGTGTGTATGTCTGTACGTATGTATATAAGTGTGTATCTATATCTATACTCTTCCATCTGTCTTAGACCATTTTTTTCTGTATCGGATGAAGACTCGGATGCAGATTACGACAAATAGATACCAGAATTGGAAGAGTAAACTTAGGAGGCGGAAGTAGCATAACTAATGGAAATGCTCTAGCTAATGCTAAGAAAGCTAACTGAGCAACCAATACTAATGCAAATGTGGGTGCTTGAGCCGCACCGAGTAGAAGCTATAGTAGTTAGGGTGGAAAGCTATTTATGGGAATGGAGAATGCCATAGAGGTGGAGGTCCAGCTTCTCCAGGGTGAGAGGATTTTTGTTGATTTGGTGCTGAATGACGATTAGAATAAGAGGCCGCCATCGAGACAATTGCAAGGAGCTGCTTTATACTGGTGGAACAGTGTTACCATGGAAGTTTCGAATGAGGAGTTAACTTGGGCAGAGTTTAGGAAAAGGTTTGAGGAAAAATTTCTGTCCGACGAAGCCAAGTCAACGTTGTTCAAGAAGTTCTCGGATTTAGAGCAACGTGAGATGTTTGTGTTGGAGTATGCGACGAAATTTGATGAGCTGTCTAGGCATGGGCAGGCTATATTGATTCATTGCTTAAGAAGAACGAGAAGTTTATTTGAGGATTGAAGTTAGAGATTGATATGGTAACTATGTCCCATCTTAAAGATCTGTTTAAAGTTGTGGTGGTCATGACTTTGAGAAATGAAGATTTTCTTTCATCTTTGGAGAAAAACAAGCCTAGGAGACTAAAGATTTCCTAGGAGAGAAGCGAATGTTCTTTGACAAGAAGAAAGGAGCGAAGAATGTTCTTTGCTGAAGTGACTTGTTATAAGTGTGATAAGAAGATGCACTTTACTAATGAGCGTCTCACCAATAAAAGCAAGAAATTAGAATGAGAAGAAGACAAAGAATTTGTATTTTTTGCCTAGAATAGACGATTTGTTCGATCAATTAAGTGGAGCCAAGGTCTTCTCATAGTTGGACTTAGCTACGGGTTTCCATCAATTGAGTTTGCTGAAGGAAAGTATACCATTAAAGGCGTTTCGAATGAGATATGGTTCGTATGAGTGGTTAATTAGGCCCTTCGGATTAACCAATGTGCCTGCTGTCTTTGTGTATTTGATGAACCGAACCTTCTAAGAGAATTTAGATAGATTCATGTTGTAGTTTATACATGACATTTTGATATATTCAGATAGCAACCAAACATGAAGTTCTTCTCAGAATAGTGCTAGATACGCTGAGGCAGCATCAGCTAAAAGCTAAATTTTTGAAATGTCATACTTGAAAAAGAGAAGTGAAGTTCCTTAGGCATATAGTTTCCTAAAATGGATTGTTTATGGATCCGTCTATGATTGAAGCTATTAATAGTTGGAAAAGACATGAGACCGTTACCGAGATTAGAAGTTTCTTCGGGTTGATTGGCTACTACCAGAGATTTATTAAAGATTATAATCATATAACAGCACTGATGACTAAACTAACAAGGAAGGATGTTAAATACGTTTGTATCGATAAATGTGAAGAAGCGTTTCATAAGGTAATGCAATTGTGTTAGTTGTTCGAAATGGGAATCACTATTTGATGGTGTATACTGCTGCTTTTGGATCAGGGTTAGGAGTTATATTGATGCAAGGATTTAAACCTATTTCCTTTGCTTCTATTTCAAATTTAATTAAATAATGAATACTTTGAAGTATTCAAATAAAAAAACATGTTGATTATATCAAAATTTAATGCCTACCACCACATGAATTTGATATCATACACATGATTTGGAGTTGGCAGCGGTGATCTTTTCAGTAAAAGTGTGGAGAGACTATTTATTAGGAGAACGGTTCGAGTTATTTACGGATCATAAGTCCCTGAAGTACTTATTCTCTTAGAAGGAGTTGAATATGAGACAACAGAGATGGATGGAGTTTTTGGCAACATATGACCTTGGGATTGAGTATACGTCAGGGAAAGGAAACAAAGTGGTGGATGCACTTAGTAGAAAATATTAGAATGTGGTGTTAGCGATGTTATTTGAATGGATTGATTTAGAGGCGTTGACTTTATGTGGATTTAGAATGATGTCGACATGTAGTTCCAATCACATACCACAATGAATTATTGTCTAGAAGTTCGATGGGTATTGATTGAAAGAATTGCAGTAAGGCAAAAAGAAGATCCAATAATAGTCGATCGAATAAAGAGACTAGAAGCAGGCAGTGAGATTAATGATTTAAATGATTTTTCACTTGAAAAAAGAGGATGATTGAGAAAGAGAAGGTTGATGATCCAATTTTTGGTATCGACATGATTCGAAGTTCCAAAATTCCAAGCCTTCTTCATGGATGTGGTTTCTAAGTCTCATGCTTGCAAATCCGTGCAATATATTATGGTCAGACAATTGTATGTTCGGTACCGGACTGTGCAGTTAAAGCGCCCTACCGCTCCATAGCGTTTGAGGTGCGAAAAGTTGTAGCGGAGATATATCGGGGATATAGCAAGATATAGAGGACGACTTTAAAAAGAGGAATGATGAACATTCTACATTAAAAAGAGGAAAAATTATTACTTATTATTTCTCACCAAGCAATAAAGTAAAGATAAACAAAGTTGACACTTAAAAAGTTAGGACTAGTTATAATAACCAATAGCGTATATCATTGTTACATCAACTTTGAAGTTACCATAAAACTTAAAAGCAAGACATCATGCAAAATGCTTACTTATAGGAAAGGGGGATATAGCGGGGCAACAAAATCGGGGATATAGCGGATTATTGCCCCAATATCGGGGATAATAGCGGATCTGCTATATTGAGCCGCTTTATAGGAATATCGTTGCCCCAAAAGTCCGCTACGGGATATATCGGGGATATATCGGGGCAATATCGGGGCAATATCGGGGAATTGACTGCACAGGTACCGGACCATTAATTCTCGGTACTGATAATTAATTATCGGTACCAACTTAATTCCAATCTTTGGTTACTTTTCTTGCACTTCTTCATTTTTCCATTATCCTTGTCATCCAAGTCTTTAGATCCAGTCCTTTTCAATTCGTAGTCTGATCTATCTATTTGAATATGTTATAAGATTGTGAAAAATTTTCCATTAAAACTTGCCCTTAAAGTACACCTTGTGATTATAAGGTGTGCTTTGCTCAAGAAAAATACCGAGATTGAAAATTTGCCAGCATTTGTGCTTATTGGCTATCCACTGGGTCAGTCTGGGCAAATCATTATTTCCTTCGGATTGAACTAGAAATCAAAGGTCGTTCTAGACCCATCCTGGTTAAGAGCTCAAGTTCTTGCCTAATTATTACTCATAATTTGTATTCATTCTACGTTCTCCCAGAATTTAATATATCACATCCATAAACCAAAATCATCCTGCATTCACTCAAGATTAAATTATCATAGGTAAATCATATGTCATATTATCATGTATCATTAATCATAACAATGCACTATCAAAGATTGAAACATTGCTTACGAATCGTCTATTCTCGCCTAGGACCCCATTGTAAGTAAGTCCAATAGAATTGAGGAAATGACTTTCATTAATCATTCTGTAATCGTTATCATTTTAAATCAGAAGGCATTCAATCCCTAAAGTTTAAGTTTTGATCTCTCTGGATCGCATAACAATAAATCTAGATTGAGCCTAATCCGTTCACTCTCCTATGAGACGACCCAATATCTATGCACGTTCACCTATTCACTCTCTGGTGAGGGGACTTATTAATCTATACAAGTCAATCTACTTGCTCTCCGACAAGGAGGCTTACACTTCGGGGATCATCTCCCCGTCTCTCTTATTAGGGGAGCCATGTCCTATCAGTTTATATTTCAAGTTTAAGGAATAGCCATATTTAGTTGATATGCTATAATAATATCAATTATCATGCTTGAATTATTTCATATCTAAGTATCCATCAATGAATTAGTCATAGAATTTAAATCAAATGCATCATGCAAAATCAAAAAGTCTAATCTAGTCTAGGATTACCCTCATGCCTTAACCCAGAGCATGCCTTCGGAAGGATCGAGATCACGTACATGTGTAAATAGCCCCATAATAATTCTTCATAGTTTATTTAAAGAAAAAATAAAAATGAAAAAAATTAGACCTTATTTTGATCCATCCCGATCACGGGAATACAATAGCAACTAGATCCTTGGCCAGGATCGGGTACATCTATCACAGATGGCATTCACTCCTGTTGCACTAACGCGGTTTGATTCTTTGCATACTTTTGAACCGGTTACACTGAACTTTATCCTTTATCAACTCACGTAGATTCCTACATTCATTCGCTTTGAACCCATCGAGCTTATGGAATATGCGTTATTTTCTAGACTTTCTATCCAGATCTATGGTTTTTATCTACACGGGTTTTCTATAAGAAATTTGCCCCCTTGTATCAAGGTAGATCCTCTCCAAGGTCTCTGTCAATTCAGTGTAAGAGGAAAACTAGGGTTCTCTCATCATCCTCTTTTTATGCTCTAATCTTTGAGTTTTGCTATATGATGGGTCTCCATCTCATCTTGTAGGGACCCAATATGGCCCAAAAACGGTTGGTACCAACAATTTATGGTTATTACTGATCATTAATAATTGTTATCAATAATTTATTATCGTTATCGATAATTAATTATCGATACCTACATGATTCTAAGTTCTGGATTCCAAGCCTTCTTCATGGATGAAGTTCCTTAATCTGTTGCATGAAAATCTATGCAATATATTAAGGTGGGTACCGACTTAATTATCGGTATAAATAATTAATTACTGATATCGATTTAATTCCTATCTCGTGTTAATTTTCTTGCACTTCTCCCTTTTCCATTCTTATTGTTATCCAAGTCTATAGATCCATTCCTTTGTTAGTTTGTAACCCGATCTATCTGGTTGAGTCTATTTTAAGACTGTGTAAAATTTGCTTGAAACACTTGCCTCCAAGGTATGCCTTGTGAATATAACATGTTCTTTGCTCAAGAACAAGTATCGAGATTCGTAAATTATCGGCAGTTACGCACTTTGGATATATATTGGGTCAGTCGGGGCGAATCATCTAGTTCCTTCAAGCCCACTTGCCGATTAAAGGTGGCTCTAGATTCATCCTAGTTAAGAACTCAAGTCCTTTCCTAAATGTTAATCATAAATTGTAATTATTCTGCGTTCTCTTGGAATTTAATATACGACATTCATAAATCAAAATCATCTCTCGTTTGCTCAGGATTAAATTATCATAGTTAAAACATATGTCATGCTATCGTGTATCATTTATCATGATAGTGTACTACCACCGATTGGAACATCGCTTATGAATCATCTACCATTGCCTAGCATCCCATCATATGTAATCCCAACCGAATCGAGGCAATGTGTTACCCATAAAACTCACTTAAGAACAAAGGCATGAAAGAAGGCCCATAAAAGTGTTGAAAATGCTTCGCAAGCATTGAAAATAAGGGTTTCGAAGGCGTTAAAGTAGCTTTCGAAGAAGTTAGATTGACGCTACAAGCACCTGATGCACCTATAAGTATTGAGTGAAACAAGTGCTTTCGAAGGAGTCGAAATGGTGGCAAGGCTGTCCTTGTACCTCAATTAATCCTTTCGATGCAGTTGATTTTCCATACATGAAGGAGTCTTATGTGAGTTTGAAGCACTTTTCGAAAGTATCAAATAACAGGCTTGCGCACAAGAACCAAACCCTTCGAAATGGTTAGTTTCTCCACTGCTAATCTTCAATGTAAGGACATTTTACCAATGTGTACCTTTCGAAAGCAATGACAAGCCTTTCGAAACGGCTGGACCCTTCCGCAAGCATAAAGAAAACTTCACATGAGACCAAGTGACCTTTCGTAATGGTCCACTCGTCACCTACTAGTCCTTTCAAAACCATTAAAAAGCACTTCCTCGCTCACTCAAGTAATCACTCATCATGATTAGCATCAGACCAAAGCGACCAAGGAGAGGGTTCTTAGGAGAAGAAGGAGTTGGAAGTGCTTCCGCTTATATCCAAATAACGCAATAAGGAACCTTACCCCTTTTGCTACTAAAAGAGGCATACCTTTCGAAGGTGTCGAAAGGTTCCAAAAGTACATGAAAGCGGTATGGACGAATGTTGGAACAATATCCATTGTTCATGTACATTTGATGGAGGCGAAAGGACTAATTGAAACATAATAAGAGACCAGATATCCACCTTTGAAGCTATGGGAGCGGAAGAACAAAGGCAAAAGGATGGGCATGAAAGGTTGGGAAAGAGACCTTTTGACAACTTCGAAAGGATAGGAGCAGAAGGGGAAAACCAACATCTATAAATACGACCCTAGGGGTCCAAGCCGTGGACCAAATATTAGGAACTCTAAAATTTCTTTCTTACTTCATAGCAAAATCAAATTCTTGTAACCCTAAATAAAATTAGGGAAATTCTCTTACTTGTAGTCCAATTTAGATAAATAAAAAAGGAGTGGATGCATGGATCCAATATCGATTTCAAATATGAGAATGATCATTTTGGCCATTAGCTCGACTAATGACTAATTGCACATGATACTCACTTATTTTCTTAACCCCTATTGACTTATGCAATGCTATGGAGTCAACTTGGATATTTTGATTTCGAATCATATTATCATCACGTTTCAAGACATGAAATATTAAATTGACGTGATGATGATAATCCAATATTGACAAGTCAATTGAATTTGTATCATTTATTGATGATAAGATTCCATTGCATATTGAGTTTAAATCTTATTTGTTATGTAGATTGTACATCAAGTCCCTTCAAGAGAATAATGATCCCCTCGACTCGATCGAAAGGGGTTTCGAAGGGACCCATTGTATGATTATCGAAGTTATATCAGCTAGGAGCACTCCTTCAAAAGGCACTTGGATACCCTAAAAATATAACTCCTTTCAAAGGAGCCTTCACCATGACCGTAGAACCTATCCTTTCGAAAGGGATGCTCTTATAAAGGTGTAATGACCCTTTCAACCCATTCGAAATGGGTTTAAAATGAGTTGTTTCTTAAACTTTACTTTGAATGTTGACAAGATTTCTTGTCAACAATTAACATCTTAGAAGGGACGCCTTTTTAAGACAAGCAGTCCCAATCGTCTCATTCGAATGGGGTTTCAAAAGGGTCGCTCATTCTTTAAGTTGTGCTTTGAAGTGTTAACAAAATTTCTTGTTAACATAATGACTTTCATTTAAAATTTACTAATCATTATCATTTTAAATCAAAAGGCGCTCAAATCCTAAAGTCTAAGTCTTGATCTCTTCGGATCGCATAATAATAAAACTAGATTGAGCCCAATCCACTCACTCATGAGCAAGGGGATCCAATATCCAAGTGCATCCATCCACTCACTCTTCAGCGAGGGAACTTGTTATTCTATACAGCCGCTCGCCCTTTGAAAAAGGGCTTGCACTTCATGGTTCATCGGCCCGTCTCTTTGATCGAGGAACCTTTTCCTATCAGTTTGCATATCAGGTTTAAGGAATAGCCAAGTTATGTTGGTATCCCGTAATAATATCAATTAAAAATTATCATGTTCGAATGATTTCCATATCTAAGTATCCATCCATCAATTATTCATGGTATTTAAATCAAATGCATCGAGCAATAATCAAAAAGTCTAATATAGTCAAGAATCACCCTTGGACTTTAACCCAAAGCATGTCTTATGATTGATTGAGGTCTCGTGCACGTGTAAATATCCCGATAGTAATCTTTTCTAGTTTATTCAAAGAAAAAATAAAAATGCAAAAATTAAACCTTATTCTGATCCATCCGAATCATGGGATTATAATAGCCGACCTAAACTCTCTACCAAGCTGGGTATAACTGCCATATATAGTGGTCACTCCTCCTGCAAAACATCGGTATGATTCTTTACATATCGTTGAAGCTAGTTATTTTGAACTTGCTCCTTTATATATCAAGTTACTCAATTGTTAGCATTCATTGGTTTCATGCCCATACAACTCATGAAATAGGCAGTATTTTCAAGACTTTCTCTCCTAGTATATGGGTTCTCTCCTTGCAGGTTTTCTATAGGGAATCTCATCCCTCGTATTAAGGTAGATCCTCTCTGAGGACTTTGTCAATTCGGTGTATGTGGAAAACTATGATTCTCTCTTCATTTGCTTCGATCCTCCAAAGCCATCATCGGCTTTTTGCTTTCCCTTATCTTTTACATATCTTGCCTTGGATGGTCCTCCATCCTCCATGACATTGACTTCACCACTCTAAACTTCTATATCCTCCTAACGGGGATATCTCTCAACTTGGTAATAAAAGTTTGCAAGCTCCACTGGTGGATCCCTTTCTATTGCTATCTTAAAATAAGTATTATTGGCACCTCCAGAAACCACCACCATTATAACTATCGACGGTTTTGGCTTAGGCACCATAGCCGAGGCTAAATTGAACCTAGTCAGATAGCTTCGTGAGGTCTCACCTACCTTTAGCTTCATATAAGGAAGTATTATCACATCTCTTGGTCATACTATATGAACTCTGAACTAGTTCGTAAACTTCTCCGCTAATATGGTCTATGTGGTGATAGATCCATTCTCTAGTTGGTAGGACCACATGGCATGTAACGATCTATATTTTTAACTATTTTAAAGTATTAAATTTAATGTAATTATTGAATAAAAATGGTTAAAAGTATAAATTTATATTTTATTTATGTAATTTATTTAATATGAACTTAAATAAAATTTGAAATAACCAATTACGAAGATTTATCCAATAACAAGTATTGAAATTAAATTCTATGTATTGGATGTGTTTATAATCAATAGCTAGAATTGAATAATAAATGTCAAATTATTAGATGTAAATAAAATAATTGCTGATAATTAAGATTCATTTGAAATTCTATGTCGTATTAATGTAATTTATTTGATAATTACATTGTTTAGATTTAATATTTGATTTTTTTTAAATAATTGAATTCTGAATATAATGTTAATGAAAATAATTTCAAAAGTAGATTTAAATTTTATTTAAATATGAATGAAGATTGTTAACTTTTAAAATTGAATTTAAAAGCGAATAAATAGAAATTAGAAATTTAATATTTTAATTGACGAGTAAAAGTAGCCATTTTGGGCATTGTCTCGAATTTCGACGAAACTAGTTTTATCGGATCCATAAATGTGAATTTTTATAGGATTCCAAGTTTCGTAGCGATCGGACTTATTGTTTGGCCGTGCGAGCTTGAAACGCGTAGAAACTAATTTAAGGAATTTAATTAAAATAAATTAATTTTGAAAAACTATCTTCTGCATACGATCAAATTAGGCCTCGAGACTAATTCTATTGTGTTCAGAATGGGGGTAAACCATATAGAACGCCAAGCAGCACACTTCGTTTGGAGTTCGTAATTTTCGTGGGCAAATGGGGTCGAAAACTTATATAATAAGCCACGTTATTTTCATTTCGTCTAACCCTAGAGATAAAAATCACACCGCTCTCGTTCAATCCAATTATTGGTCGAAATTCGTCGTCTTCTCTCCTCTTTTTCTTACAATCCATACGCTTCCATGCAATGGCTTCAACATGAAAGATGTAGAGCACAACGAGCTCTATGTTATGTGCGGTTGGATCGTGACGAGGCAACTTGAAATCGCTAGAATAAAGGCCATTAGTCGCGACAGTTTTTGGGATGTTGGTGGTGTTTCATGCACTCGCGCGCGACCAGAGGAGGCTGTGGTGGTGGAGAAGTGGGTGGCACATCTGGTGGGGTGATTGGATCGAGGTCCGGTCGCTGGAAGTGGCGCGCGCATCGATGGTTTTAGTCACGTATGTGGGTTTTTCGTGCGCGGCCTGGAGATGATGATGAGAGGGAGGTAATGGTGGTTTTATTTTTATTTTATTTTTATTTTGTTTAATTTAATTTAATTATATCAAACGCAAATAAAAATCATAACTTTTGCATACGAGGTACGTTTTGAACGAAACGAATTGTGTTGGGATCGTATCGAAGTCGACTATAACATGGGATGGAAGTGGAACTTATTTGAAGCTGAATTATTATCAGTTTCAAATAAAAAGTGAGTGTTTTAAACACTCATAAATGACTAGATTATTTGTATGTTAGTTAAATTGAAATCCTGAGGTGATTTAATTTTATTGATTGTTTTTTCGTAAATTAACTGATAGAAATCAACATAAAAATTTATATGTTAGGAATTTTGAGTTAACGGTTAAATGGAAATTTGAATTAAATTGCTAGTAAAATTTTCGGTTATTGATAATTGGCAACGGTTGTGATATATTAACTATTTGGATGATTGATTGTTGTGGATGCCAATTGATTGATGTTTTGGTTGATTTGATGTTATTTATTTTATATATATCATGTATCACCCTGTATATAATTGACAGTATATAAAAATACTATTTGTATTATTTCGAATGAATTAAGAATTAGGTTGAAATGATATATACCTATGACATTTATTGTGGATTGAAATGATGTATATCCATCCCTGAAATTAAATTAAAATAACTGATCACTTGGCCATAGGATAGAAAATTATATACGGACACCGGATTGGTTAAATTAAATAATTTTAAAACTCTTGATTTTGAAATTATTTAAGTGACTTTGATTAAAAAAATGAAAATCGAATTTATATAGATTGAATTAATTTACAATTCGAGGTTGAAATGTTGAATTGAAATTGCTACAAGAAATTGTTTTAAAAGAATTTAATTTGGAATTTGAAGTTATGATTGAAATATAGCTTGTATTATAGAAACTGAATTGTTTTTAAAAGGGTTGAACTTTTACTTGAACTTCGAAGTTATTTAAGTAAAAGTGATATAAGTCCATACTTCAAATTTGGACTCGAGAATAGAATTAATTTTAAGATTTGATAAAAATTCGAAAATTGGAGTTTAATTTAAATTAAGTGATATAAATCAATATTTTGAAATTGAACTCGAAATTGATATAAATTTAAATGGTTTAAAATTGACAATTGAATTGAAATTAATTCAAATTGGAATTGAAATTGAAATTGAATTAATTTGAAATCGAAATTGAATTAATTTGAAATTGAAATCGATTTGAATTGCAATTGAAATTGAAATTGTTTGGAACTGAATCGAAGTTTAGTTAATTTGAATTGAAATGAGATTGAAAATGATTTGAAAGGGAATAATTGAAATTGAATCGGTTAATTGGAATTTGGACTTAGGTCCAGATTTGTTAAAATGAAAAGTGACAGCTTGATTTGAAAATAAATTATTTTAATATAAACTGTTAATCTATCTTTTTAATATTCAAATTATTTTGATTTTCCAAGCCATTTTATTATATAAACCATTTTTAATACTCAAACTATTTTATATTAAACTATTTTAACTTTTGAAATTATTTAAACCATTCAAAATATTTTCTAAAATTCAAACTGGTTAGGGTAGGAACCGTTTATATTTAAATCATAAATTTAAATGCAAATTGGGTTAAATGAAGTTATAACCTAAATTGAAATTCAAAACAATTTTGGAAGCGAAATCAAGATATTAAGGCGGAAATGGTTTTGCAATGGAATAGTGTATTTTGAGTAAATATGATGATTTCGAAATGAAATTGATTTTGAAGAGAACATGATATTTTGATATCAAGTATGGATCGTTTTCGAAATATAAAAGAACCAACTGGTGTGTAAAACGACATTTGGTTGTTTAAGAGACCGGGGCCTCTTATTGGCATACTCTCTATCAATATAGGAACCACTTTAACAACTGTGTATGCGGAGGAGACTCCAGAATAAAGTGGTTGGATTTGACGTACGTTTGCTGGATTTGAAGAAAAAGAACGATGATGGATAGACACCGGCACTTGCGCCAATTTGAAACGACTAAAACATACGGCTTGACAGGCCCAAGCGGGCTAGCTACCCAAAGTGGACATACATTCTTCGATTTTATTGGACTTGGTTCATATTATTACGCTTTTTGTTGGTTTCGATTGGTGCACATTGATTTTGGGATAGCCTTCCTTTGACTCGATATGGGATGGAAGTATGCGATGGGCAGTCATGGATACGATGCGTTACCACCAGCCCTGCAATCCGAACTGGCAGTATCCTACCTTGAGCATGCCTCACATGCCTTGTCATACTTTTATCCCGATACGAGACCACTACGATTTTGGTTTAGTGTTGTCGTATCATGGCGCATGTCCTATTCTCGATGTGCTACTGGGGCGTTATATGCAAACTGTACGACAATGCTTAAAAACACGTTAAGGGGGATCAATGTAAAGCCTTAACGCTAATAAAAATATTTATTTTACTGATTAGATATTATATATATAGCATATTCTACTATATATAATATTTTGATGGATCCTCAAGAGATGGAAAATCCCGTAACATCTCTTGAGTTATTGCATGCATGTTATACGGAAGGGAGATGTGAAACCTCATTGTTTGCGCCAAAAATGTTCACAAACACCTAATCACAAATGAAAGCACCAATTCAAAGTCACAGATAACAGATAGAATATATGAGGAGGACATAAATATGAAGAACAACAAAAATTAAAAAGAAAGCAATAAGAAGACGAGATTTATAGTGGTTCGACTGACTCTAGCCTACGTCCACTCCAGAAATTTCCTTTTTTTATTATCAGAGAATTGATTACAATTACAATCCAGAGTTTTTTAAACAAGAATGACAAAGTAGCCTTTTTGTAGAAGATGAAGGGAAACAAAATCAGAATCCCCCTTTTTGAAACCCCGCCTACTGTATTTATAGGTAAAATCCTAGTTACTGTGCTTCCTAAGTGATACGGGCCCACTAAAACCATAGCCGAGCCTATATCCTTCATCAAGATCGATCCTAAGTTGTTAATATGCCAACCCGGAGTTGCCTCGAAGATGACCCGAAGCAGACCCCTAAATGACCCGAAATAAATTGCATTATGGCTCGAAGTAGAATGACGCCAACTTGAGAATCCTATGCCGACCTGATTTCCCATGGCCAACCCGATGAACATCCATAGCCGACACGAAGCAAGCCAATAATGCCGACCCCTTGAAGTATCCTAACATGCCGATCACATTTCCCTAATGCCGACCCAAGTTCGTGGAAGTGCCGACCCTTAGTCCTTCAAACATGCCGATTCCAACGTAATGCCGACCCTAGAGCTTTATGCCGACCCAAAGCTTGCTAGCTACCAACCCGAAGCATGATGGTTGTCGACCTGAAGTCAACACTGACCCCATGAAAACATGTCGATCCCACAGTGACTTGAAATACGCCTTGGCCTGACTTGTAGCAAACCTCTCGAAAACCCGAAGCAAATCCAAATGTGACTCGAAGCAAACTCCATGCAACCCGAAGAAACTCAGCTTTTGTCCATCGACTATACCGAATCCCGGCCTCATAATCATGTTCGTCAACCGTGATTGATCGTTTATCCATCATCTGAACCAATACCATCATATTCCAGCCTCGATAACCGAGCAATCAATTGAGTTTAATCAGCCTGTCTACGGTCTTGTCAAAAGACGGGTTAGCATTTGCCCCCCAAAACATGCCTTGCTATTGGAAGGCGTGTTTTGAATAGCTTAAAATCCGATATCCAAAGTCCATATTCCATCCATAACCGTACCATCCAATCCATTATCAAGCAATTCCATCCAAGTCCGATAGCAAAATCCACGACTATTCTGGGTCGTTATCCAAGTCCAAATCCATTAACCGAATCCATAATCTCTCTAGATCGTTTTATTCAAGTCCGGGACCTCTCCAGGTCCATATCCAAATTCAGAACCTTGCCGGGACCATATCCAAATACATAGCTGTTCGAAGCCACTATCCAAATCCATTTCACACCTTGGAATTTAGTAATCGGATCCTATGTGAAAGGGAGTGTGGATTAAGGATCTTATGGCTAATTTAACACTACAAGGGGGGTGAATAGTGTTTAATGGATTCTAAGACTTATATGGACTAAATTAAAATTATGACACAAACAAATGTATAACTTAATCACAGAACAATCACAGAATCAAACATAGATGCAGAAAGTAAATAAAAAGCAGTAAAAGGAAAGAACACACCGGATTTTATACTGGTTCGGAGTTACCCTACGTCCAGTCCTGTACCAAGGCAGAACACCTCATACATATTTTTATTATACCAATGTTGAGATTACAATCCTCAATTTCTAAAGGCCTTGAGGTACCCTCCTGTCTCTCGAGTCCAGGGAAAACTCTCTTGATTTACGGGCCACAAGATTACCCAATTGATTTCCAGGCACAACCACACCTTATAGAGAGACTCAATAAACTTTTGATTACAAATTGATTCTATAACTTTGAATAGAACTTTGATCTTCGAGAGAGGGTAGAGAATCAAACAAGAATGAGATTCTAATTTGATTCACTTGAGAATTCGGTAGAATTTTGGCACAATCTTAAAATTTTGAAAATTTTAGAATATGGATTTGTGGAAAAGAAGGAGTGAAGAAAATAAGAAAATAGTTAGTTAAAAAATTCGTTTGTGAAGGCTATTTATAGACCAGTAATGGTCATAACCATTCGTGAAGAGATTTAAACGAATAGACACTTCTTTTGAAAACTGAAACTTTTGAACTTAACGGCCACCATGTCGACATGGGGTATCCCATGATGTCGACATACCTTAGTTAAAAAACAATGTAAAATTTGTTTTGAAAATGGTATTGAAAGGAAAACAAGATGAAATGATTCTGGAGTAAAATAAACTAATGTTCCTATGTTTTGAAATAAAGAAAAGTAGAAAAATATATTTTTAGAATGTATTATAAATTTGATTTTAAATCTCAAGTATATATATATATATATTATAAAAGATCAGAAGATAGTTTTAAAAACAAACGAAGTTTAAAACAAGAGTTTATTTAAAAACAAAAACAAAGAATATTTTAAGGCTAAAACATCTTTTTGAAAATCATTTGAAAAGATAATTTTTAAGGCTAAAACATTTTGAAAATCAGTTTTGAAAATCATTTTGAAAAACCATTTTGAAGTAGTTTTGCAAGCTTCTTCCTGTAGAATATCTCATCACATCAGGACTCGAGAACTTGTACAAAACCAGGATGTTCGTGGGTTTGTAAGCCACTTGTCGTATGTTTGTAAGCTACTTGTCATGGGTTTGTAAGCCACCAAGAAGATAGAAATGGGTTCCATCCCAAATGAAATTAGGAATGAAGATTTCCATTCTATTATGAAGTTTTAACAAAACTAGACACTTATCTTGATATCTTGATCTTGATACTCATGAGTCTTCAAACTTGATTTCTTTATTCTTGATCTTTATACTGTACAGTCTTCAATAATTAGTATCTGCCTTATATATATCCTGCATAATAACATTCATATATATATATATATATATATATATCTAGACAATAGTGTTAGTATATAAGTTATAATAAAATAAGTTACAAAGGTTGTTGTCATCAAAACCACTATCTCCAGTTCCTAACAATCTCCCCCTTTTTGATGATGACAACCTTATAAAATATTCCTACCACTTCGATCATACCACAACTCCCCCTTACACCAACAACTCCCCCTTACTCCAAGCCTACTATTTTATATAACTCCTCCCCCTTTGTCATCAACAAAAAATTAACCTATAAACCTTGAAATTAATAGAAAATGAGATAAACAAACATATGACATAAGAATAATAACTATGTATGAGTGAAATATAGCATCCTAAGTTAAATGGAATTCTAGATTTTATACACCAAAGATTGTTTTTAGAAGAACATTTATTAAGATAACACTTTATATACAAATTAACAGACCAATATATAATCAAGAAAGAGAAAAACAAAAATGAAAAACACTTAATGAGGACCCTTAACTATTGGAGATTTATGGACCGAAAAATTTGGATAGTGGAGACAAAAGTTTCCACGTTGTTCGACCAAGTTCCCATTAGCGTCAAAAAGGACCACTCCGCGCAAATCACGCCATCGTCTTCATCCATATGAACATCCGGATTCGGCAGAGGATGTTCTTCTTCTTGATCCTCTTGTAGTTCTTTTAGAGGCTCTTCTTCTTCAGAATCCATGGCTTGTGATGATTCTTCGATGACAATGGGATTGACATGGTTATCCATAAGGAATTTTCGTAAATTCCTAAGAATTCTGCCTTGCCTAGCTTGTTCTCTAGTCATTCGCAGTTGACTCACTTGAATTTCTGTCATTATTTGAAACAAATCTTTCATCCTCTCTTGTAATTTGATGACTCGTACGTGTGTGGAACGTTGAAAAGGGCCAGAATGAGGAGAAGTGGGTGAAGAAGGTTCATTATTAGAAGAGGAAGCCATTAATTTACTATTTTATAAGTTTATTACAGAGAATAGAACAGAGAAAAGGAGTAAAAGTCGAAATATATAAATATATAACCAAACAACTAATTTTAGAGGGAAATTTAAATTTGAAAATCTCGGCCTGTATGTCGACATAGGGGGATGGGTCATGTCGACATGCCCAGTTCAATTTTTGAGAAATTTTTATTTATATTAATTATTAACTATACTTGTTATTATTTATAATTTATATTTCAGTTAATGAACATATACCTAATTCTCTTCTAAATTTATTAAAGTTTTGTTCATTTAATGGTTTGGTTAATATATCAGCAATTTGTTTTTCAGTATTAATATATTCAAGAGTTATGACTTCTTTACTTATATTATCTCTAAGAAAATGATGTCTAATATCAATATGTTTTGTTCTAGCATGATGAGTTAGATTTTTAGATAGGTATATTGCACTAGTATTATCACAATAAATTGGTGATTTAGTTATAGTTAATCCAAAATCTTTTAAAGTTTGTTGCATATATATAACTTGAGAACAAGCCAAAGCAGCAGATATATATTCTGCTTCAGTTGTTGACAAGGATACAGTGTTTTGCTTTTTACTAAACCAGGAAACCAGAGAATGTCCTAGAAAGTGACAAGTTCCACTTGTACTTTTTCGGTCTGATTTACAACCAGCGTAATCAGCATCACAATATGAAATTAAATCAAATACATCATTTTTAGGGTAAAATAAACCATAATCTAAAGTATGTTTTACATATCTTAAAATTCTTTTAACAGCTTTTAAGTGAGTTTCTTTAGGTTGAGATTGGCATCTTGCACAGAGACAGACACTATGCATGATGTCAGGACGACTTGCTGTTATATAAAGCAGCGAACTAATCATTCCCCTATATAATTTTTGATCAACATCTTTTGATTTATCTTCTTTACTTAAAGCTACATTAGTTGTCATTGGAGTTGGTTTCCCACTAGAAGTGGTCAATCCAAATTTATTAATTAAATCCTTAGCATATTTTCTTGACTAATGAAAATTCCTTTATCTAATTGTTTGATTTGAAGTCCTAAGAATAAGCTTAGTTCTCCCATATGACCCATTTCAAATTCTTTAGTCATTATATATGAAAATTCTTTATTCATTATGTTATTAGTTGATCCAAATATTATATCATCCACATATATTTGTACTAATTGAATATCATTTTTGTTTCTTTTAATAAAAAGAGTTGTATCTATTTTACCAATTTCAAAACCATATTGCAGTAAATAAGATCTTAGTCTTTCATACCAGGCTCTAGGAGCTTGTTTTAGACCATATAAAGCTTTCTTTAATTTATATACATGATTTGGAAATTCATTATCTTCAAAAAGTGGAGGTTGTTCAACATAAACATCTTCTTTTACAAAACCATTTAGATAAGCACTTTTAACATCCATTTGATATAAATTGAAATTATTGTAATTTGCGAAAGCAAGTAGAATCATGATAGCTTCTAGTCTTGCTATGGGTGCAAAGGTTTCGTCATAATCAATTCCTTCTTCTTGACAATAACCTTGTGCGACTAAACGAGCTTTGTTCCTCAAGACCTCACCAAGTTCATTCATTTTATTTTTATAAACCCATTTTTTTCCAATTATACTTTTATCCTCAGGTCTAGGAACAAGTTCCCAAACATCATTTATGGTGAACTGATTCAATTCTTCTTGCATAGCAAGAATCCATGAATCATCAGATGATGCTTCCTTTGGATTTTTAGGTTCAATAGTTGATATAAAAGCTACTTTACTCATACTATTTAGTTGATTTCTTGTTTTAACTATAGATTCAATATTTCCTAGTATATTTTCTACAGGATGATATTTTAATAGTCTAATTCTTTTATTAGGTTGAATGATTTCACAATTAGTTTCATTACGTTCATTATTTAAAGTTACAAAATCTTCTTCATCTTCTATTTGTACAGTATCTTTAAAATTTTCATCAAAAGATACATGCATTGTTTCTTCAATAGTGTTAGTTCTTAAATTATAAACTCTAAATGCTTTACTTATATTAGAATATCCGATAAAGATGCCTTTGTCGGATTTAGGTTCAAATCTATCTAAATTATCTTCCGTATTAAGAATAAAACACTTACTACCAAAAACTTTAAAATAGGCTACTATGGGTTTCTTATTGTAAAGTAATTCATATGGTGTTTTATTAGTTAATGGTCTAATTAAAATCCTATTTAATATATAACAAGTTGTAGCGACTGCTTCAGCCCAAAAGTTTTTAGGTAAGTTACTATCAGAAAGCATTGTTCTAGCACACTCTTGAATCGTTCTATTCTTACGTTCTACCACACCATTTTGTTGTGGAGTTCTTGGAAAAGAGAAATTACGAGTAATTCCTTTTTGATTACAGAAATTCTCAAAATTTTCATTTTCAAATTCTCCACCGTGATCACTATGAATAGTTTTTATTTTTAAAGAAAATTGATTTTGAATTCTTTTAGCAAAATTCTTAAATAATTCAAAAGCATCACTTTTAAGTTTAAGATAAAATTGTCCAAGTATATCTAGAATAATCATCTACAATTACAAAAACATATTTATTGTGATTAATTGATTGAACTTGAGATGGACCAAATAAATCTAAATGAAGTAATTCTAGAGGTTTAGAAGTAGAAATCATATCTTTTAATTTAAATGAACCTTTCTTAAGTTTTCCTAATTGGAAAGCATCACATATACTATCTACTTTAAAGTTTAACTTGGGAAGACTTCTAACTAAGTCAAGTTTTGATAACCTAGATAACAGTTTGAAATTTAAATGACCAAATCTTTTATGCCAAATCCAAGGGTCACTTGTATTAGCCAAAAGACATAAGTTATCATTTGAAACAATCATACTAAGGATGTAAATGTTTTTCTTCCTAATTCCTTCAAAGATAATATTTGACTTATTATCTTCGATGTGACACTTACCTTTTCCAAATTTAATTTTAAATCCTTTATCACATAGTTGACTTATACTAAGCAGATTATGTTTTAAATTCCTATCTAGCAAAATATAAGAAATAAGAGGAGTTTTAGAATTACCGACATTGCCGATGCCAATAACATATCATTTTGAGTTGTCTCCAAAGTTGATCAATCCACCATCTTGATATATAATGTCATTGAGTATCTCGGGATTTCCAGTCATATGCCTTGAACAGCCACTATCAAGTATCCATTTATCTTTCTCAATTTGCACAGTTTGTCCATTGGTTGTTGATTCTTCAAAAGCCATGTAACATGTCTGTTCCTGCATAACAAACCAATTCGGTAGATAACTTGATTTTTCATAAAAACTATATGCAGACATATGGTACTTTGATGAAATGCATAAATTCAAACTAGTATTAACAAAATTTCCTAAAATGCCATTTTTAACTTTTTAAGTTTCAGATTATGAAAACTATGAAAACCTGGCTCTGATACCAATTGAAAGGGAGTGTGGATTAAGGATCTTAAGGTTAATTTAACACTAGGGGGGTGAATAGTGTTTAATGGATTCTAAGACTTATATGGACTAAATTAAAATTATGACACAAACAAATGCAGAACTTAATCAGAGAACAATCACAGAATCAAACATAGATGCAGAAAGTAAATAAAAAGCAGTAAAAGGAAAGAACATACCGGATTTTATACTGGTTCGGAGTTACCCTACGTCCAGTCCTGTACCAAGTCAGAACACCTCATACAGATTTTTATTATACCAATGTCGAGATTACAATCCTCAATTTCTAAAGGCCTTGAGGTACCCTCCTGTCTCTCGAGTCCCGGGCAAACTCTCTTGATTTACGGGCCACAAGATTACCCAATTGATTTCTAGGCATAAACACACCTTATAGAGAGACTCGATAAACTTTTGATTACAAATTGATCTTATAACTCTGAATAGCACTTTGATCTTCGAGAGAGGTTAGAGAATCAAACAAGAATGAGATTCTAATTTGATTCACTTGAGAATTCGGCAGAATTTCGGCACGATCTTAAAATATGAAAATTTTAGAATATGGATTTATGGAGAAGAAGGAGTGAAGAAAATAAGAAAATAGTTAGTTAAAAGATTCGTTTGTGAAGGCTATTTATAGACCAGTAACGGTCATAACCATTCGTGAAGAGATTTAAATGAATAGACACTTCTTTTGAAAACTGAAACTTTTGAACTTAACGGCCACTATGTCGACATGGGGTATCCCACGATGTCGACATCCCTTAGTTAAAAAATAATGTAAAATTTGTTTTGAAAATGGTATTGAAAGGAAAACAAGATGAAATGATTCTGGAGTAAAATAAACTAATTTTCCTATGTTTTAAAATAAAGAAAAGTAGAAAAATATATTTTTATAATGTATATATAAATTTGATTTTAAATCTCATGTAAATATATATATTATAAAAGATCAGAAGATAGTTTTAAAAACAAACGAGGTTTAAAACAAGAGTTTATTTAAAAACAAAAACAACGAATATTTTAAGGCTAAAACATCTTTTTGAAAATCATTTGAAAAGATAATTTTTAAGGCTAAAACATTTTGAAAAGAAGTTTTGAAAATCATTTTAAAAAACCATTTTGAAGTAGTTTTGCAAGCTTCTTCCTGCAGAATATCTCATCACATCAGGACTCGAGAACTTGTACAAAACCAGGATGTTCGTGGGTTTGTAAGCCACTTGTCATAGGTTTGTAAGCTACTTGTCGTGGGTTTGTAAGCCACTATGAAGATAGAAATGGGTTCCATCCCTAATGAAATTTGGAATGAATATTTCCATGCTATTATGAAGTTTTAACAAAACTAGACACTTATCTTGAAATCTTGATCTTGATACTCATGAGTCTTCAAACTTGATTTCTTCATTCTTGATCTTTATACTGTACAGTCTTCAATCATCAGTACCTGCCTTATATATATCATGCATAATAACATTCATATATATCTAGACAATAGTGTTAGTATATAAGTTATAATAAAATAAGTTACACAGGTTGTTGTCATCAAAACCACTATCTCCAGTTCCTAACACTATGATCTCTCTGGATCGTTGATGGCCTCTCTAGACCCTTGCTAAGCTCAATCCAAACTTAACGATTGAATAGGCAGATCCTGTCTCGCTTTGGCGTAGCAACCTATCCCTTGCACTCTGGTTCAGTATCCCTGAACATTAAGCGATGCCATGGCCTAAGTCTCCGGTAAAGGGGAAACAACGTCAAGCGAGCCGATCCTATCGCTCTCCGGCGAAGCAGCGTCACTCCCTGCACTCCAGTTTAGTATCCCTGAACATTAAGCGATGCCATGGCCTAAGTCCTAGACCAATTACAGCAACTCCAGGCTCTTGTTGGATCATGTACTGTCACTCTCCGGTAAAGGGGAAATAGCGTCGAGCGAGCCAATCCTATAGCTCTCCGGCGAAGCGGTGTCACTCCCTGCACTCCGGTTCAATATCCCTGTACATCACGCAATCAATTTCCAACTGACTTCTAGTATCCATCCCGTAACTCTCCGGTTAAGGATTTGTTTCATAAAATCCAAATCCATTTATTAAATCCAAATTCCAAGTGTCCAATAAGAAAAAATAGAAAAAACTAAGTGAGCCTTTCTGGGTAGAGAAGTCTATTACCATCTCAGAGTATGCTTGGGGATCGCTCCGGTTCCTTTACATGTGTAAGTGGCATAGCTGCTTTATTTTTTGAAAATAAATCAGAAAAATTATTTGATGACTGAAGTTCAAATTCTGAACTTGGCCCTTGCCATCACGATCAGTTGATGACGCGTCATAACCCCGATCCAAGGTCATTCATGTTTGGTGCAAGCGGCAGCTGCTCATGTTCTACCGCTCTTTTCTAGTTCCTAACATACCGTGGCAATCTTCCACTCCTAACATGTTCTTCCACCACATCCTTCAAGTGGTGGCATTCATCCGTGGCATGCCCTTCCAGCTCATGGAATAGGTAGTACTTGCCGCTCCTGTGCTCCCGTTCAGTGGGATCCCTCCTGGGTGGTCTCCGATAGGGGAGCTGCCCCCGTGTTACCAAGTAAATCCATTCCAGATTCTCTGTCAACTCCGTGTATGTTAAGAATTTGGGTTCCATGTCTCTCCTCTGTTTGTTTGAATCATCATATCTATCATCCTGTTTTCGCTTTCCTTTATCCACTCCACATCCTTCTCCAGACATTCCTTCGCCTTGCGCGGCGTTTACCTCCTGCCTTTCGGCCCATGAATCCTCTAACCGAATAAATTTTTCCGCCTCATGATAGAACTCTCCAAGATCCTATGGTGGATCCTAGGCCAATGAATTCTCGAACTCAGTTCCTTCAACAATTCCTGCTACCGCCGCCATCAAAATCATTGATGGATCTGGACGATCTACTGAAGCCATGGCTACATTGAACCACCTTACAAAATTTCTCACAGACTCTCCTATCATCTGCTTCATTGATGCCAGTGTCATTACATTCTTGGGCCGCGTCACATTGAACTACTTCATGAAGCATTCCACTAGCTCGCCCCATGTCCTGATCGATCCATTCTCTAGCTGCCTAAACCAGAGCACAACTAAATCCATCAAGTATAAAGGGAAACATCTTGTCATCACCTCCTCAGATGCCCCTAGCACTTCCATATGCCTAATGTATCTAGTTACGTGCATAGTCGGGCCCAACTTCCCATCATAAGCCTTCAGCGTTGGTAGTTTGAATTCTGAAGGGTTCCTTGCATTTCTGATATTCGGAGTGAATGGACTCTGACTAAATTCCTCCAAGCCTCTGCTCGGTAGCCCTCCTCTCACAATCCTTCTTATCAATCCAGCCATCCGCTCATCTCCATCCGAGGGTGGTCCCATGTTCACATTTTCATCCTACCCCCATGTCCTGGAGGTTATTTTGGGTAGTACTCTTCATGTTGCTCGTTCGCAGTTGCGTTGGCCCCAACTTGCTGAGCTCCATTTACGGGCCTTCCAATATCCAATCCCGAGGTTCTGCCCCCAAGCCTTTGCTAATTTCCTTCAAGCTCTCCATCCCGGTTCTAGTTCTGACCTCTAGATATTTCTGCAGCTCCGACTCCTTGTTCTACATTGCCAGCAGCTGCAGTTGGGTTATTTCCTAGATTCTGTATCCTAGTTGTCCTCATCTGCCTGAAGAGTTCCTGCATCATCTCTTCCAACCTTTCCAACATCTGGTCCCATATGGAATCCACCATAGTTTACATCTCATCCCTTGTGATGTAGATGGATGCCTGATCTGTTCCAGCTCCAGAGGATGCCTCCTAACTTCCCTCTTGATGGCTCCTTTCTGCCACCTACCTCTTTGCTGATTGTCTAACTATAGCTTCCAGAATCCGAGTTCCTAAGCCTTCAAATGCAAAATCCAAGCTTCAAAATCCCTGAGTGTTAGCTTTCTCAGTGAAAGCACCAAAATGTTTGTGCCAAAAATGGTAACAAACACCCAATCACAAATGAAAGCACCAATTCATAGTCACAGATCATAGATAGAATATATGAGGGGATATAAATATGAAGAACAACAAAAATTAAAAAGAAAGCAGTAAAAAGATGAGATTTATAGTGGTTCGGCTTACTCTGGCCTACGTCCACTTCAGAAATTTCCATTTTTATTCTCAGAGAATTGATTACAATTACAATCCGGAGTTTTTTAAACAAAAATGGCAGAGTAGCCGTTTTGTAGAAGATGAAGGGAAACAGAATCAGAATCCCCCTTTTTGAAAACCCACATGTTGTATTTATAGGCAAAATCCTGGTTACTGGGCTTCCTGAGTGATACGGGCCCACTAAAACCATAGACGTGCCCATACCCTTCATCATGACCGATCCCAAGTTGTTAATATGCCAACCCGGAGTTGCCTCGAAGATGACCCGAGCAAACCCTTAGATGACCCGAAGTAAATTGCATTACGGTTCAAAGTAGAATGTCGCCGACCCAAGAATTTTATGCCGACCTGATTTCCCATGACCGACCCGAAGAACATCCATTGCCGATCTGAAGCAAGCCAATAATGCCGATACCTTGAAGTATCCTAACAAGCCGATCCCATTTCCTCAATACCGACCCGAAGTCCTTCAAACATGCCAATCCCAACGTGATGCCGACCCCAGAGCTTTAAGCCGGCTCAAAGCTTGCTAGTTGCCGACACAAAGCATGATGGATACCGACCCGAAGTCATCACCGACCCCATGAAAACATGCCGATTCCTCAGTGACCCAAAGTACGCCTTGGCCTGACTCGAATCAACCCTCCCGAAAACCAAAAGCAAATCCAAATGTGACTTGGAGCAAATTCCAAGCAACTGAAGCAACTCAGCTCTTATCAAAACCCATATTCCAAGTATTCCGTGCTTTTTTTCCATCAACTATACCGATCCCAGCCTCATAATCATGTTTGTCATCCGTGATTGATCGTCTATCCATCATCTGGACCAATACCATCATATTCCAGCCTCGATAACCGAGCAATCATTTGAGTTAAATCCGCCTATCTATGGTCTTGCCAAAAGTCGAGTTAACACTCGTAAGCATCTCTGATGCTATTACACTCATGTTATGTGATATCGATTTGACTCACATAAGGATATTTTACTCCTGACTCGTGTGTTCTGTCTTTTCATTACGCTTAGGTTAGCCCTGAGTATTTCAGCGCATTAAAGATTATTTTTTGGAGGACGAAGACGAAGATTTGGTGTATTATTACTATCATTATTTCCCTGCATCATGTTGTTCTGCTGCATTATATTGTGTTTCCGTAGTATATATAACTCCGATAGATGTTGTATAAATTTTTTTTTGAGAAAAATGTGTGATCCTCTATAAATAGAGGAGAGCACACATGCAACTATATATATCACAAAATAAGGCGCTTCCAACATGCCTGGCAGGTAACAAAACTAGGTACAAGTATTAAAAAATCAGGTACACCTAAGATGAGTTCCGGCAAGGCCACCACCCATTACACCCCAATATCGAGCTCCAGCATGACCACCGCCCGATATTAAGGTGTTAGAAGTACCTAAAAAACTAAAGAAAAGCCAATAATACTGGATGTCGTCACAAACTAAGAAGGAAGCTCCATGCTTCTAGTTCGGAAGGAATGGAAAAGCAACTACTCTGAAGTGGAACTGAAAATGATACTGAATGGAAGAAGTGCCAAGCAGAAGAGTAGATCCTCCTGAAAATAGAACGCCATAATGAAGATGAAGGTGTCATGTATCTGAGGTGGAACTGCTAGTGGTCCTGAGAGGAAAACTCTGCTCTGATGACCTCTCTGTAATTCGAAATCCTGCAATCTGAAGTCATGAGTACCTGCAAAGTGAACCTAACACCCTATCACCCATACCCGTGTCTGAAGAATGACTATGAAAATAGTTAGAATGATACATATATATGTATATATATAATTTACATACATATATATGTATGAATGAGGTAGGAGATAAAATACCTAAATAAGACTAACTGGACAAATACTAAAGAATTAAAAGATTTATAAACTGATACCAACAATGACTAATACAATAATTGAAACAAATCTTAAAATATTCTTATGGACCTTTGATCATAAGTAAGTTATGATTAACAGTGAGATCGTCATATAAGTTTGAAAAAATATTAATACTACAATTTTTAATGTTAAAAATATTATTACTGTGTTTAAATAGATTAATATTATAACTAACCTTATTAAGATACTCTTTAAATAGGTTATTTTGAGCTAATTTATATTTGGGATTAGAAATCCAATTAAAACAAAATGAAGAAATTGTAAAAATAAATTTATTAAAGCGACTATTATTATTATTAAATATTCTTTGATTTCTTTCAAACCAAATATACCAACAAATAATAATGAATAAAGTGTCTAGTAAGAATCTAATGTTCTTTTTGAACATAAATCTAAAATTATTCCAGTAGAAGTCGCAGTCAGAAATTTTAATTATTATATTAAAGTTAAAAATTTTAAGAGTATTATTTAGAACGTAATAAGAATCCATGCAATCATAGTATATATGTTTAATATCTTCAAAATGCAGATTACAAAATAACATTTATTATCATTTTGGATGTTTTTTCTCTTTAAAAGTTCTATAGTATTAAGTTTTCCATGCAGTATTAACCACATGTGAATTTTAGATTTAGGAGGAGCATTAGATTTTCAAATAAAATTTAAAAGAGTTGTTTATTATACCCGAAAAGTTAATAAATCTATAAAAAGAATTAGAAGTATATTTCTTACTCTTATCCCATTCCCAACTAATAATATTATTTTCATTATCAATATTATAAAGATTTAATCTAGCATAAAGCAAAGAAAGTTTCCTGAGAGTTGAACCTACTAAAATTCTGTTAAAACTAAAATTCCAAGGAGGATCGTTTTCAGGAGAAAAAACTTCAATAATTAAAGCATACTTAAAATTACAGATTTCATAAAGCTCTTTAAATTCTATCTTAAGAGGTAAAACGGAAATCCAACGGTCATGCCAGAAAGAAGTACAATTACCAGAATGAACTATCGTATTAATACCTAGGTTAAAATCTCATGACATTTTAAAATGGATTTCCAAAGATTAGATAGATTTTGAGTGACTGGAGAAGTAATTTGATATAAATTAATACAACCATTATAGTAATGTTTTGAAATGATCTCTTTCCAAGTAGCGTTATCATTAATATCCTTAAACTTCAATAACCATTTACCTAGTAAGGACAAATTCATATTACGCAAATTAATTACTCCTAAGCCACCTTCCTTTTTAGCTTTACAAACTGTTTCCCAATTTACTAAACATTTTATGCTATTATTAGAATTTTCCCCACTCCATAAGAAATCTCTTCTAATTTTGTCTATTTTATTTATAACCCAATATGGAAATAGATGCATGGACATCCAATAAATCGGGAGGGTGGATAAAACAGAATTTATTAAAACTAATCTACTAGCTCTAGATAAAAATCTCCCATTACAATTAGAGATCCTATATTTGATTTTATCAATGATTATAAGCCAGTCATCATGTTTGAGTTTAGTAGGTCTAATCACAAAACCAAGATAGTCAAAAGGAAAGTTCATAGTTTTGCAATTTAGAGTATTAGCGACTAAGTTTTCAACTTTTTCAAAATCGTTTAAAACTAAAATAGAACTTTTATCAAAATTTATTTTTAAACCTGACAGAAGTTCAAAACTGTAAAAAATAAACTTATGGGTGATAATGTGTCAAGGTAAATGGGAGGAAAAAAGCAAGGTATCATCAGCAAATTGGAGGACCGATATACCATTACGCGATATGCCATTGTCTACACATCCTAGAGATCCATTATCAACTACTCTTTTAATAATCTTAGCAAAAACATCAGAGGCTAAGTAAATAATAAAGGCGATAAAGGATCCCCTTGCCTTACACCTTGCTTAGATTGAATTTTATTACCTAATATACCATTAACCATAATACTAGAGTTACTAGTTCTAAGCAAATTCATAATCCAGCTTATCCATCTATGACCAAAACCTCTAGCATGAAAGATATCTACAAGAAAACCCCAATCTACCGAATCAAAAGCTTTTGCGAAGTCCAGTTTTAAAATCGCACAAGTTATATTATTCTTACAACAGTGATTAATGTATTCTTAAACAACAACCACTCCATCAGTGATATTTCTCCCTTCAATAAAAGCCGATTGTGAACAATCAATTAAATCATTCATTCTTATACTAAGTCTATTAGCTAGAACTTTAGAAATAATTTTAACAGAACAGTTAATCAAAGAGATAGGTCTAAAATCTTTTAAGTTTTTAGCTCCTACTTTTTTGTGTAATAAAATAAAATTTGCATAATTAAATCTCCCTAATTGCAAATTACAATTATAAAAATCGTTAAACATATTAACTAAATCAAGTTTTAAAACGTCCCAAAATGTTTTATAAAAGAAAATTGGGAACCCATCTGGGCCTGGGGATTTATCACCTGGCAAGTAATTAATAGCTTTTCTTATTTCCTCTTCAGTAAAAGGATTATCTAACTCAGATAGATCAACAATAGAATAAGACGGATACAAATCATTCCATCTAACAGTAATTCTGTGTTTGTTTCTAGTACCAAAAATATCCTTATAATAATCTGTAAAAGCCTTGTTAAGATCTCTTTGATCAACTAACTCTTCATTATTAACAATAATAGAGTTAATTGTATTGCTACACTTTCTACCGTTAGCTATATTATGGAAAAATTTAGTATTATTTTCTCCTTCGTTGATCCATTGGATTCTGGATATTTGCTTCCACATAACCTCCTCCTTTTGTAAAATAGAATTAAGTTCTTCTTTTAGATTGGCAAGAACATTACGTTCACATAAATTTAGTTGTCTAGATTCTTCTATCTTATTAATTTTAAGCATCTCGTTAAGAATATTAACTTTTTTGATTTTTATATTACCAAAAACATTTTTGTTCCAATTTTTTAGAAAAATCCTAAGATCCCTAAGTTTTGGAACAAAAGATTTTGCAGAATTATCCTTATTTCTAATATTATAATAACTCAAAGAAATCCATTTACAATTAATTAGGTTCAAGAAATTTGAGCAAAAGCCACATCTTTTGAAATTTAAAATAACTATTAATAACTCTATGATGGTCACAAGTGAGGATAATAGGACATTGATCTGAGTATGTGTAAGGTAGACCTGAAACTCTACAGATTGGAAATTTATCTTCAATCTCATCACTAAAGAAAAATCTATCGAGAAGAGCCATAGATGGAGACTCCCTAGCATTACTCCATGTAAACTCTCTATAGATGTTGTATAAATTATAATCAAATGTATAGTAAACAGCTTCATGAACTGTTTATTTGATTATTATATTTTATCATTCCGCTGCGAGATTCTGTATTTGTTATCTTCTTCTTTTCTTATTTTTCTTAATTAACCCCCAATGATTATCTATGTTCTGGATTGTTTAAGTTAGATATGTTTGGATTATTGTCGATTTAAACCTTCCAAAATGTGGGTCGTCACATGGTAGCCAAATCGGTCAAAAACAATGGAAAGCACTATTCCATCACTTCTTCCAAAGTACGCAGCACTCCCATTCCTTGGATATATCTCATCAAATAAATAGTTGGATTCGACCTTTCATTATATAGTCCCAACGTTGGTAACTTGAAATTAGGTTGATTCTTAACGTATTGGATGTTTGAGTTAAATGGGTTTCCATTTACATCCTCTAAACTTTGATTAAGTGGTCCAACTCTCATCACCTATCTTATAATATATGTATCATTATCATTTAGAGGATGTCTTTGGGGTCTGTCACGCCCTTGATTTAGAACTTCATCCTGCTCCCCGTTAATATAGGGAATTTCTAGTCCTAACCTTTGTTGCTGCTAGTTTGCATTTTGATCCTCGTCTCCAACTCCAGCATTTCCTATTCCCAGTGTCTCACCTCACTTAAATCCCTAATTGATCATGCCCTTGTCCATTATGGTCGGAACCGACATTATTGTTGTTGGTGACGATCTATTTCAGTGTTGAGGGGCTGGTTCCAGTTTTCTCCACTTTATTCCCTTGTGCTTCTGCTTTGATTTCTTTCCTTTGATTTTAGATCCCAACTGCTTCGGTTGTCCTCTACTATTTCATCCTTCGGAAGAATCCATTTAAGCATCTCCTCATACTAAAGCATCAATTTTATTTGCATTTCCATCATCATCCCTTCCATCTTCTCTCCGATAACATAAATAGAAGTTGGATTTGGACTCGAAGACACCTCCTGGTTGCCCCTATTTACCTGTTGACTCCTCCAGCAATAGATTTCTCTATAGTGGGCCTTTTCATTTTCTCCAAATCAGATATCAACTCTTTATCTGTGAGAGAACCAGAAGTTATGCCAAAAATTGACATAACACCCCAACATCAATTAAATTTGAATCAAACAAATAGAACAACTAAGAAATAAAATAAGAATGCAAAATACAATATTTTTATGATGGTCGGCTAAATCTCCGACCTACATTGACTTAATCTTATTGTTTGATGAATTCTCTCTAGAATACATGTTATATCCAAATCCATGTTATAATCCAATAAATTTTGGTTTTATCTATTTTTATGAGCTAGAGGAAGAAGGAGGTCGCTCTTCAGTCTAAAAACCAATCCGCACACTAGTTGTAGGTCCCATGCTATTTATGGGCGGCTTGAATGCATCTTTTTCTCTAAATCCGAAGTTTCAGCATGAAGAATAAGTCATCATGTATGTTTTCCAAAAACACAAATCAACTCGGTACCGGCCCTAATATGGTCGAATGTTGATCTATTTTTGTACAACAATATTTGATTTTTTTTGTACAGTGGGTCCATACCTCATCCTGCATGCATCCCAACATAGCCCAAAAATAATCGGTACTACAATTTATGGTTCGCACCAATCATTAATTATCGATGCCGATAATTAATTGTCCGTACCAACATGATTCCAAGTTAAAGAATTACAAGCCTTCATTATGTAAGAAGTTCCTAAGTCCTACGTATGAAAATCTATGCAATACATTATGGTTGGCACCGATCAATAATTACCGATACCAATAATTACAGTGCCGACTTAATTCCAATCTTTGGTATAATTTCTTGCACTTCTCTATTTTTTCATTCTCATTATCATCAAAGTCTTTGAATTCGTTCCTTTATCAATTTATAGCCTGGTCTGTCTATTTGAGTCTGTTCTGACACTATGGAGAATTTTCGAAAACACATGCCCTACAAAGTATGCCTTTGGAATATATGGTGTGTTTTGCTCAAGAACAAGTATCAAAACTGGCAAATTGTTAGTAGATGCGCTCTTTGGCTGCCTATTGTGTCAATCAGGGTGAATCACCCGACTCCTTTAGATTCACCTGCAAATCAAAGATCGTTCAAGATCGATCCTAGCTAAAAACACAAGTCCTTGCCTAAATATTAATCATAAATCATAATCATTCTATGTTCTTTAGAAATTTAGTATATAAACTATAATAAATCAAAATCATCTCATGTTCCCTGACAATTAAATTATCATAAGTAAATCAAATGTTGTGCTATTATGCATCATTAATCATAATTGTCACTACCACCATTTGGAACATTGCTAATGAATCTTCTGTATCGCCTAACATCCCAATCGAATCAAAGCAGTGACTTTCATTGATCATTCGGTAATCATTAGCATTTTAAATCACAAGGCATTCAAATCCTAAAGTCTAAGATTTGATCGCATAATAATAAATCTAAATTAAGCCCGATTTGTTTGCTCTATGGCGAGGGTATTGTTTCTGGGCTTGCTCGTAGCAAATTAAATGGATGACTTTTTCGAAAAATTTCCGTTTTGGATTTTATTGGGCTTATGAAGTCTAAATTTATTAAGAACTGATCTAAAATAATTTTAATAAAATCAATATTCTATTTTATTCGTAAATGATGTTTTATTTGTGCTACATAATATAACATGCATATCATATACATATGTGTGTGCACGTGTACGTGCAATATATGTAGTGTATATGCTTTAACAGGCCCATGTGTAAGTGTTAGGATTTACACCGCAACGAGCATGCTAGTCCCTCCATATACATATGTGCTATATAATACACACACACACATACACATGTGTGTGTGTGTTTAATTGGCATTCTAAAATAGAATAACTATAGATATTAATATAAATAATTTTGAATTTAGATTGTAATTTAAAATTCAAAAATTAAATTTCAAATCTCGATCTACATAAAATATCTGCTAATTTCAAAACCAAAATGTTTTATTAATTTTCTACACAAATATAATTTTTAAAACTAATTTTTTTTGTATATATATATATATATATATCCACACATATAATCTTATATACATATTAAATTAATATTTTAAATTTAATATAAAATAAACATATATACGTATGTATGTTTAATATTAAGAAGTAATTATACATACATACATACATATAATATATATATATATATGGCCAAATTTTATTAGTAATTTTTTTATTAAAACTGTACGATTTTAAAATTGTTTTTAGTTAAATCAGGATTTCCATATAGAAATCATTAAAAAAAGCTTTTTTATTTTTATGGAAAAATAAACTAAAATATTCACATAATTTTTAAATATTCATACATATATTTTATAATTTATATCTATTTATATATGTATTTATTATATAAAAGTTAGGTTTTAAATTTGAAATAAATTTTTTTATATACAGTTATAGTTTATATATATATATACATTGTTTGCACAAAAAATGGACAAACACCTCAAAGTCGTATGATTTAGTAGATCTTATGTGGTTCTTAGTGATTTGGGTGATTTATGCAAATATATAAAAAGCAGGGGCTAAACTGTAAAAAGACACGCAGATTTATAGTGGTTCAGCCAGAATGTGCCTACGTCCACTTCATATGTTATTTCTCTTCTCTTGTTTAGATTACAAGTACAAAGCTTTGATACAAGTAAAAGAAAGTTGTTTGAAAGTTCTCTCCATGCTTGAGCTCTCAAACTTGTCCTCCATTGCCATACCCCTGCCCCTCTATTTATAGAGTGAGGCTGGGGGTAGGGGTCTTGGATGTATATAGCTGCTGGTGGGCCTGGGCTGATGCGATCTGGCCTGGCAGTGTTGATCCGGTACGCCTTGGTCCGGTTGTGAGTGGATGGAGTTGGTTCGGTGGGAGGAGTGGAAGGAGTTGGTTCGGTGGATGGCTGGTCCCGTGAGGCCTGAGGGAGGCTGGTTCGGCTGCTTTGGTTCGGTAGCTCTGGACCGGTAGAGGGCTGGTTCGGCATCCTTGGTCTTAGGGGTTGGTCCGGTAGAGGCACCTTGTAGTTGGTTCGGTAGGTAGTGAAGCAGAGGCTGGTTCGGTAGGTAGTGAAGCAGAGGCTGGTTCGGTCATGCCTAGGAAGGGGTTTGGTTCGGCCATGCATAAGAGGGGGGTTTGGTCCAGTAGTAGGCGAAAACACTCCTAACATTTCCCCCCCAAAGTGGGGCATATGCTTGCGTATGGCGTGCTTTGTTTATCTGGACGCCCCCATCCGGTTTTGAATGCCGAATTATCTGGTCCGGCTATTTGGTGCTTGCCTATAAATATGGGCTTGAGGCTTTTGTCGTCCCTTACCTTTTGAAATAGCCGAACCAAATTATTGACCGCCGAATCGATTATAGTGCCGAACCGGTTTCTGATTGCCGAACTAGGTGGGATATTCTTTGCCGAATGAACTTCGTGCTTGAAATGCTGAATGACCATGAGGAGTATGATTGCCGAATGAGATTGATGGTTTGAATACCGAATGACCTTTCGGTCTTGGACTACCGAATGAATTCGAGTGCCGAATGGGTCCCTTGTTGGATATGCCGAACGTGATAGGGGAGTTCGAATACCGAACGACCTTTCGATCTTGAACACCCGAATGCACTTTTATGACTTGAATTATGAGTGAAATTCCATACTGCACACACTCGCTTGTTTACTTCCTTTATTCTAACGACGCACTTCTTTGTGTTTGCAGATAAATGTCTTGTAAAGTTGAAACCCGATCAGAAAAGAGGAAATCCTAGGATAGAGACGATCCTTCCGCAGTGCCCCCAGCTCAGTCAGAACCGGGACGTCATGGGCCTACCCCGAGGTCACTAGTGGATGGGTACGGCCCTCAGGAGCTTCTAAACTCACCTCCCGACTGTTTCCCAAGCTTTCTCAAAGGCGAGCAGCTTGATGTTATCTCCCGCTCCTTTGGGATTGATAGAGCGCGCATGCTGTTGCCGGGGGAGGCAGGTTTACAAGTAGAGGATGATGACCAGGATGGTCAAGAAGCAGGTGCTGGTAAGTCTTCCTTTCTGGTCTTTCCGTTAACTTGGTTGCTTATCACTAATGAATTCTTTCTTTGACCGGACAGGTGGGCAACAGGGCAAGGATAAAACTCCGACGCGGCCGGCTCCTTGATTGGACCTGGATATCTTTTGGTGGGCTTGACATTGTTGTATACGTTAGTCTCAAAACAGTAACGTAACTCTTAGGTTGTAATTATGCTACTTGTAATAAACAACACTATTCTTGACGTGTAATTTTTTAACTTAAGCTGATTCCGTCGTTTTTTGAATGCTTTTGTTATTTTCACATGTATGAGAAATATAGCTATGCATATGCTTGTAATTCAGTTGTGTTTAATGCCAAGTTCTTGCTTAAAGCATAATTTCATGCCTTATAATGCTAGTGTGATGTATGAATAAATTATAGTCAGGAATTTTTATAAAAGAAGAAAATACCGCCTTTCATGTTCTAATTGTAGATGGCAGTTTTGAATATTTTTGTACGACCGAGGATGGAGCTCAGTTGAATGTCCTGCTATCCAACCGTGAATTCCCATTCCCGTTGGTGAGTATCTTCTACTCTGTGTCCTGTACTTCAGGGATTGTTATAGAGGATAGGAGAAAGGTTCTTTAAATAGAATTGAAATATGTGAAATAGTAAAACTTCCAATCACGGAAGGCCTTCGATGTGCTTAAGTTCATGGCAAACGGGCTTTGTAGTCACTTTCCCTAGCTGTGGGTCTTGGAGACATTAGTCACCCATCTTACGCCTCCGCGGGGAGTTAATTCTTTTTTACCACAGCCGCACTTAAGACACATCGGAGCCGAGATCGCGCACAGTAACTACCCGGGCCATTATGGCCCGTAATCGTGGGTATTATTCGATTTACTATGGCCGGCTAGCGTGGGTGCTGATCGTCAACCGTGAACTACCCCTGGCTGGCCACACCTTATGTTGGGGTTTATAATCGGTTCACAGTTGCCGGCGAGCCGAACGCCGTAATGAGCTGCCTCGGCTATAGTCGGCCTTCTCGGTGGCTTATAATCGGCTCATTACAGTTGGCTTTGAGGGCCATCGCGAGCAATGAGTTAACCCGCAGCAGAGGGATGCCGGAGCAAAAGTGTCTCATTGGTGAGGGCATAGATTCGTATAGTACCTGTTAGGTCTTGCCCATGAGAAGTCGCGCTGTGGAGCGCCTTGAATGAAAATGCTATTTGCACAGGATCTTGTTCAACAGAAAAGGATAAAGTTAACAAGCAGCCAAGATATGAAGGAACAAGTTAAAAAGAGACAAGTTTTTTTAAAGTGGTTCGGCACGAAAATGCCTACGTCCACTGATTCTCTTTGTTAATTCACTTCATATGGGCAGTACAAGTTAAGAAAAGTATCGACGAAGGTGTTGGATGTTCCATGCCCTCTGGAACACCTCCCCGTCCACTGTTGACAAAATATAAGCTCCATTGTGGAGATCTTTACGAATTACATATGGTCCATCCCAGATTGGATCTAGTGCTCCGGGTCGAGGGAAGATTCGCTTGAGGACAAGATCCCCTTCTTGTAAGGTACGATGATTGACTTTGGAGTTGTATTGTGCTGCCACTTTTTGCTTGTGGGCTGCTGCTTTGAGGACTGCATCATTTCTTCTCTCCTCAATTAGATCCAAAGACACGTGAAGGAGTTCTTCGTTCTTTTCTGGGTTATAGTGGATCCTACGGTGGGAAGGCACGATGGTTTCAACTGGGAGCATAGCCTGCGATCCGTATGCCAAAGAGAAAGGAGTATGCCTTGTTGATGTCCTGAAAGATGTGCGATAAGCCCACAGTGCCGTAGGGAGTTCATCCACCCAAGCGCCCTTTGACTTTTCGAGTTTCTTTTTTATTAGAGTTTTCAGAATTTTGTTGACGGCTTCGACTTGTCCGTTTGCCTGGGGATACGCTACGGATGAGAAGCTTTTGTGAATTCCGTGCTCTTGGCACCAGTTGGCGAATTCCTCGCTGTCAAATTGAAGTCCATTGTCTGATATGATTTTGAATGGGACTCCGTACCTGCACAGAACATTTTTTATCAAGAAATTAATAACTTTTGCAGAAGACTTTATTCAGGGGTTCTGCTTCCACCCATTTGGTGAAATAGTCGACTCCCACTATAGCATATTTGGCCCCGCCTCGGCCCATTGGTAGTTTGCCGATTAAGTCAATTCTCCATACTACAAAGGGCCATGGGCTGGTCATTCGAGTAACCTCAGTTGTTGGTAGCCGTGGAATTTCAGCAAACTTATGGCATCTGTCACATTTTCTGACGAAATCTAAGGCGTCCTTGCTAAAGTTTGCCCTCCGTTGTGATCTCCGCAGCTTCCTTGATGAATGTTGGATAAGATTTCCTTGGCTTCCCTTCCAGCGACACACCTTAATAGGGGGTTAGAGAATCCGCGTCAATAGAGGGTGCCCTCTTGTATTATGTAGCGGGAAGCTTTCCTCAAGATTTTCTTGACTTCGTTATGCCCGTTGGGTAGTGTGCCACTTTGTAAGTAGTCCCGGATGGGAGTCATCCAAGTTGCTTCTTCGGTTGCACCTATCAGATTCACTTGCTCAAAACTTGGGGTCAGTTGCTTTGAGATGGTTACTGCCCCGAAGATGGCGATGTCTCTCATACTTGCTTGCTTTGCCAATTCGTCGGCCTCTTGGTTCTCTTCCCGAGGGACGTGTTTGATTAAGTAGTGGTCCAATCGGCTGAGAAGTAACTTGGTCTTCTTTAAATATGCTATGAGTCGTTCTTCTCGAGCTTGGAATTCTCCTAGTATTTGATTAACAATAAGTTGAGAATCGCTGTGAAGACACAAAGAATTGGCTCCGACTTCTATGGAAAGTTCTAGTCTGGCTATTACTGCTTCATATTCTGCATCGTTGTTGGTGGCAGCGAACTCCAACCTTATAGCATAGTGCAGTTTGTTTCCCCTGGGAGTGATTATTACCACACCTGCCCCCGAGCCTTGTTCGTTCGATGCACCATCCACAAAGAGATTCCACTTGATATCTTCTGCTATTTCCAATTGCTCCTTATCTTCGTTGGTAGTGAATTCTGCCTCAGTGGTTGATCGGTCAGAACTTTGATGGAATGGGACTGGAAGTAGTGACGCAGTTTCCGTGATGTGATTAGTAAACAGTATGCTAGCTTCTCAAGTTTAGGATATCTGACTTCTGCCCCCGTAAACCTCTTGCTGACGAAGTAAACTGGCCACTGCATGCGGTTGTCTTCCCTTACCAAGGCAGCGCTTAGGGCGTGAGATGACACAGCAAGGTATAGGTATAATTCTTCGCCTTCGCTTGGAGTCGAGAGTACCGGTGGTTTCTGGAGGTGTTCGATTAAGTTAAGGAAAGCGGTTAAGCATTCGTCAGTCCATTCGAACTTTCCTTTGTCTTTCTTTAGAGCTTCGAAAAAGGGGACGCACTTGTCCGTCGCCTTGGAGATGAATCGGCTTAGGGCGGCCACTTTTCCATTTAGGCTTTGCATTTCCTTTCGAGTGGAAGGTATCTTGATATCCCTTAGCGCTCGGACTTGTTTAGGGTTTGCTTCAATCCCTCTGGCATGGACGATGAATCCTAAGAACTTTCCTGATGACACCCCGAAGGAGCATTTTAGAGGATTCAACTTTATTCCATACTGGCGGAGTACTTGAAACATCTTGCCTAGGTGGCTTACGTGATCTTTGGCTTTCCTTGACTTTACCAGCATGTCATCCACATATACTTCCATAGTTTGTCCTATTAGCCCTGCAAACATCTTGTTAACGAGGCGCTGGTAGGTAGCTCCTGCATTTTTAAGTCCGAAAGGCATTACCTTATAGCAGTATAAACCCCAGTCGGTGATGAAACTAGTGTGGTCTTGGTCGGGAGCATGCATAGGAATTTGGTTATATCCTGAGTATGCATCCATAAAAGATAGGAGCTCGTGCCCGGCTGTGCTCTCTACAAGTTGGTCGATTCGGGGAAGTGGGAAGCAATCCTTTGGGCAGGCGTCGTTTAGGTTGGAAAAGTCAATGCAGGTTCGCCACTTCCCATTAGCCTTCTTTACCAGCACCGGGTTAGCGATCCATTCCGGGTAGATAGCTTCTCGTATGAAGTCATTGGCGAGTAGATTCTTTACTTCTTCATCGAGGGCTGCTGATCGCTCTGCCCCCATACTTCTCTTTCTTTGTTTTATGGGCGCCTTGGTAGGATCAATGTTTAATACGTGGCATGCTATGTCGGGGGAGATTCCGGTCATGTCAGCGTGTGACCATGCGAATACATCCAAGTTGTGGCGGAGAAAATCGATGAGTTGTTCCTTCAATTCTGCTTTTAGTTGGGACCCAATTTTCAATAGTCTACTTGAGTCATGTTTGTCTATAGATACAAATTCCATAGCCTCTGCAGGCTCGGCGGTGGCCTCCTCCTCCCTGTCCCTGGGGCCTAATTCATTGAAGGGATCACTGGTATATCGAAGAGGAGGGGCTTTCTTTAGTTGCTATGCTTCCAAACTTTTTGTGCAGAGGGCAACCTCTACACTCTTCCCTTTATCCTTCTTGTGGTTGTTGCGAAGTTCAGTTACATAGCAGTCTCGAGCAACGTCCAGGTCTCCCTCTACTTCCCCTACTCCATTGTCCGTTGGAAATTTTATCTTTAGGCACTATGGGGCCAGGAAAATCTGGAAGTCAGACAGGGCTGGCCTTCCCAAGAAAGCATTGTAGTTTCTTCCTTCTGATGTGCTCTTCAATCAAGTCCCGGAGATGTTGGCATTCATTGGTATCATGCCCATGAGATTCGTGGAAGCGGAAGAACTTTCCAGACTTCTGTGCATTATCTGATTCCTTCTTGTACGGTGGGCGTTCGTATCTAACTTTGCCTTGGGTGGCAATGAAGATGTTTTTCGACAGTTTCATTCAAAGGAGTGTAAGTGTCGAATTTTGGTCCTGGCCGATATAGGCGCCTTTCTCCCTTCTTGCCCCCAGCATTGTCTCTAGAATCATTTCTTCGAACGTCCTTTGCTACAGCGGGCGCGTTGTTGTGAGTTGCCTTATTTTGTTGCCCTGACTACCCCTCAGTGGCAGCGTCTTCAAGCCTCATATATTTCCCGGCTTCATGGAAGAAATCGGGTAAAGTAGCTGGTTTTTCTTTTGTTAGTCTTCTAGCGAATTTAGTATCCGGATGCACACCACTACAGAGCACCATTAAGACAGGCTTCTCATCGGCATCTTGGACTGCGGCCGCTGCGGCATTGAATCGGGTTAAATATTACTGCAGCTTCTCTCTAGGTTTCTGTTTGATATTGGATAAGGAATAAGCATCCTTGGGTTGTTCCACATGAATGTGGAACTGGCTGATAAACATTTCTTTCAACATCTCCCACGAGCTAATGGATCCTTGGGGTAGATGGCAGAACCAGGAGGTAGGTAGATCTGCTAAGAATAGTGGAAAGCATTTGCATAGTACTCCCTCTATTGCTCCACTCATGAGCATATGATGTGTGTATCTCTGTAAGTGTACAACGGGGTCGGAGGTTCCTTTGTAAGGTTCCATTGTTGGCATCTTCCATTCTCGGGGGGTGATAGCAATTTCGATATTGCGGGCGAAAGGGCTGGTTACCCTAGCGTCTATCCGTCGATCTCTTTGATCCCGTTGGACGCACTCTCTGAACAAGCGTGCCATCCTTTCATCAGAATTTGGAGCAGATAGAAATGAGTTTGGTTCTGTTCTGTGGGATTGATTCCGTCCAGATGACCTGTAGGGATGGTACCGTCTATCATTCCTCATATTTTCCAGTGGCTGCCTTTGGTCTTCTGGGAGCATGCTAGGGTCAGCTACAGTTGGCCCTTGCCTTGATCTTCCCCTGCTGGGTTCTGATCTATGCACTTCCTCGGGTCCAACTTCGGGCTGGATTCTAGCTCGGCCCCGTTCATTGGCGTTTCCGTGGTTAGGTAGTACGACTGGCTCAGCTACAGTTGACCTCCGCCCGGTACCTCCCCCGTTGGGTTCGGTTCCAAGCGTTTCCTCAGGCCTAATTTCGGGCTGTGCTCGATCTCGGCTCCTACCATGGCTGCTTCTGCCGTTAGCTCCTTCGAAGAAGGAAGATCTTTGTTGTCTCTGAGGTACTTCAGACTGGGATTCACCCCATGACTCAGTGTTGTGGTTGGACTCTTCAGCATCCCTTAAGCGTGAATGAGATGGTCCACCAAGGCTTCCTGCTGGGACGTGAAGCGGTTAGTTACTTCAGCCACAACCCTGTCTAGATCTGCCCTAGTAATTGCTGCGGGCTGTTCTGTGGCAGGAGTGGTCGGATTAGCATGTCCTTCATTTGGTACTGCTGCTGGAGGGGGACGATTTACTTGATCTGTGTCCACTGGATCTGGAAGACTACTGGTTGCGATGTTTTTTCCTTTGTTAACATCTTTCTTCTGCTTGGGAGGCATGTTTTCCAAGCGATGAACGATGCTGTTAGGAAAAAGGTTAAGTGGAAGAAGCTGAAGCTTCGAGCTTCTTGTTCTCAGTGAAAGCACCAAAAATGTTTGCACAAAAAATGGACAAACACCTCAAAGTCGTATGATTTAGTAGATCTTATGTGGTTCTTAGTGATTTGGGTGATTTATGCAAATATATAAAAAGCAGGGGCTAAACTGTAAAAAGACACGTAGATTTATAGTGGTTCAGCCAGAATGTGCCTACGTCCACTTCATATGTTATTTCTCTTCTCTTGTTTAGATTACAAGTACAAAGCTTTGATACAAGTAAAAGAAAGTTGTTTGAAAGTTCTCTCCGTGCTTGAGCTCTCAAACTTGTCCTCCATTGTCGTACCCCTGCCCCTCTATTTATAGAGTGAGGCTGGGGGTAGGGGTCTTGGATGTATATAGCTGTTGGTGGGCCTGGGCTGATGTGATCTGGCCTGGCAGTGTTGATCCGGTACGCCTTGGTCCGGTTGTGAGTGGATGGAGTTGGTTCGGTGGGAGGAGTGGACGGAGTTGGTTCGGTGGATGGCTGGTCCGGTGAGGCCTGAGGGAGGCTGGTTCGGCTGCTTTGGTTCGGTAGCTCTGGACCGGTAGAGGGCTGGTTCGGCATCCTTGGTCTTAGGGGTTGGTCCGGTAGAGGCACCTTGTAGTTGGTTCGGTAGGCAGTGAAGCAGAGGCTGGTTCGGTCATGCCTAGGAAGGGGTTTGGTTCGGCCATGCATAAGAGGGGAGTTTGGTCCGGTAGTAGGCGAAAACACTCCCAACATACATACAAATTTTTTTAAATTTCACAAAATAAATTTTATATACATATTAATAGAGTTATATATGTGTGTTTTATACATTGATATATATATATATATATATGAGTGTGTGTGTGTGTGAGAGAGAGAGATGAAAGAGTGGTCTTCTAATGAAGAGAGTAATCGCATTATTAACAATATTATCAAAACACTACAAAACAATACTCATATCCGAAAAGATCATCGCATAGATGATCGGCAAAGGGAAGAGCATACACAAAAGAGATAGTATATACATTATATTATGCAGAGAAACTAATGCGATTGGGAATTGTCAAACAGTGCATTAACAGGTTGCATGATTTGAATTGGGCAAGTGTTGGTGAGAACTACTGGCTACATTAAGAGGGAAAGATTTTACGTATAATTTGATAAAGGTTAAAGCAATACACCAACAGTTGCTACAGGAGATGCTTGCTTGGAAATGGTTGCTTGTTGAAGTGATACATTGAGAAGGAGTTGCTACAGGGAACCATCTACATTTGCTATATGCATAGGAATTGCCACAAAATGTGGTAAGCACAGGAGACGCACATGAAATACATCAGAAATGCCTACTGTAGGGGAGTGTGTAGCATGTTAAGCAAGAGACAGTTCATAGAGAAATGTTAGGTAGGAAGCGATGAGTTAGATATCTTCAAGAGTATATGAGATCGTCATGGCACAACAATTGAAGATAAGAAATTGTGCAGCATCATGGTAGGTCGAACCAATAGTGCAGGCTGTAAAGGAATTATGCTACAAAGGTGATGTAGTTAAAGTGGAAACTAGTGTAGTAACTGTATGCGCAAAATTCTAATACGCGGCTGAAACTCAAGTGGTGATTTGACTTGGTGCTTCCTTAAATGCTGAAGCACGATATAAAGATCAAATGAAGTAACTGAGCCCTGATAGGGAGTGGAGACAGTGAAAGAAGGTAAAGCAGGTAGTGGAGCCAGTGAACTATCTAAGTAGGCAGGTAGCTGCTGAGATGGAGTGAAGTATTCCTTATGTGGAGCAGGGAGGTGCACGTTAACAAAAAGGTGCATGATGATATGGGTAAGGATAGGAGACCACACTATCTAATGTAGATTAGCCGTTGGAAATTGTTGTGTGGTGATGGGATAACCTAAGCTTGATTGGTTAGTGAGAAGAAATTAAGCCGTGCTGCTAGAAGTGTTTTTATTTATACATACATACATACATATACATATATATATATATTAAAACCAATTTTGTCTTTAATTATTTTTAAAGTATTAAATAATTTTGAAAATTTAAATAAATATTTTTTACTTGCTGGCCGAATAATATATATAAACATATATATACACATGAAGAAATTTTTTATTACACGAACGCAAATATACATACAAAATACATACATACATATACATATACATACTTATACATATGCATATACATACATACATACATACATACATACATATACATATATATTCATCTAATGTCGACAGCACAGACATATGTGGATTTGTGATATATATATATATATATATATATGTGTGTGTGTGTGTGTGTGCGCGCGCGCGCGCGCGTGTTTGTGTGTATGAATGTAAATAGAATAATAACCTTACTATGGTTTATTTGTAACATGTTGAAGCGTTGAATCGACGGACTCCTTTAATTTATATCCTAACTTCCAGAAATAACAGCCAGACTATCGATCTACTATTTTAATTTGATTTATGTTTCAAAAATCTTGTGAAGAGAGAAGTAGGGCAATGGTATGGCCGGCCAGATGTGAGTTTGTAGGAGGAAAAATCAAAGAGCTCATAAAATAGGATTTGAGGTGTTTAATTAGTGGAGTTTCAGAGGTGCAAAATGAGGATCCAGATTCACCTTTTCCTCTTATATTTCTCACCTTTTGAATCAACATTCAACCCCAATTAACTCGACCCATAGTCGGGCATCATAGCCTTTTTTAGGCCTCCAAATTGCTTCAAGCCTGATTAAATAAATATGCATTTAAATTTAAATTAAATGCACATCAATGTCGTATACTAATACGTGTGTATACAACTTTTATATATGCACTATTTTAATATTGGTCAACACAAATAAAATAAAATTTAAAAATTCTAATTTCATAAATGTTAATTAATTTAATTAATTTATTACAGTTATAATTAGTTAAATCAGGTGGTAGTTATAGAACTCAAAATTTCGGTTATGTAACTCTTTTGTATAAATTTGGTCAACGACTAATATCGAACAATTCAAATATTAACGTTCACACATCACCTTAGCTAGTGTTGTGATATTATGGCCAAATTTATCACTTACTAGATTTGAAAAAATCCAATTTTACTCATTTTAAACATAATCCACTAGTGACAATTATTTACACCAACTCATTTCATCAAAACTATATCACATTAAGACTAATGGAATTTGGTAATCGTCAAAATTACAAATTGTTCGTGTTCATATTTATAGTCCAAAAAAAGTCCTTGGTTCAATAATAACTATTATTATTAACCGAACTGCTCTAGCCAGAGATTTTGACTTTTAGTTGACTTCACTTGACCATGATACCAATCTCATATAATTGAGGAGACAAATCATCTATTGAACAGTGTTCTACTTCCCATGCTTCCAATCAACCTAAACTATAGTCGTTCGATGGACGTCATGCCACGATTTAACTGCAATCAAAGTGAAGTTTTCACATTGAAGATCAATAATATTCTTAAGTCAAGATAATTGTGTTAAGGATTCATATCAATATTTTCCATTTGACCTTAGTTATATTAACCATCAGAAAACTATCGAGCGAGTTATTCCATAGTTATCCAATAACTATCAGTATGTAACCACTTAGTGCTCCAAGTGGTCATGAATATCACATTGCCCAACCTTTGGGAAGTGTTACGTACTCTAGTCTTAGCGGATGCTTCGATATCCAACTTAATACATTCGACTGAAAGTATTAAAAAAGATGTGTTTATTATATTATGATGAAATAGTAATGATTACAATAATTTTAATTATATGGATTTTCTTTTAAATGTTCTTAAATTAATTAATTAATTAATTAGTTAATCATAATACATTATAACAAGTACATAATAGAAAGAAAAACACCTTTTATTTATAAGGATATTTTATTATATAGTCAGTAATTTACAATTAATTATCAAATTGCCCATGAGACATACCTCTAAGTCTATAAATCTCCTACTTACACTTGGGGCCAATTATGGAATCTCAATCCCACCCCTTCGATCTACTTGACATGAATCGACCAAGCCAGTCCCTTCGTGAATGGATCTGCTATATTATCCTTGGTATCTACCCTTTGCAACGTGACCTCTTTATTTTCAATGAATTCTCTAATTATGTGGAAATTTAAAGAATATGTCATGATTTATTATGTGTTCTAAGATACTTTGTGATCGACATAGCTGCGTTATTGTCATAAAACAATGTCACTGGATTCTCCATTTTAGGAATCACTCCGAGCTCACTTAAAAACTTATGCAACTCAACCTCTTCTTTAGTTGCTGGATTGAGAGAGTTGTACTCGGCCTCCATCATGAAATAAGTAATCGTTTCCTATTTAGAACTCTTCCAACCGATACTACTCCTCCATTAATAGTAAAGATGTAGCCCGACACTGACTTACTATCGTCAATATCACTATGAAAGCTAGAGTCAGTATACCTTTTCATAAGAAGTCTCCATTCCCATATATGAGGAAAAAGTCTCTAGTATTTCTTAAATACTTTAGTATACACTTTACAACCATCCAATGCTTTCTACATGATTATACCGATATCGGCTTATGCATCCTAAACTGTATGCCACATCTGGTCTAGCACATAGCATAACGTACATTATGGAACCGATCGATGAAGCATACGGTATACTCTATATATGATCTTTCTCCTCATTAGTGTATGGGTGTCCTTAGAAATGTCAATTCTAGATTGCGTTGGAACATTTGCACACTTGGGTTTCTCCATACTATACCTTTTCAGTGTATTATCTATGTATCGTGATTGAGAAAATCCTAATAGTCTTTTACATCTATCTCTATAGATCTTTATACTAGTATATAGGCTGCTTCTCCCAAATTTTTCATGGAGACATTCATGGAAAATGAAGCTTTCATTGATTGCAATAATTAAACGTCATTGTTAATCAATAAAAGATCATCAGCATATAACACTAAGAATACGGTAGCATTTCCCTATTCCTTTCGATGTACGTACACTTCCTCTATGTTTTGATAAAAACCAAATTGTTTGATCACTTTTTCAAAACACTTATTCTAAATCCTTGAATCTTTCTTAAGTCCATAAATGAACTTTAACAACTTGTTATGTCTTCCCCTCACTCCCACCAACCTTGAAAACCCCGGGTTGCGACATATAGATGGTTTCTTCTAAATCACAATCTAAAGATACCATCTTTATGTCCATTTCCCGTATTTCATAGTAATAGAATGCAACAATAGCTAGGCATTATCTAAATGGACTTAAGCACTGTAATGCGCAGAAATGTTTCATCATAATCACCACCTTGAATTTGACGAACTCCTTTAGCAACTAGCCTTCTTTATAAGTCTCAACTTGTCCATCTGCATTTAGCTTTTTCTTAAAAAAACCATTTGCAATCGATGGATTTTATCCCTTTAGGTATGTCAAATAAAGTCCACACTTTATTTTTATACATGGAATCCACTTCGGATTTCATTGCTCTAAGCCAACGTGTAGAGTATTACTCTGCAGTGTTTGTTGGAATGACAAAGGAGTTTCACCATCTAAGACATGGTCCTCCTTCTTGCCATACATGAGAAGACCGCGTTATGTCTATGGTACAAGAGAAGCCTTATTAAATCATGTAATATGTTGAGTGACTTTGTATATGGGTGAATTTGGTTCTCCCTCTAGTCCGGCCTAAGTGTAAATTTCTTCGATCTCATCCAAGTCTACAACCTCGTTGTTACTTTCTTTTAGTAGAAATTCCTTTTCAAAATAGGCAGCAAGCCGAGAAACATAAACCTTTTGTTTTTGGGTATTATAGAAAATATATCCCATCGAGGTTTTGGGATGTCCAATAAATTTACACAATGTCGATCTTGCCTCAAGTTTACTTGAACCAATGTTCTTAAAATAGACTGGAAAACCACACACCTTCAAATACCTAAGTTAGGGTTAATTCCCACATCATATCTCATATGTTGTCTTAGGTACAAATTTAAACAAATTCAATATATGCACTGTGGTTTCTAGCCTATATCTCCAATAGGACAGAGGTAACTCAAGCTTACTCATCATTGAACAAACCATATCAAATAAGGTTCGGTTCTTTTGCTCCTAAAAGCACGTTGTTGCGGGGTATACAGTGGAGTACCCTGAGAGATAATCCCATTCTCTTTTGAGTACCATTGGAGTTCCTATCCAACATACTCACCTCCTCGATCGGATTGAAATATTTTAATCTTATCGTTCATCTGATTTTCACCCTCATTTTTATATTCAATAAACTTCTAATAGATATTGAATTTGTTCTTCATAAGATACACATATCTCATTCTTAAGAAATCGTCTATAATGGTTAAAAAAAGAACAATTATCTTTAGTAATAATGAACATTGGGCCACACCCATCACTATGTATGCGACATAAGAGTTCATCAACTATTTCATTGTTTCTGTTAACAAGAAAACTTGTCAACACCCCAAAGTAGAGTTCAAAGTGTAAGTAAGCCTTTCGAAACCACCTTTCAAACAGTTGAAGATAGTTTATACCTTTCGAATCTCTTTACCCAAAAAATTTAGAAGACTTAGATCTCCTTTAGCTCCAACTTTCAAAAAGGTTGTTCAACATTGAAACTCCTTCTAAACAACCTTCCAACACGGTCAAGACACTTGAATCTCTTATGAAATTACCTTTCGAACTAGTTGAATTGGCTTAATATCCTATCGAAACCTTCTTTCGAAGTGGTCAAGGTAGGTTGAGGTTAGGATCTAATGATCTAATTGTTTTAGTTGAATTAAAGGGTTTCGACGACTTCTAAAGGTTACCATTCAATCACATTGATACAAGCAGATCATAACCAGAATCACATAGAAACATTAGATTAGCTAATATATCCAAAAATGTCATATACTTGCTTTGATAATATTTTCCTTTATTACTAGAAGCTTAGGTAATACAAAGAAGTCAAATCCCCAATCTAATTTTAGAATTAGGGTTTACAAATTCAAGAAGGAACAAGTGTTGAGTGAATGGGATCAGATCCCGAAAACTATACCCTTAGGGTCTTATTTATAGGCGCAGTTTGGCCCCTTTCGAATCGGTCCACTCGACTTAGTTAAAAGGGTGCCTTGAAGACCTTTAATTGCTGTTAACATCAGGGAACCTTCCACTTTTCTTTTAAGTGGAACTTGAGTGCTTTCGAGTACGTCGAAAGGTGTAGATGTGATGTACACTTTGTTTTTGATGCACTGTTGCTAGTAGGGAAGGATATGGACTTTTGATTGTGTCGATAGGTGAATCTTTGGGGATTCGAAGGTGTTGGAAGGTAGTAGACGGTTTTAATGTGGAAGGTAGCTTTCGAAGACATAGTTGTTGACTGATGCGGAACCCCATCCTCTGGTGTATGAGAATGCTATATTGAACTTAAGTAAGCTTTTTTATAATATTGGATAGCTTCAACCATTCGAAAGGCTAACATATGCTTCGAAGGGGTAGCTATGGCCTAATGTTCTTCTATTGAATGTAAATGGTGGCGAAACCCACTGTTCCGAGAGGTTTGGTGCACATGTGAAAGCCTGCAATCTGTTGCCTTCAAAAGGTGTTCCTCAACTCATTCGAAACCCTCTTTTAGCATGCAAAATCATCTGTTTTGAAAGGAATTAACTGAATTAAAAGGACAGACTTATCACCTTTCAATTTCTTCAAAAGTTCATTGCTTATCCAACATTTTGATGAAGCATCCCTTTGACTCTTTCGAAAGGTTCTGTAATTGTTGTCTTTCTTTGTAAATCCTTCCTTTTTATTCTTCATGGTTTTGGCAAAGTTAATATGATATCTGATGATAACAGTTCCCACTAGTAGGGTGCTTGGTTATCTTAACTTTGAGACATTACTCACACGTATACGATTGTAACGACCTGCCTTTTCGACCCTCGAAAATCAACACTTAATACATCCACGGTATTCAAATGTCGAGTATTCAAGTGCCAAGAAGGCAAATTGTTAGGGTAAAAAAATAATAGGGGAAAAATCTCATGGTGGAATAAACACATATAGTATAACAAAGTCAGTAAAAGCTATCACTCTAAGATACAAGGCATGTCAAAGTTAAATCCATACCTCATCAGCCTGGACAGTCATAAATTTCTGACCTTACAATTGTTGATGGGTATACATAATAATATGGCAGAAAATAAAAATACTATGGTAGGTGGACATCCAGCTCTACACCATGAGCCCCATGTCCCACCAATGACAACAAAGAAAAAACTAGGTCTGACTCGAGCATTATAATAAAATAACACCCTGATCGGTCTGGAAAACCAGTGTGAGAAAACTCAAGTAATATGATTAACATACAATAATTCTGTGATACCATTTCGATAAAAATCGAATAGGTTTTACCTCACAAGAACAACACCCATAGATGAAAGAATGGAAATAAGTCGGAGCAAAATTAGACTTGAAAGAATAGAGCCAAATAATTAAATATTGAGAAGAGCTCCACGCACTTATCGATGCAATTAAGAAAATGATTCAAAGATTTGAATCAAATAAGAAAAGTGAAATTTTCCATCAATGAATAGAAGGGTGCACCCTCCTTATCGAAAGTATACCTCTAGACAATATACTTGAGAGGGTCATTTAATCTATGACTCTCTTGGAAATGTATAAGTCGGACCTCGCCAACCTTACAGAGAATTCGAGTATTTCACATCTCTGTGAGCATACAACTGAATCCAACCTAGAGTAGATGTGAAGATACCCTAATTGGAGCAGCCCCACATATCTTGACGTCCACTCATACTTTGGTTTTATCCATTTTCTACAAAGGATGTCAACGCTCAGATGAGGAACAAATCATATTGGATTGACGAACAAAAAGAAGATAATAGGATCAATAGTCAATAAGTCAACTATCGGGAATAACAAAATGGTAGTATATGGAATTTAAATCTCTTAAAACATTTGATTAAAACTTATGCTTGATTATCACATCATAAATATTTGTAAAAACACTTTAAAACAAACACTCTTCAAAATATTCTTTTTAAAGAACAAATTATATTTCTTTGTGTATTAAGAAGAAGGGTCAAACACAAATGTCATTAAAAAAATATTTGCTATAAACCAAAACAATTTACACTTAGCTTTATTTTTAAACATTCTTTTTAAAGTATTTTCTTACTTATAAATCATCATTTATAACTTTTAAAATAGCATTAATTATCCTAGAAGATAATAAATCAATTTGAAATATCTTTATAAATTGAAAACAATGTTAATCATCCAGAAAGATAATTAGTATAACTCTTTTATAAATTAGAAACCACATTAATTATCCTGAAAGAAAATTAATCAAATTCATAATATTTTTATATATTTTAAACAACATTAATTATCCAGAAAGATAATTATTCAAAATCATAATCTTTTTATAAATTTAAAACAACATTAGTTATTCCGAAAGATAAATAGTCAAATTCATAATCTTTTTATAAATTTAAAACAACATTAATTATCCTGAAAGATAATCAATCAAATTTATAATCCTTTTATAAATTTAAAACGACATTAATTATCTCAAAAGATAACTAACAAAATTTATAATCTATTTTATAAATTTAAAACAACATTAGTTATCCCAAAAGATAATTAATCAAATTTATAACTCCTTTTGTAAATTTTAAACAACACTTATCCTTTATTTCAAAATTCTCAAAAATACTTGAAAATATAGTTCACACAACTTTCAAAGTGAAAAAACGAGACCAACATTCATTTTGCAAAAACACAGGCATAATTTAACATACACAAAGTTATAAGGAGATTATATTTCATAAGTTACAATATAGCAATAATCGCTATAACGACACTTATAAAAATCAAACCGTATGTCACCAACCAAACATCAATATAAGTAACATAAGAATATAAGATGCATATAACGGTAAATTTATAATGGTGAGAAACCCCTTAGGGTCTCTCTACAAAAATCCACTGTAAAACAATGATTATTTATGCATTTTGCTTTTTAAGTGGGAATTCAAATCCAAAAAACAATCAAATAGTATTAACAAACATATTATCATCAATAATTAACAATCAATAACATATCATTTAATAAATAATCCACAGATTAATCAACTTCAAAAATATTCTTTTTACCTTGCTAGCACAGAATGGTGATATATTCTACTCGATAGATGTCCAAAATAATCTATTCAATTTATAAACAACAGAATAGTGTTTTATTCTGCTAAATATATATCACAAACGAAGCATAACTAATTTAACCAAGTTAAATGTAATTAAAATAAATCACTACAATTTTATCATTAATTTATATTTCATTAAAAATCATATATCATATAAGCATTCAAGAATAATCTAAAACAACATAGATATCATAAATTCAAGTTGGCCATTTAATCTTCATCTAGGGAAAAAGGCGGATCCAAAAAACTTAGTAGCTAAAAACCCTAAAGCAGGCCCTCCGTCTTATGGCCCGTACTTATAATGACGTATCACATTAGTCTGATATTCGTAGGAACTGGTAGCCATATTAGCTGGGCAGTTTCCTCTATAGAATTTGGAACTAACATCATGTCATTACAAATATTTATCATAACGATATCTCACATCAATAAAAGTGTACACAACTGCTGCTAACCTCAAAGTGAAGAGCAAACTTCCGTCATGTAACTCTATTGACCTCTCATCCTTATGACTTAGCCACAAATCAATTACTATCTATATATATACACCCATCTCACCGTTTCATAAATAAGGCCTTATAAGGAATCTTCCTTATTACGCCTTAAAATAATAATTAGACTATAGAAGAGTTTCCTCTTATTCTCACCTCAAAATCAATTACCTTTCTAATGTTGGAAATAAATATAAATAAATGTCTAATTAAATATGCCATATACGCAATAATTATACGTTAATCACATAAATAAAGATAAATAATATTCATGCCTGATAAGTTCTAAACGCATGGATTTGGCACTCTAAACTAGCGTTAAATGTCAATTTCCTAACCAATTATTATTACAAGTATTTTTTCTTCAAATTCCCAAGATTTCATGGGATTCTTACACCCAAAAAAGAGAACAAATATTCATAACAAAAACTGCAATAACAGGCTTGTAAATAAAATAGAAACTCAATTTATTACACCAATTCAATGGAATATCTTAAACAATAAGGTTTGCAATCTAAACTCCTCAACTCCTCTCTTTACAAAGAAATAAATAAGAATAAGTGGTGTGAACTACGAATAGAATTCGTATTCTAAACCCCTTATTTTATTGAAGGGTCATAATTTGACCCAAAGAAGAAGGAGAAGTGGAATAGACTATGAAATTATCAAAATTTGCATAAAGGAAAAAAATCCCATCAAAGTAATAAAAATAATTGGGAATCTCGGGATATAATTGACATTATCGAAATAAAAAGGAATTTTAGTGGATTTTACCAATCATAATTTTGAAATCTCAAAATCCCTAAGACATATTCAAATCCAAAAGATATATACTAAACAATTTCTGAAAAGAAATACTAAGGCTTCCACTCACAAAGTAGCATTAGCTTTACTCAAATGGGTTTCTAGCCTTTCGATCTCTTTCAAAGTCTCCCTCTTTTGTTATATACACATATAATTAGGCTTGTCAATGGTACGGGTTTTGGCCCAAGCCCGGCCCGAACCCACCCTATTTATGCGGGTACGGGTTTTGCCTTTTACTACCCAAGCCCGACTCATGCCCGACCCAGATCGGGTATGGTTTTATCAAAACCCAGCCCGGTTAGGGCCCGACTCGACTATTATTTTTTCGTCGTATCAAAACATAAGCGTGTATGTTATTTATTTACCATTTTGTTTGTTTACATGTAGATGTTTTTTCATACTTTTGTTATGAGCTTGACTACATCACCGTTCAATTCATATGTTAACATTGTTTGTATAAATTTTTTAACAAAGTTGCAATTTTAAAATATGGTTTTAACAAAAATATTCTGAGTTAGGTATTCGGTTATTATCCAGCGGGCTTAAAAAGCCCGATGGGCCGGGCTCGGATATTGGGTTGAAATACCCTGCGGGTTCGGGCCGGGCTCGAGTTTTAATTATTGTAATTGGACTCGGGTCCGGGTTTTATAATACCCGGACCGAATCTGATCCATTGACAGGCCTACATATAATAGGGAAGAGGTATATATATTCATTAGATTAAGAATAGTTGGAGAAGAATAGATTGGAGGAAGAAGAAAAAAATAGAAAATAAGTTGAATTCTTACCTGAATTCTCTACGGAATTTTAGAAGCTTATTAGAGAGAGAAATCAATGGCAGAGTTTAGTCATATTCTCCAAAATAATATGAATAAAAGTGGGGAGGATAGGGCTCTATTTATAAGAGTTGAAATGCACTAGAATCGTAGGATGGAAGTGGGTGGGAAATGAGTAAATCTGGAGCGTACAACCGAATAAAACATAGCTTTAAATGCTAGCCGCCACTGGCAACTTCTGTTTCAAAGCGCTCGACCACCCTTAGGCGATCAGTCAACCGCTATGGTCGATCGGTTGACCTATTCAAGTCGATGCTCATCTTATTCAAGGGGTGTTTATTTATTTCTGTTGCCAAATTATTTTATTCTCAAATTGACTTTTTAATGTTAAATATTAATTAAACGTTTACTTAACCCCCAAGCTAATTTTTGAAATTTAAATCCTAAATTTGATTTCTCATTTGAATTTGAATTCAAACTAAATTAATTTAAACATAAGAACTTTAAATGCTCATAACTTCTTTGTTTGAGTTCTGTTTTAAGCTTATTATATATGGAAACAGATCAGAATTTCATCACGAACATAATGGAATAACTTTCGTGGTCAAATTCCAATTTTTATCAAATTTCTATATCCAATGCTTATGATATTTAATTCAATTTACTTTATTTATTTACGGTTCATTTTACGGTGTGTTACAATTTTAGTTTACTAAAAAGCTTCTACTTGTCGTTTATGTTTCTCTAAACCCTAAGACGAAACATAGAAGTCTTTCGACCTCACTAATGGGTGCCGGGACTCGTTTGCCTTTGGATTCTGACCTTGAATTTTCTCAACAAGTTATAGCCCACAAATGGTGGATAACTCTTTATCAATTATATCACATAGAACTCCTAACCAATGGCTCCTTGTCCCAATCTCAGTTACCTTGAGTTTGTCCAACAAATTAGAAGAGATACTTCCATTTCATGTTGGTCTAAGTATAATATATGTACACCGAGTTTGCTCGATAAATAGGTACTGTTATCTTACCTCGTCTATTCTATATATATTAATAATAACACATAACATCTCTAGCTTAAGTTTGTTCAACAATTGGAAAGTATGAAAGAAATTTACTAATATACAAACAGTAGAGGACACATTATGCTAAAGATTTGTAGTCGTTAATAAATTATATTATGTCATATCGATTTAGGAAATAATGTAATCCTTATGAAATATCCTCGTGGTTCAAATGTCGGACACATCAGAAGTCATGGTATATTAGTCATATGTATATATTTATCCTGTAAGTCTATTCTGGGTTTCTTATTATTCCACCTTTTATTATACATTCATATTATATAAGTCTTAGTTATTATGTAACCATTTATAATTTAATTTACTTATATAATAGTCTTTTGTAAAACATTATATTAATTAAACCTTATTTAATTAATTAACCTTTTAATTAATTATTATTTTATTCAATTAAACAATTTGTATTTAATATTTATATTAACCATTTATAGATATACTTATATATCTTTATATGTATTTTTTTATTGACCTTTAATTAATATATTTAACTCAACTATTTTAATTATTTATTAATTTCGAAAATTTCTTACACACACATACATACTTATACCATATCTTAAACAATTTAAGATAGTGTAACATATATCATTATATTATACACACACATTGTCTCTCTTTAATTAATTAATTAATTTATTTATTTATTAATCTAATCAATATTTTAAATTTTTTTAAATATATAAGTTTATTATATTTTCAAAACATTGTTAAAAATTATATTATAACATTTGTAATATATTTATTATTTTAAATTTAACTTTTAAATTTAAAATTTTAGTTTTAATTTTCGAACAGTTTTGAAAATTAGCCCAATGCCTAATTCTAATTGGGCCTTTTCAATTAGGGACAGCCTTTGAGCTCACTTCACCTTTCAAACCAGGTAAATAGCCAGTTAAGGTAGGAAATTGATTACCCAAACCTAGCCTAGGCACTACTCTTTTATACATCCTACTAAATGGATAAGCCTAATTAGTTAACCTTAAAATTGCTAACTTAGATCGTATAGGATATTGGGCTATGCTACCATTGTTGGATTTAGACCGGCTCGTAATGGGTTAAATGGACGAATTTCAAAAATTTTGTTCTATTTTGGATCCTTTTGGGCTGATGAAGTATAAATTTATTTAGATCTCGTCTAATTTAATTTTAAATAAAATTACTGTTTTATTTGATTTGCAAATAATGTTTTACTTAATGTTATATTTGTATTACATAATATAACATGCATATCATATACATAGGTGTGTGTATGTGCACGTGCAATATATATACAATGTATATGGTTTAGCATGCTTATATGTAAGTGCTGTGATTTACACCACAACAGACATGTTAGCCCCTCCATATATATATATATATATATGCTCTATGTGTGTATATGCATATATTGTATGATATAAGATTATCCTTGTAAAATATAAATGTTTGTACATATAATTGGTATTATTATATAAAATAATTGTGAATATTAATATAAATAAATTTGGATTTAGATTCAAATTTTAAATTTCAAATCTAGATGTACATAAATATCTACTAATTTCAAACCCAAAGTATTTTATTATATATATATATATATCTGTGTGTGTGTGTTAGGAGCTAGCTATTGGACGTAAAATAAAACACAATTGGTCGCGCAAAAGATATAGACCATTGAATTTTTTGTTCTTATATGGAATGAGGGAACCGGGGGCAATCTAATGGTGGAGATCCATTGTATCACTAGTTGTGTCTAAATTTTATGTCCCGATAGATTTTCGAAATATATTATATTCAATGATAATTTATTTTTCGTAAAAATACATGCACATATAATCTTATATACTTATTGAATTAATATTTTAAATTTAATATATAATAAACATATATTATAAATAATTAAATATATATAAACTATATATATATATATTTGGCCGAATTTTATTTAGAAAAAATAATTTTTTTTATTAAAACCACATGGTTCTGCTATTGGTTTTTTAAATTAAATAAAGAATTCTATAAAGAAATCATAAAAAAGCCTATTTTTCATTTTTACGTAAAATAAGCATAAAACATATAAATAATTTATAAATATTTATGATGTATATTTTATAATTGATATATACACATATATACATAAGTTGGCTTTTATATTTAAAATAAATTATATATATATGGTTTTATTTAAATATAAATATTTATTTATTTAATTTCAAAATGTATACGAATTAACAAATTATATACATACACATTTTATACACTAATATATGTATGTATGTATGTATTTATGTATATTTAAATCAATTTGTTTTAATTGTTTTTAATGTATAAAACAATTTTGAAAATTAAAATAATTTTTTTTACTCGCTCGCCAAATACTATATATAAACATATAAATGTATTTTTAATTATTAAACACACATACACATACATACATATATACACATACATACATATATATATACATACATACATACATATATATATATATATAATAATTGTTGTTGTTGTTAACAAAACAAATAGTAATAAAATGACATGATATATACATGTACATATACATATACATATACATACACACACACATATGAATGTAAATGGAATAATTACCTTATTTTGGCCTAGTTATAACACGTTGAAGCATTAAATTGACCAACTCCTTGAATTTGTATCCAAACTTAAAGAAATAGCAAACCAACTGAAAGTAGCTACCATCAATCTGTTCTTTTAATTTAATTTATTTATGTTCCAAAAAGGTTGAACAGTGAGAAGGAGGATAAGGGTATGTTCGGCCTGATGTGAGGTAGGAGGGAAAATCTAAGAGATCCAAAAGTGGGATTTGAGGTGTTTAGATAGTGTAGGTTTAGAGGAGCAAAAAGAGAATCCATGTCCTCCTTTCCAACTTAATATTTCATACCTTTTGAATCAACGTTCAAATCCAACTAACCCCAACACCCCACCCCATGGCCAGCCATCATAGCTCAGTTTTAGGTCTTCAAATTCTTTCAAGCCTAATCAAATAAATATGATTTAAATTAATTCAAATGTACATCGATATCGTATATCGATACGTGTGTATATAACTTTTATATACGCACTATTTTAATATCAATCAACAAAAATTAAATAAAAGTTTATAATTAATTTCCATAAAATTAATTAATTTATAAAAATTATAATTAGTTAAATCAAGTGGAGTTAGAGTATTCATGGTTTTGATTGTGTGACTCTTAGATGTAAATTCATTCAGGATTAATATCATATAATTTGAATATTAACATTCACAAGTCATCTTAGCTAGTGGTGCAACATTATGGCCAAATTTATCACCGACAAAGCCTTGGTCAAATCTAATTTTACATATTTTAAAGGTTACTCGATATTGGCAATCATTTACACAAATTCTCATCATCGGAATTATACCACATTAGGACTTATGGAATTTGTTAATCAACAAAATTTCAATAACATCCATATTCCACTTTATATTCCAAAGACAAAACCCTTGGTTCAATAATAACAATTATTATTAATTGAACTACTCTTGCCAAAGATTTTGATTTTGAGTTGACATCAATTAACCATGATACTTGCCTCATAAAACCGATAATAGGAATTCTCCATTGAATAGTGGTTCGCTTCCAATGCTTCCACTTGACCAAACTATAGTCATTCAATGGACGTCGTGCCACGATTTAACTATAATCAAAGCAGAGATTTCACATTGAAGCACAATAGTATTCTTTGGTCAGGAGAATTGTGTAAAGTTATCACATCGATATTTTCTGTTTTACCTTAGTTATATTACCAACGAAAAACTTTTAAATGATTCATTTTGTAGTTATCTAGTAACTATTATTACGTAACCCATTGGTGTCCTGAACAATCATGGGTAATACATTGCCCAACCTTTGGAGAGCATTATGTACTTTAGTCTCGACGGACGCATCGATATCCAATCTCGATACAGCTTGACTAGGAATATTTAAAATGATTTGTATTCTATGATAAAATACTTATGATTATAACAATTGTAATTACAATTACAAAAAACTCCATTTATGGATTTTCTACTAAGTATACATAAATTAAATAATTAATTAAATATAACACATTATAACAAGCATACAACAAAAAAACACCTTTTCTTTCGAAAAAGATTTTATTATATAATTAATAATTTATAATAAATTATAGAATTGCCGTTAGGGCATAATCCTAACACTATCAAAAGGACCTAATATCCAAGCGCTCCATCCACTAACTATCTACTAAGGGACTTGCTTTCCTATACAAGTTCATTCACTCGCTCTCTAGCAAGGTGGCTTGTACTTCACAGTTCATCGCCTCATTTCTCCAGTTGGGGGAACCATATCCTATCAGTTTATATATTAGATTTAAGGAAAAGCCAAGTTTCGTTGGTATCCCATAGTAATATCAATTAATAATTATCATGTTCGAATGATTTTCGTATCTAAGTATCCATCAATCAGTTATTCTTAGCGTTCAAATCAAATGCATCGAGCAAATCGAAAGTCTAATCTAGTCAATGATTACCCTCGGACCTTAACCAAAAGCATGCCTTAAAACCGATCGAAATCCAATACACGTGTAGATATCCTGGTAATAATCCTTCATAGTTTGTTAAAAGCCAAAAAGCAAAATTTTGACCTTATTTTGATCCATCCCGATCATGGGATTACAATACATGACCCAAATCCTCGACCATGATCTGGTACATCTGCCACAGATAGCGATCACTCTCGCTGCACTACTGTCGTTTAATTCTTGACATATTATTAAACCCAACACTCTAAACTTGCTCCTTTATCAAGTCACACAAATGCCCGCATTCATTAGTTTTTTACCTATCCGGCTCATGGAGTAAGCAGTATTTTCCACTATACTTTCTCTCCTAATCTATGGGTTCTCTCCTCATGGATTTTCTATAGGGAATCTACCCACCCCCCTCCATATCAAGGTAGATCCTCTTCAGCGTCTGTCAATTCAATGTAAGAGGAAAACTATGGTACTTTCTTCATATGCTTTGATCCTCTATAGTCATCACTAGTTTTTCACTTTCCCTTATATTTTCCATATCCTATCTTGGAATGACCTCCATCCTCCATAGCATTGACATTACTGCTCTCAACTTCTACACCCTCTTAGCGTAGATATCTCTCATCTTGATAATAGAAGTCTACATGATCCACTTATGGATCCCTTTCCAGCACTGTCTTAAAATCACTTTTATTGTCTGTTATCCCGCCTTTTGGTAAGGCCGTGACACCAAGGACTTGACTAGAAACTAGAGACAATCCGTCCTGAAGGTCGGTTATACATAGGTTCACTATGAATACTGGCAAATTTGGTCCGAGTCCGGATCGAGCTACAATTAGCATGGTATGACAATCAAAGTTATGAAAGCTAATATTCCAAATTTCAAGTCGATCGGAGTTCGTATGCTCAAGTTATGGACCGATCAAGTTTCATGACAAGCACATTTGTTTCATATCCATTGGCTTCATATCCATATGGTTCACATCCATCCATTTACTTCGTATCCATCCGGTTCATATCCATCCACCAGTATCATCGATTATGGTTCATCTGCTCAGTCGCTATCCATTTCATATCGATCCCCCCTTCCACCTATTTCGTATCGATCAACTGAGCATCGATATGAAACTAAGGACCAGGCAATGGAAGTTCATTGATACAAAGGCAATGGAAATTCATCGATACGAAGTAATAGACAAGCACCGATACGAAAGGAACCGCACATGATCAATACGAAGAAGGCATGGTCAAACAAAAGAAGCGGTCCACTAGCATGAAAAACGGATCTCCACGTAAATGCCGCTCCACGTCATCGATGCATAGCCTATCGATATGAAGGAGTATCGATATGAACAGGATAGATAAGCAGCTACCAGTATACTTGCAAAATCAATCTTGGATCGATCATAACTCAAAATCTACAAGTCCAAATGCTATGGAATTTTCACAAGATCTTGCTTACCACCTCAAGAATATCTTTGATCAATTGCAGCCCAAATGGACAAGATATTAATTGATATGAAGGTGATGGGGATCGATCCCAAATGACCCCTGATCGATCTGGTGGGCCCACCCATGTGTGAGAAGGAGTATTCCAAGTTTAGGGGCAGATATTACAGACCTACACCTATAAATAGCACCCCTACACCAATATAAAAAGGACTTTTGACTCTGCTATGTCGTTACTCTGCCGCAACTCCATTGTAACTTGAGTGCTTGAGTTTTGTACTATTGTAATCAGATGTCAATCATCAATAAATAGCAAAACATTCTAAGTGGATGTAGGCTACAATGCCAAACCACTATAATTTCTTATCTTTTTCTATTTCTTCATGCTTTTATTGGTGTGATTGCTAGATTAGCCTCTTTTTCCATTTATTTTCTTCACTTTAATCACTTCAATCACATCCAAAGAGTGTAGTGCCCAATTTTGGTACAACCACTTTGGTGCTTTCACTTAGAAAACTAGAGGAGGAGATCTAGATCTATCTGTGAGAAATGCGGATTGCGGATCTTAAGGCTGGAATAACACTAGAGGGGGGGTGAATAGTGTTTTGTGGATTTTCTAAATCTTTTTGAAACTTATGTAAATTTAATCACCAACATATGCAATTCACAGACACAGATATAATCACAGAATCAGACACGGATGCAAATAATAAATAAAAGCAGTAAAGGAAAGAACACACCAAGATTTTATACTGGTTAGGAGTTACCCTACATCCAGTCCCGCACAAACGTACAGATTTCTTATCAAAAATAATCTACCAGATTACACTCTCGATTTTAAGGCCACGAGGTACACCCTCCTTTATTCGAGTCCAGGGAAAACTCTCTTGATTTACCAAGCCATAAGATCACCTAATCGATTTCCGGAGCAACAATCACACCCAATTGATTTCAAGGCTCAACCGCACATTTTACTCAATAGTTTGATTTACAAATAATCCTATAACTCTGAATAGCACTGAGATCTTATGGACAGAGTGGCAGAGAATCAAACAAGAGATAATCAAGTTTGATTCACTTGGTATTTCGGTAGAGTATAGTTTGGGATTCTTTAGAATAAATGTGGAAGATGAAGAGAAGAGAAAACAAGTGAAATCTGATTAAAAATTCGTTTAGAACTACTGGTATTTATAGGAAATCAACAGCCATATCTATTCGTGAAAGGATACGACGAATAGACACTTCTTTTGAAAATTTGAATTTTGAATTTAACGAACACCATGTCGACATGGGGGGTTGAGGGATGTCGACATGCTCTAGGCAAAATTGATGATTTTGATTTTCTTATTAAAATTGATTTCTATAATTTGTCAAAACGATTTCTAAACTTTGTAAATATATTTGAATATAGTTTAAACATATAAAAGAGTTTAGAAATTAATTTTTAATATATATAATCTTAATCTATAAAGTGATTTAAAATCCGAGTATATAAATATTTTAAAGCTAAATATTTAAAACAAGAGATGATTTAAAAACAAGGACAATTTTGAAATCAAAATATTAAAAATGATAAAAATAGTTTTGAGGCTAAAATATTTCAATCAAGAGAGATGTCTTTTTGAAAAGAAAGTTTTGAAAACATTTAAAAAACAAGAGATATATTTTTGAAAAACATTTTTATAAAATTAGTGGATATCAAAAGAGGACCAATATATGTTCCACTAGATATTGTCGTGGGTTCAATCCCACTAGGTTTCCATCCCTTTAACATGCTCGAAGTGGATTCCATTCCACGAATAAATTTCGAATAAAGATGTAAGTGCTTTCAAGAAGTTTTAACATAATTATGGACTAACTATATTATCTTGTACCGTTTGAAATCTTGAACTCTTGATAACTTGATTTCTTGATACTCATGAGTCTTCAATCTTGATATCTTCAATCTTTAAATTCATCAGTCTTGTATCTCTATACTGTACGGTCTTCATTCTTGGTACCTGCATGTTTATATCCTGCATATACATATATATATCTAAACTATAATGTTAGTATTTATATTTTATAACAAGTCCTAAGGTTGTTGTCATCAAAACCATACTTCTTAAGGACTAACACTATCATCCAGTAGTTCCTTCCATTCTACTCAGATTACTCCAGATTTAGGAAAGAGCTACATTCAACATGGTAACTACCAGAACTGCTTCAAATGTTGTAGATCCAAAAGGAATGGATAGGCAGAATCCCATGCAACTAGCTACAGCAGGCCAAGCATCAGTCGAAGCTCCAGATCCGCAAGGTCCTTTGACTAGGGAGGAGTTCCAGATCCTAATGCAAGAGCTAACTCAGAGCCATCAGCAGCTCACTCAGCAGATCTATGCCAACACGGAGCTCACAAATTAGTTGAACGAAGAAAGGCTAATGAGATTGAGGAGGGATCATGCTTCTTATTCCTCAACCGAAAGCTCGGCTTCTTCTGATTTCAACCATAGACCTACGCGTAGACAGTTGGATGGAAATTATGCAAAAGCCTTCGGGTCAGCATGCTGTGAATCTCGGACAAGCCGGGGTTGGTCCTTCTAAAGGACACTAAACTGGAACCTCCTCCCGAGGAGGGCGCTTCCTTATCACACCTTCCATGACCATGCAGCTGCTGCCGCTATAAATCTAGAAGCTGAGATCCAGAACCAACTAGATTCAGCCCTTCGTCAATACACCCATGCTCATGAACCCTACGTTCCCAAAGGCCGGGAGCCAAGGAGGTGAGGAACGGACCGTCGAAAACACCCGAACTGTCCCCACAACACGGAACTCGACCGTGCTTTGGCCTCGAACATCCAGATGCCTGATATTCCAACCATGATATGCCAGATGATCAGAGAAAGTCAAGGCCTTACGAATGATGACTGGGGAATCTACCAAAGTCATACTCCATTTACTAATGACATTCTTTATGCAGAGCCACCCTGTCGGTTTAGGATGCCGACTCTGCCGGTATATGAAGGAAATTCAGATCCTAAACAACATATCATAAAGTATGAATGGATCATGAACGCCACTTGAGCTGACGATGCGGTTAAGTGTAGGAGTTTTTCTATCTCTTTAGGAGGCATTGCAACTATTTGGTTCACTTGATTACCACCCAGATCCATCTTATGTTTTGATTAATTGGCTACTAAGTTTGTTGAGCAGTTCCGTATGCATGCTACTAGACCAAAGGATGTCAACACCTTGTCCAGTGTTACTCAAGCTCCGGGAGAGACTCTTAGACGTTATCTAGAGAGGTTCCATCTACTTGTGCAGAGATCAGCAACCCCAATGATAATTCAATTCTGATGGCATTCACTAAAGGAATCGATCTCAATTCTGAGTTTGGTGATTGGTTGGTTGGGAAACCCCCCACTTCGTTGGATCGTTTCTAAGCTAAGGCAGCCTAGTTTTTGATGAGAAAAGATGCTAGACGATCTAGGAAGAACGACGATGCAGGGACCAGTGGTGAAGGCATTCAAAGTAATATTGCTGTGAAATAGACCGGTGAGAACTATGGCAATATGCAATTGAATATTCAGAATAAGAAAGGTCAATAGAAGGTTAACGGAGGTCAGGGAAAGAAGAGAGACCCAAATCGCGGACCGGGACTCGACCAATATACTCCCCTAAACACATCGCTGGAAAATGTTTACCTTCAGACTTGTAATACCGGACAGTATAAGAAGCCAACTCCGAAACCATCGTCTGAGAACCTAATTCAAACTGGGAAATTCTATAGATTCCACGATTTTTACGGCCATAACGCCAATGGGTACCGTCATTTACAAGACATCATCCAGAAGTTGATCAGAGAAAGAAAGTTGGAACAGTTTGTTCGAGTGCCGCAGGATGGAGGTGCGGGCCTATCTAACCTGAATCAAGGTCAAGGCCAGGCTAGGCTCGAAGAACCCGTGCGTACTGGCAGGAGGTTGGTTATAAATACAATGAGTGGTGGTCCTCATCCAGCTAATCGGAGCTCGAAGGAAATAGAGTCATATGCCAGCTCGATTAGGCATGTGGACTTCGAGTGTTGTAGTAATTTTGACATTGGGGCCAAGGTGAAACAATAAAGAACGATGACAGATGAAATTGTTTTTAGAAATCGCGATGCTGATAAAGTCAAGGCCCCCACTATCGATCTGTTGGTCATTTCAGCCCAAATAGGTACTGCTTGGATGAAGAGGATCTTGGTTGACAGTGGAAGCTTTATGAACATTCTTTTTAAGCGAGCTTACGATCAAATGAGAATGGAAGTGAAAGATCTATAACCGTGTTAGTCAGGAATTCATGGTTTTAATGGAAGTGCAACCATACCAGCAGGCATGGTGGAGCTGCTAGTTGAGTTGGGTATTGGAGAATGCCGGAGAGTACGGATGCTATAGTTTGTTGTGTTAGACATTAATTCCCCCTACAATGCTTTCTTAGGCCGACCGGCCCTTGCTGAATTCAGGGAAGCGATTGTACCGTGGTGTTTGACTCTGAAGTTCCCCACTGATAATGGGGTTGGAGTAGTTTATGGAGATCAAGCGGCTGGACGTGTCTGTTATGTTGCTGAGTTGTGGGATGCACAGCGTAAGGAGAAGGACAAGGGCGTAGAGAAATCTCTGTGCGTCCGTTTTTCTGAGAATTGACAACTAACACCTGGGCCTAGGCCCGGGCACCACAACCAGTTCCTAGAAGATCTTGTTCCCCGAGATAATAATAATGAAGAGGAAGCCAAAGACAATCAGGCCTCCCCGGTGGAGTTGATGATCGATGTTCCGATCTGCGATGATGACGATTCTAGAACAGTAAAGGTCGGATCTCAACTCAGCCCCCAAATGAGACAGGAATTGGTTGATTTTCTCCAGACAAACCTCGATGTGTTTGCTTGGACTCACTCAGACATGTGTGGGATCTTGCCGAACATCGCGAGCCATGCATTAAATATTGACCCGCGGCATGTCCTGTTCAAACAGAAAAGGCATGGTATGGATCTAGAGAGATCTGCCGCCCTGAAGGAAGAAGTAATTAAACTCAAGTCGAATAGGTTTATTCATGATGCTTTATACTTGGAGTGAGTATCAAATCCAGTCCTTGTCAGGAAATCAAATGGGAAGTGGTGAACATGTGTGGACTACTCAGATTTGAATAAAGCATGCCCTAAGGATAGTTTCCCGCTTCCCAAAATCGATCAACTGGTGGATTCAACAGCCGTACATGAGCTCTTATCTTTCATGGACGCGTATTCCGGCTACAATCAAATACCGATGCATCTGCCTGACCAGGATCATACCAGTTTCGTCACTGATTTGGGACTCTATTGCTACAAAGTGATGCCGTTCGAACCTAAGAACGCTGGGGCAACTTATCAAAGGCTCGTGAACCGAATGTTCGCTAACCAGATCGGAATGACCATGGAAGTATACGTGGATGACATGCTCGTAAAATCACGACTGTCCATCAATCATGTTAGTGATTTGGAAACTATATTTAATATACTCCGACAGTATAGAATGAAGCTCAATCCGTTGAAGTGCCATTTCGGAGTTGCATCAGGAAAGTTCCTTGGATTCATCGTCAAAGCTAGAGGAATTGAAGCCAATCCTGAGAAAATCTGGGCAATTTGGAATCTCGAAACTCCTAGGACCATAAAGCAGGTGCAATACCTCAATGGGAAGGAGGCAGCCTTGAGCAGATTTATTTCTAGATCCACGAACAAGTGCATTCACTTCTTCGATTTGATGAGAAAAGGAAAGCAAAATTTCGAATGGACAAAGGAGTGTGAAGGTGCATTCCAAGCAATAGTTCAACATCTGGTGACACCTCCCATTTTTTCAAATCCGGTTGATCACGAGAAGTTATACATCTACCTGGCGGTTTCAGCAAACGCGATCAGTGCTGTGCTAATTTGGGAAGAGGATCAGATCCAACAACCGGTCTATTATATCAGCAAGCGATTGACAGAGGCAGAAAGAAACTACCCGAAGTTAGAAAAGCTGGCTTATTGTCTCGTTATAGCCTCGAGAAAGCTCCGTCCATATTTCCAGGCTCAACCGATCACAGTCTACACTGACCAGCCGTTACGACAGATCCTAACACGACCTAAGACGTTTGGTAGATTCCTCAAATGGAACATTGAGTCGAGTCAATTTGATATCACTTATACACCGAGGCGAGCCATCCAGGGACAAGTTATGGCAGACTTCATAGCCGAATTCGCCATACCAGAAGACTTGCTCGAAGCTAGTGAATCTCCTAAGCATGTATGGAAGCTATACACCGATGGCACATCAAACGACCATTTCTCAGGCGCTGGTGTGGTACTTGAAACCCCAGAAGATTGATCCCTATGCTATGCTCTAAAGTTCGACTTCCACACAACTAAAAACGAAGCCGAGTACGAAGCTCTACTCGCTGGGCTTAGACTTGCCAAAGATTTGGGAATTATTGCTATGGAGATTTATTGTGACTCGCAACTGGTCGTATGCCAGGTTCGAGGAGAGTATCAAGCAAGAGACCAGAGATTAGCCACATACCTTGCTCAGATTCAGGAAATGTTGAATCAGTTCAACTATTATGCCATCGACTATATACCCCAAGAACAAAATCAGAAAGTCGATTCTCTGGTGAAACTGGCTAGCACTGCCGAAGCGCAACAAATGGGAGTCTTCCCCGTTGAGACACTTACCCCCCCCCCCCCCCCGAGTATTAACCAGATAGAGACAAACTAGGTGCATGAGACAATGCCTGAGAAGGAGACATGGATGACTCCATTCAGAAACTATCTTGAGCAGGGAGCTTTTCCCGAGTGCAGAAGTGAGAAAAGATAGGTTCTTCAAAAAGCTTCGCGATTCATTATCCAAGATGTAGTCATGTACAGGAGAGGATACTATGTTCCTTTACTCTAGTGTATTGCCCATGATGAAATTAAACGAGTGTTACATGACGTGCACGAGGGACAGTGTGGCGACCACACCGGGGGGCAAGCACTTGCAAAAACGATACTCAGATATGGGTACTACTGGCCACCGTGAATCGAGACACGCTAAATTATGCCAAGAAATGTGATAGGTGCCAGAAGCATGCCAGGATTTCAAGAGCCCCGCCTATCGAAATCACTCAGATGGTCAGTCCATGGTCGTTTGCCACATGGGTTATTGATATAATATGATCCTTACCTTTAGCAAAGGGTGGTGCTAAGTACGCCATCGTTGCAGTTGACTACTTTACTAAATGGGTGAAAGCTGAACCCCTTTCCACTATCACGACGAAGAAAGTAATAAACTTTGTTGTCTGCAACATCATCTGTCATTTTAGCCTCCAACGAATAATTATCACTGACAACGGGACCAAATTCGATAGTGTCAAGTTCAAAGATTTCTACCAATGCTACCATATCCAGATGAAATTCTCAGCAGTGGTTCACCCTCAAGCAAATGGACAAGTCGAAGCTATCAACAAAGTTATCAAGTCCACTACGAAGAAACGACTAGAGAAGGCTAGGGGCAAGTGGGTCGATGAGCTTCCAGTGGCCTATGGGCATATCAAACCACCCACAAGTCCGCGACCGGCCATACTCCGTTTGCACTCTCCTACGGCTCCGAAGTCGTTATTCCTATTGATCTAGAAGTAACTTATCACCATGTGACCTATTACGATCCAAAGACGAATGCCATACTACTTGCAGAATCTCTGGATTTGTTAGATGAAAGAATGAAGAGGCTGATTTGAGGGCAGTCGCACACCGCAGTCGAGTCGCCCGATTATACAACGCTAAGGTCCGACCCAGAACCTTTGAAGTTAAACGAATTTATCCGGTCCATTCGCACATGAAACCGACATGGGAAGGACCATATGTTATCGAGCGGAGACTTGGAGATGACACATTCAAACTATCAACCGTTGATGGTCTCACTTTACCAAGAGCATGGAATAGCGAGAGTCTCTGTCGCTATTACACATAAGTGGCTTTTATTCATTTAGTTTGCTTTTCCTTTGAAAGTTTTTTATGCATTTTTTGAATTTGAACTTGTAACAAGGCAACTGACTTAGCCGTACTTTCTTATTTCAGCAATATAATGCGGACTCATCAAGCCAGACTGGCGTCTCTTGAAATGCATCATGCAACAGTCACGATGTACGAAGAGCTAAGTACCATCCTACGGTGGGGCTCATTCAAATAGGGAGTGATTGTGATCCGACCGGTCACTCGCTAAGTGAAACCCCGAGATTGGGGGCAAAAAATGCTAAAGAAAAGAGGGATTGAAACACAACAATCCTCTAACAAACTCCAGCTCCCGGAGTGCGAGCTAGAGTACAAACTCCAAATCCAAACTCGAAGAGGATGGATCCATCCATCCACGACTTCGCCTGCCAAATCAAGGTGGATGTGATCCAACCGTCCGCAATCTTGATCAAATCCTTGTTCCCAGAGTGCGAACGAGATACTAATACCTAAATAGATGTGACTGACCATCTGTCAACTAACTCTGGTCCCGAGAGCGTGGACCGGAGCATGAACATCAAATGGGTGTGACTAACCACCAATAAAACAACTTATGTCCCCAGAGTGCGGACATAATCCTAGAAATTAAATGGGTGTGACTGACTAACCATCGATTAACTCTGGTCCCGAGAGTGCGAACTAGAGTGTAAATACTAAACGGGATTGACTGAACGCCCGTAAATTAACTCATGTCCTCGGAGTGCGGATGTGATTCCAAGCATTGGACGAGTGTGACTGACTGCCTGTCGCATAACTTATGTCCCTGGAGTGTGGACATCATTCTGAGCATCAAATGGGTGTGATTGACCGCCCATAAATTAGCCTATGTCCTCGGAGCATGGTGATTCTGAGCGACAAGCAGGCGTGACTGACTGCCAGCATGCATACTCGATCCCCATAGTACATATGCACGTATTAGCCAATGAACGAGGGTGATCCGACCACTCAAACGCATTTCGCTTTAACTTTGTTCCGACTTAGTTAAATTAAAATTAGCAAAGGCGGAAAACGACTGTCGAATGACTACTTCAATTCTCCCCTAGACTGAGGGCATAACTCAAGTACCAGCCACTAACCGAGACAACGCAACGTTGGGATTCGACTCGACATTTGATTATGACCCAAAGCCATGACTTCAGGACTTAACGACTGGACTCAAGTCCGACTCGGAGACTAAAGCCTCACAAGTACATTGAATGGAAACATGAGTGCTAAAATACTTAAGCAAATAAACACAGAGTTATGCTGGAAAAAACAAAAAGAAGTTTTATTTCCACTATTCTTTGAAAAAGATAAGTACAAAAACTTATTTGAAGAATTCTTATAAGCAGGGTCGAACCCACATCTATACACGGCCTACAAAAGCAAAAGAGGATCCTATTCCAACTATCTACAAAGAGAAAAAGAAAAAGTGCGAGTTTAGGCCTTTGATTTTTTATCCTTCTTGCTCTTCTTTGGCGTAGACCCACTTGTACTGCCGCTCGGATGTCTCTTCGAGCCTTTACCTCCCCGGCCTGCACCTGCTGGCTTGTCTCTGGTCGGGGGAATAACAGTCGTCTCCTCCTCGAAACTTAAAGGGATTGAAATACCCTCCGTGTGTGGAACTGGAGGAATGGTGGCACCCTCAATGCTGGAAGAATGAGGCGCACTGGTATCGATGATGGTGCCACCCGGAGAAACAATAAGCATAGGACTGGGCCGGGACCCGCCATGCCACCACCAACACTACTAGCTTACTTGGCTTGCTCTATCTCGGCTTTAATTTCCACCATTATCTCCTCAGCCCGGTCTACGCGAATCCCCATTGGCATGCTATTAGTCGGGCCCGAGGAGCTTGTAATAACCGCATCTTCGTCAATGATGAAAGGCATTTCGGTGATCGGGTCGCTTTGATGGCCGAGGAGTGCTTTCATCATTTGTTCATCAAAAAACAAACCAACTGCTTTCGTGCATCTCCCTAGCCGATGCGGTGACCATTGTAGTTATAGCTTCCGTCATTAGTGCCTTTTGCTCGTGATGCATTCCTTGAGTTGCAGGAGGATCAAGTGATGCAGAATCTAAGGCTGAATGAAGAAAGAAGAAAATATTAGTAATGTCTTCTGACACTGTTCCTACGTTCGAGTGAATTAGGAGAAGTGTTAAGAATACCTTCCTCAGTTTGGCTCCTCGGTTGAGCCGACACGCCTTCCGAACTGTGCTCAGTTATTGGTGAGAGATATGGCCTATCAGGATCATACGCTGGAACGACTAGAGGATCGACAAAAGAAGTAGGTCAGATTGAGACATTGTAGGCGCTCCGGAACCTGCTTCATGATGCTCAACTCCGGATCCTTCTCCAACGTCCGGTTACTTAGCAGGAAGCTTTTCTTTCTCAAGGGCGACAATTGTTTCATAGAGGAACTTCAATTCATCTCCAACAAGTATTTGGGCTTCCAGTTCGAACCCATCAACAGTTGTGGTATTTCGGATCACCTTTTCATCCTCCACCAAGCAGCTCCAGACTCTGTACAACTGGAAGGGATAATCTTTGCCAAGCTAGTTTAGATTACGGTTTCTTAAGACATTGGCATTGTATGTAACCAAGAGATTTTCAAACTCATCCTCCATCCCGGCCTCTACTGCTTTAACTTCACTCTTGATCCTGGCCTCGGCTTCCTGAGCCTTTAAGTTCACCGCATCTCTTTCATCATTGAGTATCACTTCCTGTTCGCATGCCTCCTGGGCAGATTTTTTGGTCTCATCCTTCTCCTTGATGGCCTCAGCAAATTTCGCCTTTAGTTCATTAAGCTCTTTCAGTGCAGCGTCTCTCTCTACCATGACAATAGTATTCCGGTAGCCCATCTCTTCCACCAAGGCCATATGTGTCTTCCACATTCTTTCCATGGACTATTTTGCCTCATCGGCTCTCTTATCGGTCTCCATCTCTGACTTCCTTGAAGATTCGGCTTCGTTATTGAGCACTTCTATTATCTTATTTTTATGAGCGAGATCAGTCTCCAGTTTTGCAATTATCTTGGCCCGCTCGAAAGCAACCGCTGAAGCCTTTTCTGCAGTTTTCGCCCACTCCCAGTACTGATTGTAGACATCATGCACGTAATCATGTACCGTCCTTTCTACATCGTTGGGAATCCGTTTCAAGTTCGGAGGGAAGTGTAAGCCATCAAAGCAGATATTTGGGAAGTCTTGCTTTAACTTAGCAATCTGAATGGCTCCTTTTCCAGTGGGTTCTATAGCGGCCGGTCCTGTAATGATGGGAGCTTCCGCCTTAGTCCTACGGCGTTGTTCGCAAGACTTTAAAGTACGAGGAAGTACTATTTGGTGAGCAGTCTCAGAGGGTTGTCTATCGGAGTTGGAGGGTTTTGATGAACCTTTAGGTGGAGGCGATCGCGACCTAGAGCGACGCCTATATTGATGTGGCCCCTCCCTCTCTCTTTCATAACGCTCGCGTTCTTGGCTGGAGCAGCCATGATTGTGGTCTCTTTTAGTTTTGTGCCTATGAGACTCGGAGTAAGAGCTAGAAGAATGGCACGAAGAACGAAGACTGCCGAGCATAGACCCCTGCCTCACCATCGTATCTGAGAAGCAGAGTTAGTTATCTCTTAAGATTAAGAAACATGTGATTAGAAGTTATGTGGAGCTATGAAGTGTGTGTATGCATGTGCAAACCCCCAACCAACCGATTGTGGTGGCCTTGCTCGCAGGAGTAGGCTTCCCTATATCTAAAGCACTTAAGCCTACATCAGTTTGTGATGGCGAGTGAAGTCCCTCTAATCCAATATCTTGAAATGAAGATAAGTTATCTGGAATAGGGACATCCGCCAATCCTTTCAACGAACTCTCCATTTGCGAAGGAGGAGTATCATGACTTATAGCCGTAGTAGCAGGCAAAGATACTACGACAATTTTACGTCTCTAGGATTTGTGGGTGAGATTCTTGCCTTTTCTTTTTGACTCAGATGATCGAAGACTCTGCGAGGGCGCAACCGCAGGCTCATTCATAGCTCGCATGCTCTCGTCATCGTCTGGTTCAACGATTACGACTTCAGGAACTCTTCTTCCTCCTTGCCCTACCGGAGCCGTTCTGGGGACTTCTATTAGCCTGATCCTTTGCTCTCTCTCTCTGTAAGCCCCGCCGAGATTAAGTTTTCATCGGTAAGGACTTCATCAATTTCTCTGAGTTCAGCTGGCACGATTGGAGAATCCTTACTATCTCCTTAAATTTCACTCCTTCGGGCCACGGAATTGAAGTTGTAAAAGAAACACAGTGTTAGACTAAGTATCAACTTAAATCACCCAGTTAATCGATAAAGAAATTAGATCACTTACGTCTAACTAGCCACCGTTTGGCGAATCCCGGTGGACACCGAATGAAGAACTATTCGGTCTTGAAATAGCTCAGCTTGCTCCAATCCCCTACCACTACTTGGCAGTTTCCGACTGCTTCTAACAAAGTCAAAGAAGGATTGTCCCCACAACTCTTGACATTAAATAGATTTCTGATTTCCTCAATGGTCGGGGGTCGAAAGAGATACTCCATGAAGATAATATACAAGCTGTTGAGCAGAGCATATCTGTTTGGATGCAATTGAGAAGGCGGAATCCTCAAAAAGAATAGCACTTCCCGAATAAATTGGTTGAATTTGGCGGCAATGTCCCGGCTGCGCACATAAACCTATTACAAGCAGTATACCCTTCTAGGGGGATTGTGGGCTCTGTCTTCTGGCCCTGGTAATAAAACATATTCTAGAGATAAACCATGTTTGAGGCAGATCCTGCCTAGCATGTCTTTGGAAATTTTAGAGCATACTGAATCCTCCAGATTTAAATCTAAAGTTGCACCTGGCAGTTTATCCGGGGCAGGACTAACTACATTTGCTGCGATGTCTGGCACTTCGATTCTAGGAAGTGGAGGACTCTGAATATCCCGCAACTTGGAGCTTACAGGATCCATAACTATTGAACTCAGTAAAAATCATCATTAGATGGAAATAAACCCGTGTTTCCCCCGGTGTAAAGCGAATAATCGTGTTGTGTAGTGTGGTGCTGCATAATACTTTAAGTTTCTACAAGTTTGAAAGATGGTAAAACGACAAGACTTCGAGATTCGACCGAAGTGACCGTCATCGCTGACCATCCAAACTACCGTCCCGACTTCGAAGAACGATCCATGTTAAAGCTCTTTAAGTTTGTCAATTACAATTCCATCGACTAGCTTCAAAGGATAGTCAAATATGCACTTTAATAGTTAAGTCCAGATATGGAAAGCCGAAGCTCGTCGGAGTCAAGTGTTCGAATATGAAAAGTTCATATCCATTGAAGTTAAAACTTGGATCGTTCCACAAGAGCCCGCCTTTGTATCGATCATGAAAGTAAGACTTCGTATCGATCGCCAGCCAGGCCTTCGTATTGATCACCAACCACGGTTTCGTATCGATCACACGGCCATGGCTTTGTATCGATTGCTCCGGATCGATACGAACTACCACAATTCCAGATCGATACGAAGCTGCTCCCTCCATTCATCATTTCCAGATTGATACGAACTTCTACATTCCAAATCGATACAAAGATGCTTCCACCATCCACCATCGATATGAGTAACTCCATTGTCCCAATCAACTCCTCTTCTTCTTCCCCAAGCTGCCAAAACTCCATTACTACTTCCTCGACCTCACTCCAACCAAATTATGACATCCACGGCGCCGGAATCGACCACGACAATGGATGAACGGCATTGAGCCCCAATTCTTGTCATTTTAAGGTCGATTTAACTAGTTAATTACCTAGTTTAAAGAGTCGATTTGAAGGATTAATGGGTTATTTGATTTGAAGATGAAGGCATTCTTTTTCCTTGTGTTCTCAATCGATACGAAGGAAGGATAAAAGCAAGAGAAAGTAAGAAAAGTTGGCTAAGTACAAATGGTATATATATGACTTCGTAACCAAGGTAGAAAACGCTTCATATCTCAATAGCCAAAACCGATTGAAGCGGTCAAAATTTGATCGATACGAAAGACGTTGTGCAAACAAACTTGGAACGATCACTTGCATCGATGTGAAAACACTGGTTCGTATCCATCAGCCATTTACTTCATATCCATCGATACGAAGCAAGTACTCCAAGATCATACCATCACGTATCGATGACCAATGATACGAAAGTTACAGCAGGATCGCATTTGAACCATCCCACTCCATCGATATAAAGCATCAGTTTCATATCCGTTAGCTCAAAGACCCAAGACCTCGTATCCATCGACACGAAGCATCTCCAAGAATTATCTATTTCATATTGATAGCCATCGATACGAAGCATGCATTCCAACATCTCAAATCGATCCAAGAGAGGATCGATACGAAGGAATGACTTAAAACAACCATCAATCGTTGTTACAACTCGAATTTCCCATCGATCCAGGAGAGGACCGATACAAAACTCGATCTAAACAAGAACAAGAGAACTTGGCAACAAACCATGAACGTGCAAATGTGAATGTGAGTCAGGTTAACATATGTGTACGTATGGAGAACTAACATTCGATTTTCAAAGTTAACAGGAATTGAATGCTTACCCGATGACAATTAGAATAATGAACAATAAATTGCTAGCACTCAACCTTTAGTTGCAACAAAACACTGCATGATCATTGGCACACAACAGTTCAACATTTACATTGCTGTAAATCCATCAAAGGTTACATTTCTTGATGAAAAAACGATAGCTATTTAATGAATCGGATAGAACTTTTTCAGAATAAATGACGCAGCGGATTAAACAAAAACATGGTAGATCGATGAAAGTATCAATTGGTGGATTGATGAATACTGAAATGCCCAAATTCGTTGATCTGAAGATACCGAATTCTAGCTATCTCTGACATGATGATCGCGCACGATACCGTGAAGAGAGATCTACAATTCTTCGAGCGTTGATCAAGCGCACTTGATTCCACGAATTGGCTTCAACGATCGAAGAATCGAGCGCACTCGAATGTCGAAGGTGGAGATAGGAGATTACACTCAACTACCGATTTTAATTGAAAGCACAAAGCTAACAAACAAGAATTTTATTCAAAATCAACCAACCTTCAAATGTACAACTCACGCCTATTTATAGCATTTTACAATCCAGACCCTTAAGTCGTTCATGACTTACGACCCAACTTAGGTCGGCAACGACTCAACAATTACACGGTCCACATTACAACACACTATTAACGAAATACAAACACGACTCAACTTAGGTCGTTACACAACCTACGACTTAGATTAGCCCGTTAACGACCTAATTACAACATACAGCGACTTAATGAATTACATTCAAACGACTTAAAAATGACATATAATACATCACAAATTTACAACACTTAGGTCGTATACGACCTATCATAAGTCGTTAGCGACTTAACAAATACAAGTTACAACATAGAATGACAAGTCTGCGACCTAAGATACAATGCACACGACCTACGACTTAAGTACAAACGACTCCACACAAACGACTTAACATTGCCATGACTTAAAAATCAGCGACTCAAGAGAAACAACTGCTGCATCACGTCACGCGACCTAACTAGGTCGTAGGTCATACGCGACTTATCTTGGGTCGTGAGCTCCCTTCTTCAGCATACTCATTAGGTCGTAGACGACCTAAAACACTTTCCTTAGGTCGTAGACGACTTAAGCCTTGCGTATTCTCAACTCGTGCTGCTACTTTGTTATCTCGTGGTGCTCCTCCTGTAGCCTTAGATTGTACATGATCTAAAGATCCCGAACGACTTAAGCTAAGTCGTAGCCTCTTTCCCTTAAGTCGTGCACGACCTAAATCTCCTTCCTTAGTTCGTGGACGACCTAGGCCTTGTGAATTCGTAGCTTGCACTGCTTCGACTCTGGCCTGAGCTGCATCAATAAAGAACGCAGCTTTTCAAAGCACATCATGTTCACACAGGACGTACTTTGGGGGGAAAATATTATCTCGTCTTTTGGCAAGGTCATGACACCAAAGACTTGATTAGAAACTAAAGACAATCCATCCCGAAGATCGGTTATACATAGGTCCACTATGGATACTAGCAAATTTGGTCTGAGTCCAGATCGAGCTATAATTAGCATAGTATGACAAACAAAGCTATGGAAGCCAATATTCCAAATTTTAGGTCAATCGGAGTTCGTAAGCTCAAGTTATGGATCGATCAAGTTTGATGAGAAGCATGTTTGTTTCGTATCCATCGGCTTCGTATCCATATGGTTCACATCCATCCATTTACTTTGTATCTATTCGGTTCATATCCATCAACCAGTATCATTCATGATGGTTCATCTGCTCAGCCACTATCCATTTCATATCGATCCCCCCATCCACATATTTCGTATCGATCAATTGAGCATTGATATAAAACTATGGACTAGACAATGGAAATTCATCGATACGAAGGCAATGGAAATTCATTGGTACGAAGTAACAAACAAGCATCGATAAGAAAGAAACCACACACGATCGATACGAAGAAGGCATGGTTAAACAAAAGAAGCGGTCCACTATCATGAAAAATGAATCTCCATGTGAATGCCGCTCCACCTCATCGATGCATAGCCTATCGATACGAAGGAGTATCGATGTGAACAGGGATCGATACGCAACCACCAGCATACTTGCAAAATCAATCTTGGATTGATCATAACTCAAAATCTACAAGCCCAAATGCTATGAAATTTTCATAGGAGCTTGCTTACCACCTCAAGAATGTCTCCCATCAATCGTAGCCCAAATGGACAAGATCTTGATCGACACGAAGGTGATGGGGATCGATCCAAATCGATCCCAAATGACCCCTGATCGATCTGGTGGGCCCACCCACGTGTGAGAAGGAGTATTCCAAGTTCAGGGGTAGATATTTTAGACCTACACCTAAAAATAGCACCCCTATGCTTATAGATAAAGGACTTTTGACTCTGTTATGTCGTTACTCTGCCGCAACTCCATTGTAACTTGAGTGCTTGAGATTTGTAATGTTGTAATCAGTTGTCAATCATCAATAAACAGCAAAACATTCAAAGTGGACGTAGGCTACAACGCGAACCACTATAATTTCTTGTCTTTTTCTATTTCTGTATGCTTTTATTAGTGTGATTGTTAGGTTAGCCTCTTTTTCCATTTACTTTCTTCACTTTAAGCTCTTCAATCACATCCAAAGAATGATGTGCCCAATTTTGATACAAACACTGTCAACTCCAAAAATCACATCCATTAGAACTATGATAGGGCTAGATTCTTCACCGCAGCGGCTAATACGTTGAATCTAGCCAAATAGCTTCGTAAGGTCTCACATGCCTTTTGCTTCACATTCGAAAGTATCATCACATTTCTTTGTCATACTATACTAAATTAATGTCTTCTAAAGAGAACGAGGATCAAAGTGAGTAATTACTTGTTTGAATATTACCGTTGAAATCATACATACACTAACATTAATATATATATATATATATATATATATATATACTCACACAAACATACTTACATATATAAATGTATATACAATAATTTAGTAATTAAATATGTGTACATTCATATATATATATATATATATACACACATATATATGTACATGTATGCTTTCACCAACGACGCCACACCCGATGCCATCCATGATGGCTTACTTGCACGGATCATGACATTCTAACCTAGATTTATTGAGATTCCAAATGACGTGAAAAAAGTCAATTTTGAGGAATTTATGGTAAAATTATTTTTTACACAACATACTACATAAATATGTATGTCATTTTATTCGAATATACACAATTTGCATTTGTAGAGGAAATTGGTTTGGAGAGAGGGTGTTTTTGAGGACCATGTGAGGAGGGCTAGGACGATCACAACTTTCAAAAAATACTGGGAATGGACGTATAGTGTGCGTAGAGCGGCAAAAAACATCCATATTTTTTTAACTGATATACGAGAAATTCTTGAAAGATAGAAGAGTTCAATAAGATAGCAAAACAGAGTGTCGAAGTCAAGAATAGAAATCTTAAGTTGTATAGCGGTGGCTTTAGATCATATGTAGATCATCATAAAGATCTTATATATATTTATTTGTTAAATTTATTTAACATTTTCAAAATAAATTAAAAACAGGTTATATGATGATCTACTTAATTCAAATTTTAGTACAAAGAGAAGCATAGTGAGCCTACATATTGGCAAGCCTATTGCAGGACTCACAAAATAGAGTTATAGATTGGGTCCACCGCGAATAGCTGGGTAGATGATGATTCCACCGAATTTGCGGTGTGTTATCCGTAAAACTTTATTTACATAATATTTACGTATATATACATGTATAAAATTTTAATGAATACATAAAATGAAAAAAAAAGGCGAAATACCGAGTTAGGATTGAAGAGGTTCATTGTAAAGGTGTGGAGATAACGAGAGAAGTTGACAAAAATATATTCCACATACTCACCGAAGCTACTGTTAAAAGGGATGATCGTAAGCCCATACTGTGGCAATATTCCGAAGGTAGTAGCTTAAACATTCGTTATATACATATGATATTAAGTATATATGTATACAAAACCACATATATACATACATATGTATGTATGTATTTGTGTATGTATGTGTGCATGCATATTTATGTATTTATGCATGTATAGTATATTATATGTATGCATGTATACGTTGGTTCTAAATTCCAATAATCACCTGTATATATATGTATTTTACAAAGATGCTTAATATAATTAGATAACAAAGTCCTCATTTTCTACTAGATGCTAAAAAACGTAATCTTAAAAATAAATCGAGTTTGAGTTAAGTCACTTAATAAATTTAATAAATATACAATTAAGTTAGATTATAAATTTTATTTCAATAGTTAAACAAGTTTATTTAAGTTAAAATATTGGTCATGTTAAATCACCTAATAAATTTAAACAAATATATAAGTTAAATAGCGTAATAGTTAAACAAATGTATAATCAAGTTAAATAATGAAAAATAAATTCCAATAAATTAAACAATTTTATTCGAGTTAAAACGTAGATCTTATTACATCACCCAATAAATTAAAAAATATTTAAGTTAAATCACTCAATAAACTAAAAAATATATCATTAAGTTCAATTATAAAAAAATTCCAATAAATTAAACAAGTTTATTCGAGCAAGGACCAATGCCTCAAGTGGTTAGAGATATGACATTTTATACAGAGTTTATAGAAATCTGTATTCAAGCCCTTAAGACATCATAATGAGTGTTCTAGTTGAATAAAGTACCATTTTTGTAATAAAAAAAGTTTATTCAAGCAAAAATAGAGATTTTGTTAAATCACCCAACAAATTAAACAAACATATAAGTTAAACAATAAATTAAACAAATATATAATTAAGTTAAACTATAAATTTTATTTCAATAAGTTAAACAATTTTTTGTGTTAAAGTATAGATTTGGTTAAATACAAAAGTACAATAGTTGAAATAAAATTTTACTTATTATTAACATAAAAATTTGGTTAAAATGTGGAGATCGCCATTAGATAGAAGTGTAACGTTTAATATTGCTGTGGAAGATGAAAGAGACGATTGAAGTCATATATTGGTATGCTGGAGAAGAAGCTTCGTAAGCTTGCCGATGCATTTATACGACGGTTTCCGGATGATGACATTTCTTCTGATGATGATCATGGTGATGGTGGTTAGAGTTCGAGAGAATGAGTAGTATTTGTGTTGGTAATTATGATGATGGTGATTGTGGTTCGTGTTTGTTAGATATTGATGCAGGCCAAGCTATAATTTCCCAAAACTTAAGTCGTGACCAACTTAACAGGGTTCAAGGAGTGAGTTGTGACCGACTCAAGGAAGGTGAAGGCATAAGTCGTGACCGACTTAAGGAAGGAGCTATGAGTCGTTAACGACTTAAGGGAAGTGCTGGGTTACGACCTAAAACTACAGGAGCAACACAAGTTGAAAAATGCGAAGGCTTAAGTCGGCAATGACTTAAGGGAAGTGTTTTGGTTGGGGTACAACTTAACGGAACAGAGGATAAGTCGATACCGAGTTACGACTTAGTTAAGTCGCCTGAACGACCTAACGAGTCACACAGAGAAAAGACAGAGCAAATTGGTGAATTGTTAGGTCGTGAACGACCTAACAAGTCAGGAGTTAAGTCGCTGAAGACTAAAGCCGTGGATTCATATGCCGCTTTAATCTGAGCCGTAGATTTCTTAAGTCGCTGCCGACCTATATGTTAGGTCGTTATTTGTTAAGTCGTCCAGTGTATGTTTCTTATGTCGTAACTCGTATGTTTAGGTCGTTCTTCTTATAAGTCGTATGTCGTAATAGGTTGTGTTTTAGGTCGTATGACACGGCCGACCTATGTGTTGTTGTAATATGTTTGTTCTTATGTCGCTGTGTTGTAACTGTACGTGGTTTTTAAGTCGCTGGGTTTAGGTCTTAAGTCGTAAGTCGGAAAGGGGTTATAAGTCGGAGCCGACTTAGGAGTTGTGAATATTTTTGTACTGCGTGAGTTGTAGCCTATAAATAGGCAAGTTGGGTCATCTGTAAAGGTTGTTGATTTTTGAATAAAATTCTCTTTTGTTAGCTTTGTACTTTCAATTTAAATTAGTAGTTGAGTGTAATCTCCTATCTCCTCTTTCGGTTAATCGAGTGCGCTCGATTCAACGATTGTAGAAGCCGATTCGCGGAATCAAGTGCGCTTGATCAACGCTCGAAGAATTGAAGATCTTTGAACCCGGTATCGTGCGCGATCAACGAGTTCGAGATAGCTAGAATTCGGTATCTTCGGATCAACGAATTTGGGCATTTCAGTATTCATCACTCCACCGATTGCAACTTTCATCGATCTACATTTGTTTTGATTAATCCGCTGCATCAGTTTTTGGTATCAGAGCTTGTTTTAGCCAATCATAGCTAAATCGAGTCTTGGAGCCAATCATCTTGAAGAAGTTTGAATCGAAGTGAAGATTTGAGTTTTTTTATCACGGCCGAGAGCAAGTTGAAGTTGTTCGACTTGGTATTGAAGTTTAGAGATCGGATCTTATCATTTGGAGAAGTTGTGTTCATCGTGTTCATCGCGATTTGCAACAAGTGTGGAGTTTTCGATCCATTTCATTTGGATCAAAGTTCGAATTGTGTTTGAATTTGAAGAGTTTGTAAAGTTTCAAGTATGCCACCAAGGAGAGCTAATCGTCACCAAAACGTTGAAGCTTTGTATCGAAGAGAAGAAGGTGACGAGATGGAGCAAAGAATCAATGAAAACTTTAGTGAAAAGCTTAACGAAGGAATTGGTCGGTTAGAGAAGATGATCTTAGAGATGAATCAAAATCGGAGAAGGGTTTCACCTGAATCTAACCATGGAGGAAGTAGAGTCTCACCACAATCCAATCGGGAAAGAAGTGTTGACAATGATCAAAGGCGTGGGAGGAACGTGGATGATCGTGAACGGAGGAATGTAGATAGAAGGGATGATGGTGGTAGACGTGATGGTAGTAGAGATGTGGGTGGACGAGATAGACAACGATATACATCTGATTTTGAAGAGGAGTATGATGGTGGTAGTGTTCGAGGACAAGGACGAGGACAAGGAAGAAATCACTCTGAGTATGATCACAAGTGGGAGTCCTGGATGAAGAATGAAATTCCTGAATTCAAAGGTTGTATGCAAGCGGAGGAGTTTCTAGATTGGGTGGCTAATGTTGAAGAGATTTTTGACTTCAAAGAAGTTCCAGAACATCGTAGAGTGAAGTTGGTTGCTACAAGGTTGAGGGGTAGAGCTTTGGCATGGTGGCAGCAAACCAAACTTACACGTGAACGGATGGGAAAGTCAAAAGTTGAATCTTGGGAGAAGATGAAGAAATTGATGAAAGCAACGTTCTTACCATACAATTATCAATCTTTGATGTATCAACGTTTGCAGAATTTGAGGCAGGGTACAAAGAATGTTAATGATTACACAGATGAATTTTATCAGCTTATTGCAAGGAATGATATTATGGAAACGGAAGAGCAGCTGACATCTAGATTCATTGGGGGATTGCGAATGCAGATTCAGGATATGGTTAACATGTTTGATCCCAGAACTGTAGCGGAAGCACATCAGAAAGCGTTGGCTTGGGAGAAACAGGGACGACGAGGAAGTGGTGTGTTTACTAATTCTAACAATCAAGTGAAGGGTGTTGGTGGGGATTCTAATGTTTCTAAACCTATCAGTAGGCCAGTAGTGAAGGAGGCTGAGAAGACAAAGGTTAACAACGGTTTCAAATGTTACAATTGTCAGGAATTTGGTCACAAAAGTAGCGAATGTCTAAAGCCGAAGAGGAGAGCTATGATAGCAGAGGTTGAGGATGAGGATGAAGAAGCTGAATGTTCCAATTCACCACCTGAAGAGGAGGAAGAAGAAGTGTCGGGAGACGAGGTTATAATCTAATGATGAAGAGGTCCTGTTTAACACCAAAACAAGAGGAGGATTGTAGTTGGTTGAGGAGCAATATTTTTCAGTCAACATGTACCATTCTGGGGAAGGTTTGCAAATTTGTTATTGATGCTGGAAGCTGTGATAATATAATTTCTTCAGAGGCTGTGAGAAAGTTGGCATTGAAGACTGAGAAACATCCGAAACCATACAAGCTAGCTTGGTTAAGGAAAGGCGGAGAGGTGAAGGTTGGATGAAGGGCTCGTGTGAATTTTTCAATTGGGAAGAAATATAAAGACGAAATCTGGTGCGATGTGGTAGATATGGATGTCTGTCATTTGTTGCCGGGGAGACCGTGGCAGTATGATAGGGCGGTGCAACATGATGGGCGTACCAACAATTATAGTTTCATGTTTGAAGGCACAAAGATTACTCTAGTTCCAAAGAAGCGACAACAGGAGGAAAACAAGTTGGAGAAGATTGAAGAGCTTAAAACTTTGTTATCTTTGAAGGAGTTTGTGAAGGAAGTAGAGGAGGAACCTGAAGTGTTTTTGTTGATTGGGCGAGAGAGCAGTGAAGAGGTTGAAATTTCGGAAGAAGCGAAGCCAGTTTTGAAAGAATTTGACGATGTATTTCCAGAGGAGTTACCAACGGAGTTGCCACCGTTGAGGGATATACAACATCAGATAGATCTTGTTCCAGGTGCTGTGTTGCCACACAGACCACATTATCGAATGAGTTCAAAGGAACATGAAGAATTGAGGAGGCAAGTGGAAGAATTGCTTGAACAGGGGCGTGTGCAGGAGAGTTTAAGTCCTTGTGCTGTACCAGCTTTATTGGTACCCAAAAAGGATGGAACGTGTAGGATGTGCACTGACAGTCGAGTATTGAATAAGATTACTGTGAGATATAGATTTCCAATGCCAAGGTTGGATGACTTGTTAGATCAAATAAGCGGAGCTACTATCTTTTCGAAGATTGATTTGAAGAGCGGATATCATCAAATTCGTATCAGACCAGGAGATGAGTGGAAGACTGCTTTTAAAACCAGGGAGGGTCTATACGAATGGTTGGTTATGCCATTTGGCTTATCAAATGCACCAAGTACTTTCATGAGGGTGATGAATCAGATTTTTAGACCATTTATTGGAAAATTTGTGGTGGTGTATTTCGATGATATTCTGATTTATAGTGGGAGTCCAAAGGAACATTTGAATCATCTGAGAGAAGTGTTAATGGTACTGCGACAAGAACAATTTTATGCTGCAACGAAGAAATGCGTGTTCATGACGCATAGCGTTTTATTTCTGGGGTATATTGTATCGGATGGAGGAATACAGGTTGACCAAAGTAAAGTCGAAGTGATAAGAGATTGGCCGCAGCCCAAGACGATAACGGAATTTCGTAGTTTTCACGGGTTGGCTTCATTCTATCGAAGGTTCATTCCACACTTTAGTAGTGTGATGGCGCCTGTTACAGATTGTATGAAGGGCAAGCAGTTTACATGGTCAGAGGAAGCAGGGGTTGCTTTTGGGGAGATCAAGGAGTTGCTGACGACTGCACCAATTCTAGCATTACCTGATTTTCAGTTGTTGTTTGAATTACATACTGACGCATCAAAGGTGGGAATTGGAGGGGTGTTGAGTCAGAAGGGACGCCCGATTGCATATTTCAGTGAGAAGTTATCAGGAGCAAAGATGAGATACAGTACATACGATGTGGAATTCTATGCTGTTGTACAAGCTATCAAACACTGGAGACATTATCTATTTCAGAAAGAGTTTGTTCTGTATACTGATCATGAGGCATTGAAGAATTTACAAGGACAAGACAAGATTTCAGCGAGACATGCATCGTGGATTGCATATCTGCAATAGTTTACTTTTGTTGTGAAACACAAATTGGGGGTGACGAATCGTGTGGCTGATGCTTTGAGTAGGAGGAATCATTTGTTGACAACAATGAAGGTTGAAGTGACGGGGTTTGATATGTTGCCGGAATTATTTGTTGAAGATCCTTACTTTATGAAGTTTCTTGATAAAGTCAAGAATGGAGAGACGAATGAGTTCGTGATGGTAGATGGTTTTCTGTTCAAGGGAAATCGATTGTGCATACCTGATTGTAGTTTGAGAATGAAGATTGTAAAAGAGCTACATGAAGAAGGGCATGTTGGGAGAGACCGTACATTACAGTTGATTTCGCAATCTTACTTTTGGCCATCGATGAGGAAAGAAGTGGAGAGGTTTGTGGAACGATGTCATATCTGTCAGGTTTCGAAAGGAACTACGACTAATGCTGGTTTATATATGTCGTTACCTGTACCAATTAAACCATGGGTTGATGTGAGTATGGACTTTGTGTTGGGGTTGCCGAGAACGCAGCGTGGTAATGATTCCATTTATGTGGTGGTTGATCGATTTTCGAAAATGGCACATTTTATTGCTTGTAAGAAGACGGAGGATGTTGTTCATGTTGCTCAGTTGTTTTTCAAAGAGATATATCGACTTCATGGATTGCCAGAATCTATTGTGTCGGATAGGGATACTCGTTTTCTGAGTCATTTTTGGCTAAGTTTGTGGAAGATGGTGGGAACGAAGTTGAATTTTAGCAGCGCTTATCATCCGCAAACGGATGGACAGACCGAGGTCGTGAACAGATCGTTGGGAAATTTGTTAAGGTGTCTTGTACAAGACAATCTGAAAAGTTGGGATGTGAAATTATGCCAGGCAGAGTTTGCTCATAATCATGCTGTAAATCGAAGTACTGGGTTCAGTCCATTTCAGATAGTATATTCAAGCTTACCGAAGGGACCGTTGGATTTAACGGTAGTGCCACAATCAAAGAAGACAGTTAAGAAAGCTGCTGATTTTGTTAATGGATTGACGGAATGTCATAAAATCGTTCAGGAACGATTGGAGAAAGCAAATGAGAAGTATAAACGATCTGCAAATTTGAAACGAAGGAGTGTTGAATTACATGAAGGTGATTTGGTTTATGCAGTGTTAACAAAAGATCAATTTCTGGTGGGAACGTACAATAAATTGAAAGCACGAAAGATTGATCCAGTAGAAATTTTAAAGAGAATCAATGCAAATGCTTATAAATTGAAGCTGCCAGATGATGTGTACACGTCAGACGTATTCAATGTTAAGCATCTCGTACCTTATCACGGGGATGAGCGTATTGCGGGGGAGGAAAGTGCAAATTCGAGGACGAATTTCTTTCAACCTGGGAAGGATGATGCAGGCCAAGCTATAATTTCCCAAAACTTAAGTCGTGACCAACTTAACAGGGTTCAAGGAGTGAGTTGTGACCGACTCAAGGAAGGTGAAGGCATAAGTCGTGACCGACTTAAGGAAGGAGCTATGAGTCGTCAACGACTTAAGGGAAGTGCTGGGTTACGACCTAAAACTACAGGAGCAACACAAGTTGAAAAATGCGAAGGCTTAAGTCGGCAACGACTTAAGGGAAGTGTTTTGGTTGGTGTACGACTTAACGGAACAGAGGATAAGTCGATACCGAGTTACGACTTAGTTAAATCGCCTGAACGACCTAACGGGTCACACAGAGAAAAGACAGAGCAAATTGGTGAAGTGTTAGGTCGTGAACGACCTAACAAGTCAGGAGTTAAGTCGCTGAAGACTGGAGCCGTGGATTCCTTTGCCGCTTTAATCTGAGCCGTAGATTTCTTAAGTCGCTGCCGACCTATATGTTAGGTCGTTATTTGTTAAGTCGTCTAGTGTATGTTTCTTATGTCGTAACTCGTATGTTTAGGTCGTTCTTCTTATAAGTCGTATGTCGTAATAGGTTGTGTTTTAGGTCGTATGACACAGCCGACCTATGTGTTGTTGTAATATATTTGTTCTTATGTCGCTGTGTTGTAACTGTACGTGGTTTTTAAGTCGCCGGGTTTAGGTCTTAAGTCGTAAGTCGGAAAGGGGTTATAAGTCGGAGCCGACTTAGGAGTTGTGAATATTTTTGTACTGCGTGAGTTGTAGCCTATAAATAGGCAAGTTGGGTCATTTGTAAAGGTTGTTGATTTTTGAATAAAATTTTCTTTTGTTAGCTTTGTGCTTTCAATTTAAATTGGTAGTTGAGTGTAATCTCCTATCTCCTCTTTCGGTTAATCGAGTGCGCTCGATTCAACGATTGTAGAAGCCGATTCGCGGCATCAAGTGCGCTTGATCAACGCTCGAAGAATTGAAGATCTTTGAACCCGGTATCGTGCGCGATCAACGAGTTCGAGATAGCTAGAATTCGGTATCTTTGGATCAACGAATTTGGGCATTTCAGTATTCATCACTCCACCGATCGCAACTTTCATCGATCTACATTTGTTTTGATTAATCCGCTGCGTCAGATATTCTTTATGATTGGCATTTATATGTATGTATATAGACTTGTGGTTGAATATTTATGTTTTCTAATGTGTAAAAAGAACCTTGTGAACAATATTAGATATTAATTTTTACAGGCATTTGAATGTTAAAATGCGGAAGAGGATTAATGAGAGAGAATAATTATAGCATTAACACGAGGTAAAAATTCATTGACGTTGATATTATTCTACCGACAGAGTTAATCCTCCAGGAACTTAATTACTGTCTTTTTTGTTCAAAAGAAGACTTGTAGGCTGGAAAGTTCTAGTTACCACCTTTTTTTTTTGTTAAAAAAAAAAAAAGAGACTTTTTAACATATTAGGAAAGACCATGTCATTTATTTGGAAAAAGACACGTTGGGGACAAGGGTTGAGCATGACTTGTTTAATTAATGCAAAATGCAGTAAGTAGAGTAAACTTGGAACAAAAATTAATAAATAATATAATATAATAAGACTAGCATACGTACTCAGTCTTAGAATACAGATCAATATGTTTATGTACAATAATTAACTAAATGGTCACCGTGTAGATCAGATCGACTTGATCATGAGAGAAGTTAGTCAATGAGATTGCGATTGATATTTACGTCGATCGAGTCCTAACTTAATCGTAACTTCTGTGCGTGCATGTGTGTCTAATAGCTGAACTTGGTTGTAAGAACATTTAATAAATGAAACTACAGCTGACATTTACGTTGAGTCCTAATTTAATCATTAAATGCTACGGCTTTGATAAGATTCGCAGGTGCATCTGGAAAATTCGAAGAAGTTCGTTCACCTTATATTGGTTAATGCGTGTACAAGATGACGTATGTAGGCTGCATGCAGCGGCCAATTATGGAATGTTAGATATCAAATAGCCTTCGTAAACTTAATATTTCCTCACAGTATATAACGAGGTAATGTAAGCGCATGCTTAAATGGTTTATAAATGCCAATACTTTATTTTTATGGAGTTATATTGTGTAGTGAAAAAATTCTTTTTTTTCCACTAATGCGGAATAATTTAACGTCAAGATCTAGATTTGCCAATTAAACACCTCTCAATCCAATAGCTATTATTTACTACTCAACGATAAATAAACAAAACAGAAAATAAAGGAAAACGATAAATTTTAACGTGTGTTGATAAGAAAACTTGTTAACATCCCCAAAGCCAAATGATTAACAAGACACGCTATAAACACTTCAAAAGTGAATTTTTTAAAAATGACCACTCTCTTCGAAATCTCTTTTCGAATGAGTTGATTTGGACAAATTGCTCATGGAGGGTGGTCTCATGAAACTATAGATTGTAGTTAATGGATCCGATTAACCATATTGAAATGAAGGTTAAGGAGAAAACATCATCTTTGAAGCCTCCTTTTGAGTGAGTGGAAAGAGGCTATTTATATTGAATATTTTTCTCTTTCGATTGTGTCGAAAGGTCCATTCTTCCCTTAAGAAATAGTGTTTACTTTCGATGATATTGAATATGCTCTTTTGGAAAGAACTTAGGCGAAAGGGTTATATGTATTGTTACATATATACACCATTCGAAGGGTTTAATCCAATTGGCATAGTTTGGAATTTGTACATCAAATCTCCTTCGAAACATCCCTTTCGATCAGGAAGGGTACTTACCCCTTCGAAGTAGACTCAATATACAATATATAAACCCTATGTTCTATACGCAACGGCATAACATCTTGGACTTCATAAACTCCGTGAATTCATCAATATCGAATCACTATTATCATCTTTGTTTAATTTTTGATATCATTAAACATGATGATAATGTGCCTCGTATATGTATTATCCAAGTTGTTCCCATTCCATCGCATTTGACAAATAGAAATTAAGAAGATAAGCAAGCATCATGTGCAATTGATCATTAGTCAAGCTAATGATCGAAATGATCTATCTCGTGATCAAAATCTTTATTAATTCCATGCGCTTCCCCTTTATCATTAATCCAAATTGAGTTACATATAAGAGAGCTTTTCTCAAATTGATTTAGGGTTACAAAGATTTGATTAGCTAAGAAATAGAAGAAAGAATTTAGGATTTTCAAAATTCCATCCTTCAACTCAGACCCCTAGGGTCATATTTATAGATGCAGTTTGGCCCCCTTCCGCGTCTATCCATCCGCTTCAGTCGAAAGGTCTTCCTTCAATTTCCCGCGCATCCTTTTGACATGGTCGAAAGGTCTACCTTTATCTTTCTGTGCGCCCTACTTTGATGTGGTTGAAAGGTGTTTCCTTTAACCTTCCGTGTGTATCCCTTCGATGGTCGAAGGACCTTCCTTTCTCCTTATGCATGCTTTCTTCTGATGTGGTTTAAAGGCTTTCTTTTGAATTTTCTTATCCATTCTTATGCCTCCACCTTCTCGTATAAGACCTTTCGACCCCAGTTAAAAGGGTTACCTCGATGATTTCCCGATGTCTTTAAGCTTGGACGCCTTTTTTACTTTGCTTCTTACTGGGTTGCTTTCGACCTCATCGAAATGGGTGTAGGAGTGCCTTTCGCTTTATGTTGCTATGTCGTTGCAAGTGGGAGATGAGTTAGACTTTCTCATTGCTTCGAAAGGAATGGTAAATGACAACCGGATCTTAGTGAAAGGATGATGGGTCTTCATGTGAAGTTCTTCATCATGCCTTCGAAGGGTTCCAACCGTTTCGAAAAGCTTGCTATTGCTTTCTGTTAACTAGAAAACTTGTCAACAACCCAAAGTAGAGTTTAAGAAAAAGGTTAGTACTTCTAAGTCTCTCTTGGTTTAGTAGAGGAAGTTAGGATGATAATGCTTCCTTTGATTCACCTTTTTGAATTGGTCATATTTTTGAAAACTCTCCTTTATTGACCATTCGACCTAGTCAAAACACTTAAATTCCTTTCTTTCAAATCTTTCGAGCTTGCTGAAGTTGTTAGGATATCCCTTCAAAAGCTTCTTTTCAAAATGATTGTGAAACACTGATGGTTGGCACTAAGGATTGAAGAATATGGATTGACTAGATAGGTTTCGACCTTGTCGAAAGCTGGTTCCTCAAATAGTTTGGTTCTGTCCTGAAGTCTGAGGGAAAATAAGCCAGGATTAAGATTTCGACTCTCTAAAAGGTGAGTGTTTGGTGAGTATGGTTGGAGTTAAGAACTTGGGTTATTTGAAAAAATAAGGGGTTTCATCCCACTCAAAAGGTGAGTTTCGATGAGGTCAACACCTGTAGAACACAGTTAAATCAAATGAAAGCCTTCAAACAATTTCACAATCAAAAATTTGAAAATCTTTCCATTATTAATCCAATGAAGTCTATCATGATCAATTTTCCCCAATTTGATTTACAAATTAGGTATTACAAATCTGCAAAGTCAAGAAAATTCAAGTGTAGAATGAACGAATTCGGATCCCCTAGTCCAGACCACTAGGATCTTATTTCTAGATGCAGGTTGGCACCTTTCGACTCAGAGCCTTCGACCTAGTCGAAAGGTAGCTTTATATACCTTCCATCTCCTTTGACACTTGCGCTTCCCTCTGCAATTCTTTCGATTGGATTTAAATGCTTCTGTCTTCGTCGAAAGGGGTAGATGCGCCCTTTCCTTTTTATTGCTTTGTTGTTGCAAGTGTGTAGGAGTAAGAGCTTTCGACTATGTCGATAGGTTGTTCTCTAGAGTTTTGAATGTGTTGATGGTTTCGACGCAGTAGGTTGCTTCCAAATGCATGCTTGCGACTTGATACGGGACCTTCCCTGGATGTTAAAGGCTACAACCAATTCTAAAGGCTTGAATATGCTTTTGAAAGGATTGTTCTGATCAAGGCATCTTCCTGAGTAGTTTGAATGAAGACGAAACTTTTGGTTTCGAAAGGTTTATCGCGTATGTGAAAGGTTTTTATCCGTTGTGTTCGAAAGTAGTTTCTCCAATTCATTCGAAAGGCCTTCATGCATGTGGAAGCTCCAACTTCGAAAGGGAATCATTAAAGAAAAAAGGTGCTTTCGACTCTTTCGACATCTTCAAAAGGTTGTAATATTTCTAGCCTTTAGCTATAGCATCACTTCGACTCTTCGAAAGGCTTTGTTGGTGCTATTATCCTTTGTTCTTCTTTCTCTTCTACTCATTTTGGTTTCGACAAGGTCGAAAGGGTAATTGGTAGTAGCATTTGCACCTCCCTCCCTTCTCCTGTGAATGGATGATCTTGACTTTCCAATTCAACCATTTTGAAACCCTCAATGTTTCCCGCCTTTTCATGTTCCTGTGTAAATCCTGGCCGTTCATTTAAATTTGATCGAGTGGTTTATTATCCATGCTAACTTTTCTTATAAACAACGTTTTCCCCTTCTCCTCTTTCATTTATCTGCAATCAAAATAAACTTCGAGCAAAAATCAAAGTTCTTAAATTATGAAATAATCTCTATTTCCAATAAATAAGAATTCAAATCCAAAGTAAGTCTTTGTTATCTTGCTTTTCAAATTTTCCATTTCATAGTGAATTTCGATTTTTAAAACATTCTCGGTTCAGATCTGAATTACTATTTTGATTCAATAGAAATAATTTAGGTTTTTATTAGCGTGAATGCATTCTATAATTTACTTTCATAACTTGCTTTGATTTGTTTCCCAGTTAATTTTCATACTAAACCTATCTGATTTGGATTTTGTTATTGTTATTATCTTTAAAGAATTCGAGTTTCCATCTCAAAGATTTAGCAATTATAAATGGTAAATTTGCGCTCGAATTCATTTTGTTATTGACTTTTTGAGTCTTTGGGTTGAAATCGGATTTGGGGAAGAAGGAGAATTCTATTTACTTCGCTGAGAAGTTTTGAGCTGTACGAATCAAAATTTATGCTATAATTTTACCATTCTACCTCTTCGAAAAGGATTAAGACGACAACTTTTGTTTCATTTTCTCAACCTCTTTCGATGGGGTCGAAAGGTAACCCGGCGCTTCATTTAATTGACTTTGTCAAATGGTTGTATAGTTAGTATGAAGTTTACCTCTTCAAAAGTAGTTTTGTTCTTTATTGTATTCTAATACCTTTCGAAGAAGTTGGCTAATGTGTCTTACTAAATAATTACCGAGTATGTATTTTCGAAAGCATAAACTTTGCCTTATAGGTTTCACAACCTTTAGCACATACTTACTTGCAATTTGTTTAAGTTAAAGATACATATATTTAATAAATTGGATTGAAGAAAGCATACTTTGTATAAGTGCAATTCAAGCCAAACGTTTCGACCTAGTCCAAACCTATTATATTGATTAAAACTTATTTCTTGGTATGCTTTCGAAACCAAGCACCCCTTTCGACTCTGTCGAAACCTTTTGTAACTAATTATGATTCGATCATTATCTTTTACCAATATCATTGAAACGTCCCAAATCCTTTTTATCAATGTGATTCAAACTCAAAACCTTTCAACATTCTTTCAAGAATATGTAATTTCATGTTTTTGTCTGATATTCTAAATGTTGTAATATGTTTCTCATGTCTTTGAAAGAATGTTAATTTCATAACATATTATAATTTCTAACTTGAATGATTTCACCTGGCAGAATCATAAGCTCACCCAAGAAGATTGAAGCCACCTCCCAACATTCCTTAATATCCACCCAGGATGAGGCAGACGCTATTCTCAATGACTTTGGCATTATTGGGGTGGAAGCCATCCCCCTTCTAAAAACGACAAGATTCACAGCCCTCCCGAAGGGTATTTTTCCTACACAACAATCCATATTTGGCATGGATGATTCCTTCCCTTCCAAGACTTCTTATCTAAGTTCTTAACCTACTTGGGTGTTGCACCCATACAACTATCACCCAATGTGTATACTTATTTTCTATCCTTGGAGCTCATGGCATTGGAGTCTGGCATTCACTCTGTTAATGTTGAAGTGTTGAATTATCTTGTTAGATTGGTTAAGCTAGACAACTTGAACAACCAAATCTTCAGAGCCATTCCTCCCAAAAAGCTGATATCCGAGGAGGTAAACAAGTTTAGGGACTGGAAAACTCAGTTTTTCTTCATTAAGTGCTTTCCCAACATTAGTGGGGTTTTCTCTTCTCCCCGTAAATTTATCTCAGACTTTATTTTCCATTTAGTTACTTTTCATCGCTAATATGTGCTTCTTTGTCAGGTGCTTATGTTAAAGAGCTAAATGAAGAAGACAAGAAAACAGTAAAGTCATTGATCGCCGCTTCAAGTAGGATTGAAACACACTAACTTTGTTGAACCCTTCTAATTTACAAAAGCATTACCTTCTACCAGTTGCTCAAAGGGTACTTGGACCGCCTCCTCTCGTCCAACATACATCTCGGAGCAAGCGCTTTCTTTCTTTAGGAGATCCAAAGAACTTCTCTCTGATGTCACCAATTTGTCCCGATCACTCTAGTAAGCTTAAATATTGTACTTGTAGTTTATTGCTGCGTTACATCTCAAATTGCTTTACTGACTTATGCTTTATTTTGAATTTTCTGCAACTGCTACTCAGGTTGAACAACCTATAAGTGATCCGACTCTCCCTTCTTATACTTCTTGTGTGCCATCTTTATCATAGGCCATTGCTAGGTCGAAGATGCCATCCCTAAATAAAGCTAGGATTGTAGAAGTTCCTGATTCTCCTCCACGAGAAGAGGGGGAGTTTATAGACATTGATAAATCCTTAGAGAGTCCAACTATCGAAGTCCCTCTTGATCCATCTAAGAAGACTCCCTCAAAAATTGATCCCCTCTCTCCCTTTTTCATCTCGAGCTCTCCTAGTATGATTGAGCAGATGCAGAAAGCTTTGGGGACTTCGACCCTGTCTCTAGAGCTGAATCCTTCTAGACCATCATCTCCCATGCCCTCAAGTGATTTTGAAAAGATAGTCCAATCTATCTTGAATTCTTGTCCTTTGCCTTAATTCACCCGCCTTCCTCTGTTTCTAATCTGGCGAGTCACTACTGGTCCCTTATAGAATAGCAACTCTTAGTACGTTTCACTTTACTTAACTTTATTGTTACTATTTTTCCTTAATTTTTTGACTTATGTCGTACTTTTTCTTCCAAATTTCCAAGAGTTGGCTCTCGTTGCATGAAAATGCATCAAAATCCTCTACTTAATCGTCCAAGCTTTGAGGGCAAATTTCAAACTTAAACAATCAAGTTTCCTTCTTATTCGTGGAGAAAAATGAGGCTATTATTGAATTAGAGCGCTTGAAGGTTTCTCTTGCCCAATCAGAATTTGTTATTTCGAAGGAGAGAAAAGCTCGTCAACTCCTCGCTAATGAAAATTTAGCATTGAAAATGACTCTAAAAGAGTCTGAGGAGAAAAAGACTCAAATGGCAGCCAAACAATCCTCTCTAAAGGAAAAGCTAAAGAAAATAGAGATTCCATAAAATTAGCTATTGACACTATTTCTAATGCAAAGCGGCAGGTGTCCCAATTCCTTGATATTTCTCTTAAGGATATCATTATCAATTCTTTTGAAGATGCTATGATGCTTGCTTATGCTGACAATGTCGACAAATGCCCAAACTTGAGCTTTCCCTCACTCAACCCTGCTCTCGTCGATAGGGTTATGGACAGAATTAATTGGATTGAGCAGGGGGTCGAAGTCGCTGAAAGAGAGGGGATCGATGCCTCCAAGATCTTATCCTTTAAAGTCCCTTCCATCGAAGTGGATTCAGATTCTGATGAGGAGGGCGATAAAGATGCAGATGCCGTAGAAGAAGGCAATGATGACGATGATTACAATGATAATGATGATGATGACAATGACGATGATAATGTAGATGGAGAACAAGGTTCGGGTGGTGACAAGAGTGGTCACATTAATGCTCCCAAAAAAGATGATGACAATAATACCAAAGCTTCAGAAAAAGTGACTTTTGATCCATCTATTCACGAAGCAAGTCCACCTGAACCACCTACATTTTGTGGTCATCAGGATGAGCCTACTAATATTAACACGGATGAACCAAGAGAGAAAAAGCAGGTTTCTCAAGCATCAATTCCCGTCTCTCATGTATGAGATTCTTTGTTTAAACAGCTTTCACTTCCGAGATAGTAAATAGTTTAAATCCTTTATTTTAAATAAGGAGGAAACCCATTCACCCCTATAAAACTAAGATTGAAAGAAAACAAATAGAAATAACTAGTTTGTATAGGGAGTTAGATAAACAGCTGAGATAACACAATATTCTTTCAGATAAATATCATAGGCTTAACAGGAGTGCAGTAGTGTTAGCATCCTTCAAACATCAAGAAGCCGCCCTGCGACTAAGAAGGGTGCGCCTTCGATATGATGGTCATTTAGAAGAGAATTAGGAATTGATCACACTCTTTTGGATGTTGATTAAGGAGAGAAACATTTTGGTAGACTTCCTATACAAGGCTTATTGTAGACACCCAACTTTAGATTTCTCATATTTAAGTGACTTTAGTGGAGGTCTACTTAAGCGTTTACACAAGAGATACATGGACGAATTCGGATCTGACCCGCATCCTGGAGCATGTTGGAACTTACCATGAGTCAGATCGATTCTCCAAGATCTTCCTCCTGATAAACTCAAATACTAAAAGGACAAGTTCATTTCAGAATTATTTACAAGATCAATTTTATATGAACCAGATGAATAGTCATAATTGTGTAATAATATTGATTTGTGAATTTTTGCTTTAATCTTTCTTTTATATTTAGCTGTATTTTACTACGTTATCACATAATGAACTTTCCCCTGGTAGCCTTGTTTCTAAAGGTTATCTAAGCAAGTATGTTAAACTAAGAAGAGATTATATTGAAAATGTGTCAATTTTTAAATCTTCAAAATTAGCCAGATATTGCTTTCTTAGAGATTTGCAAAAAATTTATATGGAACACCCTTGGCTTCGTTTCGATTTTCTTAGTGAAGAAAAAGAAAAGCTACTTAAGGAAATCCGGACATATCATACTAAGTTAATATGTGGTGGTGATAGTCCTCCTGTCGGGGAATGGGACTGTAGCAAATATCATCCGGTTATTACTCCGAAGGACTTAATGTTCCTTTTGACTCAACAGTTACTCTTTCTGTTAATTCATTGAATAAAATTAGAAATGCAATTTCCCAACTTTAGATGTAAAACAAATGTCTAATTGTACCTTTTATTTTCATTTTTCCTTAAGTTGTAATCTTTTATCTTTATAATAATGAGATGGATTACTCATGTCTTGATTTTATTTTATTTTTCTTTGTTCGTTTAAATAGGAGCTACAGCTATCTGCAACGCCACTCCCGTTAGATTAAGCATCATGCTTTATTTAATATTAAAGATAGGTTGTTAGCAGATATTGAAAAGAGGAAGCTTCTTGACGATCCTTTATCCGCTCGTTTTTAGGACAACATTGAAGCACTAAAATGGCATAGGCGATTTTTGCTTTAGAAAACAATTGTTAGAAATCATAACGATCAAATTGCCAACCTTGAAGCGTATGATAAGGGCAAAAACGAAATGATTTCATCATTAAAGCATCAAATTAAATCAAATCCATCAATCAATTTTGACATTAAGATGTCTGACTCTTCCAACAAATAAGCGATTTGGAGATGAAATTAAAGGATAGTCAAGCTCAATGCAAATTATTAGAATTTATTATGGGAAATAATATCTCAAGCATTGATTTACCAGTTTCTCCTGCTATTTCATTTATCGCAAAATCTACAAGGTCCACTTCCCTTGCTATCCAGAAGTTCCCTACTATAACTAGTCCTCCTCTTGGCTTAGACGAGAAGGTAGTGGGAGAATGGTGCAGGAAAGTCAAATTTGAAATGATGAAATATTTCGATGAACAACAGAAAGTGAGATAATCGCAACGTATTAACGAACATGCAGCTAGAATTCAAAAGCTTGAATGCGAAAAGTATCTGCTTTAGAAGCGCATTGCTGATTTAGAAAGGGAAATTAAAACCCTTAAAGGTGTAAACAAAGCTTTTAATCGTGCTTTGAAGACTAACATCGAACCTATCGATGATGATGACAAGACGAGGAAAAAAGAGAAGAAACTTAAAGAAGTTCTTTGTATCGATGTTCATCGCATTTTGGATCCTCTTATTAGAAAGAATCTGAATAAGGCTGTTCAAGACTCAAGTATAATTTATTTTAATGTAATGAATATATTTACTCTGTATACTTGTAAATAACTTCAAAAATTATGTAAATTATGAAAATTTATAAATATCACCTGGTTTATGATCCTTTCTTGTAATGTTATTTCTGAATCGGCTTTTTGATAACTTGTATCATAATTTCCGTATTTGCTAGATCTTTCAATCCTTTTTACTATTATGCTTTTCCTGAAAAGCATGAAGCAAACAATATTTCTTATTGTTAGCTTGAAATCTATATAGAAGTCTATTCAAGTCATTTGCATAAGTAAACATAATCGTCATGAAAAATAGTCCCATAATTGAATATGATGAAATGTCTTGAAACCCATCTTTGGTAATGATGAGAGATAACCAAGAATTCAACTTCAATTATATTGTGAGATTATCAGAAGTCCGATGGTAGAAAACCATAGATTCAACTAAGGATTTAATGATAGATGTTTAGAATTCCAACTTTTGGAGATAACCAATAGAAATTTGATAATGATCGTGTAATAAAGTCCATCAACCCAGATTCGGGCATTAATGAATGAAATTTAAAAGTCAGAAGATCCGAAACCTAGATTCGGGTATTTGTAGATGAAGACCAGAAGTCCATAATAACAATCTTCTTAATAGAGATCTTTAGCCCAGATTCTGGCATTAATAGTTATAGTTTCGAAACCCAGATTTAGGTATGATGAAGACTATGATTGAGAAGACCTGATACCTAGATTCTAGTATTAATAAGTGAAGTCCCGAATCTCAATAATGAATGACCTGAACCAAGATTCGGGTATTAACAAGGGAAGTTCCGAACTTAATAATGAATGAACCGAAACCCAGATTTGGGTATTAATAAGTGAAGCTTGGAAATTCCTCTTTGATGATTAGTTGGAGGCTGCAGATTCTTACTTAAGCCTTATATGTAGTTGCTATTTGATCAGCATCTTCTTGAGCTTGGACGTCTTAGTCCATCATTTGATAAACTACTTCTCGGGTTTGGACGTCTTAGTCCGTTGTCTGATATGCCGCTTCTCGAGCATGGACATCATAGTCCCCAGTTTGGTATGCCCCTTCTTGGTCTTGGACATCTTAGTCCATAGTTTGATATGCCGCTTCTTGGGCTTGGACGTCTTAGTCCATGGTTGTCTGGTGCGCTTGGTTAGCTTATTCTTAAGCTGGAACTAATGACTTACTCAACCTCCCTCCAGGAGGTGCCTTGACTTGATCATAGCATGGCGCGGCCAATGACTTGTCGATACTTTAACCTGGCCATAGCGTAGCGCGGATAAAGGCTTACTCTAACCTCCCTCCAGGAGGCGCCTTGACCAAGCCATAGCGTGGCACGACCAAGGGCTTGTCGATGCTTTAACTTGGCCATAACATGGCACGGATAAAGGCCTACACTCCTCCCTCCAGGAGGTGCCTTGACCTAGCCATAGCGTGGCGCGGTCAAAGGCTTGTCGATGCTTTATCCTGGCAATAGCATAGCATGGATAAAGGCTTACACTCCTCCCTCCAAGAGGTGCTTTGCCATGGCTAACTTGGCACGTACAAAGGTTTTGACCGTTTAAGGTAATGTCCAAGTAAAAGGAGTATTTCACTCCCAACCATGTAGATTCCCTTTAGTAAAGTAGTTCTTTATTGGCTTTATCTATGATCTCTTTACAAACTCTTTAATTTATCCTTGTCTGAAAATGTTAATTACCATTCCTTCAAGCGCTCTGTAGTGATTGGTTTCATGTCCATTCATCATATGCTAATTATAATAGGGTCCTCCCAAATTCTTTTCATTTTTAGGCTTTTTTTTGGGATGGCCAATAATTGAGTTCATCCTTGGTTAACAAGTAGACGTTCTCAATAGATGTTGTTAAGTTGCATTCTTTTGGAAGTCTCGACTTGAAGATTACCTTTTGAGGATGGTTTCTAGATCTTTTATTGCTTGGTTCCATAGTTTCACCCTTATTGACTGGTTTTCTTTTTAACACCCTTTGGAGTTCCTGGGCTGGAAGCGTTCCAGTTGTTGCTTGATGCCATTTGCGTTCAAAGGCGTTGTAATCTACTATTATTCCTCCTTCAAAGATTATGCCTTTGGTATAATGTTGAATTGTTTTCCTCATTTGATCAAATAGGTTGTCACTTCCATTTCTCTTTTCTCCTAAAGCAATGATAGGGGTGGGGCCAATATGGAAAGGATTCAAACTCTATTTTTCTGGGTTATATGACTCTTCTCTTTTCTTGTTCACAATCCTTAGAGCTTCCAATCTTAGCATCTGCTCTTCATATAGTTTGGAATCATTAGTTGTTCTTGGGGAGAATCTTGTTAAGTGTGGTTCAGAAGATCCTTGCTTGGATCTTTTGGTTTTGTAAACTATGATGAAGTAAAGCCTAGAGTAGGCAAGTTTGGAATAAGGTTAGGTTAGAGGAAAGTGGTGTTGGATGTTCAACAAGATCGGAGGTTCGAACCCTCCTTCTAGCGCCAAAAATGTTAACAAAAAACATGTCAACACCGTAAAGTAGAGTTTAAGGAAAAGGTTAGTTCTTCTAAGTCTCTCTTGGTTTAGTAGAGGAAGTTAGGATGATAATGATTCCTTTGATTCACCTTTTTGAATTGGTCTTATTTGTGAAAACTCTCCTTTATTGACCTTTTGACCTAGTCGAAACACTTATATTTGTTTCTTTTAAATCTTTCGAGCTTGCCGAAGTTGTTTGGATATCCCTTCAAAAGCTTTCTTTTGAAACGATTGTGAAACACTGATGGTTGGCACTAAGGATTGAAGAATATGGATTGACTAGATAGGTTTTGACCTTGTCGAAAGCTTGTTCCTCAAATGGTTTGGGTTCAATCCTGAAGTCTTAGGGAAAACAAGCCAGGATTAATGTTTCGACTCCCAAAATGGTGAGTGTTTTGTGAGTATGGTTGGAGTTAAGAACTTGGTTTATTTGGAATAATAAGAGGTTTTGACCCACTCGGAAGGTGAGTTTTGATGAGGTCAACAGAACAAAATTAAATCAAACGAAAGCCTTTAAACAATTTCACAATAAAAAAATATGAAAATCTTTCCTTTTTTAATCTAATGAAGTCTATTCTGATCAATTTCCCCTAATTTGATTTACAAATTAGGGACTACAAATTTGCAAAATTAAGAAAACACAAGTATAGAATGAATGAATTCGAATCCCCTAATCCAGACACTTGGGGTCTTATTTATAGATGCGTGTTGGCACCTTTCGGCTCAGAGCCTTCTACCTGGTCGAATGGTTGCTTTATATACCCTCCATCTCCTTTGACACTTGCGCTTCCCTCTGCAATGCTTTCGATTGGGTTAGAATGCTTCTTCTTCGTCAAAAGGGATAGATGCGCCCTTTCCTTTGTATTGCTTTGTTGTTGCAAGTGTGTAGGAGTAAGAGCTTTCGACTATGTCGACAAGTTGTTCTTTGGAATTGTGAATGTGTTGATGGTTTCGACGCGGTAGGTTGCTTTCGAATGCATGCTTGCGACTTGATACAGAACCTTCCCTGGATGTTAAAGGCTTCGACTAGTTCGAAAGGGTTGTTCTTATCAAGGCATCATCCTGAGTAGTTTGAATGTAGGCGAAACCTTTGTTTCGAATGGTTTGGCGCGTATGTGAAGGGTTGTTATCCATTGTCTTCGAACGTTTTTTCTCCAATTCATTCGAAAGGCCTTCACGCATGCAGAAGCACCTGCTTCGAAAGGGAATCATTGAAGCAGAAATGTGCTTTCGACCTTTTTGACTCCTTCGAAAGGTTGTAATATTTTTGGCCTTTAGCTGTAGCATCCCTTCGACTCCTTTGAAAGGCTTTGTTGGTGCTATTATCCTTTGTTCTTCTTTCTCGTCTATTCATTTTGGTTTTGACAAGGTCGAAAAGGTAATTGGTAGGAACACTTTCAAAAGATGTGTATTGGAATCATTTCTTCATGTAGTAGATTGACAATGACGGAACTTACTATTTTAAAGGAGTTGGTTCTTATTTGCGAGTCTATCATTCAATATCTTCGAAAGGTGTTCCGAACCCATATTAGCTTCTCTTATATATGTGGAACCATCTGTGTCGAAACGTCTAGATGAAACAGAAGGGTAACTATGTATTATTTTCTACACTTTCGAAAGCTTTTGTTTTGCTTGTCATTTGTAATGGCACCTGGCGCTTGCGACTACTTCGAAAGCCATCTCAATACCTTCAAAATGCTGCTTTTGATCTTTGACGAAACTCATATCTTCAACTTTTATAGAGCCCATCACTTTTACAGGTCTTCCTTAATATCTTTATACTTAAGTGAATTTTTATAGTTAATATTTTGCCCCCCTTGTATGAAAGAAGCTTTTGCTCTTTAGGCCAAAAATTTAACAACTGCTTTGTTCTTAATAACCTCATTTCCCTGCAAAATTCAAAGTAAGTAACAGGTTCTATCGTTAGATCATGACTTATACAAAAGCATGCTTAGTGATTTGAAAATGGTGTCAGTATAATAGAGCTCTCGAATCCTAAGTTCGGAAGTAATAAAAATTAGTTGGCTATCATCTATGATAAGAAATCTGCGGTTATAAACGATAGGGAACCAAGAACTATTGTCTACCAAATTTTAGAAGTCCCACTGTTACTCCAAAAAATCCACCTATCGACTGAGTCGAAAGGTCCTTCAACAAAGACAAAGAAAGAGGAGTTCAGACCAAACCTTTCAAAGGAGTCGAAGGGATGCAGTCATCAAAGTTTAAATACTTCAAAAAAATTCGAAGGGGTCGGAAGGTTCCATCTCTTAGTATCCATGGATTTCTTACCTTTCAAAGAAGATGAAGAAGTCAAAGCAAGTATTAGCAACCCCATGGCGACCTTTTCGAAAGCATTCCAAGCCTTTCGAACAGGTTAAGACCCATCTAGGATACCATTCGACAATGTCGAAAGGTGCTATGAAGGAAGCAACACTCAAAAGTCAGCAAAGGCAAAGGAATGAAAGAAAGCCTTTCGACAACGTCGAGATGAAGCACAACATTCGACAACATTGAAGGTAAATACAGCTCTTGACAACATTCAAGTGAATTGCAAACCTCCCGACAAGGTTGAAGGGTTCATGACAACAAGTGAAGACAAACCTTTCATCAAGGTCGAAGGGTTTACAACAATATATAAAAGGAAAACCTTTCGATAAAGTTGAAATGTTCATGAAGTCATAAGAAAGGCAAGCCTTTCGACAATGTCGAAATGTTAATAATGGAATCTGAGGGGCAAACCTTTCGACAAGGTCGAAAGGTTCATAGCTGCTTATAAAGGGGGGACCTTCAGACCCGGTCAAAAGCATGGACTCGAAAGGGGGCCGCCTGCATCTATAAATAAGACCCAAGGGTCATGTTTGGGGGATCCTTTTTCTCTCATTCTAAACTTGTATTCTTCTTAAACAAAACATTGTAACCCTAACCCTAATTGGGTGATGATTTGGGAACTTAATAAAATAAAGTTTTTCTTAGATAAAGAGGGAAGTCTTGAGAATTATTGAGTACTTTACTGTTACTTAAATCTCTGTTGGATTAACTTCTACATTTCAGGTTCAACCCCATCGAAAGGTTTTTGCCGACAAGGTCGATAACACTTCTGGCCCAAACATCATTTGTAACCTTTTAATGCCATTAACACTGGTTTAAACCTATAGAGAAAGTCGACAACTCAACTGGTTCAAACATTCATTGTAACCTTGTGAAGCCATCAGCTCTGTGACTTAAACCTTTCGACAAGGTCGAAATCTGCTCTCTAAATTCATAAACCCAGACTTACAAGGCCTAACCAAAGGAAGTCATTCCCGTAGCCTTCGACAAGGTCGAAACCTACCTTTTAAGGAATTGATCTAGGGATTTTCAATCTAATCGAAAGGAGGGCTTTTGAAGGAGATCTCATACTAACTCAACTAGGTCGTAAGGTTAATCAACCCAGAAACTATACCTTTCGACAACGTTGAAAGGTTTGGACCAAGCATTGTTAACAAAAAAGCTAAGTTGAAAAGCAGTTCTTAAGGGTATCACATCCACTATTCAAGCAAGTCTATCCATATTTCTTAGCATTACTTTGGCGTATTGACAAAAAAACTTGTTAAAATTTTTGGCGCTAGAAGGAGGGCCCGAACCTCTAACTTGGTTAACCCCCTAGCACCACTATCCTCTTACCCAGCTTAAGTCATTCGTACTTCAAGTTAATCCACTTTGATTTGATCATGGTCAGCAGATTTAAAAGTTTTGAACAAAGGTCTTCTGAACCACATTTGACAAGGTTCTCCCAAGTAGTCATCGAAAACTCCAATCAAGATGAAGAACAAAGACTAAGGGTAGAAGCTTGAAGAATTATAAAAAAAGAAAGCAAAATCCTATGATCCTGAAAAATGGAGTCTAAATCCTTTCCAAGTTGATCCTACCCCTATCTTTGCACTTGGAAAAAGAACAAATGGAAGTGACAATATCTTCAATCAAATGAGAAGAACCATTCAACACTATTCCCAAGGCACAATCTTTGAGAGAAAAATAACGAATGATTATAATGCCTTTGCACACAAATGGCAACCAACTGCAATAAGAACACTTCCAACTCAAGAGGTTCAAAGGGTAGCAAAAAGAAAAGTGATGGAGGATCAAGAAACAATAAGGCCGAAGAATAAAAAGTCAAAAGGACATCCTCAAGAATCAAGCTTCAAATCTAGACTTCTAAAGGAATGCAACTTAACAACATTAATGGAAAATGTCTACTTGCTTACTAAGGATGAGCTTAACTATTGGCCATCACAAAAGAAGAAACCAAAACATGAAGGGAACTTGGGAGGATCCTTCTGCCACTATCATACGATAAATGGTCATGAAATGAACCATTGCAGAGCCCTGGAGGGGATAATCATATATTTCTTTAGGCAAGGAAAGATTAGTGAGTTTGTAAAGAGGATTTGAGAAAAGATTAATAAAGATCTACTTTATGTAAAGAGAAAATCTACATGGTTGGTAGTGAAATGTTCCTCATATTTGGATACTACCTAAGATGGTAGTCTACCTAAGATGGTAGAAAAGCCTTTGTCCACGCCGAGATGGCCAGTGCAGAGCACCTCCTAGAGGGAGGCGGGTAAGCCTTTAGCCGCGCCATGAGATGGCTAGGTTAAAGCATCGGACAAGCCCTTGGCCGTGCCTCTAGTCAGGTCAAGGCACCTCCTGGAGGGAGGACAGAGTAAGCCTTTAGCCGTGCTATGAGATGGCCAGGTTAAAGCACCGAACAACCCCTTATCCGCCCCACACTATGGCCAGGTTAAGGCACATCGTGGAGGGAGGACGGAGTAATCCTTTATCCACGCCATAAGATGGCCAGGGTAGAGCACCGAACAAGCCCATGTCCATGCCACAAAAGGCCCAGGGTAGGGCACCTCTTCGAGGGAGGTCGGGTAAGTCCTTGGTTCTAGCCTCTAAGATGAGCTAACCAAGAGCACCAAACAATAAAGGACTAAGATGTCTAAGCCCTAGAAAAGGCGCAATCAACAATGGACTAAGATGTCCAAGCCCAAGGGGAGGCTTAATCAAATCATGAGCAAAGATGTTCAAGCTCGAGAAAAAGCATATCGATCCTGGACTAAGACGTCCTAGCTCGAGAGGCAGCTAATTAGATTATTTCTATGTATTCAAAACCTGAAGGGTTCTTACATGTCAAAGAAGATGGAAGCAAAGGAGCGGAACGAGACTCCACTTATTATTACCTGAAACTAGGTATTGGGACTCTTGCTTCAAAACATCGGCTATTAATACCCAAATAAGGGTTTCAAGTCCTTCATATATGAAATTCATCATCTAACACCCGAATCTAGGTTTCGGGTCTTTATCAATCGCTAACTTATTATTCCTAAATCTAGATATTAAGACTGCTACTTATCTAAACCCTAATCATGGTACAAGGTCTGAGGATTTCTATTCATCACAAATGCCTGAATCTGGGTCAAGGAATGTTAAAGATAACTATTAAAAGTTTTCAAATGGTAACTTCGGATTTCTAACTTTTTAAAATCCTATTGATGTTGAGGAATGGGTCAAAGACTTACTACTTAAAAATTTCAAACACTGATTTTTGAGCCAGGTTCTTTAATTTATACTCCTATAACAAAGTGGTATTTTCTATCTGCAAACTTCAAACTTTCCACCCAAGTGGAAGGAGTTATATTCTTGATCATCTCTCGTCGTGGTTAAAGATGAGATTTTAACATTTAGTATAAGCTATTTGTCATACAACTAACAGAATGAATTGTTAATCTAAGAAAATTACATACATAGACAAATATGTCAATTTCAAGTTAACAATTAGAAATATTGTTTGCTACATGCTTTTCAGGGAAATCAAAACAACAAGGAATAGCAAAAGATTCAGCAAGTCCAGAAACCAATGAGTGAGAAATTCAAAGACATTTCAAAAGTATCGTTACAGAAAAGGATTACATATCAGGTGATATTTAAAAAATTTATGTGGTTTACATAAGTTATGAAATTGTTCACAAGACTACAAAATTATTTATAAAATAAATTACAAATCTTGAGCGGCTTATCAAGAGATTCTGCAACTGAAGGATCTACAGCCTGACAAATTGCAGTACGGAGAACTTCCTTAAGCTTCTTTTCCTTGATTTTTATGTTGTTCTCATCGTCAATTGCATCAATATTGGTCTTTAAGGCACGATTAAAAGTTCTGTTTGCAGCCCTGACTGTTTTATTCTCTCTTTCCAACTCTGCGACGCGCTTGACAAGCAAGTAATTGTCATGTTCCAACTTCTAATTCTTTGCAGCGTACTCATTAATAGTTTGGAAGTACTTCACTTTATGCTGCTCATCAAAATATTTAGCTATTTCGAATTTAACTCGCCAGCACCAGTTGCCCACAACATTCTCGTCTAATCCCGGGGGAGGGTTGAGCATAGTAGGAAATTTTTCGGCCGTAAGTAGTTTTGACTTGGTGGGCTTTGTAACTGTATGAGTTGAGTGAGGGACCGAAAGGTCAATACTTGAAGTCATGTTCCCCATGATGAATTCCAAAGAGGCACATTGTACCTGACTATCTTTTAGTTTCAACTCCAAGTCACTTATTTGCTGAATAAGTTTAGACATCTTTTGATCAAAGTCGATTGTAGGATTAACTTTTACTAGTCGCTTTAGCGTGGAAATCATTTCATCTTTATTTTTAACTTCAGCCTCGAGGTAAATGATGTGATCCTTTTGGCCGCTGGCGATGGTTTTCTGAATAACATATATTTTGTGCCATTTCACGGCCTTAATATTATCGCCAAAACGTTCTAGTAAAATGTCATCGCTAGGTAGGATCCCTCCACTTCTTTGCAACAACTTCTCTCTAATAGCATCAACACGTGACGATAAATTGTATGAAGAGAAGTTGTAGACAATCGTAGCTCCTATTTAAACAAAAGAAGTGAAATTAAAATCAAGATAGAGATGAAAGGTATCTTTATAGTAATAGATTACAACTCAAACAACAACAAAATTTAAAAGGTACAATAAACAGCGTGGTTACATTTACAGTTGAGAGACTACTTTTCTAATTTTGTCTAAAGAGTTAGCTAAAAGCATAACTGTCGAATAAAAAGGCATAGTAACTCCTTCCAGGGTAATGACCAATGGGCATTTGCTATAGTCCCATTTCCCAGCTGGGGGACTATTGCCACCACAAATTAGTTTAGAGCGAAATGTTCTGATCTCTTTAAGGAAAGTTTCCTTCTCATTGCCGAGTAAATCAAAATGGAGGCGAGGATATTCCAAGTACAATTTTTTTAAATCTCGAAGGAAACAATATCTCCCTAACTATGAGGTCTTTCAAATTGATGCATTTTCAAAGTAAAACCTTATCAATTTAACGTATTGGCTTAAGTGGTCTCTAGGGATGAGTCGACCAAAAGAACTGTCATTCTAAAATAGTATAGTAAGGAAAAACTATGCATAAAGAAAACATAACTAAAACATATATTTATATATCAATTAACTATTACAAGTTATAAATATTCATCTGGTTCATAAAAAATAGATCTAGAGTAGAACTCCAAAACAAATTTATATTTATAGTACTTAAGTTTTTCAGCGGGAAGGGTTTGAGAAATCAGTCCGACTCGGGGTAAATTCCAATAAGCTCCGGGATGCGAGTCAGATCCGAATTCATCTAAATATCTTTTATGGAAGCGTCTGAGTAAATCCCCACTGAACTTACCTAAGTATGAAAAATCTATAATTGAATGTCTATAGTAAGCTTTAAACAAAAAATTAACTAAAATATCCCTTTCTTCGATCATCATCCAAAATAAAGTAAGCAACTCCAGATTCTCCTTTATGAGAGCGTCGTATCGGAGATGCGCTCTCTTTAATAATGGGGCAACTCTCTGATTTTTAAAGGATGGAAGGACAGAAGCACTCCGGTCAAGACTGTGATACTTTTCAGAGAGGATGTTGTGCTCCTTTATCTGTCTATCTAACTCCCTATATAACTTGTTAATTTCTGCTTGTTTCCTTTAAAGTTTTGTTTTATAGGGAAACTGAGACTTTCTCCTTATATAAAATGAATGGATTTACACTAATTACTATTTTCGAAGAGAAAAATGTTTAAACAGGAAATTCCATACCTAAGAAACTAAGATGGAAGCCTGAGGGGCTAGCTCCTTTTCTTCTGGATCCTCATTATGAGTAGGAGAAAATTCTTCCTTATGAGGAGTAGAAGGCCCGATAGATGTAGGTGGCATATCTTTCTAGGGAGATAGTTCTTTTTCTAAGAAATTCAGCTTGGTCGCCTCCATCCTTTTCTGGGACTGTGATAGGACAACCCTTGTCTCCACCAAGGCCTTAGCCTCCAACAGGACCATAGTCATCATCGTCACGGTCATCATCATTATCACTGCCGATATCATCGTCATCATCTCCTTCATCGACATCATCATCTTTGTCACCTTCTTCTTCAGAATCAGATTCGATTTCAAATGAGGGGATATCAAAGGAAAGCACTTTAGCTACATTAACTTATTCCTCACCCTCAGGTTCAATGCCCTGCTTCAACTGGTTAATTTTTCCCATCATTATTTTGGCTAAGGAAGGATCAAGTAAGGGGAATCCCAAGCTAGAGCAATTCTTGTAGTTTTCGGTGTAAGCGAGCATAAGGGCATCTTCATAATCTTTTAGCATCATGGGCCCTAGGGTGACATTGACGAACTGAGAGACTTGCTTCTTGATTTCAAAGAGGGTACGAGCAGCGCGTTTAAGCGAGGCACTAGTCTTCTTGAATTTATCTCTCAAAGAAGCGTTCCTAGCAACCAAACGAGCTTTTTCATCTTCTGTACCTTTCAGAGTGAGCTCTATAGAAAATTTTCCATCAGTAGTGAGTTGGTGAGCTTTCCTCTCTGCTTCTAAATCAGCTTCGACCCTGGTAAGGGAAGCTTTTACTCACTCCAATTCTATGGAGGCGTTGTTTTTAGCCGCAGTCAAGGAAGATACTTGATTTTTGAGCTCATAATTTTTCTCCTCCAGCTTTGAGGATCCAGTGAAACATGTTTGTTTAGATCTATCCAACTCCTAGAAATCTGGAATTAGAAGTGGAAAACAAGATAGCAATTAGAGAAAACTGATGATAATAAGGTCAACAGAATGGGAGCTTACCAAAATTTGTTGCTCCATTAGAGAGCGATAATTTTGCGCTAAGTCTGGAGCAAATGACGGCGGAGAAGAAGAAGCAAAAGATTCAGAATGTAGGACGAGCCCAACTAATCCTTCAAAATTGGTAGAAGGAGGAGCAGAAGGTGACGACTTTAGAGGAGTTGGCTTTACGGAAGGAGTCGTCAACAGGGCCAGCTGCATCTGCTCGAGTGCAGCTGGAGAATCGGGGATATAGATGTGTAGGAAAGGATCGTGAATAGGTGGAGTTTGTGCCGACTTATCCTTTGGGGCTTCGACAGTGGGGCCCTTGGAGACGTGTTCAGGAGATCGGCGCTCCTCCTCTTCCTCTATATCAGTGATTTTAGATATTTCCGTTGGAGGAGCATCTTCAGAGGACTCCATCAGTTTTCTTTTGAAAGTTCTTTTGGATTTAGCAAAGGCCTCCAAGATCGATGTTTCCTCAGAAGTTGATGGAGGAGGGGCAGCACCACTGGAAGACACAATAGCTTGGGAAGAAGCTGAAACAAATTCAAGCAAATATAAAGTCGGTCAAAGTAATTCAAAGAATTCCAGGGAAAAAAAAGGAAAATTCAAAACCAATAATATACCAAGGGGTCAGCACAGATAGGTGACATTGAAGAGAAGTGTTCGGCATCGCCTAAGGAGAGAAAGCACTTGCCGCGTGAAGTGTGCATGATAGTGGGAGGAGTTCCTAGGATCCTCTGGCCAGGTAGTAAATAGTGTTTTCTTAAGTTTGAAGGGGTTAGATGCGTCAATCTGCTCCAAATTTGTTTTGAGGATGCAATTTGAGAATAACGGTTCTCTTGTTGGCATCATTTAGTGTCTTGAAAGATTCACCTGAAAAAGCAATAGATTAGTTAATGGAAAACATAAAGTATAGCAAAGACAACACAAAGGACATTCTTACGAGGGAAGGCAAAAGTCCCGCGAACATCAACAAAGCACTTGACAAAGAAGAATTGGTTCTCCCAATCCTTGAATTTGTTGATACTATCTGATATTAACTTCTTATAGGCGTTGACTCTGTATATTTGCTTGTTGAGATTACTCAACCTTGCCAACTTGGTCAAGGAGTTTAGAACTTCAACATTAAGCGAAGGAAGTCCAGATTCCAATGCCATCATCTACAGAGGCAGTAGATGAGTGAAGGCACCAATATGAGATAAATATGAAGACAGAAACTCTGGGAAAGGAAGAAATCCGCCATGCCATATGTGAATGGAAGTGTAAGCAAAAAACCCTTCAGGAGTGCTGTCGATTGTGTCAGTTGCCTGAGGATGGATAACTTCAATCCTAGTAATACCAAAATCTTTAAGAATGGCATTGACTTCATTTTGAGATACAATGGAAGAATGCTTAGCAGTGGCTTCAACTTTAGGAGAGCTCATGATTTTTCCAGGTGAAAATGTTTTAGTTAAAATCCTTAGATAGCTTAAGTTTGAGAGTAGACATAAAGTTTTAAAATGGTCCGAATAGTTTAAGACAAAAAACAAAATAGTTTGAGCTTTCGACAATGTTGAAGGGACAACAACTTAAGTTTTCGACAATGTCGAAAGGTCAACAGCTCAAGCTTTCGACAATGTCGAAAGGACAATGGCATCAACTTTAAACCTCCATACTTCAACATCGTTGAAAGCCTAAAGTAGTAAATAAATAATAATATGAATTCCTTGAGCTATCGACAAAGTTGAAAGGAAGAGATGAAATGTAATCCATCCATCAACTTTCGATAATGTTGAAAGCTCGATGGAAGCCTGGATACACTTCAAGTGTAACACAAAGCTAAGTGGCAAGAACTTTCAACATGGTCGAAACCAATAACTTAAAATTCCTGAGTAAAAATACTAGTGTTGACGACGTTGTCAAAAGGTCTGGTCAATGTATCCTACCCATTGAAGTCGAAAGGTTTCAGGTTCAAATCATATATGCTCTAAACGTTTCGACAAAAATTGGCAGAGACAACCCTAAGGTCAATGAATTTCAACCTTGTCGAAAGCTAATAGTCGAAAGGTTGAAAGTCTTTGACCTCGTCGAGAGCTTGTTGTTGAAGGGGTAGATGCACTCCACTTAATTACCTATCGTTTTGACAACATCGATCAATTTGGCACCACCATGCCTTTCGACCCCATCAAAAGGTGCTAGGAAGGCAAATCCAACATTACCATTTCAACCTCTTTCTAAGGGGTAGAAAGGTCATTTTTGTGCCGCTAAATTTGTCATCTACACATGAGAAGTTTCTGGGAAATTTCATCGGGTTTAACTGACCCAAACCCAATTATGAATCCAGTTTTCAAAATTTCTTGAAGTATAAGCAAATCAAAATCTGTTAAAAAAATGTGTTTAATCTGAAATTGATCTAACTCAATTTCAAAAGAGGTATAAAAGTTTTTAATAAATCGAAAGCCAAGGTTACAAAAAAAAAAGAAATCAAAAATTTTTGGATTAAGAACCACACTCGATAAGGGGATTTTCAATAGCAATCACTATCAACCTCAAAATCCAAAGTGAAAGATGAATTCTATTAATTTAAAAAAGAGATTGAATTAAGAGGAAGTTTTTTAGCAAGCCGAACCAAAATTGAATTTCAATTTTGGGATCTAGAAACTGAAAATTTGATTGAGGCATGAATGAAATTCGAATGAAAACTAAGAAGAGCAAAGACTAATGTAAACTTAAAGTTTGAATTTTGGAATTACCTTGATTTCTAGACAGCGATGTTTAGGAGATTTTGGCTAATTCTTTTACTTTTTCTTGATAATTTTGATTTCAGGTAAAAGAAAAAGAAAGAGAAGAAGCGTACTATATAAGAAAATTCACCCAAATTCTCGATCGTTGGATAAGATTTAAATGGACGACCCAGGTCTATGCAAGAAAGCCAAGTGGCGATAAGATTTTAGCTTTCGACAAAGATGACTTGGAAAGTCAAGAGCATCCCTTCGAATGGGAGGGAAAATGTTACTCCAAAAATTCCACCTTTCGACTGAGTCGAAAGGTCCTTCAACAAAAAGAAAAAGAAAGAGGATTTCAGACCAAACCTTTCGAAGGAGTCGAAGGGATGCAGTCATCAAAGTTTAACAACTTCAAAACCTTTCGAAGGGGTCGGAAGGTTCTATCTCACAATATCCAGGGAGTTCTTACCTTTCGAAGAAGATGAAGAAGTCAAAGCAAGTATGTAGCAACCCCATGGTGATATTTTCGAAAGCATAGCAAGCCTTTCGAACCGGTTAAGACCTATCCAGGATACCTTTCGACAACATCGAAAGGTGCTATGAAGAAAGCAACACACAAAAGTTAGCCCAAAGGCAAAGGAATGAAAGAAAACCTTTCGACAACGTCGAAAGGAAGCACAGCCTTCGACAACATTGAAGGGAAATACAACTCTTGACAACATTCAAGTGAAGTGCAAACCTCCCACCAAGGTCGAAGGGTTCATGACAACAAGTGAAGACAAACCTTTCGTCAAGGTCAAAGGGTTTACAACAGTATATAAAAGGCAAACCTTTCAACAAAGTCGAAAGGTTCATGAAGGCATAAGAAAGGCAAAACTTTTGACATTGTTGAAAGGTTCATAATGGTATATGAGGGTTAAACCTATGGACATGTTGAAAGGTTCGTAGCTGCTTATAAAAGGGGGACCTTCCGACCTGGTCGAAAGCATGGACTCAAAAGGGGGGCCGCCTGCATCTATAAATAAGATCCAAGGGGTCACGTTTGGGGGATCCTTTTTTTCTCATTTTAAACTTGTATTCTTCTTAAACAAACATTATAACTCTAATTTGGTGATGATTTGGGAATTTAATAAAATAAAGTTTTTCTTGGATAAAGAAGGAAGTCTTGAACATTATTGATTACTTTACTGTTACTTAAATCTCTGTTGGATTAACTTCTACATTTTAGGTTCAACCCCATCGAAAGGTTTTTTCCGACAAGGTCGACAACACCTCTGGCCCAAACATCATTTGTAACCTTTCGATGCCAATAACTCTGTCGTTTAAACCTATCGACAAAGTCGACAACTCAACTAGTTCAAACATTCATTGTAATCTTGCAAGGCCATCAGCTCTGTCACTTAAACCTTTCGACAAGGTCAAAATCTGCTCTCTAAATTCAAAAACCCAGACTTATAAGGCCTAACCCAAAGGAAGTCATTCCCATAGCCTTCGACAAGGTCGAAACCTACCTTTTAAGAAATTTATCTAGGGATTTTCAATTTAGTCGATAAGAGGGCTTTCAAAGGAGATCTCATACTAACTCAACCACGTCGTAAGGTTAATCAACCCATAAACTATACCTTTCGACGACATCGAAAGGTTTGGACCAAGGATTGTTCACAAATAAAGCTAAGTTGAAAGGCAATTCTTAAGGGTATCACGTCCACTATTCAAGCAAGTCTATCCATCTTTCTTAGCATTACTTTGGGGTGTTGACAAGAAAACTTGTTAACACCCACCATCCAATTTTTGTAGTTACGAATGAAGTTCATGAATTGAACTCCCATGACATTAATAAAAAACCAGACATATAATAATTCAAATCCAGGATCTTTCCGCCAATGACAACAAACGTTTGGTAATAAAAGGCCATGCGCTATTATCTGGAAATAAGTCATCGGAATCCATGAATCTTTATTTGAGGATATGTAATAAGTATTTAGAAACACTTATTGGAATTAATAATAATGATCCAAGGAGCGAGATTTAGATGTTGATAAATGTCGTTCAAAAGTTAGTAGTATTAGACCAATGACCCTGATTTGTGTATTTAGAAGACAAATTCAAAATTTTAATTGAAGTCCAAAAGTCCATTGAGATTTCAATACTAACTGTCTTAAAACCCAGATTCGGGAATTAACAATGAAATTCAAAAAAAGATGATAGAAGCTCTGAAACCCAAATTCAGGCATTGGGAAGACCAAAAATCCGAAACCCAGATTCGAGCTTCAGTAAATGAAGTTCAGAAGTTAATAGTAAGTGATCTGAAACCCAGATTCAGGTTTTAGTGGATGATAACCTAAAATCTATAATAATCTTCATGATAGAAATCTTGAGCCCAAATTCGAGCATTAATGACTAAAGTCCAGAAATTAATAGCAATAGTTCGAAACCCAGATTCGGGTAGGATGAAGTCCATTATCAGTAAAGACCCGAAACCTTGATTCAGGTCTTAATAAGTGAAGCCCCGGACTTATTGATAAAAGACCCGAAACCCAGATCCGTGTAATAATAAGTGAAGTTAAAAAATTCTTCTTTGATAATTAGTCGGTGATTGTTGATTCTTATTCAAATCTTCCATTCTTTACCGCTCCTTGGGTGTTGACCTTTTTGACATGTGTTACCCTTTAGGCTTCATATGTTGTTGCTATTTAATTTGCTGCTTCTCAAACTTGGACGTCTTAGTCCAGTTTGATGCGCCACTTCTCGGGCTCGGACATCTTAGTTCATTGTTTGATATGCCACTTCTTGTGCTTGGATGTCTTAGTCTGTTTTTTGATATGCCGCTTCTTCGGGCTTGGACGTCTTAGTCCACTGTTGTTTGGTCGCTTGGTTTGCTTATCCACAAGCTGGACCCAAGGACTTAGCCAACCTTCCTCCAGGAGGCACCTTGACATGGCCATGGAGTGGCGCGATCAAGGGCTTGTTCGATGCCTTGGCCAAGCCATAGCGTGGCGGGACCAAGGGCTTACTCCGTCCTCCCTCCAGGAGGTGCCTTGACCTGGCCATAGCGTAGAGCGATCAAGGGCTTGTTTGTTGCCTTGGTCAGGCCATAGCATGGCGAGACCAAGGGCTTACTCCATCCTCCCTCCAGGAGGCCCTTTGACCTAGCCATAGTGTGGCGTGGTCAAGGGCTTGTCGATGCTTTAACCTGGCCGTAGCATGGCACGGATAAAGGCTTACTCTAACCTACCTCCAGGAGGCGCTTTGACCTGACCAACTCGGTGTGGACAAAGGCTTTGACCGTTTGAGGTAATGTCCAAGTGCAAGGATAATTTCACTCCAAATCATGTAGATTTTTCTTTTTGAGGAAGAGGGGTTTTATTCATTCTTTATAAGAAAATATGGTCGCAAGTGTTCCGGATTCCATGTTCTAGGAACCATATTGCCATTCTGTCAACATAACTTGTAAGCTCCAGGTGGAATTACTTTGCATACAATTAAGGGACCTTCCCAACTTGGTCTAAGCGGTCCATCGGCAGGATTTCTTGTGTTTGCCATCACTCTTCAGAGTACTAAGTCTCCCTCTTGAAATGATCTTGTTTTCACTTTCAAATTGTAGTATTTTGAAATTCTTTTATGATATTCTGCAGTTCGAATAGCTGCTTCATTTCTTAATTCATGTATTAAATCTAACGATTCTTTCTTCAATTCCTGATTTGGGTCAAACGTTTATAAGATTCTTCGATGTATGGGTATCTCAATTTCAATTGCACTACAAGAAAATGTGTCTTTGGTTGCACTTATTGGCTGCGTTTAAATGTAAGTGCAACCACTGTTATTTTTTTTCTCTTCTTCGCTTATATTTTATCATTTTCATTGCTACAAAAATTTACCGCCCTTCCCCGCCTAAAATAATTCGCGTGTTATGTTTTGCCTCTCAAATTCCCAACTCCGTTCTTTTTTTTTTCATTTCACTTAAAAATTCGACTTACCCCGCGTTTCCTCCATCGTCGACTTACTCATCTCCAATTCTTCAATCTTGTCTCTATAGAAATCTTAAGTTCCATCCACTCCTCCTTAATCTCACCCCTCATTTCTGCATAAACCCTAAATAAGCATTCAGAACAAATAGAGGCTCGCAAAAACCTTATTTAGCCGAGGTATTTAATTTATTTTTGCTGTTATTTTATATATTTTAGTAAATGTTTCCTCAACTTTAGTAGATGATTAATCGTGAATAATATCTTTTGTTGGTTCCATTGCTATTGGATAATTCATGTTTTCATAATTTAATATGCCTATGCTATTAAACCGTGTATATTTTCTTAATCTGAAATTGTCATTTTATTTAGGTATATCTGTTGTTAATTTTATTTAGCTATTAGCAAAGATAGAATAAACAGAGATGATTGATGGTTGCTCATAATTTAGACTTTTGAATTTATGAACCTATGCCCACACTTTAGACTTTTGAATTTATGAACCTATGCCTGCACTTTAGCCTTTGAAATTGTCAGCCTGCACTTTAGCCAACAATAGTTATAACATATTAGCCTGTACTTTAGCCTTTGAAATTGCCAACTTTCTTACAAAGCCGAACGACTGACTGAGTATCCCTTCATTAAGATTTCATTTCAGCTGAGAAATATGAATGGATCTTCATGCTATATTTACTTAAGAGTCATCATTTGAGGTACTGCAATAATTAAGGAAACCTGTTATATAAGGGATTGAAATGAAAAGTAGGATTTAGTTTTCATATAGAACATGGAACAAAAGCTTGCCCACTAATATCAGTTTCTATCAGTTTTCTGTTTTGTGTACAAGCCTTACCTAATAACCAACGATTAGATTGGTTGTCACCCATCTGGCTCAACCCTAGCCTTGAATAGTTCATTTCAGTTACTTATATAATTACTTCATATATCCATCTATCAGGAATTAAATTATATAATTGGATGTGCAAAGATCCAATCATTAAGAAGGTTAGAAATCCCTTTTATCACTTGAAGCTTGTGTTGTTGGATACGTGTTCTGTTAAATGTCTAAATAAGCAGAGTTCTGTTTATATGAGTATTTAAAAAAAATTACTTGTTTAATCTAAAATGCATGTTACAGAACTTTTGTTTATATCAAGATACACATGTTTAGCTACCCACCAACCTATGTTAAGGGGATATACCAATACAGTTAGCAACCATAAAATATTTATTTACTACTATTTACTTCATATCACACATTTCCTAAAATGCACTCACATAATCTATGACAATGTGTTCTATTCTTCTGTTTTATCTTTCAGCCTAATTGTGAAAAAATACATTGGAAATCAAATTAGATCATAACCGATCAATTTAAAATCACATATTTGGAAAGCTAAATATGATGAATAGATGATATAATTAATATTTTTTGTAATAATCTATGCGCCACAACAATTTTGAACTAGATCATAACCTGTATTTGGAATAGTATTATTAAGATGAACAGGCTACTAAATTATCAAGATAGAGACAATATGAAGCTTTCAACACAGCGAAATGATCCGAAATTGTCATTTCTCTATTACAAAACTTTACTACTTAATAGGCATTATCCGATGTCCACCTATGCTACATTCGTACACAAAATGATTGAGAAAGTTCAAATTCCAGTCTTACATAGAATTGAGATATTTGGCATGCCAGTGCTGACAAAAAAATATGAACGAATACTATATGGAATGATTGACAAAGCTGAAATGGCAGCCCAATACACATAGATAGATATACGTGTCCAGATCAACTGATGTACACTGTTTACTTCATTTTTAATTCTAAGGAAAGCATATGTGTTCATTAATGTATGATTTTGAACATTCTATTACAGTATTCTTTACCAGAGTTGGCAATATCATTATATATCATGTATCGCGCCATGTTTTTTTATTTGTATCAAATTGTGTCAACTTTTAATTAACAGTTTTGTCCTACTTTTGCTTAATTTTTTGTTTTTGAGCTGGGGTTGGGATAACCGTATCCTTCTTTGACCAAACTTCACTCTTGTTACTATCTTACTATCTCTATTATTAAACAGAAAAATGAGCCTTTTCTGATTACTTGCCCCCCCAAATACTATATGTTATCTCTATTATTAAAGGTAAAATACTGTTCCATAACACATTGACTCTTATAGCTCTTTAAAAGAGAATATTACTCCGTCATTTTTCCTATTTTATTTCCCTGTGTTTATATTGTCATGAACTGAACCAACCATCATAACCCCATTACATCTGAATTTTAAGTATGCACAATTTTATACAATATAGGGATGTTCTTTTGCTTACCAAGGTTACCTTAGCAAAATACTATTTAGAGCAACTCCAATGCTATCATGAAATAACATAGCATTGATCCTACATGACATCTAACATACTCATACCTCCATTCTCTTATGCAGCAGCAATCTGATTAGTTCATCCATTTATTAGAACAATGATACCCACTTCCTACCTTGATTTAGGTATTTTGTGAGTATTAATACTCACATTATATTAGGATCGCTCTTACACAAAGATGGGTACATATCATACTTTGAACATTTCCCCTAAAGCCACATGTTAGTTTTTTAGGAAAAAAACTGCCTCAAAATAACTTATGTAAATTAACAACAAGAAACTGGAATGAAGGATTTTTTAGCTCAAGGTAATAAGTTTTCATGACAAACACCTCCTAATAATTAGTTCAGGAAATTATTGTCAAGGATAAAATTTCTCAGCGTTTTAGCCTCAAATGATAAAAGAAATTATAATATTTATGAAGGTATGTGTTAATTACATGTATATGTACAGGTAAATGTTAGGAGGAACATATTCTATAATGGGGCTGATGGTAGTTGTTGTATCACATGATGGTGGTGGCAACTATGATAGGGGCAGGAGTTCATATATCTAGAGGGCGGGAGTTCACATTTCAGGTTTATCTTCACTGCCTATATTTATGAATACTTGTTATGTTTGTGTAGTTACTATATTTCTGTTAGACAGTTGGATAATTTTTTTCTAAAAAGTTTGTTGGATATGCTGTCTATTTCACTTTTTTATTGATACTTATGTGCTATACACATGAATAATTAATATGTATGTTTTTAGTTGTTTATTATTTGAATTTCAGATAGTTATGATCACCTTTTATAGTTATCTAATACAAACTATTATTTGTATCTATATCAGGAAAGATGAGTTGTAGAACTATAGACAAAAAGCCAGTTACCAACTTATCACATTTTTTATTAAAAAATAGAATCACTTACAAACCAGGTTTATTTTGTCTTCATGGTCGTATTAGACTTCATTGTGTAACAAGAATGCACTCGTAATTGCATCCTGTTATAAGCTAGTGCAATTTGACAACAAACCCAGATTATTGGAAATTGGAAGTAGTGTTAAAGTTGACGAATTGATTATGATGAAAACAACAATGACAAGTTAAACCATGTACACGAAGTAGTTCAACTTCAATTATCATAGTACTAGAGAAAACACAATCCTTAGGACTAGTCTGTCCAAACACTGTATTATCTACTGCAATTGTTAAGTCACAGACCATATGCAATGTATGACTGACACGAATAGCAAAGCCTGCTAACTGAATAGAATAAGAAACATGCCAAATCACATAGAGAGTATAGTACATCAGTGAGTGCCAGCATACTATAAGATGAGCATTATACCATTGCTATAACTGGCTTTGGAAGGTGACAAATTTGTACCTAATGAAGAGAATTAAATTATGTCAGCCTTTCTTAAGTTACAAAAAAAATCAACAATCACTGCAATCCTTATCCAATAGCAACACAAAAAGGTTGTTGTAACTATGATACTTGATAACTTGAATTTAAATGTTCATTATTTCACTACATATTCTTCTCAATACAATAGAAAATCTGAATACTGCTTCTACAGGAGAGTATCCATTTGTCATCTGGAATCATGAAAATTGTTTGTTTGTTTTAGCCTGACATGAAAGCACTCTAAACGTACACTCCACTATGCAGTAAAGGTGGCATTGCCCCTACACTATAGAGCAGCCATGTGCTACCGCTATTGTATACAACAACACATGCTATTGTACACAACATACGAATTTCCTTAATAATTTGGCCTACCTGCTACTCCTTTTACTTGTGTAAATTGTGAGTTTGGTGAGATTTGAGATTCCTTAATAATTTTAATGAGTTTGGAGGAAGAGGTTGTTATGAAGTGAGAAACTAAGGAACTAAGTAAAGGGTAGTCTTTAGGGAGGAGATTGAGTATGCAGGAAAAAAAAAGGTCACACAAAATCATGAAAATTTAGAAATCATTTTCATAAGTAAAAAGAGTAGCAACACAAGGCAGAGGGGAGTGCAGGGTTGTACTGAAGCAAAGGTTGTAGCTGGGTGTGGTAGAGGCAATGAATTTAAGGGCAACAGGTTTTTTTTTTGTTTTTTTTCTGGTGAATGTTGGCTGTGAAGGTGATTGTAGTGTTTGGTAGTGAAAGGAATGGAATGAAAGGTGTGTTGTGTTGAAGATGGTCGAGGCAGCGGAAGGAGTTGTGATATGAGGGGAGGAGTGGGAGAGGTCTGTTGGAGTTTGATAGAGTCCGGTGGATGACGAATAGAAGAAGTTTTGGATGGTAAGGGGGAATTGCGGTTGAAAGAATAGGGGAAGGTTGGTTTGTTGTGAAGCTTGGTGTTTTGTAGGCTGTTATGGTGTAGTTTGTGGTTGTAGGGTTAGAAGGTTGGTGTGAGTAATTTCAAGGCCGAGGAGAAGATTGGGTATATGGCAGAGGCTGGTTGTGTTGAGAGTGATTTTTGGTGAGTGTTTGGTGTAGCAGAGAGACAGTGGTTATGGAGGAGGTTGATGGATGGTTCAGGCTGTTGATGATGTTGCAAGGTAGTTCGGTTCGACAGTGCTGGTTTCGGATTGATGTTTTGGGGAGGAGAACTTTTGAAGATGGGGTAGCTGTGAAGTGAAGTTAGAAACAGTGGGTTGCAGGAGTTTATACTGAAGTGCACAGGGATGCACAATGAATGCTGCAAATGAAGTTGATGAGGTTAGGTTAGCTTCTGATGCCATGGAGGGTGGATATGGATGGCAAGTTTGTGGTTGAATATGTTTTATAAGATTTAACTTGACCATAGTACTGAATACACAATCTGCCCATAGTACTGAATACACAATCTGCACATAGAATGAAATCCAGTCAGACTTCTAACCCAGTTTTGATTTGAATATTTATGTAAATTGAAAAATGTGTATTCGTTAGGAAACTATATAGGATGCATATAAAAATAGAACATTTTTTGTTAATATGTGTTAATATAGAATATCGAGTTATAGATTACATGATTTTCATATATACATATATATATACACACACACACACACATATATATACATATATATATATATATATTGTTGATTGTTAAACTCGTTTGCAGGTAATTAGCTATTTCGAAGCGAAGACTGTCGACAACAAAGAACTATTGGTAATCAAGCAACGAACATGAATTTAATTATTATATATGTTGTCGTATTTTGTTAGTACCATTTGTGGAAACTTGTCTGTGAATGCTTGTAGTATGTGACTTATTTTGTTGAAAAACTACTATCGAATTGATTATGGATATTATATTTGATTGTGAGATTAGCATGTTTTTGCAATTATTTGAATATGATGATCATATGATTGACTGTTTGTATATGCTAATTATGTGATTTAATTGTTTGTTTGAATATATGAAAATTATGCGATTGATCGTTCGTTTTAATATGAATAGTATATAAGCGATTGCTGGAAATGGTATAAACCATCAACCGTAAATAGTAGCATTTAAAATATGCTACCAAAAAACCAATAACTTTTAGTAGCGTTTCAGAAATGCTACAGAAACAAATGTAAACTAATATAAAAATTATACAGTTGCATTTTAAAAACGCTACTGAAAATAAAAAAAAGCACATAAACAAAAAATGCAACCAAAAAATGAAGACTTATGGTAGCGTTTTTTTAACCCTACAGAAAAAACCTATAGCTGCATTTAAAAGTGACTTTTGGTAGCGTTTTTTAAATCCTACAGAAAATACCTATAGTTGCATTTAAAAGTGACTTTTGGTAGCGTTTACTACAACGCAACAAAAAGTTTTAGACTTTTACTTGCATGTCGTATAGCAGCGTTCTCTAAAACGCTACCATAAGTTATGGTAGCGTTTTTTCAACGCTACCAAAAGTCTTTTCTGGTGTAGTGTTGGCAACATTGCTTCACACCCATATCTTAGAGAGTAGGGGGTATGTCCCATATAGTTCTAATAGATGTTCGATAGGCCCAAAGTACAAGTGGCAATTCTTCTAACCAATTCCCTTTGGCTTTGTTTAATCGTTTTTTCAAGATAGTATTAATAGCCTTATTTATAGCTTCAACTGCCCCATTGACCTTTGGATGCACCACAGAAGAGAAGCTTTTTATGATCCCATTCTTATGACAAAACCGAGAAAAATCCTCACTTTCAAATTGTGTTCCGTTATCGGATATAATCTTGTAGGGGATTCCAAATCTGGTAATGAAGTTTAATGACAAATCTTAGCACTTTCCCCAAAGTGATTGTGGGGAGTGGTTCTGCTTCTACCCATTTAGTAAAGTAGTCTATGGCGACTACAACATACTTTGCTTCCCCTTTGGAAATTGGCAATGGCCCGATTAAGTCGATTCCCCATATATCGAAGGGCCATGGACTTGAAATCGGAGTTAATTGACTTGGTGGCAATCGAGGAATCTTTGAGTATTTTTGGCATCTTTCACAACTCTTCACATATTCGATAGCTTGACTTGCCATTCAAGGCCAATAAAAACCTTGTCTTATTATTTTCTTTGCTAACTTTTCCTTGTTGGAGTGGTCTCCGTAAAATCCTTCATGCACTTCCACCAACAATTTCATCCCATCTTCTAGACTCACACATCTTAAGTAAGGTAATGCATATCCTTTCTTATAAAGAATTTCATCCACTATTGTGAAAGCTGGAGCCTGTCGTTTTATTTTTTTGGCTTCCATTTTGTCAGATGGCAATATCCCTTTAGAGAGATATTTGACAATAGGCGACATCCAAGTGTCACTATTGTTACCACAGATTCCTACTTCAACCTTGTCGAAACCAAAATAGTTAAAAGGAAAAAAGGAACAAGAGATGACAACAACAACAATACCTTTCAAAGGAGTTGAAGGGATGCTACAGCCAAAAGCCAGATGTGTTACAAGCTTTTGAAGGGTTCAACATGGTCGAAAGCTCCCTTCTGCGTCAATGTCCACCTTTTGAAACAGATATTTTCGCCTACATGAAGGTGTTTCGAATAAGAGGAGTACCTTTTGAAGGCAGCATGCACGTCAAACCTTTCAAAACCAAAGGTTTCACCTTCATTCAAACTACTCAGAAAGATACCTTGATCAGAACAACCCTTTCGAAAGCATAATAAAGCCTTTCGAACCTGTCGAAGCCTTTAACATCCAGGGAAGGTTTCGTATCAAGTCACAAGCATGCATTCAGAAGCTAACTACTGCGCCAAAACCATCAACACCTTCGAAAATCCAGAGAACAACCCGTCGGCATAGTCAAAAGTTCATACTCCTACACACTTGCAACAATAATGCAAAGCAAAGGAAAGGATGCATCTACCCCTTTTGACGAAGACGGAAGCATTCAAACCCAATCAAAAGCATTGTAGGGGGATGGGCAAATGTCAAAGGAGAGAGAAGGTATATAAGCCTCCTTTCGACTAGGTCAAAATCTATGAGTCGAAAGGTGCCAACCTGCATCTATATATAAGACCTTAGGGATCTGGTGTTGTGGATCCGAATTTCATTCACTCTACTCTTATATTTTCTTACAATTGTAAACTTGTAACCCTAGTTTAGGAATTGAATTGGGCAAATCGATCATTGTGTAAATCATTAGTTAAAGAAAAGAGATTCTCGTATTTTTTATTATGCTTTTGTCTAGAGATTTCTACTGGATTTGATTATGATCTCCCTGTGCCGACTTCGACGAAAGATCCCTTCCAACTGAGTCGAAACCCCATACTTAGCCCAAAACACTTAGGATCTAGCCCCAAACTACCAATCTGCAAAAAACTTATCCTCCAAATGAGTAGAAAACGTAAACTTGGCCAAAATCCCTCGGCTTAACAATCCAAGCCAAAGTTATCAAAGAAGTAAGTTTTCGACAAGGTCAAAACTCATCCATTCAGCCCATATCCTTTTAGAGCTAACTTTTAAGTTACCACAACCAGTTTGAAAGGGAGGTTTAGATAAGATCCTAAATTAGTTCACCTACTTCAAAGGTGTCAAAAGAAGATTAAAGTGTTTCAACCAAGTCGAAAGATCCCTAAATTTGTTCACCTACTACAAAAGGTGTTGAAAAGAGGGTTGAGGTGTTTCAACCAAATCAAAAGGTCACCATTAAGAAATTCCAACTACTACAACCCATTCGTAAGGTAGAACAAAAGAAATAGAAAGGTTTAAACCATTCTTATACTATCGAAAGGTGGTTTAGTGGAACATCTATATCTAAAGTACTACTTTGGGGTGTTGACAAGTTATCTTGTTAACATTTTGGCGCTAGAAGGAGAGCCTGAACCTCCGATCTTGTTAAACTTCCAAACCATTTTCCTCTAACCCAATTCTATTTCAAGCTTACCCATTTTAGGCTCTACTTTATCATGATTGGCAAAATCAAAAGATCCGAGCAAGGTTCCTCGGAGCCACATCTGATTGGATTCTCCCATGAAATAATTAATGATAGGAATCTACAAGAAGAATAACTGTTAAGGATGAAGGCTCTAAGGATCATAAGGAAATAGAAAGTTGATGCCTATGATCCACCTAAATGGAGTTTAAACCCTTTTCATATTGGCCTTACCCCAATCTTTTCCTTAGGAGAAAAGAAAGATGGAAGTGACAACTTGTTTGATCAAATGAGGAAAACAATTCAACATTATACCAAAAGCACAATTTTTGAAGAAGAAATAATGGATGATTACAACGCCTTTGCACACAAATGGGGTCAAGTAACAAGTGGGACACTACCTACACCGAAACAACAAAGGGTTTTAAAGGGATAACCAGTTGTCAAAGGTGGAATTCTAGAGCCAAGTAATAAAAGACCTAGAAACCACCCTCGAGAAATAAGCTTAAAGTCAAGACTTCCAAAAGAATGCAACTTAACAACATCTATAGAGAATGTCTACTTGCTAACCAAGGATGAACTCAATTATTGGCCATCCTAAAAGAAAAAGTGTAAATATGAAAGGAACTTGGGAGGATCCTATTGCCATTACCATATGATGAATGGAAATGAAACCAATCACTGCAGAGCATTTAAAGGAATGATAATTAACCTTTTTAGAAAGGCAAACTTAATGGGTTATAAAGAGATTCTAAATGGAATCAATGAAGAATTACTTTAATAAAGGGAATCTACATGGTTAGGAGTGAACAAATTCTTTCACTTGGATATTAACATAAACGATTAAAGCCTCTGTCTGCGCCGAGTTGGCCAGGGCAGAGCACCTCCTAATGGGAGGAGTGTAAGCTTTTATCCGCACCACGCTATGGCCAGGATGAAGCATCGACAAGCCCTTGGCCGTGCCATGCTATGTCCAGGTCAAGCGCCTCTTGGAGGGAGGATGGAGTAAACCCTTGGTCCCACCATGGTATGGCCTAGCCAAGGCATCGAACAAGCCCTTGACCGTGCCATGCTATGGCTAGGTCAAGGCGCCTCCTGGAGGGAGGATGGAGTAAGCCCTTGGTCCCTCCACTCTATGGCCTGGCCAAGGCACCGAACAAGCCTTTGATCATGCCACACTATGGCCAGGTCAAGGCACCTGCTAGAGGGAGGGGTGCTAAGTCCTTGGTTCCAGCTTGAGAATAAGCTAGCCAAGCACACTAGACAATAACGGACTAAGATGTCCATGCACAAGAAGTGGTATAACAAACTTTGGACTAAGACGTCCAAGCCCAATAAGCGACATATCAAACTATGGACTCAGATGTCCAAGCCCGAGAAGCAGCGTATCAGACAATGGACTAAGACGTTCGAGCCCGAGAAGTGGCATATCAAATGATGGACTAAGATGTCAAAGCTCAAAAAGTAGCTGATTAAATAGGAACAACAAGAATCTGTAGCCTCCAACTGATCATCAAAGAAGAATCTCCAAACTTCATTTATTAATTCCCAAATATGGGTTTTGGGTAATTCGTTATTGAGTTTGGGATTTCACTTATTAATACATGAATCTAGGTTTCAGGTCTTCTAACTTACGATCTTCGTCATACCCGAATCTTGGTCTCAGGGCTATAACTATTTACTGAACTTCACTCATTAATTAATGCCTGAATCTAGGCTAAAGATCCTACTAACAAGATTATTATTATGGACTTCTGGTTATCATCCACAAATATCCAAATCCAGGTTTCGGATCTTCTAACTTTTAAATTTCATTTGTTAATGCTCGAAATCTGACTCGATGGATTTCTATTACACAACCACTATTGACTTTCTATTGGTTATCTCCAAAAGTTGGATTTCTAAACATCTATAATTAAATCTTTTGTTGAATCTATGGTTTTATACCATCTAACTTCTGATGATCTCGCAATATAATTGAAGATGGATTATTGGCTATCTCTCATCATTGCTAAAGATGGGTTTCAAGGCATTTAATCATATTCAATCATGGGATCGCTTTTTATATGATAACATAATGATTTTGTTAACTTTTGTAAATGGCATGAATAGATTTCTATATAGATATCAAGCTAACGATAAGAAATATTGTTTACTTTGTGCTTTTTAGGGAAAGCATAATACTAAAATGGACTGAAAGATCTAGACAATATAGAGATCACGGTGAAAGCTATAAAAGAGATGATTCAAAAACAACATTACAAGAAAGGATTACAAATCAGGTGATATTTACAAAATTTTCATAACTTACATAATTTATTAAATTATTTACAAGTGTACAGAACAAATATATACATTTCATAAATATAAATTGTTCACAAATCTTAAACAGCTTTATTTAGATTCTTAGCAATTAAAGGATCCACGATGTGATGAATAGCAATACAAAGAACCTCTTTAAGCTTATTCTATTTCTTCCTCATCTTGTCTTCGTCATCAATAGACTCAATATTGGTCTTCAAAGCATAATTAAAAGCTTTGTTGGAACCTTTAACAGTTTTATTCTCTCTTTCTAAATCAGCGATACGCTTCTGAAGAAGATACTTCTCGCGTTCCAGCTTTTGAATCTTACCAGCATACTCATTTATACGCTGCGAGTATCTTACGTTTTGTTATTCATTGAAATACTTCATCATCTCAAATTTAACTTTCCTACACCATTCTCCTACTACTTTATTGTCTAAACCAGGAGGAGGATTTAGCATAGTAGGAAACTTTTGAATGGAAAGGAAAGTAGACTTAATTAATTTTGTATCAGATGGAACAATAGAAAAGCTGGTAAATCGATGTTTGAAGTATTATTTCCCATGATGAATTCAAGCGATTCGCATTGAGCTTGACTATCATTTAATTTCATCTCCAAATCGCTTATTTGTTGAAAGAGTTCAGACATCTTAACGTCAAAATCGATTGATGGATTTGATTTAATTTGACGCTTTAATGATGAAATCATTTTGTTTTTTCCCTTAACATCCGCATCTTAATTAGCGATCTGATCATTAAGATTTCTAACATTTTTTTTCTGAAGCAAAAATCTCCTATGCCATTTCAGTGCTTCAGTGTTGCCCTGGAAACGAGCGAATAAAGGATCGTCAAGGAGCTTCCTCTTTTCAAGATTTGATAACAACCTATCTTTAATATTGATAAAGTGTGATGTAGAATCTAATGGGTGTGGCGTTGCAGATAGTTGTAACTCCTATTTAAACAAACAAAGAAAAAGAAAATAAAGTCAAGACTTGAGTAATCCATCTCTTTATTATAATAATTGAAGATTACAACGGAAGTAAAATTGGAACTAAAAAGTAAAATTAGACATTTTTTTACATCTAAAGGTGGGAAACTACATTTCTAACTTTACTCAATGAATTAGTAGAAAGAATAACTATTGAGTCAAAAGGAACATTAAGTCCTTCCAGAGTAATAACCGGAGGATATTTGCTATAGTTCCATTCCACGGTGGGAGGACTATCACACCACATATTAACTTGGTATGATATGTCCTGATTTCCTTAAGTAGCTTTTCTTTTTCTTCATCGAGAAAATTGAAACAGAGACGAGGATGTTCGATATAAAGTTTGTGCAAATCTCTAAGAAAGCAATATCTGGCTAATTTTGGAGATTTCAAAATTGACGCCTTTTCAAGATAATCTCTTCTTAGTTTAACATACTTGCTTAGATAATCTTTATAAACAAAGTACCAGGGGAACGTTCATTCCATGATAACGTACTAAAATACAGCTTAGTATTGAAGGAAAATTAAGGCAAAAATTCACAAATCGATTTTATTACATAATTATGACTGTTCATCTGGTTCATACAAAGTTGACTTGGTAAATAACTTTGAAATAAACTTTTCTTTATAGTATTTGAGTTTATCAGGAGGTAGTTCTTAAGTAATCGATCTGACTCGTGGTAAGTTCTAACATGCTCCAGGATGCGGGTAAAATCCAAATTCATCCTAGTATCTCTTATGTAAACGCCTAAGTAGACCCCTACTAAAATCACCTAAGTATGAGAAATCTACAGTTGGGTGTCTACAATAAGCTTTGTATAGTAAATCTACCAAAAAATTTCTCTCCTCAATCAACATCCAAAAAAGCATGATTAACTCCTGATTCTCTTTTGAAAGACCATCATATCGAAGGCGGGCCCTCCTGCTTCTTGATGTTTGAAGGATGCTAGCACTACCGCACTTCTGTTAAGCCTATAATATTTGTCGGAAAGAATATTACTCTCTTTCAGCTGTTTATCTAACTCCCTATACAAACTTTTTACTTCCGCTTATTTTTTTTCAGGCTTGGTTTTATAGGGTTGAATGGGTTTCCTTCTTATCTAAAATAAATGATTTAAACTATTACTATCTTGGAAGTGAAAGCTGTTTCAACAAAGAATCCCATACCTGAGAGACGGGAATTGACGCTTGAGAAAGCTGCTCTTTCTCTCTTGATTCTTCTACAATATTGTAAGCAGGCACCTCCAGAGGGCTAGAAGGCGCATGAGATTTAGATGGGCTTGCTTCATGAAAAGATGGATCATGATTAATCTTTTCAGAAGTCCTTGCGCTGTCATCACCATCTTTTTCAAGAGCATCGGAGTGACCACACCCATCGCCACCTAAACCTTGGCCTCCATTTACATCATCATCGTCATTGTTATCATCATCATCATTATCTTTATCATCATCATCATTACCTCCCACTTCCTTGGCAACTTCATCTTTGTCACCTTCATTTTCGGAGTCGGAGTCTACTTCGAAGGAAGGGACTTCGAAAGATCGAATTTTGGAGGCGTTGATCTCCTCTCTTTCAGTAACTTCAACCACCTTTTCCATCTTTTTAATTTTGTCCATAACCCTATTAACAAGAGCAGGGTCGAGTGAGGGAAAGCTCAATCAAGGGCACTTATCGACGTTGTCGGCATACGCGAGCATTATAGCGTCTTTAAAAGAGTTGACAATGATGTCTTTAAGAGAAGTATCAAGGAATTGAGATACCCGCTGTTTGCATTAGAAATAGTGTTGATGGCCAATTTTAAACAATCTTTATTCTTCTTTAGCTTTTTCTTTAAAGAAGATTGTTTTACTACCATCCGAGCTTTTTCATTCACAAATTCTTTAAGGGCTATTTTCAAGGCCAAATTCTTGTCAGCGAGAAGTTGATGAGCTTTCCTTTTTTCAAAAATAATAGATTCAGAATGGGCAAGACAAGACCTCAATCGCTCCAATTCTATCATAGCTTCACTTTTCTCCGCGGACAGGGAAGAAACTTGACTATTTAAATGTGAAATTTCTCCTTGGAGCTTAGACGATTCAACGGAGGATTTTGTCGCATTTTCATGCAGCAAGAGCGAACTCTTGGAAATCTAATAGGAAAATAATATAACGTAAGTCAAAGAACTTAAGGAAAAACAGTAACAATAATGTTAAGTGAAGTGAAATGTACCAAGAGTTGTTGTTCTATAAGGGACCGGTAGTGACTCGCTAGATCAGAAACAGAGGAAGGCGGGTGAGTAAAGGTAAAGGATGAAGAATTCAAGATAGATTGGACTAACGTTTCAAAATCGCTTGAGGGCGTGGGAGATGATGGTCTAGAAGTATTTAGCTCTAGAGACGGGGTCGAAGTCACCAAAGCCTTCTACATTTGCTCAATCACGCTAGGAGAGCTCGAGATGACAATGTGAGAGAGGGGATCAATCTTTGAGGGATTCTTCTTAAATGGATCAAGAGGGGCTTCGATAGTTGGACTCTCCAAGGATTTATCAATGTCTAGGAACTCCCTCTCTTCTTGTGGCGGAGAATCAAGAACTTCAACAATCCTGGCTTTTTTGGAGGATGGTTCCACCACGGCTGCTTTTTTCAGTTTTCTTTTGGTGGCCATCTTTGGCCTAGCAATGGCTGGGACAAAGATGGCGCACGAGAAGTAGAAGTAGGGAGAGCCGGATCACTTGTAGATTGTTTAACCAAAGGAACAGCTGCAGAGAATTCAAACAAATTATAAGTCAGTAAAGCAATTTGGGAAGTAACGCAGTAATAAACTATAAGAACTACATCTAAGCTTACTAGTGTGATCCCGACAAATTGGTGACAGCGGAGAGAAGTTCTTTAGATCTCCTAAAGAAAGGAAGCGCTTGCTCCATAATTTTATGTTGGACGAGAGGAGGTTGGCCAAGTACCCTCTGACCAGTTGGTAGAAGTGAATGCTTTTGCAAATTGGAAGGATTCAATAGATTTAGTCTGTTATCAATCTTGCTTGAAGCGGCGATAAGTGATTTTACTGTTTCCCTATTTTCTTCATTTAGCGCTTTAACAGAAGCACCTGACAAAGAAGCATAGATTAGCGAAGGAAAATAATTAAATGGAAAATACGGTCTGAGATCAACTTATGGGGAGAAGAGAAAACCCCACTAATGTTGGGAAAACACTTAAATAAGAAGATCTGTGTTTCCTAGTCATTGAATTTGTTCACCCCCTTAGATATTAGCTTGTTGGAGGGATTGGCTCTGAAGATTTAGTTGTTCAAGTTGCTTAGTTTGACCAATCTAACAAGATAATTCAACACTTAAGCATTAAGAGAGGGAAGCCGGACTCCAATGCCATGAGCTCCAGGGATAGAAGATAGGTATACACATTGGGTAATAGTTATATGGGAGCAACACCTAGATAGGTTAGGTACTTGGATAAGAAGTCTGGGAAGGGAAGGAATCCTCCATGCCAAATATGGACTGCTGTGTAAGAAAAGTACCCTTCAGGAGGGTTGTGTCGTTTTCAAAAAGGGTATGGCTTCCACCCTAGTAATGCCAAAGTCATTGAGCATCACATTCGTCTCATCTTGAGTGGATTTTAAGGAATGTTTAGAGGTGGCTTCAATCTTCTTGGGTGAACTCATGATTCTTCCAGGTGAAATCATTTCAGTTAGGGATTATAGTAGGTTATGAAATTAACATTCTTTCAAAGATATTGGAAGCATATTACAATAATTAGAATATCAAACAAAAACATGAAATTACATACTCTTGAAAGAATGTTGACTCCCAAAAAGTTTCCTTCAACAACGTCGAAGGGTCAAGGATAATTTTGCTATTAAAAGAAAGTAGTTGAAACCTACACAACAAATTTGAATAAGATATATGCTACAAACCTTCAATAAACAAGACAAAAGAACCTTTCGATAGTGTCAAAAGCCATGAACTTCATTTTTCTAAGGGAATATGAATGAAGTCGAAACCTTACATGCCAATTAAGTCGAAAGGTTTTGACTTTGGATCATATGTATATAAAATAAAAGGACTTGGGACGTTTCGATATTATTGGTAAAAGATGATGATCGAATTTCAATTAGTTACAAAAGGTTTCGACGGGGTCGAAAAGGGGTACATGGTTTCGAAAGCATACCAACAACACAATTTGAATTAATACAATGGGTTTCGACTAAGTTGAGACGTCTGATTTGATTTACAATTTATACAAAGTATGCTTTCTTCAATCCAATTCATAAAATATATGTATTTCTAACTTCGCACGTTTCCTAAAATAGGTTGAAAGTAAGCATGCACTAAGGTTTTCGAAACCAATAATATAAGGACTATGTTTTTGAAAGCACGTGTTAGATAATTATTTAGTACGACACATTAGCCAACTTCTTTGAAAGGTATCAGAATACACTAAAGTACAAGTTTGCTGTCGAAGAGGTTCACTTCATAATAATCTTAACCTTTCGATGGTCAATGAAATGAGGCGCTAAACTACCTTTCAACCCCATCAAAATAGATTAAAAAAAATAAAACCAAAGTTGCCGCCTTAATCCATTTCGAAGGGGTAGAAGGGTAAAAATGTAGCGCCAAATTTTGATTCGTACAGCTCAAAACTTCTTTGCGAAGTAGCTAGAAATCTTCTTCTTCCCCAAATTTGATTTTTGAATCAGGAATTAAAAAAATCAATAGTAAGATGGATTTAAGCGTGAATTTACCATTTATCATTGTAAAGTTTTTGAGATGAAAATCCGAACTCTTTAAAATAATAATAACGATAAAATCAAAATCAAATAAGTTTAGAATGAAGATTAACGAGAAAATAAATAAAAGCAGATCATGAAAATAAATTATAGAATTCTTCTAGGAAAATAAAAAACTTAGATGATTTTTATTAAATCAAAGCAGTAGTTCAGATCCAAACACTATGGATTTTAAAATCGAAATTCACCGTGAAAAGTAAATTAAAAAAGCAAGATAATTAAAAATTACTTTGGAGTTGAATTTCTGCTGTTGGAAATAGGAATTATTTGAGAATTTGAAAACTTTGATTCTTGCTGTAAATTTCTTTGATTTCAGTTAAATGAGATGGGAAGAGAACTTGCTTTATAGGAAAAGTCAGCATTGGATGGCAAACCATACGATTGAATTTAAATGAAAGGCTAGGATTTGCGCATGAATACGAAAAGGCAGGAATCGTAATAGGTTTCAAAAGAGTTAACTTGGAAAGTCAAGAGAATTCCTTCACGGGGGGAGGGGGGATGTTACCGCAAATTCCTACTTCAACCTTGTCGAGACCAAAGGGGTCAAAGGGATGCTATAGCCAAAATCTGGATGTGTTACAAGCTTTCGAAGGAGTCAATGTGGCCAAATGCTCCCTTTCGCATCAATGTCTACCTTTCAAAACAGATGCTTTCGCCTACATGAAGGTGTTTCGAATAAGAGAAGGAGTACCTTTCGAAGGCAGCATGTGCGCCAAAACCTTTCGAAACCAAAGGTTTTGCCTTCATTCAAACTACTCAGAAAGATGCCTTAATCAGAACAAATATTTCGAAAGCATAATCAAACCTTTCGAACTGGCCGAAGCCTTTAACATCTAGGGAAGGTTCCGTATCAAGTCGCAAGCATGCATTCGAAAGCTACCTAATGCGTCAAAACCATCAACACCTTCGGAACTCCGAAGAATAACCCGTCGACATAGTCGAAGGCTCATACTCCTACACACTTGCAACAACAATGCAATGCAAAGGAAAGGACGCGTCTACCCCTTTCGATGAAGACGGAAGCATTCTAATACAATCGAAAGCATTGCAGAGGGATGCGCTAGTGTCAAAGGAGATGGAAGGTATATAAGCCACCTTTCGACCAGGTCGAAAGCTCTGAGTTGAAAGGTGCCAACCTACATCAATAAATAAGAGCCTATGGGTCATAGGGTCTGGTTTTGGTGATTCGAATTTCTTTCACTCTACTCTTATATTATCTTACAATTGTAAACTTGTAACCCTAATTTGGGAATTGAATTGGGCAAATTGATCATTGTGTAAATCATTAGTTAAAGAAAAGAGATTCTCATATTTTGGATTATGTTTCTATTTAGAGATTTCTACTGGATTTGATTATGATCTACCTGTGCCGATTTCGATGAAAGATCCCTTCCGACTGAGCCGAAAACCATACTTAGCACAAAACACTTAGGAACTAGCCCTAAACTACAAATCTCCAAAGAAAATTGTCTTCCAAATGATCCGAAACCATAAACTTGGCCAAAATCCCCAGGCTTAACAATCCAAGCCAAAGTTATCAAATAAGTAAGCTTTCGACAAGGTCGAAACCCATCATTCAGCCCATATCCTTAAACATTAGAGCTAACCTTTGAGTTACCACAACCAGTACGAAAGGGAGGTTTCGATAAGACCCTAAATCGATTCACCTACTTCAAAAGTTGTCGAAAAGAAAATTGAGGTGTTTCAACAAAGTCAAAAGGTCCGTAAATAAGTTCACCTACTACAAAAGGTGTCGAAAAGAGGGTTGAGGTGTTTCAACCAAGTCGAATGGTCACCATTAAGAAATTCCAACTACTACAACCCATTCGAAAGGTAGACCAAAAGAAATAAAAAGATGCAAACTATTCTTATCTAGTCAAAAGGTGGTTTAGTGGAACATCTATATCTAAAATACAACTTTGGAGTGTTGACAAGTTTTCTTGTTAATAACTATAATAATAGTCATCTGTCTTTGGATGATTAATCCTCTCATTTGGAATTTCTTCATTAATTTCCCTTTCTTCTCGCTCTTGTGCCATGACTTGGGATCTAGTTAAGACTAACAATTCTTTTCCTTATTCAGATATTCCATCCTCAATGCTTGGTACTCTACTGGCACGATTCGAGTTTCTGGGGCTCCTCTTGAACTAGCCAACTTTGCTAACGAATCTACACGAGAGTTTCTCCTCTTGGAACTTGATGTATAGAAAAGTCCTCATGTAAAGCGAGCATCTTCAATATCTTCTTTACATATAGAGATAGTTTGGCATCTTTAGTCTGATATACCTGCTTCGCCTGGTTTACCATTAGTTGTGAATCACTAAAGATTTGAATTCATGGAATTTTAAGCTCTAAAGCCAGAGTCAATCCTGCCACCATTGATTCATATTCAGATACATTATTTGTAGCAGGAAACCCTAACTTTATTGCATAGTGTAGGCGGTGTCCATCTGGTGTTATTATGACATATCCCGCTCCAGCTCCTGGCTCATTCGATGTGCCATCCACAAATAACTGCTACATAGGTTGTTCTTTAATGAAGTTTGTGCATTCATTAATAAAGTCTGCCAATGCTTGTCCTTTGATACCTGACCGTGGTAGAAACTCAATGTCATACTAGCTAAGTTCAATTCCCCAATTTACCCGCCTTCCTGAAGTTTTAGGTTTACTGAAGACTTGTTTGAGTGGAAAGTTAGTCAATACTCCGATTGGATGTGCTTAAAAGTATGCCCTAAGTTTTCATGCGGTAAGTATTAAGCAATAAGCTAGTTTTTCTGTTACCGGGTACCGAACCTCTACATCCTTTGACCGCCTACTCACATAATAAACTGGAAGTTGAGTCCACTTCCCTTTCTGATCAAAACCGAACTAACTACATGCTCTGAGACTGCCATGTATAAGTACAAAATTTCACCGTTCTAGGGTCTAGATAGTATTGGCGGTTTTTTCCAAATGATTTTTCAATTATTGAAAAGCTTTCTTACAGTTTTCTCACCACTCAAATTTTTTCTTCTTCTTGATTACATTGGAAAAGGGAATGCATTTACCAGTCGCCTTGGAAATGAAGCTGCATAGGGCGGCTACCCTACCATTTAAACTCATTACATCGTTACTAGACTTAGGCTCAACCATGTCCTTGATAGCTTGAATCTAGTCTGGGCTAGCCTCAATTCCTTGAGCACTCACAATGTAGCCTAAAAACTTCCCGAAATGAACCCGAAAAGGGCATTTCTGGGGATTTAGTTTCATTTGTAATTTCCATAATACTTCAAACATTTCTTTTAGATCTACGAGGTGACTCTTAGCCTCATAATATTTTACTAGCATATCGTCAACATAAACTTCCATATTTCATCCAATCTATAATTTAAACATTCTATTGACTAATCTTTGATAAGTAGCTCCTGCATTCTTTAATCTAAAAGGCATTGCTTTGTAGCAAAAAATTCCCCAATCAGTAATGAAACTTGTATGCTCCTCATCTGGTTTAAACATGGGTATCTAATTATATCCTGAGTAAGCATCCATAAGAGATAACAATCTATGTCCACTAGTTGCATCAACCAACTGATCTATCTAGGGCAACAGGAAATAGCCTTTTGTACATGCCTTGTTTAAGTCGATATAATCGACATAAGTCCTCCATTTACCATTCAACTTCTTTACCAATACTGGGTTCGCCAGCTATTTTGGGTAGTAGATCTCTCGGATGAATCCATTTTCAAGGAGCCTTTTAACTTCCTCTTTTATGGCATCGGACTACACCTTATCTAATTGTCTCTTTTTCTATCTGATGGAGGTCGCTTCTGGATTGATGTTTAACACATGGCACATAACCGATGGATCAATCCCAACCATGTCTGAATGAGTCCATGGAAACACGTCTGTATTAGATCTAAGAAACTGAACCAAGTCTTTCTTCAAGCTGCTTTCCAACTCTTTTTCCACTTTGACTACCTTGGTTGCATCATTTAGGTCGACACAAGTCTCCTCAAGGTCTTCTATAGGTTTTATCCTTTCCACTTCTCCACGACAATCAAATTCTGTGATGATTTCGCCTTCTTCCACAGAATTAGCATAGATCCTCTTTCTTTTGCTTCCAAGGGAAATGTACCTTTCATACATACATTTGTTAGTCTTACTAAATCTTACTTTTGCTTCAAATGTTGGATGTAAAAATCCATTATCCAAAGGCTAAAAATAGTAGAATAGTCAAAGTAGCAGAATACACCCTTTTGTATTGATAAAGCGTTGCAAAATTCATTTCACGAGAGCTGAATTGTTCTTCACAAACAGTGCCCTAACCCCTCTTGGTTAAGAATTTTACCATCGGATATTTTAGCGCGACAAAAGAATCTACCTCATCAACTACAGGTCTGCTAAAGAAAGCATTGTAGTATGATGTTTGGTTGATGATTTCCAAGAGAGTATCAAAAGTTCGGTAGCATGGAGGTACTCCCATTTGTACTATCAGATTTACTTGTCCCACTGGGGTCGATCCCTTGTTGTTGAACCTAAAAATTGGCTCTAGGATAGGCTCTAGCTTGTCTTCTGGGATGTCATTTGATTAAAGGCATGTTTGAAAATAACATTGACTGTGCTACCAGTGTCCACAAGAATCTTAGACTCTATAGACAGTCCAATTTGAGCCGTGATAATGAGGTGGCCGTTATGTGGGTGATGGATTCCCTTCTTCAACTCTTGGGGAGTAATAACAAGATTTCCCATCAAAATGTTGAGTCGTGGATTTTTAAGCGAGGGCACTTCTTGAATGGAGAACACTCCTTCTCTAGCCTCTTTGATGTATTTGTTCCTCGCCCCTTTGCTAGTCATTGCTGGATATGGTCCCCCCATGGATTACATCAATCCTATTGAATGACGGACTCAAGCTTAATGGATCTTCTTCCTCCAAAATGTTGACAGCATTGTTAGAAAGCTTCTACGGGCCATCACCAGTCTGTGGTGCCTTTTGTTTGTCTTGGATGAATCCTTTCAGATGCCCTCACAAATTAATTTCTGAATGATTCCAGCCAACATCCTACATTCATCAGTTTTGTGGCCATTTGCTTTGTGATAAGCACAATAATCATCCCCTTTCCTCTGTTCAGGGTATTTTTTGGCCTTAAATGAAGTCGGAAAGTTAACCTTCTCCTTTGTCATGGCATAGATATAAGACAATGACTTGTTTAAAGCGATTGAATTAGTATTAGGCTCTTCCCATCTTGTTCTTTTATGTCCACGATCTAATCCAAACTTTCCACTTTCCTTTTAGGGTTAGTTTTCTTCTTAGCGTGATATAATTCATCCATTCGAATGAATTTATCGGCCTGAAAATGAAAGTCTTATAGATCCTTACACCCATGAATAAAGAGTTTCTTCCAGAATGGTGTGTTCTCTATTAACCCAGAGTGTACCGTAATGAGCTTATCCCGGTCATTCATGTCTTTAGCTTTTAATGCTTCAGTGTTGAATCTTTTAAGGTAATCTCCTAAAGACTCTCCTTATATTTTCTTAATGTTAGATAAAATAGTGTAATCGATTGTTGGGTCTTTGCATACACAGAACTGGGCAGAGAACTCATAAGAAAACTACTTTCATGAATAGATTGTCTTTTCATGATATTGTCGATACCATTTAGCGGTGGCTCCTTAAAGCATTACCGGAAACAGACTGCATCAAACAGCTCTAGAAGAATTATATAGATCTATTTGGCTATTGAAAGCCATCAAGTGATCATCGGGGTCTGTAGTTCCATGGTATTTCAGAGTTGGGATCTTTACATAGGATGGGATGATTGTTGACATGATTTCGTCTTTAAAATGTGCCACTTGTTCATTATCATTTGCTCTTTCATCCAAGATCCTCTTCCTTTAGCATTTAGCATGTCCTTAATTGCTTTTCTACAACGTCTTTTAGGTAGGCTTCGATATCATGACAACTTTTCCAGTTCGGGTTGTATTCCTTTGATGTCGAGCTTCCAGACTGCTCGAGAGATTTTTCCAGCACCCTTCCTTGATGATTGAGTTTAGTCGGATGACGCTCTTTCTTCTTTGAATATGTCAAGTCGATTTTTCTTTTGTCTTCACTGGTATAAGCCTTTAAATTTCTTCTTGGAGAGATCACATCATCTTTGGTCATTGGCTTTGTTGTCTTGGAATACTTTTGAGACAGTGCTACTTTGAGAAGCTCTTGCATCTCCAGCAATTGTTGTTCCAAGTGATTTATTTTGGTGGCATTGTCATCTTGTCAAGCTGGGGTTGATGGTTGCCCTTGCACAACTCCCTCCAAGTTGAAAGTAGGTGTTATGTCTTCTTCTAAAGTTGTGGTGTGTACAGCCTCTTCATCCATTCGGCTATGCCTTTTGGATTTCATTTTCCTACACCAAGTTAGACAATCAATAATTAGTCTATGTGGTAACAACAAGGTCGGAGGTTCAAGCCCTCCTTCTAGCACCAAAAATGTTAACAAGAAAACTTGTTAACATCCCTAAAGCCAAGTGATTAACAAGAGACGCTGTAAACACTTCAAAAGTGAATTTTATAAAAGTGGCTACTCTCTTCGAAAACTCTTTTCGAATGAGTTGATTTGGATAAGTTGCTTGTGGAGGGTGTCTCATGAAATTATTGATTGTAGTTAATATGTCCAATCAACCCTATTAAAATGAAGGTTAAGGAGAAAGCATGCACATAAAAGCCTCCTTTTGAGTGAGTTGAAAGAGGCTATTTATATTGGATATTTGTCTCTTTCGATTGTGTCAAAAGGTCCATTCTTCCCTTTAGAAAGAGTATTTACTTTCGACGATTTTGAATATTCTCTTTTGGAAAGAACTTAGTCGAAAGGGTTATATGTATTGTTATATATATACACCTTTCGAAGGGTTTAACTCAGTTGGCATAGTTTGGAATTTGCACATCAAATCCCCTTTGAAGCATCCCTTTCGATCAGGTCAAAAGGGTACTTATCCCTTCGAAGTGGACTTAATATACAATATATAAACCCTATGTTCTATATGCAATGGGATAACATCTTGGACTTCATAAACTCTGTGAATTCATCAATATCGAATCATTATCATCATCTTTGTTTAATATTTGATATCATTAAACATGATGATAACGTGCCTCATATATGTATTATCCAAGTTGACCTCATTGCGTCGCATATGACAAATAGAAATTAAGAAGATAAGCAAGCATCATGTGCAATTGATCATTAGTTAAGCTAATGATCGAAATGATCTCTCTCATGATCAAAATCTTTATTAATTCCGTGAGCTTCCCCTTTAGCATTAATCCAAATTGAGTTACAAATAAGAGAGCTTTTTCCAAATTGATTTAAGGTTACAAAGATTTGATTAGCTAAGAAATAGAAGATAGAATTTAGGATTTCTAAAATTCGGTCCCCAAACTCGGACCCCTATGGTCGTATTTATAGATGCAGGTTGGCCATCATTCGCGTTTATCCTTTCACTTCAATCGAAAGGTCTTCCTTCAATTTTCCGCGTGCATCCTTTCGACATGGTCAAAAGGCTTTATATTTCTGTGCGCCCTCCTTTGATGTGGTCGAAAGGTGTTTCCTTTAACCTTCCTTGTATATCCTTTCGACATGGTCGAAATGCCTTCCTTTCTCCTTATGCATGCTTTCTTCCAATGCGATTGAAAGGCCTTTCTATTGACATTTCTTATCCATACTTATGTCTCCACCTTCTCGTATCAGACCTTTCGACCCAGTCGAAAGGATTACCTCAATAATTCCCCGCTGCCGTTTAAGCTTGAGCGCCCTTTTTACTTTGCTTCTTACTAGGTAGGGTTACCTCGATAATTCCAAGCTGTCGTTTAAGCTTGGGCGCCCTTTTTACTTTGCTTCTTACTAGCTTGCTTTCGACCTCATCAAAAGGGGTGTAGGAGTGCCTTTCGCTTTGTGTTTCTATGCCATTGCAGGTGGGAGATTAGTTGGAATTTCTTGTTGCTTCAAAAGGAATTGTAAATGACGACTGGATCTTAGCGAAAGGATGCCGGGTCTTCATGTGAAGTTCTTCATCATGCCTTCGAAGGGTTCCAACCATTTCGAAAGGCTTGCTATTGCTTTCGAAAGTTGTGTATTGGAATCATCTCTTCATGTAGTAGATTAACAATGACGAAACCTACTATTTTGAAGGAGTTGGTTCTTGTTTGGGAGTCTATCATTCAATATCTTCGAAAGATGTTCCGAACCCATACTAGCTTCTCTTATATATGTGGAACCATCTGCGTCGAAAGGTCCGGATGAAGCGGAAGAGTAACCTTGCAATTTTTTCTACTCTTTCTAAAGCTTTTGTTTTGCTTGTCATTTGTTATGGCACCTGGCGCTCGTGAATCCTTCGAAAGCCATCTCAATACCTTTGAAACACTGCTTCTGATCTTTGACGAAACCTATATCTTCAATTTTGTAGAGCCCATCACTTTTATAGGTCTTCTTTCATACCTTTATTCTTAAGTAAATTTTTATGGTTAACAACATGGTTCGGTCTAATTGACCTACATCCACGGACCCAACAACTCACTATAATTTGAAGAGACTACAAGAGATTTCCTTATCACATGATTATAGCTACCAAAGTGGAGCATACAAAACTATAATCTCTGTAAAAAACTAAAAGAGATAATTTTTTATGATGATGAAATGGTTAAGCTTCCACTGCCTTTATATAGGTGCTAATGGAGCATATATTTAGGATATTCAAACTTCTTCCAAAGAAAAATATGTGGTTGCTTTTGATTTTGACTGGATTACCATATGTAATATATCTCCACATCACAAGCTTCTCATATTTTCCAGTATTAGTTCGACTTTGTATGCAACAACAAATTTTGAAATAAATAAATTTATTTATTTCAAAATACTAATTTGCTTGTAACTTTCATATATGAACTCATTTTTGCAAACCGTCTTCTTCATCGCATCCCTTATCATCTCCACATCAAAATGAGTATAATATTATATCACTTATTTCAACACTCCACCTCGATACAATATTACTGCATCTCTATTTATCTCGAATCAACTAGTGACTACTGGTTATTGGGTCAGTGCCCATGGTGCTAAGTAGCCGTATACAAATGAATTAAGTTTGAGCAATGCTCAAACTTATCTTTAAGAAGTGACTTCGTCATCATATTTGAAGGATTATCCGTAGTATTTGCCTTCACCAACTTGATCCTGCTTTGTTCTTCCTCCAGCATAAGAAAGAATCCTCTGACATCAATGTGCTACGTCCAAGAACTATAGGCTTGATTTTCTACAAGATGAATTGCACTCCGACTATCTGAAAATAGCTCTACTGTCCGCTGCACCACTGAAAAATCATCCAACAACTGAAGTAAATATGATTGCTCCTTAGTCGCTTCCACAATCGATATCAACTCGGCCTAGGTAGTAGACAAATCTACTATAGATTGTAGCTTTGATCTCCATGTAATTGAGCCTATGCCTAGTGTAAACACAGAACATGACACCGACTTCCGCCTGTCTCTATCCTTAGCATAGTCTGAATCACAGTTGCCTCTAAGAGAGATATCACCATCTACTTCACAATACAACAAGCCAACTGAAGAAGTGCCTTGAAGATATATGAGAATCCACTTCACTGTTTGCCAATGCTCTTTGCCTAGGTTAGACATATATCGACTAACAACACCCACTACATATGCCAAATCTAGTCTCATGCATACCATAGCATACATGAGACTACCAATGGCACTAGAATAAAGTATATCAGTCATATATCTCTTATCCTCATCAAATGAAGGAGATAAGTCTTTCGACAACTTAAATGCGAGCCTAATGGAGTGCCAACCGATTTAGGTTTCTCCATACCAAATCAGGCGAGCACCTTCTCGATGTATTGTACCTAAGTGAGTCTCAACTCTCTCCGCTTCCTATCTCTGAATATCTCCATTCCCAAAATTCTTTGTGCTTTTCCCAAATCCTTCATACTAAACTCCTTGGTAAGCTCCGCTTTAAACTCCTTAATTCTGACCAAGATGCAATCAACAAATAATAAAAGATATATCATATCTCCATCACACCTCCTAAAATAAACACATTGGTCTTTGAAGTTTCTAAAATATCTCTGTGAAAGCATAAACTTATCAAATCCCTTATACCATAGTTTTGAAGACTGTTTCAGTCCATATAGAGATTCGTTAAGTTTAAAAAATAATCTGGCCTGCTATTATCAATGAACCGCTCCACTTGCTTCAAATAAATCTCCTCATCAAGATCACCATGCAAGAATACAGTTTTGACATCTAGTTGCTCAAGTTCCATATCATAATGAGCAACTAATGCTATGAGAATACGAATGGAAGTATGTCTAACAACTGGAGCAAAAATATCGTGATACTCTACCACTTTCTTCTGAACATACCCCTCTGCTACTAACCTTGCTTTATATCTAAAATCTCCATTGATGCCATCTTTCACTCTATAGATCCACTTAAATCCAATAGCTCTCTTATCGGTGGGAAGAGGCACAAAATCCCAAATATGATTTTTCAACAAAAATTCAATCTCCTCCTTCATAGCAACTAACCAACTGGAACTGTCAACTAATGCAATTTCTTCTCCATAATCCTTGGGCTTATCATGGACAACATTCAATGCATACGTTGTCATATCATCGAAGTAAATGTTTTCGATGCTCAATCCAAAAAAATAATCAAACCACTTAGGCTTACTTCTCTTTCTAACAAGCTTAGTCTCTGAACGAGCTCCACCTTGAATCTGATCCTCTATACTAACATCGGTACTATCCAAATCAACCATGGGGCCATCGGAAACACCATCTGAACCTCTATGGAAAGAATCTAAAAATGACTGGCCTTGAGTTTGGTATTCTGAATTTGTCCTTACATTGTCATTGGACGAAGAAGACTCCATCTTCAGCATAGCCTTCTCATCAAAAGTCACATGCCTGCTAATAATAATCTTCTTGCTCAGAGGACACCACAACCTATATCCCTTTACTCCTCTTCTAAAACCTAGAAAGATACACTTGCGAGTTCTAGGTTCCAGCTTTCCTATTCTCTTATGTAGATAAGCTGGACATCCAATCACTTTGAGAAACGAACAGCTAACAAGCTCTCCTTTCCATACTTCTTCAGGAATTTTCATATCTATGGAAGTAGAAGGTGTGCGGTTGATGAGGAAAGCCGCCATAGTTAAGGCTTCAGCCCAAAATCCCTTCTTTAACTTAGCAGTCAATCCGAGGCAACAAGTTCTCTCCAACAATGTCTAATTCATCCTTTCTGCAACTCCGTTGGACTATGGGTCGCTGGTGTGGTGTAATGTCTCTTAATGCCTTCGAACTCACAATAATCGATGAATTCCTGTGGTACAAATTCACGAATGGAGAACTTTCAACTTCTTCCCTGACTACTTCTCAACCATAGATTTCCACTTTTGAAACCTGGTAAAGGTTTCACTCTTGGACTGTAGGAAGTATACCCATACTTTGTAAAGGAAATCGTCTATAAATGAAAAGAAGTACTGGCTCCACCTAAGGATGGATAAAGGGACCTATATGTTGTGCAGCAGCCTACTCGTGTACTAGCTTCGAAGGTGAAACGCCTTCGAAACAAGGACATGCCGCTCGTTAAAGTTCAATGGTCCGCTAATCCCAATGACTGCACTTGGGAAACCAGAGAGTTTATCGAGCGATCCTACCCTAGTTTTCTTTCTTCACATAGCGATGGTGAGAATCTTTTTTTATCTCAAGCTTATTTCTTTTCTTTTGATTGATGAAATTATTAAGTTGAATACATACTTTTCCCTAGGATTTGCGGGGACGCAATTTTGTTAAGGGGGGAGTCTATAAGCTCTCAAAGATGCAACAGAGAACAGATTTTAACAAAGAAAACTATAGGAAATTTTTATACCGCAAGCAAATATTCACTGTTTTTGGTGATTTGAGCTTTGCTCAGCTAGAATTTGTGAGTTTTTGTAACTCACCTTACTGTTTAGATGTAAAGGCTCGGATTTTGGCTGAAAGTTTGAAGCTTGGAGGTGAATATAGACCTCTAAGAACCTGTAAAGGAGGTAAACAATGCATGCAAGAACAAACAAACAACAAATTAGAAAAATATTCACTATAACAAGAAATTATTTGATGAAATTGGATGATTTGAATAAACAAAATTAACTGAAGCTGATTCACCAACTATAGTGGTGCCCTTCAATAGATAAATATTTCCTGCCATCACTCCTTTCATAATAATCATGGAACCCTTCGATATCTTCATTTTTCTCTCCCTCAACTACAATCATCAAACCAAGCCTACTGAAAGCCCCAACAGAAATCAAGCTCCTTTTCACATCAGTTACATGCCTAACATCAGTAATAGTACGAACAACACCTTCAAACATCCTGGCCTTTACACTGTCAACACCAATCATATGGAAAGAAGCATCATTGCCCATCAGAACTTTTCCTGCATCAATCTCACGGTAAGTTGAAAAGCAGTTCCTATTAGGTGTTAAATGATAGGATGTGCCAGAATCAATCATCGATAAGTTGATCTTCCCTGAAGAACCAGAAGCTGTAAATACATCGGTATCACTCTCTATATCCGATTTCCCTACAATAGATGCTGAAGCTTGCTTTGGGTCTTTTCTTCTTTCTTCGAGCTTGGGACATTGAGCTATAAAGTGCCCTGGCTTCTTATAATAATGGCAAGTCAATCACTTAGGCCCCATAGACTGAGACCTTGAATTACTTCAACCTCCACCATTCTTTGACTTGCTTTGGCTTCTACCTCTTTGTACAAATAAGCCCTCTATATCACTATCCAAATTAGTGCTTTCCAATCTACCTCTCAACAACTTATTAGGAAGACCAATCTTTACGTCAGATAGGTTAATCTTATTGCGACCATATATCATGGAATTTACAAAAGCAGTATACTCCTTAGGCAATGAACATAAGAGGATCACTGCTTGAGCCCCTTTGGTAATATCTTCCATTGCCTTCAGGTTCATAATCAAAGTTGTCAAAGCATCTACGTGCTCCATAAGATCAGCTCCAGGCTTCATCTTAAACGAATAAGTTATTGCTGAAGAATAATCTGATTAGTAAGAGGCTTGTCTTAATATGCATCGGATAGTGCATCCCACAATTCCTTCGCCGTCTTATTCTGATAGAAACCTCTTAGAACTTCATTTGAAAGACTCAACTGGATGGTTGTAAGAGCTTCTTCTTCAATCTCTTGCAAAACATTCCTCTCTAGATCTTTCAGTTTATCCGTCTCAGAAATAATCTTAAAAGTCTTCTCTTTTTTTAGTACGGCCTCCATCTTTATCTTCCATGTGCCAAAATATCCTTTTCCATAAAAATGAGTAATAACATGATTACTACCGGATCTACCTATCTTCGCTGAAGCCTTAGATGCTTAAATCTAAAACAAATCAATTAGCTCCGATACCTATAGTGAAAAAATTCGTTTTTTTCACCGATGTAGAATAATCTAACGCCAAGATTTAGATTTGCCGATTGAACATCTCTCAATCCAATAACAATTATTTAGTACTCAATAATAAATAAACAAAATAGAAAATAAAAGGAGACAATAAAATTTAACACGATTCGGTCTAATTGATCTACATCCACAGACCCAACAACTACCCAACAACTCACTATAATTTGAAGTGGGTACAAGAGATTTTCTTAGTAAATGATTATAACTACCAATGTGGAGCAAACAAAACTATAATCTCTACAAAAAAGGTAGAAGAGATAATTTTTGACGATGATGAAATGGTTCAGATTCCACTGCCTTTATATAGGTGCTAATGGAGCATATATTTAGGATATTCAAACTTCTTCCAAAGCAAAATATGTGGTTGCTTTTGATTTTGATTGGATTACCATACCTCATATATCTCCACATCACAAGCTTTTGATATTTTCCAATATTAGCTTTGACTTTGTATGCAACAACAACTTTTGAAATAAATAAATTTATTTATTTATTTCAATACACTAATTTGCTTGTAACTTTCACTTATGAACTCCTTATTGCAAGCTGTCTTCTTTATTGCATCCCACATCATCTCCTCATCAAAATGAGTATAATATTGTATCGCTTATTTCAACAATATTGAAGGTTGGAATTTTTGCTTATAGCAAGTTCTGCATCCTCAATTAAATGATCCAACTTTTACAATTCAACTGCCCAAATCTTCGTAGTTATGAAAGTCTAAATTCAATTATTTCTCATTTTAATACATTTTTATGGAACTGATTTAACTGCAATATTAATTTTAGGGTATGCATGCATCTTCATGTGTAACTACAAATCATTTGAATGACATTTGAAATTATAAATAGTTGTACTCAAGAGATGAATAAAGGTGTCAATTAGCTGAATAAATATACCATGGAATTTCTATTTTATTGTCAATGCCTATATGTAATCTCACATTAATTTTTGTAAATCTTTTGCTATTCTGCAGGCTGCACTAGAAGAAAAGTAATAGTAGATCGGTCTGATTTATTTAGTGCACTAATCTTTCTTTTTATGTGGAAATGCTTGTAAATAACAATGCATGGAATATATTATGAAACTGTAAGAAAATTAATTCTTAATTGTTAGATTTTCATCTACTTTCTCATTGTAATTAATGTTTCAAAATGTAATTTTTTACATCGGCAAATATACTTATGCCTAAACCATTAATTTTAACTTTTACAATTATGTTGCTTATCTGAACAGTTTATGACTTAACAAAGATGCGAACACGGTTTATTCGTAAAATAGCTTTGAAGGAAAAATGGACGAATAACAACATATTGCAAATCTATTAACATAAATACAAAGTACCGTTGATGCAATATCCAAAAATAAATGGGTAGTACGATCAAAGAGAAAAGCATTTTAATCAAACTTGTGCACCACGAAATATAACTCTCATTGACCCAAAAAAGGATGAACACCCTGGATTGAGTGTGAAAACACCGGCCCTATTTATCAAGGCAAACAAAATAGAAAAAATGAATAGTAACTTGTAGATAAAGTAAAGAAACAAGAGTTTTTATGGTGGTTCAGCTATTAACGAAGCCCACGTCCACTTTATAACTTTTGTTATTGACTGACTGTTGTTACAAGTTAAATCTGGTTTCAATTTGATTGAATCTTCCAAGTTAGATCAACTCACAGGTGCAAGAGTTCACTGGAGAATCACAGTGAACCCCTAGATGATTTGTAACGACCCAGAATTTTAGTCATTGGAATTTGGAATATTTAATCGATTTTAAATATTGAAAAGCTATTTTTATAAGTTATATAACTTGAATTTCAATAATAACGATTTATTTGATAATTAAATTAATGAATTTAATAGTTGTAATTATTTAAATAATTGAATCTTGGGTTTTAAGTTGGATAAATTAATTTTAAAACTTATTTAAATTATATTTAAATAAGAATGAAAATAGTAAAACTTTTAATGTAAACTTAAAAGTGATTTATTTTGTTTTTAAGATAATTCATTTTAATTAACGTGTAAAAATAGCCTTCCGGGGCACTTTCTTGGATTTCGGCGAAACCAATGTCATTAAATCTATAATAGTGAATTATTGTATGTTAACGAATCGTTTGAGTGTGCGAAATTGAAACGCATAAAAATTAATTTGAGAAGTTATATAATATAATTAGATTTGAAAAGCTATTGTGACGCCCCACCTCTATGCTCACAATAACAAAGAGTATTAAAAGCAATACTGTCTGTTATCATGAAGAATAAGGTTGGATAGGAGTGGCCATCCGTAGTTGGCCTTACACTAGTATTGGTTACCTCGATAGGAGTGGTATATATTTTTCATTTTACATCTCTTATTTATTTACTCCCATCGACATACCCAATTCCAGTATAAAACGAACTACGATGGTTCATAATAGTTTAGGACAATATATATAATAATAACATAGATACAAAAGAATGCGGAACATAGATAAATAAAGTCTCATATATATATAACTGATGGCAGTTACAATACAGTTGACACGGTACATATGATACAACTACAACTGTCAACTCAAGAAGTTATATATACAAGTACATTATCGACTAATATACATGAATACATATCAACTTAAAACAGACACACTGACTACTACAAAAAAACGAAGACCACTTCAAAGATACGAAAAGTCTTCATAGCTCAGACAGCAACTCAAAGCAGGAAATCTACAACATGAAATAACTCGGGTCTGACCCGAGTATTAAATTCAAAAGAAAATAATACACGGATCAGTCTAATTCAAACTCAGTTATTAGTGCATAGAAGCAATAATAATCAAACATCAAATACACGACAGTCACAGAAATCTCGTATATCCGACTCCTCGATAAAAGAATCGGATAACGGCAGATATAACACTAAACAGTGTTAAACAACAAATCAGCAATCCAAAGCAATTTAAACAATTGAAATGTCAATTTAAAAACATCAATGCTGATTGGCTACAATACACGCTAACGTGTACTACCTCGCCAATACAGCCTATGAAATACTCAGAAGATCAATGAATCCAATAGCAAACGGATCCAACTCAAATCAAAATGAACCATTTCAAAATACAACTTCAAAATATTGAATTGAACCAACGAAACAATTTAACAATCGAAATATCAACTAAATCTGTCAATCCTGCTAAGGCTGCAGTACATGCACGCGTGTACTGCCTCGCCACTACAAAACAACTCAAATCAATTCAGGACATTGAGCAATGTAACAACATGCACAAGTGAGACATGTGTAGCAGACCCACATGCTCAGAAACTACAACTTCAAATAACTCAAAGGCAATCAAGCCAAATCAACACTGCATACAACTGAAGGTAGTAAAATCAAGTCCAGACTGTAACAGCTTGCACAAGTGTGGAAACAAATACAAATGCAAGTGCAAAATGAATGCATACATATATATGAAGACTAAAATGCAACTGTATGCAAACAGCCTCAAAAACCTGAATGTACAAAATTGCAAACATAAATATAGTACTGTAAACTGGATAGTACTAACATCATAATCATACCGCAGTGACAACCAAAAGTCGAAGTCAGGTAACAACAAAGATGGTCAAAGACTAGACATAGAACATATGAAAAGGTCTGGATGGTCCAGCTATAGTGAATGCAACATATTCAAGTTCAAAGACCAGAGCACAAGTGACAAAACACTGCAACTCCAACATATCAGAGAAACACGTTCAAGTGACTAATGCACAAATACTCAAGTCAGTGCACAATAGAGAGGTGGACAAGCATAGGTAAATGTGCAGTGAAAATCACAAAGGCTACAGGTCAAGGAAGCAAAACAACAACCCAAACTGGATGCTACAGAAGTGAGACCAGACTCAAGCTAAATTAACAGGAATGGTATCAAGTACAAATGCAACAGAAAAACAATGGTCAAGAGAGGATGACAACAACAGGTGTCACAGCCTCACTCAGTGAAACTCAAGTGTCCAATACTACATCTCGAAACCCATTTCACTTAAATAGAAAATGCACATGAACGTTGTGGAAATAGTTCAAGGCAATAGTAACAACTCAAATGCAACTATGTCATATGTGATACAGTGACAAATTGCTTAAACAAGCTCAACTGTGCTACAAAGAATATGCAACGTGAAAGACATGAAGGCCGTGAAGTGCTGACTGGAAACAAACTACAAAGACATCAACAAGTATGACATAAGGCAGTGCAACAAAGACCACCAATATTCATATAACACTGAAGCTATTACAACTCCAACCATGGTCAAGTACACAAGTATAGAAAAGTGCACAAGTATAGATTCAACATCAAAGTGGCAACTGCAAGGCAACAGTGAAGATCACAGTGGCTAGAAAACATGTAACAATAAAACTGTAATGAACAAAGTAGAAGTGTACAGGAAGCATCAGATCAGTGAAGAACAAGTTCAAATTAAATCAAGTTCAAACCGTGAAGAAACAGCAGTGCAAATCAATTACAACCAACGACAGAGGAGCCAAAGTCAACTACACAAAGAATAGAACCAGATGAAATTCCACTGTATCACAGTTGCAAATAATATCAACAAAAGTGCCTAGTAATCGAAATTCAACAAAGTCAAGTGGCCGAAGGGTGGCCAAAGTCGAACAAAATCCACACCAAATATCAAGTTTACAATCGAAAACAACTGCAGGTCGAATCCAACTACCCCAAACTACAGGTACCAACTGTGATTCGAAGCCGTGGTGGTCACGAGCTAAAACAGTAAGTAAAATCGAACCAAGCCGAAAGTAAATAAATTCAATCATCATAAAAATCGAGTGAAAGCCTAAGACACAAGAAATCTGATCAATATCCAAACACTTCAAACGACTGAGCCAATAAATTGGCAAATTCAAACGATTTTATACGAATGAAAATTAGGTAATTTAAACCCTAAATAAACTTGAGCATTGAATTGAAGATGTGAGTGAAGGAAACACTCACCTTCTTCCTCGAGCACAAGTCAAAAGATCGAATAGCTACGAATCGAAGCCGAGGCTAACAAAATTGAGCAAGGCCAGAATTGAAACCCTAATTTGTCGAAGGGTGACGAGGGAGAAAACAAACGAAGTCTCCATTTCCATTTTCTTTCGTTCCATTTCTTTTGTTTAGGGTTTTGAATCAATCAAAGTGGTAAGGGGGACGGGTATTCACTTAGATAACACGGCCCAAATAAAAAAGAGAAACGGCCAATACTAAACTTTTAAAACCCAAAAACATTCTAGCAAACTTTCAAATGAATTCCAGCTGATTAAAACGCCCAATTGCAATAATCCAACAGATTAATCGTTTAGTGACGATTCCAAATTAATAGCAATCCCCGAGTTGTTACAGACTCCCCTCCTTATAAAAATTGCGTCTCTGTAATTTTCATACTCAAAGTCGTCTATAACAATTGTTTTTCTATCCTAAACTGGTTAAGCTAGAAAATAAAAGTTGGGAATACAAACGCCAAAGAAATCTTTTAGTTCCATAAAAGAATTTCACAAATTCTCAACAAAGTCTAATTATTAAAAGATAATCAGAAGACAACAAAACTGAATAAATGTAATTTCAGCAATATTCAATTCTCAATCAGATAATCAAAAATACAGAAATCACAAAACAGCAATATCTAATTATCGATACGATAATTAGAAAATAGCAAAAATCTAATTATCAACAAAAGATGATTAGAAAGCACAAACCACAGTTCGCAAAACTGCAAATATCTAGTTATCTAACAGATAATAGAAAACACGAACTTCATAATCAGCAAACTCTAACTATCAACAGTGATAGATAGAAAATAGCAATTCAATAAAATCAACATAATCTAAACTCAATTAGAGACTAGAAAATCTCATATCCATAAAATCAGCAAACATCCAATTATCCAAACGATACTCAGAAAACAAATCAACAAATATCAAATTATCAAAATGATAATCAGAAACATCAAATATCTAATTATCAAAAACGATAATCAGAAAAAAAATCAGCACATATCTAATTACCACAAATGGTAATCAAATTTCAAATCAACAAATATTCAATTATCAAAAACGATAATCAAATTTCAAATCAACAAATATTCGATTATCAAAAACAATAATCAAATTTCAAATCAACAAATATTCGATTATCAAAAACGATAATCAAATTTCAAATCAATAAATATTCGATTATCAAAAACGATAATCAAATTTCAAATCAACAAATATTCGATTATCAAAAACGATAATCAAATTTCAAATCAACAAATATTCGAAATATTCGATTATCAAAAACGATAATCAAATTTCAAATCAGTAAATATTTAATTATCAAAAGCGATAATCAAATCTCAAATCAGTAAATATTTAATTATCAAAAGCGATAATTAAATCTCAAATCAGCAAATATTTAATTATCAAAAGCGACAATCAAATTTCAAATCAACAAATATTCGATTATCAAAAACGATAATCAAATTTCAAATCAACAAATATTCGATTATCAAAAACGATAATCAAATTTCAAATCAGTAAATATTTAATTATCAAAAGCGATAATTAAATCTTAACTCAGCAAATATCTAATTATCACAATCGATAATTATAAACAACAAATATCCGATTATCAAAAACGATAATCAGAACTCATATCAACAAATATCTAATTATCACAAGCGAGAATTAGAAACAACAAATATTCGATTATCAAAAATGATAATCAGAACTCATATCAAAAAATATCTAATTATCACAAGCGAGAATTAGAAACAACAAATATCCGATTATCAAAAACGATAATCAAAACTCATATCAACAAATATCTAATTATCACAAGCGAGAATTAGAAACAACAAATATCCGATTATCAAAACGATAATCAGAACTCATATCAACAAATATCTAATTATCACAAGCGAGAATTAGAAACAACAAATATCCGATTATCAAAAACGATAATCAGAACTCATATCAACAAATATCTAATTATCACAAACGAGAATTAGAAACAACAAATATCCGATTATCAAAACGATAATCAGAACTCATATCAACAAATATCCAATTACCTGCAGATAATTGGAAACAACAAATATCTAGAAATCAATTAAGAAGACTAGAAAATCAACATAAAAGCTTGGATCAATCCCATCAGATGGCGAGTTTTTTATTCACTGCACGTGCATCAACAAATGGTCGAAGCCTACCAAGTACTCAACATAATTTTGGCGCCCAACAAATGACCCGAAAGTCCAACAAATGACCCGAAGGTCTAGTACTGGTATTTGACCCGAAGGTCCAACAAATGACCCGAAGGTCCTCATAGTGGCTCGAAAGCATACGAAATCATCAAATATTTCAATTTACGAGTTCGGAATTAACCAAAATAGCAAACGCACATGTCCCATACCACGTGTTTTACTAAATCGTTTGATTCTCTTCATCGTTTCCTTGAAAGTGCAAAACTGTGTATTTTGTAAAAATACATTTTACATTCTCAAACGGACAAGTCCGGAATTAAGCGAATCAGTAAAAGAAAGGGGTCATAGTCCTCGATTTTGCTGAAACGTTTAAATCGCTTCCTCATTCTTTTGAAAGCGTAAACTGTAAAATTTCTGAAAACAATTTTATTTATTTTATAAAAATAACAATTCACATTCTCAACTGGACAAGTCCAAAGTTAAGCGAATCAGTAAAAGAAAGGGGTCATAATCCTCGATTTTGTTGAAACGTTTAAATCGCTTTCTCATCCTTTTGAAAGCGCAAACTATTAAAAATTTTATAAAACAATTTTCAATTTTAAAACGATTTCACCAATAACGTGAATAAAATAGCAAATCAGTAACAATTTCGATAAGGAAATTGTACTTCTCAAAATACCGTAAAAACGGGTCACAAATCAGCATTGCGGTAAAACCGCTTGAAAATCCACTTTTAAAATTTTACGGTTACTGAGGCCAAAGCGACAGTAACTTTTAAACGTCAAAATCACATCAAAACAATTTACATCAAAATGTAATATCAGTGAATTTTCACTCATCAAAATGCCACAAAATACCGTGCTTCAAAAATTTAGCATTGGTGTAAAAATCCTGTTATAAAAATAACGGCAACAAAATACGTTTCATAACCAAGCATCGGTTCAACGTAAAATAAATGCAGTAACGTGCAATTCGAATTTGCACGTACACTACAATATAAACAAAGAAATTACTCTATTATCTTCAATGAAGATGATTCAAAACAACAAAAATCTAATCAATATGTGATTAGCATAAAAGAAAACCATCCAAAAATCTCAACAAAATCACATAACTGCAATCGTTTCGAATTCTCAATTTGGATTCGAAATTGTCAAAGAAACAAAATAAATACAGCTATGTAAACAATAAATGAAATTTATTTCAATTTCATATTTTGATTTTTTTAAATCAAAAAGATTATCAATTGTACTCAACGAAGACAGTTTCACTGTTTCCGCTGCGCACTCTGATAAACAGTCACAAATCAGCCAACCAACAAATCACAGTTTCACTATTATTTTTAAATAAAGATATTTAAAAATTTCGTCAAAATTTCAAAACTTTAGTTTTGACTCAAAACACAAATAAAACACCGACAAATAGTTGTAACACATGTTCCATCTAAGTTATGTTTCATATTATGTCCATAAACCCCCAAGCTCTAATACCAACTGTGTCGCCCCACCTCTATGCTCACAATAACAAAGAGTATTAAAAGCAATACTGTCTTTTATCATGAAGAATAAGGCTGGATAGGAGCAGCCATCCGTAGTTGGCCTTAAACTAGTATTGGTTACCTCGATAGGAGTGATATATATTTTTCATTTTACATCTCTTATTTATTTACTCCCATCGACATACCCAATTCCAGTTTAAAACGAACTACGATGGTTCATAATAGTTTAGGACAATATATATAATAATAACACAGATACAAAAGAATGCGGAACATAGATAAATAAAGTCTCATATATATATAACCGATGGCAGTTACAATACAGTTGACACGGTACATATGATACAACTACAACTGTCGACTCAAGAAGTTATATATACAAGTACATTATCGACTAATATACATGAATACATATCAACTTAAAACAGACACACTGACTACTACAAAAAAACAAAGACCACTTCAAAGATACGAAAAGTCTTCATAGCTCAGACAGCAACTCAAAGCAGGAAATCTACAACATGAAATAACTCGGGTCTGACCCGAGTATTAAATTCAAAAGAAAATAATACACGGGTCAGTCTAATTCAAACTCAGTTATTAGTGCATAGAAGCAATAATAATCAAACATCAAATACACGACAGTAACAGAAATCTCGTATATCTGACTCCTCGATAAAAGAATCGGATAACGGCAGATATAACACTAAACAGTGTTAAACAACAAAGCAGCAATCCAAAGCAATTTAAACAATTGAAATGTCAATTTAAAAACATCAATGCTGATTGGCTGCCGTACACGCTAACGTGTACTGCCTCGCCAATACAGCCTATGAAATACTCAAAAGATCAATGAATCCAAAAGCAAACGGATCCAACTCAAATCAAAATGAACCATTTCAAAATACAACTTCAAAATATTGAATTGAACCAACAAAACAATTTAACAATCGAAATATCAACTAAATCTGTCAATCCTGCTAGGGCTGCAGTACATGCACGCGTGTACTGCCTCGCCACTACAAAACAACTCAAATCAATTCAGGACATTGAGCAATGTAACAACATGCACAAGTGAGACATGTGTAGCAGACCCACATGCTCAGAAACTACAACTTCAAATAACTCAAAGGCAATCAAGCCAAATCAACACTGCATACAACTGAAGGCAGTAAAATCAAGTCCAGACTGTAACAGCTTGCACAAGTGTGGAAACAAATACAAGTGCAAGTGCAAAATGAATGCATACATATATATGAAGACTAAAATGCAACTGTATGCAAACAGCCTCAAAAACCTGAATGTACAAAATTGCAAACATAAATATAGTACTGTAAACTGGATAGTACTAACATCATAATCATACCGCAGTGACAACCAAAAGTCGAAGTCAGGTAACAACAAAGATGGTCAGAGACTAGACAGAGAACATATGAAAAGGTCTGGATGGTCCAGCTATAGTGAATGCAACATATTCAAGTTCAAAGACCAGAGCATAAGTGACAAAACACTACAACTCCAACATATCAGAGAAACACGTTCAAGTGACTAATGCACAAATACTCAAGTCAGTGCACAATAGAGAGGTGGACAAGCATAGGTAAATGTGCAGTGAAAATCACAAAGGCTACAGGTCAAGGAAGCAAAACAACAACCCAAACTGGATGCTACAGAAGTGAGACCAGACTCAAGCTAAATTAACAGGAATGGTATCAAGTACAAATGCAACAGAAAAACAATGGTCAAGAGAGGATGACAACAACAGGTGTCACAGCCTCACTCAGTGAAACTCAAGTGTCCAATACTACATCTCGAAACCCATTTCACTTAAATAGAAAATGCACATGAACGTTGTGGCAACAGTTCAAGGCAACTGTAACAACTCAAATGCAACTATGTCATATGTGATACAGTGACAAATTGCTTAAACAAGCTCAAGTGTGCAACAAAGAATATGCAACATGAAAGACATGAAGGCCGTGAAGTGCTGACTGGAAACAAACTACAAAGACATCAACAAGTATGACATAAGGCAGTGCAACAAAGACCACCAATATTCATATAACAGTGAAGCTATTACAACTGCAACCATGGTCAAGTACACAAGTATAGAAAAGTGCACAAGTATAGATTCAACATCAAAGTGGCATTTGCAAGGCAACAGTGAAGATCACAGTGGCTAGAAAACATGTAACAATAAAACTGTAATGAACAAAGTAGAAGTGTACAGGAAGCATCAGATCAGTGAAGAACAAGTTTAAACTAAATCAAGTTCAAACCGTGAAGAAACAGCAGTGCAAATCAATTACAACCAACGACAGAGGAGCCAAAGTCAACTACACAAAGAATAGAACCAGATGAAATTCCACTGTATCACAGTTGCAAATAATATCAACAAAAGTGCCTAGTAATCGAAATTCAACAAAGTCAAGTGGCCGAAGGGTGGCCAAAGTCGAACAAAATCCACACCAAATATCAAGTTTACAATCGAAAACAACTGCAGGTCGAATCCAACTACCCCAAACTACAGGTACCAACTGTGATTCGAAGCCGTGGTGGTCACGAGCTAAAACAGTAAGTAAAATCGAACCAAGCCGAAAGTCAATAATTTCAATCATCGTAAAAATCGAGTGATAGCCTAAGACACGAGAAATTTGATCAATATCCAAACACTTTAAACGACTGAGCCAATAAATTGGCAAATTCAAACGATTTTATACGAATGAAAATCACGTAATTTAAACCCTAAATAAACTTGAGCATTGAATTAAAGATGTGAGTGAAGGAAACACTCACCTTCTTCCCCAAGCACAAGTCAAAAGATCGAATAGCTACGAATCGAAGCCGAGGCTAACAAAATTGAGCAAGGCCAGAATTGAAACCCTAATTTGTCGAAGAGTGACGAGGGAGAAAACGAACGAAGTCGCCATTTCCATTTTCTTTCATTCCATTTCTTTTGTTTAGGGTTTTGAATCAATCAAAGTGGTAAGGGGGACGTGTATTCACTTAGATAACACGACCCAAATAAAAAAGAGCAACGGCCAATACTAAACTTTTAAAACCCAAAAACATTCTAGCAAACTTTCAAATGAATTCCAGCTGATTAAAACGCCTAATTGCAATAATCCAACAGATTAATCGTTTAGTGACGATTACAAATTAACAGCAATCCCCGGGTTGTTACAGCTATCTTCTGTATATGATCGAATTAGGTCTCGAAACAAGTTCCATCGTGTGCAAAATATAGGTATAACATATCGAACGCCCGACATCATGCCTTGTTTGGAGTTCGAGATTTTCGGACGTTTTATAGCTTGATAATTTAAAATTTAAATAATTTATGTATTATTATATAACCATATCTGACCATACATAAACCCATACTTCTTCATTACAAGCCATACCCCACGTACATAAGCCCTCACCCCCCACATCGTTTTTCCTTTTATATTAACCATCTCCAGAATAAGAAAATAAAGTTTTCAAAGCATTCAAAAATAAAAAACTACGTACACACTCATTTGAAAATAAAAAATATATATTTGAACTCGTGTGGTCGTAGCCTTCGAGCCAATGCGCTCGTGGTCGCATACGATCGCGTTTGGGTAATGGGTCTTTCTCGGCCGTGAATTAGGGTTGACGTTTCCTCAATCTCTAGGCATGGTTTGGTGATACGGTGAATTGCTTTGGGTTGCTCGCGTAAATGGGGATTGGAGGCTCAATTTAGGAACGCACGACACTAGGTAGAGGGTTGCGATTTTGGTAGTGACGAGGTGGAATGGTGTAAGGTCGCGAATCACAACAGTGGGTCATGCTCGATGTTGAGGTATTGGTTGGGTAGAAAAGGTGATGGGTGAGTGATTGGCGATGTTGGATCGTGTTTTCGGTGAGGGATAAAGGTGTTTAGGCGTCCGTGCACGATTGAAATAGGAGGAGAGGATACATGTGCATGGTTAAGTGATTTGGGGAAGATGATGGTGGGAGCATGACTGTAATTTATATAAAGTTGTAATTAGTTATTTATTTTTAGGTTAAGTGTCGATAACTTAAAAAATTTATAACTCCTTCATACGAGTTCGGATTCAGACGCCGTTTATTGCATTGCACTCGTAATGACGTAAACTTCTAAATGGAACTAGTTTTGACAAATTTGGAGACAGTTGAAATTTGGGCTAAAATCGGACGTCGTTCGATTTTAATTCCAAACTGGAACGCCTCGACGACAACAAAATTTTTTAGAGAGTTAAACTCACCTTTTTGGTTAACTAGTATGATATATAGTTGATACAAATTGTTGAATGATTGTTTGGATGAATTACTATATCTATTAGTTGGTTTGGATATATTCCCGCCCTTAGAGCGGATGAGACCCTATTAAGTTCCCATCTAAGAGCAGACGGCTCTTTGTATACGAATCCTGCCTCGAAGCAGTTAATTTATGTTATATAATTATATAAAGTTTGTGATGCAGGGAAAAACGGGTTGGAAGGATGCAACGAGATTCCTCGCTATTGTTGAATTGTTTCGATAATATTCCTTTTATATGGATTATTGAGTAATGAACCTGATTGTGGACATTATGCTTATAACATTGTTCTATGTTTGAAAACAAAAACCTAGTGATTTTAGAAAATCAATATCAATATCGGTTGAGTGATTGGCGGCTATTGGCACTTAAATTGGAATTGGGTTTAAGATAGGAAATGATTTTAAATCCAAAATTGGGTTTCGAAAATGTATTGTTTTTAATTAAGTTATTTATTTATATTAATATTATTTTAAAGTTATTTATTTATATTAATATTGTTTTAGAGTTGTTTATTTATATTAATATTGTTTAAAGTTATTAAATTATATTAAAGTTGTTTTAAAGTCATTTGCTTATAGTAAATATTATTTTTAAGTATCTATCAAATTGTTAATCTTTTGAAAGGTTGATTATTTTAGAATTAATTATGGTTTAAAATTAATAATAAGGATTATTAATAAGGTGTTGAAAAATAAATCATTATTATAATGGTAAAGATTAATTACTTTTGTTTATTTCATAGTGATTGGGAATCATAAATTATTATTTTAAGACTTTTTTAAAATGAATAATTTTTCATTTATTTATACTATTATTGTTAATAGTTGTTATTATATAATAGTGTTTTGAAGTAAATGATTTTGATTATTTACGAATGTCTCCGAGAGGCATAAATAGAGTTTTATAAACGAATTTGGATTTTATAAGGGAAGTTTATAAAATAGCTTAAGACTTAAGGGAAGAGTATTTATAAGGTGAAAGAGTTTAGAAATGGTTAGATAGTTATAAATGAGTTTTAAGAAATGGTTTATAGATTTATAAAATGTGTTTTATAAATGGTTTTATGGACTTACAAAGGATCAATAAATGATTTTAGAAATGTACGAGAGAATTTATAAGTGATTGGAACGTATAAAGAGTTTTATAAACTGTCACAGAAGATCTATAAAATGGTTTATAAATGGTTTTAGGGAATTATAAATAGTTTTATAAATTATTTTTAAATCGAATAAAAAGAAAATCTTTCTCAATTTTGTGGATATACTTATCCGTTGAGATAAGTATATGGATATTTTCTAAGTATTAAAAATACAGGGATTCATTGATATACCCTTGTAAATGTATTTTTATACAAGTAATTTACAAAGTGATTTATTTAATGAAACATTAATTAGGGAGGCTAGCGGTTGCTTACATATTTAGCCAATGTTAGTTTCCCTATGAAATATAAATCCCTAATTTGAATGTTTGTTTATTTGATAGTTAAATAACTGACTATCGAATTTGGACCCAAAAGTAACTTTGGAAATATCTAGGAGAAACACGTGAGTTTTATGGCACAATCATCTCCGATGATGTTGTACAGTGCGTACAAATCTCGTTTCGTTCTCTAGGATAATGATAAGGAAATCCGTCCAATAACGGTTAGGAGGTGATCTCCGATCTTACCTTTAACTGTTTATTTCCTGAAGAACTTTGGTTGAGTTTACTGATAATTATCAAAAAGTTGTTTCAAAGAGACCGGGATCGGTATGTTATCTGAAAACCACTTCGATCCAACGAATGCGTTTCGAAGTGAAGACATCTAGAAGATGATGGAATTGGGGACGGAGCTCTCAATTGTTTCGTTTTGTCCCAGAACGAACCTATATGGATGAATGCTAGTATTGCATTGTTGCGTAGAATTCAGTATTATCATTCCAAGTGGGAAGTGCTATAAAAAGGTAAAACGTAGCCTCAAGCCTCATCAACGAGGAATGACTAAAACAGGGGAGACATAGTACGGCTAAGTGGGTCGCTCCTAAGTAGGGTATGATCATCCATATCTGGATCGCTATTATCTCTCAAAATTTTATGCTTCGGGGCCAAAAAACGAGGTTATCATATTCGGTACTACTAGTCAAGTGGTAGGCCAGTCCTATGTTGGTCGAGGATCCAAGCGAGGTCCTCGATGTTATTTATCTAGAGATGCACCATGACGGGTGTTACCCAAGTAGCCTAGTCATTGTGTGGAATCCATTCGTCAATACAAGCATTTATGGTTTTAGTTATGTACCTATTATGCTGGAATTTAATTAATGTAACAATTTCGGCTAAGATTAACATGTATTTGTATCTTAAACACTATTATAATATCAGAGATCATATGAAATGTTTTGGTTATCGGAAGGTAAAAACCCGTCCGTGTTTATATGCGGCGTGGTCTTACGATATACTCTTGATTTTTAAAGGTTTTCTATAACTTTAAAATCCAGTTGGGTATGTTTTCTCACGCTGGGTTTCCAGATTGCTTGGGAGTTATTTTATTATAATGCTTTGGTCAGACCGAGCATATCTACAGATTTTATTTGGATTCTTTGGAGCTTTAGGGGAAGAGCTGGAGACCCAGAAACGTATTCACGTAGATGGTTATTTTTTCGTTATATTCATTGTTGTATCTATCAGCAATTATAAGGATGAGCTATTACAACTGTCTGGGCTGAAATAGATTAGTATACTCTAACCGATTTCTGTATATATACATATTGCAGTTTTGCTTTTGTTTAAAGATTTGTTGTATATTATAGATTATTCATTCGACTGTGAGTTTATGTATATATACATATTGCGAGGACGCAATTTCTTTAAGGAGGGGAGTCTGTAACAACCCGCATATTTTACGATTTGTATATTTAAATATTTTATTTAAATATAGAATCGTTAATCGGATTGAAGTCCGAAAAGCTACTTTTTGTAAACGGACGAATTGGGACTCGAGACCACCTCCATTGAGTCCAAAATGGCGTTTACAACTTTTTTGTGTATAAACATCGATATGTTTGGAGTCGAGTGAAAATTATGACTTTTTCACTTTGGGCTTGGGTTTGGGTTTCAGCCCATCAACCTTCTAAATAACCTAACCCTTCATCCAACTCCTCTTCATTCATTCTAATATTTCCTAACACTTCAAGCTTAAGGAAAAATGGGGAGAGGAAAGGGAAATTAGAAATTCCTAAGCCCTAAATTCATTTGCAAACCCAAGTGTTAGCTCCAAAATCAAAAAGAAGCTAAGGTAAGCATCCTCTTCATCTTCCCCAATTCATTCTCTCTTTAAATTCAGAAATTTCCTAAACCTAACTTAGGAAATGTTCTTCTTTTGAGCTTAAATTCAAGCTTCTAGAGTTGAAGTTGAGGAGTAGTTGTTCTTCCTTTGCTTTCAAGCTTCTCCTTCATTGTTTTTGGGTTTAAAGGTGAGATTTTTTTATCTCACATCTATGACTATAACTATCTTTGATTGTTAGGTATGAATTCCTAACATCTTTACTTGTTCATTTGGTTTTGATTTGGATTGATTTGGTGAACATTTCAATTTTTGGTGTTTTGAAGTCTAAAACTCTAAAAATCTTAGCTTTGATGTTTGATCATGCTTTTGGTGGTGTATCGAAGAGCCTATAGGGCTGGGTTGTCGATTGGCATAAACCACTAGTGCCCATTGCTCGTCCGATCGCAAATTTGAAGAGTTTGCACTTCATTCGGATATGCTGAAAAATTGCCCCAGTGCCAGTCAGTCGACTGACCCCCTGCAGTCAGTCGATTGGCTATAGGAACCAAGCACATCTGGGACTGTCTGCAGAAAACATAAGTCTCTGTTTTCTACAGTCAGTCGACTGGCACCCTGCAGTCAGTCGACTGACTGCAGGAAATGAAATTTTCTAGTTTCTGGTTCAGTCGACTGACTGCAGAGGCTAGTCGACTGACCTGCTTGTTTTTGTCTATTTTGCCTATTTAGCTTGAGGTTCCAATTTTTATCGATTCATGATTATCCGATTTATTGTTATCATTTATTATTGACTTTGATGACTTCTTTTTCGGGACTTTTTGAGAACATCCATTTTGATGGATTCGGTATCGATTTCTTTGGATTTGATTCACGTCTTCGTATGTGGATTTTGGTGATTGATTATTTCTACAATCATTTCTATGCTTTGTCAATTTAAATTACAAAGGTTTCTATACTAGTAGTAAATATTCAAACTCTTTTACAAAGATGATTTCAACTCTATTTTTACTACAAAGCTCGTTTATAAAACCGTTTTCTAATCTATTAGTATACACAAACCTTTACCGGATTCGTATGAGAAAAGCTAATTAAACGGCTTAGCAAAACAAGTGGTATGAAATGCTTGCGTTTACTTCGTCGGTTAATTTTTGGACTTGTTCGATTGAAAATCTTGTGACAATCTTTGAGTGGAAGTCTACAATTTGTTCGTATATATTTGAGTTAAGCTAGTGGTTATGGGACATGAAGCTAAACTCTTATATTTACTAGCTTAGTGTAATTGGCACTTTTTATTGATCGATGATGATCATTTTATGATTTAGACTAGCGATTAAGCGATGTCTCTTTGTTGGTATGGGGATTAAAACCCATTTGAGGAGCTTCGGCTCAAATTTGGCGGGGTAGCGACCCATGGTCTTCGGGCCGTTTGAGGAGCTTCGGCTCAAATTTGATGGTTAGGGACCATGGAATAGCGTTCGTTTGAGATACACGTGTTGGTGAGTTTTCATGCTCCCGTTTGAGATAGGCCTTCCCCCTTTTTGTGATTTCTAGATTTCTAGTTGATGATTTCTAGTATTTACATTTCACCGATTTTGCGATTGGCATCGATCTGTGTGCCAATATTTACGTTTGGTGATTAATTTAAAGAATGTGACATTCTTTTTGAATGTTTGAGAATATTTGAGATATTGTATGATTTTTGTTGTTGCCTTATGTATGCTTGTTATAGTATGACATTTTTGTTATCACACGTTTTTGTTATATCTCTTATCCTATCTTATTTTATCTGATAACTATAGCTAGACTAATCCGTTTATTATTTTCTTCTTAAATAATACTCGGGTCAGACCGAGGTATTTCAGGTGCTTCTGCTTGACTTCTTATCAGGGTCCTTCACCTGACTTTTGTCTAACTACTTTAGATTAGTAGTTTTTGTTATTATACATTTGAGCTATAGACTCCTTGATGTATAATTATTCTTTTGTCTAGCACTTGTATCTATTCTTTTGTGATGTAGTGGATCTTGTTTGACCACTACTTTGATGTACACTTTTATGTGTTATATTCATATCTGATTCTGCCTTTGTGATATGAATATCTGTGACTGATTTGTGTTATGTTTATTTCTATATTTTTTTCCGAAGTCCACTTAGCCACTGTGTGGTAGCTTTGAGTTTGTATTAGATATGTCGGATTTCCTCCAGAAATGAAATGTAAGTTATATTTTCTGACATATCGGTGCTCGCACAAAGCAATTACACAAATGGTCGCTCCTCAACAGCCTTATTCTTCACGCTAGTCGACGGCATTACTTAGTAGTGTCCATGGCTAGCGTGAGCATAGAGGTGGGGTGTCACAGCCGCTTTGCCAAAGACCTAACTTAAGGATAGGAAGGAGCTCCAAAAATTGCACAGCGATCTGACCTGAATTGATGGATCGCTATCGATCCATAGGGCATGGATCGCTAGCGATCCATGTAGTTCGAATATTATTGGATTGTTTCACTTGGGTTTCATTCCTTGCCTTATGTAGATACTCTCCATGTGATTTCGTAGCTAGATGCCTTGTAAAAACAATGATTCATACATGAGTTAGATTGATCTTTGACTAGAATCAGATGGGTCTTTGCTTCTCGTAATAGGTTGCTTGGAATGCTATGAAATTTGGCAAACATATTTAGAAGAGACAATGAATCAAGATGCAAGAGATCACGATGACTCGTGAAGCATCCCTATGGATCGCTAGTGATTTATATGTGATGGATCGCTAGCGATCCATCTCTTTATATTATTTCTGGCTAATTTTCCTTAAGTACTATTCACTTGTTCTTTTGAGTGTGCTGACCAAGTATTAAGTCGTTTGGAGTTAGTTTGATCATCCGTCTTCATGAGTCATCTGGTCCAGAAGAATCATCCATAACACACACAAAACTTAACAATATCATATGAAACTTTACAGGTACACTTTAGAGGGCATCTGGGGCCTACTTATAAATTTAAGGTGGTGGAGCCCACCCTACATGGGTCGCTAGCGACCCATCAAGATGGATCAAGAACGATCCATCATACTAACTCCAATTGATCCCATTTTTACTGTGAGCCTTCCTTTATGTCTTCTAAGTGTTCTACCAAAATTTCAAGTCAATCCGACTTTGTTGAGTTCTCTAGGTCCGTTTTAACTTAGCTGTTTTGATCAAAAAGTAGGTAAACAACTCTGCAATTAAATGTTCCAACTCTCACAAGAACACTATATATTAAATTAATAATGTTCCATGCTCCCATGTGCTTCTCACTGGCCTCATACTAGTATATAACTAAAATATAGTAGAAAGTGGAAAAGAAAACGGATGTTACATTATTTTCTTATAACATTTCAACCATCCTCCATTTTAATCTAATATGCATGTACCTATAACTGAAATATAGAAAGAGAACTGTTGGCACTAATATAAATAATTCAACAACGTAAGCCAACAGCCATCAGCTTATGCTTTTGCATAGAACATACACAAACGGAAAAGAAGATATAAACTTTCAACTTTCGCTTAATATATTTACACATATAACCAATTTATATCACCCACACCAATTATAATTCTTAATCGAGGTCTGATATGAATATTGGTTGCACTCCTGATGTTTTTACCACATCCTCTTCTAGAAGGTTCGAAAGGGACTTCTGTTGTCTACTCTACTACCTGTTAAGACCTTCTTGAATTTTATCCTTAATGGCCATTTCCTATTAAAAATAATTTATTATTCATTTAAATGCCTTGCATGCGACCATACCATCATGATCTTAGAACATGTTTGACAAAACTATCTATAGTAGTCATACTTGCAGGTAAATTATTTCAAGTCTAACGTTTAGTAACTTCTTTTTTTATTTTTTATTTTTTTCTTAAAATGGCAAATAAGGTCCAAGGCCTGTATAGATGAAAACGGGTTTTAAACCCACAAACGTATTTAAAGCTGAATAACTTTTAACACAACTTTACACTACCAAAAAACATTATACTAAAGACTTAAAAATTCAGTCTTGAGTTAAACAATTCAGTCACTAAGTAAGTTTTAAAGACCGATTAAGGATTGAAATCTCAGTCTTTAATTTTCAAGTCCCAAAAATAATTTGAAACTGACATGTCAGTCTTAAAATTTAAAGACTGGAAGTTCTGTTTCAAATACCTTTAGAGACTGAACGATTGAGACTGAAATGTGGTATGTAATCGGTCTCAAATTCTACAAATTTTTTTTTTAATATTGAATAATGTAGAATCTTGAAGAAATACATTTAATTACATTTATATGTTATTATTATTCAAACTTTTACATATCTGAATAGTGTACATGCATATATACATATAAAAGCAAACATACATATATAAATATAAAAGTAATATTGAATCTACAGTGCGTATACTAATTCTAAAGAAATGAATGATTCAATTCATATAATACAATATGATACACAATACAGTATTGACTATGTTGTACAAGCTATTCTTTAAAAACAACAAACTTCCCCACTTTCTTCTTCCCACGTAATCACAATACAACCAATTCTTTGAAAACAACAAAGTCACATCACAAATTAATGCATTTCCTCCGCAGTCTAAACTAATAATTGAAACACAAAATAGTAAAATGAACACCTCAAATTGACATCAAATCCAGTAATCCTAATATCTTCTTTTCATAAATGCAACCTAACATAAAATATATTTACAATTAACACCTCCTTTCTCAGCACTGTCCAAAGCAGCGGCCATCTTCGAATTTTTTTTGATATTCTTGCTTATATTATTGCTCAAATTGTAACCATGGTTGGATACTCTGACCTTGTTAGGAATTAGAAAGAAATGGAAATAAAAATAAGGTAAACTATGGTTGGAATTAAATTAGGAGTTGTAAATATTTGTGAAGGGTAGAGAAAGGAATTAAGTAGATATGGAGAAGTTATAACTGTGACGACCCGCCTTTCACGACCCTCGAAAATCGACCCAAAATACTCCACAGTATAATATGTCGACACTGAAGTGCCGGAAAAGGCAGATTGTTGAGGAAAAAGAAGAAGATAGAAGAAATAAGGAACTAAATCAATAGGAGAATCTCACAGCGGAACAGAATAACATATAATAGTAATAGTTCTTTACACAAACCAGAAACTGTAATATACATACCACACATCTGAGTACACACATCAACGGTTACCAGCCTGGACAGTTATCATAACCTGTCCTCACAAAACTGAATACACAGTGGAATAATAATCAAGTATGGAAGTACATCTCGCCATCCAGATCATCTCCAGAGCTCCACAGCATCCTATCCTGTATTCTATAATACTCGGTCTGACCCGAGCATTATAATAAAATAACACCCGAGTCAGTCTGGAATACCAGCGGTAGAAAAATACATCCAAACTGATTATTAAAGCTTCAAAAATCCTTTGAAAATCAAAAGCATCTCGTAAGACCACGCCACAAATAAACATGTCAGGTTTTACCTTACGATAGCCAAAACATTTCTTATCAAAATCCTTTGATATTATAATAGTGTCTAGATACAAATACTTATTCAAAATAGCTGAAATTGTTACATGATTAAATTCCATCATACTAGCCACAAAGTGGGTTCTACAATCAAAACCATAAAAGGCACGTAGGGAGAATGGATTTCCAATAATGGCTAGGCACTGGGGTACCACCTGTCACAGTACGTGGCCTAGATCAATGTACCGAGGATCACTCCCAACCCCCTGCAACACAAGACCGGAACCATCCCTTACTGGATAATTCCGAGTAAGATCACCCCACGGTTGGGATAAGCAACCACCCACTAAGCCGAAATAAAAAGGAATATCTAGACAGGGATGACCTCACCCTAATGGGTGCGACCCACTTAACCTTGCTGCATAACCCCTAATTTTCAGTCATTCCCGGTTGATGAGGCTCGAGACCAAGCGTTACCTTTTTAGAACATATCACTTAGAATCCTCAGCGTCCTCCTAACGATGTTCTGAAAACATTCATCCATACAAGTCAGTTTCGGGTTCGAACGAAACCGAAGGCACTACTCCTACTACATCCATTTTGGAATCACCCTCAGGATTAGTAGCGATTAGCCCTTGCACTTCACTGCTCCATCTTCGACTCCAAACTCGTTTTCCACACGAAAACGTACTCGTTGGATCGAAGTGGTTTTCGGATCGCAAATCCGATCCCGGTCTCTTCGAAACAACGTTCGCTATTTCCCGGTAAACTCAAACCCGGTTCTTTAGGAAATAAATAGACGAAAATAAGATCGGAGATCACCTCCTAACTGTTAGTGGACGGATTTCCTTATAAACGTCCTAGAAGAACGAACGAGTTTATACTTACAGTATAGCACCTCGAACAGTAACTGTACCATATAATTCTCGTACTCCTCCTAGAATTTCCAAAGTCATATTTGGGTCCAGATTTGATAGTTGGTTATTTAACTATCAAATAACATTCACAAACAACCATCAAACAATAAATAATTACCCAATTTATTTATCAATCTCAAAATATCTACGCAAGATATATTTCTAATTTCAACCCCTTGGAAACAGTTTCAAACCATCTTCCTTTTACGGAATTAATCTCCCAAACATTTTCTATTTCCACTGAAATCACCAAGTACAAACACTTAGGATCTTAAAATAATTTAAAACACTATAAATATACTTTAACATTTAAATTTGGAAAACTACTTTAATACTTATTAAAAATATAAACTTTAAGAATATTTAAATAAAGCTAAAATATAAAATTACATTTCCTCTTTTTTTTAAAACATAATACCAAGTCTCCTTTAAACAATTTGCACTTTTCATAGAAATTCCCACTGGAAATCTATACTTCAAATTTATCCCCGATAAATATTCCATTTCATTTATAAAACCCCGTTTATAAATTTCCATTCCTCATTCCCTTTTAAATCACAGTTTCAAAAACCCTTCAAATTTCCAAACCAATTTCCTGAATTTAATTTCCTTAAATTCATACCTCAAAATCCCTTTTCATTTCCCTTTTACATCCCCATTTCATTTTATTGATATTTTAAAATACCATAATATATTATCAACCATAACACAGCATAACAAAATTCCAAATCAATCTATCACAGGATATCAGTGAAATATATCATAGATCATGAATATAATTTCTATTTGTGAGGAATCCCGTTGGATCCCTCCAACCTGTTTCCCTGCATCCACAGATGTTAGCACACAAATAATATCGATCCAATCTGATAATAATTATCATATTCTACCAATCAACCAACCATTTAAATATCCACTATTTAAATAAACTAGCATTCCAGATGTGAGTGAGATTAACTCACCCTAAATCCGTCGAGCGTTTAAATTTTAAATTAAATCGAGCCGTTTGATTTAATCCAAAATTTTTGCTTGCTCCAAACATCTCCGTAACTGCTGCAGTGCGTAGATCGCGTCGCTGCGATTCCGGTGCACCTTGTTTTGTTGAATTCTGGTAACACATGCCAATGATATTCAGGTTTAAAGATTTTGAATACAATTTAAACTAAATTCTTTTTTTTATTTATTTTAAAAACAAACTACCATCGGCCGTTAGATTATCATGAAGAAAATCGGCCGCATCATCCACTTACTTCTCCCGCTCGAACCAAAATGCAAATAACCCAACTCGCCGCCTACTAGGGTTTGCCGCTGCTCATCATCTACTCGACTACACGACGATCCAATACCACCAAATGAAAGCCCATCGTGAACTCCATCACCACCGAAGGTCCGGTCGAGCTCGGCTATGGCTACGCCTGGAAAATTGCGTGCGAAATGGTGGCCTTCCCGGTCGATCTCTGGCCATCTCGTCGATCTTCACGCCGACCCACCGTACGGATGTATAGATCTCACCATGATCTACAACTTTCCTTCAGAAAACTTTTGGAATTAAAGCATGGATGAAAATAAATTTGAGGGAGAAAAGAGTGAAGTCTCAGCCATAGAAACGAATTGTGGCGGCTGAGAAAGAAAATAGGGTTTCGGCCCTTTTTGTGATTATATATATATGTTTTATAAATATTATTTTAATATTAAATTCATTTTAAAACAACTTTTTCAAACGATCTCCAAACGACGCATGTCGACAGGCGATTATAATGTTTTACCCGCATTTCGAACACAATGGAACGTGTTTCGGAAGCTAATTTGATCGTATGTGAAAGATAGCTTTTTGAATCGATTTAAAATATAACATTTTCGATTTTAATTTCAACGTGTTTCTCACCCGTACGAACAAACGGTAACACCAAATGTTACGAAATTTGAAATTCGATAATAATTAACTATTACTGATCTAATGGAACCAGTTTCATCGAATTCCGAGATTGTGCCCCGGAAGGCTATTTCAACTCGTCGATTAATTCGAACGATTTTCAAAATCGTTGAAATCTTTTAAAACGTCACTTTTAAAATTTTACTAACTCAATTATAAATCATATAGAACTTACATTCAAATTAGACATCATTCTGATTCATCCCGAATCAAAATCTGATTATTTACATTATTATAATATTAAATTCCATTATTAAATTAATATAAAATTCCAAATTTGACTTATCGATTTTTGATTCCATCCAAAAGTCCAACATTAAAATTCAAATCAAACTAGACTCAAAATAAATCTTAGAAACCATTTTCATACCCATTTACTTCCATATTCACAAATTATCCCAATTTTCAAATATTTAATTGTTATTATTCAAACCCAATTGAACTGCCATATCTGAAATTATAACTAATTCAATTAATTTAACCAAAATATCCTTATTTCAAAATCAAATTATAATTCACATTCAATATTTAAAACGAATTAAATGTTCAAAATCTAACGACCAAAATCAAATTTCTTGGTTGATAAGGCTCGAGGCTAAGCGTTACCTTTTTAGAACATATCACTTAGAATGCTCATCGTTCTCCTGACGATGTTCTGAAAGCATTCATCCATACAAGTCCGTTCCAGGTTCGAACGGAACCGAAGGCACTACACCAACTACATCCATTTTGGAATCACCCTCAGGATTAGTAGCGATTAGCCCTTGCACTTCACTACTCCATCTTCGACTCCAAACTCGTTTTCCACACGAAAACGTACTCGATGGATCGGAGTGGTTTTCGGATCGCAAATCTGATCCCGGTCTCTTCGAAACAACGTTCGCTATTTTCCGGTAAACTCAAACCCGGTTCTTTAGGAAATAAATAGACGAAAATAAGATCGGAGATCACCTCCTAACCATTAGTGGACGGATTTCCTTATAAACGTCCTATAAGAACGTACGAGTTTATACGTATAGTATAGCACCTCGAATGGTAACTGTACCATATAATTCTCGTATTCCTCCTAGAATTTCCAAAGTCATATTTGGGTCCAGATTTGATAGTCGGTTATTTAACTATCAAATAACATTCACAAACAACCATCAAACAATAAATAATTACCCAATTTATTTATTAATCTCAAAATATCTACGCAAGATATATTTCTAATTTCAACCCCTTGGAAACAGTTTCAAACCATCTTCCTTTTACGGAATAAATCTCCCAAACATTTTCTATTTCCACTGAAATCACCAAGTACAAACACTTAGGATCTTAAAATAATTTAAAACACTATACTATAAAATATACTTTAACATTTAAATTTGGAAAACCACTTTAATACTTATTAAAAATATAAAATTTAAGAATATTTAAATAAAGCTAAAATATAAAACTACATTTCCTCTTTTTTTTAAAACATAATACCAAATCTCCTTTAAACAATTTGCACTTTTCATAGAAATTCCCACTGGAAATCTATACTTCAAATTTATCCCCGATAAATATTCCATTTCATTTATAAAACCCTGTTTATAAATTTCCATTCCTCATTCCCTTTTAAATCACAGTTTAAAAAACCCTTCAAATTTCCAAACCAATTTCCTGAATTTAATTTCCTTAAATTCATAACTCAAAAATCCCTTTTCATTTCCCTTTTACATCCCCATTTCATTTTATTGATATTTTAAAATACCATATTATATTATCAACCATAACACAGCATAACAAAATTCCAAATCAATCTATCACAAGATATCAGTGAAATATATCACAGACCATGAATATAATTTCTATTTGTGAGGAATCCCGTTGGATCCCTCTAACCTGTTTCCCTGCATCCACAGATGTTAGCACACAAATAATATCGGTCCAATCTTATAATAATTATCACATTCAACCAATCAACCAACCATTTAAATATCCACTATGTAAATAAACTAACATTCCAGATGTGAGTGAGATTAACTCACCTTGAATCCGTCGAGCGTTTAAATTTTAAATTAAATCGAGCCGTTCGATTTAATCCAAAATTTTTGCTTGATCCAAACATCTCCGTAACTGCTGCAGCGCGTAGATCGCGTCGCTGCGATTCCGGCGCTCCTTGTTTTGTTGAATTCTGGTTACACATGCCAATGATATTCAGGTTTAAAGATTTTGAATACAATTTAAACTAAATTCTTTTAAAAAAACAAACTACCATCGGTCGTTAGATTATCACAAAGAAAATCGGCCGCATCATCCATTTACTTCTCCCGCTCGAACCAGAATGCAAACAACCCAACTCGCCGCCTACTAGGGTTTGCCGCTGCTCATCATCTACTCGACTACACGACGATCCAATACCACCAAATGAAAGCCCATCGCAAACTCCATCACCACCGAAGGTCCGGTCGAGCTCGGCTATGGCTACGCCTGGAAAATTGCGTGCAAAACGGTGGCCTTCCTGATCGATCTCTGGCCATCTTGTCGGTCTTCACGCCGACCCACCGTACGGATGTATAGATCTCACCATGATCTACAGCTTTCCTTTAGAAAACTTTTGGAATTAAAGCATGGATGAAAAGAAATTTGAGGGAGAAAATAGCGAAGTCTCTACCATAGAAACGAATTGTGGCGGCTGAGAAAGAAAATAGGGTTTCGGCCCTTTTTGTGATTATATATATACGTTTTATAAATATTATTTTAATATTAAATTCATTTTAAAACAACTTTTTCAAACGATCTCCAAACGACGCATGTCGACAGGCAATTATAATGTTTTACCCGCATTCCGAACACAATGGAACGTATTTCGGAAGCTAATTTGATCGTATGTGAAAGATAGCTTTTTGAATCGAATTAAAATATTAAATTTTCGATTTTAATTTCAACGTGTTTCTCACCCGTACGAACAAACGGTAACACCAAACGTTACGAAATTTGAAATCCGATAATAATTAACTATTACTGATCCAATGGACCCTGTTTCGTCGAATTCCGAGATTGTGCCCCGGAAGGTTATTTCAACTCGTCGATTAATTCGAACGATTTTCAAAATCGTTGAAATCTTTTAAAACATCACTTTTAAAATTTTACTAACTCAATTATAAATCATATAGAACTTACATTCACATTAGACATCATTCTGATTCATCCCGAATCAAAATCTGATTATTTACATTATTATAATATTAAATTCCATTATTAAATTAATATAAAATTCCAAATTTGACTTATCGATTTTTGATTCCATCCAAAAGTCCAACATTAAAATTCAAATCAAACTAGACTCAAAATAAATCTTAGAAACCATTTTCATACCCATTTACATCGAGATTCACAAAATATCCCAATTTTCAAATATTTAATTATTATTATTCAAACCCAATTGAACTGCCATATTTGAAATTATAACTAATTCAATTAATTTAACCAAAATCTCCTTATTTCTAAATCAAATTATAATTCACATTCAGCATTTAAAACGAATTAAATGTTCAAAATCTAACGACCAAAATTCTGGGTCGTTACAATGACCAAGGATGTGAGGGAAGGAATATGTGAAATGGAGGTCGGATATGGAGAAGGAAGGTGGAAGAGAAATTGTTATACCTGTTGCATGAAGAAGGTAATTTAATGTGAGAAACCGTGAATGTGTAGTGGGCATAAAGTGATGGGATTGTGGCTTTGGTTTTACGAATAATTTGCTGATATAAAGTCTATTTTTGTGTAAACAATTGATTATTTATAGTTGAAAAAATGTTACTAAACAAAAGTGGATTTCTAATCAATTTTAGATGATGTGGATCTCCATGTCTGTCCTTTGGATCCATAATGAAATCAAGACCATTAGATGTTTGCTTAATGTAAATATAAATTTAAGATAGAAGTAAAGACTGAAATATAAGCATCTAAACAGTCTTAATGAATTTAAACTGAATAAAAGACTGAATTTCAATCCATAATTTCTAAAATTAAAGACTGAATATTTTGGTCATCAATCGGTTATTAATTAAAGATAGAAAAATTTCTGTCTCTTGATGATAGTCTCTAATTGTAAGTTTTTTGTAATGACATTATCAAACCCTCGCCGCATACTTTCATTTCTCAATACAAGAAAGATTTTACAAAAATGACTATATGCTGTCCAATTTTTCAGTCTTTAATTTCCTTTATGCAAAGATAAAGCGTTTTTTCATGCCAGCTTCCAACTTCCTCTTTATTCTTCCTTTCGATTAAATGGCGGATCTTCAAATCTGTACTTTAGTAGTAATTTCCATTTACTATTAGACGGTTAATAGCTACACTGACAGATCGACAGCTTGTAATTTGTTTGTAGCTACACTCACCGTTTTGCCAAAAACGGATGAATGATATATCTTATGATTGATGCTACTTTAGTAGTAATTTCCATTTACTATTAGATTGTTAATAAATTTCTCTATTGTCATAGAATTTTGATTAAGAACTTATTGGGAGCTGAAAGAGCGGTCATCTCCTTCCAAATCAGCTATTTTTAGCTCATTTTTTTTGTTTTTCTAACCATGTGTCATCTCGAATACTAAATTTCTCTTTTGTGCAGAAGTTCCTTCTAGTTTGGGATTGAGTTCGTCCACCATCATGCTCCACCATGTCTAAGTTTGCTCTTGATTATGCTATTTTACAATGGGATATATTTGATATATACTTCCTGCATTATAAGTATGCTTTAATTCACTCCTCATAGCCTTCCATATGTCCCATTTATTACGTTGCAATTTCTTAATGCTTATTTGTTTTCTGGATGATAATTTGAGTTTCTAATTCAATGATTTTCCATAACTTCAGACTGTCCATTTCCTTTTGTTTATGCAGTCTTAGATTTCTTTCTTTTTAGATGTGAAAGATTACTGCAATTATAGTAATGCATGCTTTATTGAACTCCTTTGATTTAGTCTTATAGTTTTGTAGAATGTATTGGATATTTTCTCTGATATTCTATACTATTTTAACTTGGCTGAATTTTAGTTTTGCTTTAGCAATGAACCAAATGTGCTTTGTGTATACACAATCAAAAAATAGATGCTCAATATTTTCTTCTTCAATTTTGTAAAAGAAACACTTCATTTCTCCATTTTTATTCAATTTGTAACATTTGTCTCTAGTCGGAAGTCTATTTATCAAAGAAAAATAAGCATAGTGTGACACTTTTAGATAATTTGCCTTATTCCATATGACATTGTGCCTCTCTGCTTTAACTTCATTTCCATTAATATATTTCCATATTCTTTTGTATGAGAATTTTCCCTTTGAAGTGAGTTTCCAAAACCATACATCCTTTTTGTGCTTGAGTTAATTGATATTTTCCTACTAGCTGTATTGAAGATTGAAGCTGTTTGGTGTAGGGTAGTGTTGGGTGCGTTTCAACCACCACCGAACCAAGGAGAAGGAGAGCACTGCCGAACCATCTTTCCTCCAAGCACGGCCGGTCCAAACTCCACTTCCAAGCACTGCCAAACCAACTCCATCCACCTGCTACCGAACCAAAGTGCTACCGAACCCTGCCACCCTCCATCCACTACCGGTCCAAGCACTGCCGAACCAACTCCATCCACCTGCTACCGGACCAGAGTGCTACCGAACCAACACAAACCAAAACCACTCCACCTATCACCGGACCAAAATCCCACCGGGCCAAAGTACTACCGGACCAAGACCTCATCTCCAACCATCTACTACCGAACCAAGGCATTGCCGAACCAAAGTTGCCAGGCCAGATTGCATCAGCCCAGGCCCACAAGCAGCTATATACATCCAAGACCCCTGCCCCCAGCCTCACTCTATAAATAGAGGGCCAGGGGTACAACAATGGTGGACAAGTTTGAGAGCTCAAGCACGGAGAGAACTTTCAAACAACTTTCTTTTACTGGTATCGAAGCTTTGTACTTGTAACCTAAACTAAAAAGGAGAAATAATATATAAAGTGGACGTAGGCACATTCTGGCTGAAGCACTATAAATCTACGTGTCTTTTACAGTTTAGTCCCTGCCTTTCATATATTTGCATAATTCACCCAAATCATTGAGAACAATATAAAATCAATTAAATCATACGACTTTGAGGTGTTTGTCCATTTTTTGTGCAAACATTTTTGGTGCTTTCACTGAGAGTTGAACTCAAGCTTCAGCTTCTTCCACTTAACCTTTTTCCTGACACATCGTTCATCGCTTGGAAAACATGCCTCCCAAGTAGAAAAAAGATGTTAACAAAGGAAAAAACATCGCAACCAGCAGTCTTCCAGATCCAGCGGTCGCAGATCAAGTAAATCGTCCTCCTCCAGCAGCGGTACCAAATGAAGGACAGGCTAATCCGACCACTCCTGCCGTAGAACAGCCTACGGAAATTGCTAGGGCAGATCTAGACAGGGTTGTGGTTGAAGTAACTAACCGCTTCACGTCCCAGCAAGAAGCCTTGGTGGACTATCTCATGTCACGCTTAAGGGATGCTGAAGAGTCCAACCGCAACACTGAATCATGGGGTGAGTCCCAGTCTGGAGGATCTCAGAGGCAACAAAGATCTTCCTTCTTCGAAGGAGCTAACGGCAGAAGCAGCCATGGTAGGAGCCGAAATCGAGCACAGCCCGAAGTTAGGCCTAAGGAAATGCATGGAACCGAACCCAACGGGGGAGGTACCGGGCGGAGGTCAACTGTAGCTGAGCCGGTTGTACTGCCTAACCACGGAAACGCCAGCGAGAGGGGTCGAGCTAGAGTCTAGCCCGAAGTTGGACCCGAGGAAGTGCTCAGATCAGAACCCAGCAGGGGAAGATCAAGGCAAGGGCCAACTGTAGCTGACCCTAGCATGCACCCAGAAGACCAAAGGCAGCCACTGGAAAATGTGAGGAATGATAGACGATACCATCCCTACAGGTCATCTGGACGGAACCAATCCCACAGAACAGAACCAAACTCGTTTCTATCTGCTCCAAATTCTGATGAAAGGATGGCACGCTTATTCAGAGAGTGCGTCCAACGGGAGCAAAGAGATCGAGGGATAGGCGCTAGGGTAACCAGCCTTTTCGCCCGCAATATCGAAATTGCTATCACCCCCCGAGAATGGAAGATGCCAACAATGGAACCTTACAAAGGAACCTCCGACCCCGTTGTACACTTACAGAGATACACACAGCACATGCTCATGAGTGGAGCAACAGAGGGAGTACTGTGCAAATGCTTTCCACTATTCTTAGCAGATCTCGCTACCTTTTGGTTCTGTCATTTACCCCAGGGATCCATCAGCTCGTGGGAAATGTTGAAAGAAAAGTTTATCAATCAGTTCCGCATTCATGTGGAACAACCTAAGGATGCTTATTCCTTATCCAGCATCAAACAGAAACCTGGAGAGAAACTGCAGCAATACCTAACCCGATTCAATGCTGCAGCGGCCGCAGTCCAAGATGCCGATGAGAAGCTTATCCTAATGGCCCTCTGTAGTGGTGTGCATCTGGACACTAAATTTGCTAGAAGGTTGACAAAAGAAAAACCAGCTACTTTACCCGATTTCTTCCATGAAGCCGGGAAATATATGAGACTTGAAGACGCTGCCACTGAGGGGCAGTTAGGGCAACAAAACAAGGCGGCTCACAGCAACACGCCCGCTGCAGCGAAGGACGTTCGAAGAAATGATTCTAGAGACAACGCTGGGGGGAAGAAGGGAGAAAAGCGCCTATATCGGCCAGGACCAAGGTTCGACACTTACACTCCTTTGAACGAAACCATTGAAAACATCTTCAACCAAGGTCCACCATACAAGAAGGAATCAGATAACGCGTAGAAATCTGGAAAGTTCTGCCGCTTCCACGAATCTTATGGGCATGATACCAATGAATGCCATCATCTCCGGGACTTGATTGAAGAACACATTAGAAGGAAAAGACTGGAACGCTATGTAAGAGGTCAGAACAGGACTCCGGCTCCTGCCAATGAGAACCCAAGGCTACCCTCACTAGAGATAGGCAGAGGAAATCGCAACACTAGCGGCTCTAGTCAAGAGAAGATATTGGTCCATACCATCTCGGGAGGACCGCACATCGCCGACAGAAGCTGGAAAGAGATGGAAAGATATGGGAAGTCGCTTAGAAACAATGAAGACTGTGTCAATTCGTTTAAAGAGGAACGCCACCCGAAGCGGAAAGGAAGTGATGACATCACATTCGGTAGGTGTGACCTAGAAGGAAGGCAATACCCTCACATGGATCCCATGGTTATCTCTGCCCGGCTCGGTCCCGCTGAAGTTTTCCGAATTCTAGTAGACACTGGAAGCTCAGTAAATATCCTGTTCAAACATGCATTCGACAAAATGAAACTATCAATGAAGGATGTAACTCCCTGCAATAAACCACTACACGGTTTCACCAGAGATGCGAAGATGCCCCTCGGGAAACTGGATCTCTTTGTTGAAAAAGGAAGCCATCCCCGCTTCATTGTACGGAAACAGACGTTTGTGCTGATAGAAAACCACTCGGCCTACAACGCATTCTTAGGAAGGCCAGCCTTGTCTGACTTCCAAATTGTCCTAGCCCCATGGTGCCTAATGATGAAATTTCCAACGGACAATGGAGTAGGGGAAGTAGAAGGAGACCAGGACGTTGCTCGAGACTGCTATGTGACTGAACTTCGCAACAACCACATGAAGGATAAAGGGAAAAGTGTAGAGGTTGCCCTCTGCACAAAAAGTTTGGAAGCATAGCAACTAAAGAAAGCCCCTCCTCTTCGATATACCAGCGACCCTTTCAATGAATTAGACCCCAGGGACAAAGAGGAGGAGGCCACCACCGAGCCTGTAGAGGCTATGGAATTTGTATCTGTAGACAAGCATGAATCGAGTAGACTATTGAAAATTGGGTCCTAACTAAAAGCTGAGTTGAAGGAGCAACTCATGGACTTTCTCCGCCACAACTTGGATGTATTCGCATGGTCATATGCTGACATGACCAGAATCTCCCCTGACATAGCATGCCACGTACTAAACATTGATCCTACCAAGGCGCCCGTAAAACAAAGAAAAAGAAGTATGGGGGCAGAACGATCAGCAGCCCTCGATGAAGAAGTAAATAATCTACTTGCCAATGACTTTATACGGTAAGCCATCTACCCAGAGTGGATCGCCAACCCGGTGCCGGTAAAGAAGGCTAATGGGAAGTGGCGAACGTGCATTGACTTCTCCAACTTAAATGATGCCTGTCCGAAGGATTGCTTCCCACTTCCCCGAATCGATCAACTTGTAGATAGCACAGCCGGACATGAGCTCTTATCCTTTATGGACGCGTACTCAGGATATAACCAAATTCCTATGCATACTCCCGATCAAGACCACACTAGTTTCATCACTGACCGGTGTTTGTACTGCTATAAGGTAATGCCTTTCGGACTTAAAAACGCAGGAGCCACCTACCAGCGCCTCGTCAACAAGATGTTTGCAGGGCTAATAGGACGAACTATGGAAGTATATGTGGATGACATGCTGGTAAAGTCAAGGAAAGCCGACGATCACGTAAGCCATCTGGGCGAGACGTTTCAAGTACTTCGCCGATATGGAATGAAACTTAATCCTCTAAAATGCTCCTTCGAAGTATCATCAAGAAAGTTCTTGGGATTCATCGTCCATGCCAGAGGGATTGAAGCAAACCCTGAACAAGTCCGAGCGCTAAAGGATATCAAGATACCTTCCACTCGAACGGAAATGCAAAGCCTGAATGGGAAAGTGGCCGCCCTAAGCCGATTCATCTCCAAAGCAACGGACAAGTGCGTCCCCTTCTTCGAAGCTCTAAAGAAAGACAAAGGAAAGTTCGAATGGACTGACGAATGCTTAACCGCTTTCCTTAACTTAATCGAACACCTCCAGAAACCGCTGGTACTCTCGACTCCAAGCGAAGGCGAAGAGTTATACCTGTACCTTGCTGTGTCATCTCACGCCCTAAGCGCTACTTTGGTAAGGGAAGACAACCGCACGCAGCGGCCAGTTTACTTTGTAAGTAAGAGGTTTTCGGGGGCAGAAGTCAGATATCCTAAACTAGAGAAGCTAGAATACTGTTTACTTATCACGTCACGGAAACTACGTCACTACTTCCAGTCCCATTCCATCAAAGTTCTGACCGATCAACCACTGAGGTAGGTACTCCATCGTCCCGACACTTCCGGGCGACTACTTAAATGGTGCATTAAACTGAGTCAGTATGATATCACCTATCACCCTCGCACCGCCATCAAGGGACAAGCCATGGCCGATTTCATTGCAGAATTCACTACCAACGAAAGTAAGGAGCAATCGGAAATAGCAGAAGACATTAAGTGGAATCTCTTCGTGGATGGGGCGTCAAACGATCAAGGCTCGGGGGCAGGTGTGGTAATAGTCACTCCTAGGGGAAATAAGCTGCACTATGCCATAAGGTTGGAGTTCGCTACCACCAACAACGATGCAGAGTACAAAGCGGTGATAGCTGGATTAGAACTTGCCTTAGAAATCGGAGCCAATTCTTTGTGTCTTCATAGCGATTCTCAACTTATTGTTGATCAAATACTAGGAGAATTCCAAGCTCGAGAAGAACGACTCATAGAATATTTAAAGAAGACCAAGTTACTTCTCAATCGATTGGACCACTACTTAGTCAAACACATCCCTCGAGAAGAGAACCGAGAGGCCGACGAGTTGGCGAAGCAAGCAAGCGTGCGAGACGGCGCTATTTCCGGAGCGGTAACCATCTCAAGGCAACTGACCCCAAGTTTTGAGCAAGTGAGTCTGATAGCCGCAACTGAAGAAGCAACTTGGATGACTCCCATCTGAGACTACTTACAAAGCGGCACACTACCCAACAGGCGTAACGAAGTCAAGAAAATCTTGAGGAAAGCTTCCCGCTACACAATACAATAGGACATCCTCTATCGGCGTGGATTCTCTAACCCCTTATTAAGGTGTGTCGCTGGAAGGGAAGCCAAGGAAATCTTATCCAACATTCATCAAGGAAGCTGCAGAGATCATACCGGAGGGCAAACTTTAGCAAAGAAGATACTTCGATATGGATATTTCTGGCCCACCTTAAGCAAGGACGCCTTTGATTTCGTCAAGAAATGTGACAGATGCCAGAAGTTTGCTAAGATTCCGCGGCTACCAACAACTGAGATTACTCAAATGGCCAGCCCTTGGCCCTTCGCAGTATGGGGAATTGACTTAATCGGCGAACTACCAATGGGCCGAGGCGGGGCCAAATATGCTATAGTGGCAGTCGACTATTTCACCAAATGGGTGGAAGCAGAACCTCTGAATAAAGTATCTTCAGCAAAAGTTATTAACTTCTTGATCAAAAATGTTCTGTGCAGGTACGGAGTCCCATTCAAAATCATATCAGACAATGGACTTCAGTTTGACAGCGAGGAATTCGCCAACTGGTGCCGAGAGCATGGAATTCACAAAAGCTTCTCATCCATAGCGTATCCCCAGGCAAACGGACAAGTCGAAGCCATCAACAAAATTCTGAAAACTCTAATAAAAAAGAAACTCGAAAAGTCAAAGGGCGCTTGGGTGGATGAACTCCCTACGGCACTGTGGGCCTATCGCACATCTTTCAGAACATCAACAGGACATACTCCTTTCTCTTTGGCATACGGATCGGAGGCTATGCTCCCAGTTGAAACCATCGTGCCTTCCCACCGTAGGATCCACTATAACCCAGAAGAGAACGAAGAACTCCTTCACATGTCTTTGGATCTAATTGAGGAGAGAAGAAATGATGCAGTCCTCAAAGCAGCAGCCCACAAGCAAAAAGTGGCAGCACAATACAACTCCAAAGTCAAGCATCGTACCTTACAAGAAGGGGATCTTGTCCTCAAGCGAATCTTCCCTCGCCCCGGAGCACTAGATCCAATCTGGGATGGACCATATGTAATTCATAAAGATCTCCACAATGGAGCTTATATTTTGTCAACAGTGGACGGAGAGGTGTTCCAGAGGGCATGGAACATCCAACACCTCCGTCGATACTTTTCTTAACTTGTACTGCCCATATGAAGTGAATTAACAAAGAGAATCAGTGGACGTAGGCATTTTCATGCTGAACCACTTTAATAAACCTTGTCTCTTTTTTAACTTGTCCCTTTATACCTTGGCTGCTTGTTAACTTTATCCTTTTCTGTTGAACAAAATCCTGTGCATGTAGCATTTCCATTTAAAGCACTCCACAACGCAACTTCACCCGGACAAGACCTAATAGGTACTATGCGAATCTATGCCCTCGCCAATGGGACACTTTTTCTCCGGCATCCATCTGTTGCGGGTTAACTCATTGCTCGCGACGGCCCTTAAAGCCAACTGTAATGAGCCGATTATAAGCCACCTAGAAGGCCGACTATAGCCAAGGCAGCTCATTACGGCGTTCGGCTCGCTGGCAACTGTGAACCGACTATAAGCCCCAACATAAGGTGTGGCCAGCCATGGGCAGTTCACGGTTGACTATCGGCACCCACGCTAGCCGGCCACAGTAAATCGAATAATACCCATGATTACGGGCCATAATGGCCCGGGTAGTTACTGTGCGCGATCTCGGCTCCGATGTGTCTTAAGTGCGGCTGTGGTAAAAAAGAATTAACTCCCCGCGGATGCGTAAGATGGGTGACAAATGTCTCCAAGACCCACAGCTAGGGAAAGTGACTACAAAGCCCGTTTGCCACGAATTAAGCACATCGAAGGCCTTCCGTGATTGGAAGTTTTACTATTTCACATATTTCAAATTTTATTTAAGAAACTTTTCTCCTATCCTCTGTAACAATCCCTGAAGTACAGGACACAGAACATGAGACATTCACTAATAGAAGCGGATGCTCACATCAAGATACTGGACCGCATCCCATACTCGGTCACACAGGATATTCAAAGCTGCCATCTACAAGCAAAATATAAAGGGCGGTATTTCCTTCTATCATGTGTAAACACGTGACTATAATTTATTCACACTTCACGCTAACATTGCAAGTCATGAAATTATGTTTTAAACAAGAACCTGACATCAAACACAATTTAATTACAAGAATATGCATAGCTATATTTCTCATACAACATGTCAAAATAGCAAAAACATTCAAAGGACAATGGAATCAGCTTAAGTTAAAGAATTACACGACAAGAATAGTGTTGTTTATTACAAGTAGCATAATTACAACCTAAGAGTTACGTTACTATTTTGAGACTAACATATACAACAATGTCAAGTCTACAAAAAGATATCCAGGTCTAATCAAGGAGCCGGCTGCGTCGGAGTCTTATCCTTGTCCTGTTGCCCACCTGTCCAGTCAAGAAAAGAATTCATTAGTGATAAGCAACCAGGTTAACAGGAGGACTGAAAAGAAAAACTTACCAGCATCTGCTCCTTGATCATCTTGACCATCATCCTCTACTTCCACACCTACCTCCTCGACGGCAAGTAACCGCATGCCCTCCTTCACCGCCACTTTCTCCTCCTTAGTAAACCGAGCTGTGACCATGTCCATTCGGAAGGCCGCACCACCCTCTTTATCTGCATCAGCCCTAGCCTCCTCCAGAGCCCGGAGATAAACCCTAGCCATGACCCGGGGATAATCATCGATCCAGGAGAGGTTGCCCTGCTTCCAAGTACGGAAGTACATATCCTGGAGCATTTCGTCCATCATCCTCTCATTCTCCTCAAACTCCCTCGTCCGGGCCTCGGAAGCCGACAACCTTACGACGACGGCATCTCTCTCCAATTGGTATCTCGAGAAGTCAGCCTGAAGGGATTTCCGCATTGCCTCCATCTCATCCTTCAACTTGGCTTGAGTAAGCTCTGTGGCCTCAAGCCTCCCAGATAACTCCTCTATCTGCTCAAGATCCGCTTTCAGAACCTCATCCACCGTGGCAATGGCCATATCGATCCGTTCCTTGCAAATAGCCTCCATTTTCCGCAGTTCGGCTCGGCTGGCCTCTTCCATAGTTTTCTTTAGTCATCCGGAGTCGGCCTCGTGCTGAGAGATCTGGATGGCCTGATCGGCGAGTTGCTTGGCCTGATCGGAAACCACTAACTGCAGTCTTATATTGGCACTCCCAATTTCCTCCCCGGCCTTGACCAGTCGGGCATGATGCCCCATCAACTTCCTGGTCTCCTTAGCAACCCGGTCGATATTTGCCTTAGCTTCGTCCCCCATAGCGACAATCCGAGTAGTAAGCAAATCAAGGTCCAAGGACTTGGCCTCATCAAGCACCCTTACCATAGGATTGCGAGGAAGAAGGTGCTCACCAGTAACCTCATCAAAAGAGATGTCATGAGATGCCGGGTCCAGGTCCGGATGACCCGCAAACGGATTGCGTACTAAGCCAGGATGATCTATTGGGATGACGGTTGGATTCTCAGATGGATGGGGGGAGGGCATAAGCTCGGTATCCTCCTCTGTAATGTCGTGAATAGGCTGGAGCGGGGCCGGGGGTTCAAGAAGAGGTTCAGACGAAGATCGACTCCTCTTCCTCTTCTGTATATCTTCTTCAATAACTCCGAGAAGAGGATGATAGCCAACTATGTCTCCCGGACGGTTAGTACAAGGCTTCGGCTTGGCGGAAGCTTTGAGGAGTTTGTATTGTTCAAGCCTGTGCCGAAGATCTGAGGTCTTGGCCGTTTTGCCCACTCCTGGAGTAAAAATCAAGTATCACCAGTATGCATTGAGCCATCATTCGAGAATAAAAAAGAACAGAGGGAAATTCACCTTGAACCGCAGAGGTTGCCTCAGTAGAAGCGCTCCCGGAAGATAAATCGACGCCGGTCCCAACTTTCTCAGCTTTCCTGGACTTCTCTGTTCCCTCCAAACCTTCGAAGGCTTGGCGGAAAGCGTCATCCGTCCACTCTTGCATCTCGCCTACTTGCCCAGAAGACAAAGCCCTGACACCGTCGCCACCTCCAGTGCCTTCTCCTCCATCTCCGCCTTGCTCCTCCTCCACATCTCCCTCCTCCGGGATAGCTGGACATGTGCTGGGAGAGGGACCGTCAGACTTTTTAAGCTTCTTCCCCCCGGCAACCGGATGTTTCAGAAAGGGCCTCCTTTTGCTGCTCTTCGACTCAGCCCCTTCTCTAGCTTGGGCAGCCTTCTCTTCGGCCGTGTCCCTCTGCTTGACCACGGACTACTGTGGAAGGATCAAGTTGTGCTCCAAAAGTGTAGCGTTCCTGATCAAGTAAGCAGCCGACCTATCTCTTCCAGTAATAGCTTCTATTTCTGCTGCCGTCTGAACCAGGCGATCATTCTCCACGACCGCAAAACCACCTGTTGCTAGCAAAAAATAAAAACACATAAGAAGGAGCATTGCAACCAGAACGGGAATTAAAAATAAAGCTTTGACTTACATCCGGAGGTGAAGCGCCGAATAGAAACGGAATCATCCCTAACAAAAAACCATTCCTTCTTGAACATACTGTACTTGGAGTATAAATCCAGGACCGGCTTAAAGGATACGGCCGATTCTAAGCTGATGTAGGGAGACCCCTTCTTATAGCCTCTCAAGTTGTACAAATACCGAATCTCCCGACTAGAAGGAGGACGCCCATATCTCCTCTGGAAGATGACGAAGAGACTCACCAGAATGGCATAGGAGTTGGGCTGAAGCTGGAATGGAGCTACCTTTAGATATGTGAGAAAGCTGATTACCCAGGCGTTGAGAGGCGGGATGGCACCACACATGCAATGGTATCTGCTGTAGGCAAAATATCCTTCGGGAGGATCATACGGCATCACTACCGCATCCGGCAATAACATGCGCGCTCAGTCGATCCCGAAAGAGCGAGATATAACATCAAGCTACTCGCCCTTGAGAGAGCTAGGGAAGCAATCAGGAGGCAAGTTAAGAAGTTCCTGAGGACCGTATCCATCTACCAATGATCTCGGGGTGGGCCTATGACGGGCAGATCCTGGCTGAGCTGGGGGCACTGAGGAAGGCTCTTCTCTGTCCTGAGATCTCTTCTTCTCCGATCGGGTTGCCACTTTGTGAGGCATTTATCTGCGAAGACAAGAGAGCACATTGTTAGAACAAAGGATGCAGGAATATAAAATGGAAAGTTATCATACTCATCCGGTACTAAGTCCACTCGGCATAAAGTTCATTCGGTATTCGAACCCCCTATCCCATTCGGTAGTCCAGTCATAAAAGTTCATTCGGCAAAAGCAAAACTCACCTGATTCGGCACTACAGTTGATTCAGCACTACAGATGATTCGACACTACAATTGATTCGGCAGGTAAGGGATAACGAAGACACAGGGTCCATACATATAAGCAAACGTGGATGAACGGACCAAATGGTTCGGCGCATAGGTCCGAATGAGGATGTCCGAGCTAAAACAAAGCGCGACATTATGCTAGCATATGCCCCACTTTGGGGGGCAAATGTTGGGTGCGTTTCCACCACCACCGAACCAAGGAGAAGGAGAGCATTGTCGAACCATCTTTCCTCCAAGCACGGCCGGTCCAAACTCCACTTCCAAGCACTGCCAAACCAACTCCATCCACCTGCTACCGAACCAAAGTGCTACCGAACCCTGCCACCCTCCATCCACTACCGGTCCAAGCACTGCCGAACCAACTCCATCCACCTGCTACCGAACCAGAGTGCTACCGAACCAACACAAACCAAAACCACTCCACCTACCACCGGACCAAAATCCCACCGGGCCAAAGTACTACCGGACCAAGACCTCATCTCCAACCATCTACTACCGAACCAAGGCATTGCCGAACCAAAGTTGCCAGGCCAGATTGCATCAGCCCAGGCCCACCAGCAGCTATATACATCCAAGACCCCTGCCCCCAGCCTCACTCTATAAATAGAGGGGCAGGGGTACAACAATGGTGGACAAGTTTGAGAGCTCAAGCACGGAGAGAACTTGCAAACAACTTTCTTTTACTGGTATCGAAGCTTTGTACTTGTAACCTGAACTAAAAAGGAGAAATAATATATAAAGTGGACGTAGGCAAATTCTGGCTGAACCACTATAAGTCTGCGTGTCTTTTACAGTTTAGTCCCTGCTTTTCATATATTTGCATAATTCACCCAAATCATTGAGAACAATATAAAATCAATTAAATCATACGACTTTGATGTGTTTGTCCATTTTTTGTGCAAACAAGTAGCATTCCAGTAGTGATTTTGTATTATGCTTTTTATAATTTCATTTACTTCACCCAATACATAGACATTATTCCAACCTAACAGATTTGCCAATGAATTGCCATTAGTCCATGGGTCAAACCATAGACCGGTTTGTTTTCCATCCTTAAATTTTCATTCAATAAGTTTTATACCCATTCCTCTGCATTTAGGTATATTTACCATGCAAAAGAGTGATGTTTTTCAACTATGGCGGTTTAAATTTTTTGATTTTGAGATATTTTTCCTTCATCCATTTTCCCCATAGTGATTTTCCTTCCGGGAATTTCAAAAATAATTTTAGATTACATGCTTCACTTAAATCTATGATGTTTCTTAATCCTAATCCGCATGTTTTTTTGGCTTGCATATTATTTCCCTTGTAACTTTTTGTCGTTTCCCTCTCTAAATAAAGTTTGCACACATTTTTTTAATTTTATGAATTGCTTTTGCTGGAACGTTTCGAGATTGAATCTAATACATAATGATGGCAACGATGATTGTGTGTATTAGCTCCAATCATACTGCTATTGACAATAATTTGCTAGTCTATCCTTCCAATTTGCTCTGAATCTTGTGCAATCTCAGTCATTAATTTGATTCATGAACATCTTTATGGCAATGATCACTCTTTAATTTTAGTATGCTTAGAATTTCATTCTTTCTTGAACATGCTTTGTTGAAGTATACTTTGTTAAAACTTTAGTTATTGATTTTGATGATAATAACCCTAATAACAACAATATACATTCACATAAAATATGAATACTAATGTTTTGCCAAGTTATATACTATATAGTGTAGGATATTACATAAATATTAAATCGAAGACTGTACTAAAGAATCAAGAAATGGACATGAAGACTCATGAGTATAAAGACCAAGATATGAAGATCTCAAAACTACAGTACATCGTATAGAATCATAGAATATTGTCCCTGGTAGCAATCTTTGATCTCTATCTCTTATATTTCTATTTTTATAATTTTAACAAAATAAATTTTAAAAATAAATTTAAAAATATTATATAAAAGTTTTTCAACATTCAAAATATTTATAAACTATCTTTAATTTTTTTTACAAAGTATCAAATTATTTTACAAAATATAGAGTTTTCAAAACATTTTTTAAAGAAACTAGTTTTCAAAAATTTCATGTATATGTCGACATACATGTTGTAGATATGTCGACATACATATCGTAAATCAGTTTTACAAATTTTGAATTGAAATGTCTATTCGTCACAACTCTTTATGAATGGACGCATCTATTTATAAATTATATATATATATATATGAGGTTTTAAATCGAATTATTGGTTAGTTATTATCTTGTTTTCTTCCGTCTTCTTACTCTCTCAAAATTTCCATTAAACAAAAACAAAATTCTCTTTAAAATCAAATAGAATCAATTCATACTTTTGTGTATTGATTCAATATTACTTTCTTACGATTTTGGAATCATTTCTCTTTCAAACCAAAGATCACAGTGCTGTCCAAGAGGCTATAGGATCTGTTGTATCCAAAATTTAAGAAATTGTCTTTAGAAAAATCATCAAACTCTATATGTAGCACGTTCAAATCAATTGGATGTGCTTTGTAACGTCTGCGAATTTTTCACGTTCGAAAATCGACATCCATACTTTACATCGTACTCGAATGCCATAGATTCGACCGTTCAAATCCGAGTCGCCGGAGCTTATAACAACATTAAGTAAACAACACAGTGGAAAAGAAAAAGAATATAGATATACAAAATCTGATACAATATCCAGATACAATGATGATACAATGAATATCTATATACATCAGAGATATGATACAAGAAATAGCAGCGGAAAAGAAAATGATAACACCAGCAGCGGATAATCTCCATCTCCAAAGCACCCATCCAGAAATGGCTCGAACTCCCAATAACGATGCATAAAGATAAGAAAGTGCAGTCCGATCTAAAGACTGAACTAGCTCCAGAAAATCTACTAATCCTGACTATCTGAAAAACTCAACTCTAGACTGCCCGTGTAGAAAATTTTGAGCACCCAGAGTTTAGGAAAGAAACAATAAACTCCAGATCAGTCGTGGGACTGGTGTGAGCAACAAAAACGGTTTATCTTTAAAAACGAACAACAAAAGAATTTAAAGTCAATTCGCAATGCTTTTGGAAAATGAAACTACCATAAGACCTCCCACCACACACACAATGCAAACGCATAATTGGAGGAGATTTCTTCTTATGATAGTTAAATATGCTTGGTACGAGGAAATTTCTTTGATATTATTACTAGTGCATAGTGTAGAAAACATTTCGAAAATAGAATATTAATCTTAACCAGCATAGACATTTCGAACTATGCCTACTATAACTACCATCTAAACAGTGGGGCGCCACCATAAGTAAATGGCAAGTTCTACAACTAAAACCGTACAGGGTTTCGTATTGGGAATTGGATTTCCAATAATGGTCAGGCTAAGGAACTTCCTATTGCCACATGGAAACTCCTCTGGAAGGACGTCCCGAGAACCTAACCGGATCTCTGCCAACACAAGGCCGGGTTACCTGGGTAACTATTGACACGAGTATGCCATCCCTCAGTTGTAACCAACCTTTATCCGGGGCCCCAGCAACAAATCACAAAGTAAGATATATATATATTTGCGACATCCACATAAGTTAAGTATCTGGGCTCCATACCATGATACCACTTTTATCCAGAAGGAAATGCACATACCCTAAGGGGTGCTACCCCCAATAACCTTGCTGCATCTTTCCTGTTTCGACCATTCCGGGGTGTGAGGTTCGACGAAGTATCGTCCACAAAGCTACGCTTTGTCACAAAGCCATGCTTTGGGTCAACAGATGATTAAAGTAATGATCACAAAGATAAATGATCAAACAAATGATCATATCACAAATGATCAAACAATGATCATCACACAGCAACACTCAGCATGTCACATTACCAAATTGGGAGTATATCGCTGATAACCTTCAACTACATAACCTCTGAGCTCATACGTCTCAAAGAAGGGTGTTAAGCTAAGAGAATAAATTCTCCACCACCAACAGAAATGTATTTGAAAGAAATCGGCTTTATATCTTAAAGTGTAATGTCAGACATGTAACCATACAAGTCTGTTCCGGGTTCGAACAGAACCGAAGGCACTTCTTACGAAGCCCTTGCAATTTCGGGTATTCATAATCCCGATCGGATTTCCCATCACTTAGGGGATCTCTATACCATGAGCTACCCAGTGCAGAGACAATCGATAGGTTATCCTATCGTTCTCGCAAACACCCAGTCTTCAACACCGGTCTTCAAATGCTATCCATATACGACGTATCACTTATTTGGAATGGGTTATGTGACACAAAGGTCCTCTCCCGGCTGCACCGAATAGTGAGCGTAATAATCAAAAACGAATGGATAATGGGATTTCAATTAAGTCACAACTTAATACTTCAAAGCTTTCTTTCAAATGGTTTAAACAAATTACCATTTTAAATCTTTTTAAACAAAAAGATTCATTTCACAGATTTCACCCAATTTCACAAAAAAAAATTCATTCATAGATTTCAAAACAATTTCCTTTTCGAATGGTTTAACAAAACATCATTTTAAATCTGTTAAAAATAAACAGATTCAATTCATAGCTTTCAAAAAGAATTCATTCATAACTTGGAAAAACCATTTTTTCAATTCAATCTTGAAATTCCTTTAATTAAACTGGAATTTCATTTCTTATCTGAAAGCTTTTATTCTTTTAAAACAAACAGTTTTCATTTTGGAAATCTGATTCATTTATACGAGTTAAGGTTCTTGGGTTAATTTCAAATTCTCAAAATTTATACTTTTAAAATGGTTTAACACATATATAACTAGTATAACATCTTTAATCCCTAGTTTCAAATCATAGAATTCAATTTTAAATCTTGAATTTAAGTTTAAATCAAATTTATTTAAACTTCAAAACTCAATCAAGTTACTCAAAATAAATTTCATCTTTGAAATTCCATTTCAAAAGTTTTTCACATTTAAACCCAATCCATTTCCAAAACATTTGGTTTTAAATATTCAACTTTTAACTATTTCAAAATCTGTGACTTAATCGATTTCCTCGTGAAATCCATATTTGTGTGTGTATGGTGTGGTCTAGGGGTTTAACACAATAATGCAACATCATTCAATCATCACATATCAGAATACAGAAATATAGTTGATAAGCGGTATAATGATAACGCTTATCTTTTCATTCACCGATCACAGATCACAGATAATATATTACATTCATCCCAGATAAATAAACTACAGTACAGGTCACACACAAATCAAAATATATCACAAAGCATCATAGATCAGGGAATATCAAACAATTCAATCATTTAATAGAATCCAATATCAATAAGTAAGGTTAGTTAATTGTCTGATTAATTCAAATTAGATTTATTACTTATGAATTACTAATCCTGGTTAATTAATATTACAAATCATTTTGATTAATTATTCTTTAATCATTTATTAATTAAAGATTAATAATAAATTAATAAACTTTTAATTATAATTCATCAACCTTTAATTATTTAAATAATTTTAATTATTTAACTCACCATGTAATTAATTATCTTTAAATTAATTACTTAAATTAATTATTCCTCAATTAATTATCATTCCTTAATCACCTTCATAAATTAATTATCCTTAATTAATCATTCCTTAATTACTTGGTTAATCAATCTTAAATCATTAATTAATATCGAATTAATTATTCATTAATTAATTTATCATTAATTATTTCTTAACAAATCACATTAATTTAATTAACCTTTAATAAAAAAATTAAAATTAATTAACCCTTAGTTAATTACCCTTTATTTAATTACATTAATCAATTAATCATTAATTATGTCTTAATCACATTAATTTCCACTAGTTACTTTATTAAGTGATTATTCTTAATTATCTTCATTAATATCAAAATCTTCAATTAATCCAAATCATAAATAAATCATCATTAAATCTTTATTAATCAAAACTATTTATTTAAAACTTGGGTTAAAAAGTTTTTCAAAAAATCTATGTTTTGTTTCAAAACTGAAACTGTTTTATATCCCACCCGAGTCCAAACGCTCCCTGCTTCGAGTTCCCCCCGAATCAACCCGATACCATTTTCTCTGTTTTAAATTTTAAACTGTTACCCAAAAAAAATGCGTGAGTAAAACCCGAGTCTTCTCCAAGAATTCCCCGAGACCATCGCGAACTACTCCAGACTCACGACCATCCAGCCGTGCACGTGCACACGGCGGCGCCGGAGCTCTGGCGAACCTCGCCTCACTCAACAAGTCACGAATGATCAAAACATTTGAAATCCCTGATCAAAACAATACGCAAAAATCCAAAGCAAAACTTCACCCATCGTTCGGAAAACTGAACTCAACCCTCCCCAGTAATTCGCTTCGCCTCACTCACGCCGACCACCTGAGGCGCCGTGACTCCGGCCTCACCTCCCCAATCCTCCACGCCACCATTTCCCTGAAGCTCGTGCAACTCGATCACTCCTAGAGGTCGAACACGCCATGATACAGACAAGTTCAAAAACTTGAACATAAACCCTAGAATGTCCTCGTCCTCTTAATCCACGAAATAGGAAAATTATTTGACATTTTTCTCGAGATCATGGATGGTTATATTTGCTTCAATTCAAGTTTCAATATTTTAAATTGATTCAATTATCTTAAATTTGTGAAAATGAAATTTTTATTCAATTACGAACTACTCAACGAATATGAAACTAAAATTCTTCGTTTTAAAAAAAATCATGTTTTGCTGTAAGGAATCAAACTATGAACTTGAATTAACTTTTTATGACAATCGAATTCATCAAAGTATATTCGATTACCTGGAAACAAAGTTTTCCAATAGAAATGTTTCATTAGCATATTAATTAAGCTTTGAAAAATCTTGTTTGAGGATTAAACATCTTGATTGATGGAAACTTAAAGTTTTAGAATGATCAGTTGAGAACAAATTTGAGTTTGAATGTAAACAACCTATAATCCATAACAGTGAAGACCAATATGCAGAGCAACAGATTTTATATTCAAAGATAATGCATATACAATACCACATGATCAATAACTATCCTGAACTGATTTTAATTAAACTTAAAATTTTAAACTTGATTTGTACTCACAGGTAAAGGAAACAAAGAAGGTTTGCTCACTTGTATGAAGAGCAGAGGATACAGGGAAGCTTTTGTTCCCAGGCTTGAAATGTTTTTTTTGAAAAATTTGACATTGCTTCAGGCTTTTGAATTTACCTTTAGCTCAGTTGAATCTGATCATCCACATGCCTGACTAAGATGCATTTGCATGTCTCAGATTAGTATCGGGTTGAAGAACTTACTTTGATCAGGATGATCTGTTCTTGTTTAAATTTGCTGCTGATTTGTTTTGATGTTTAGTTTTGTTTTAGTTTGAGATGAACGAAATGAAAATGAGGTTGGTTGATGTATACACACTGAGTTTACAAGTTTATATTATTTTGTACAAGGTGATGTATTAATTTTGTACAAGGCATGGCTGAAGATGATGTTAGTTATGGGCTAGAGATACTTGCATTTAAATGCCTATGTACCTTATGCTTTTCCACCTTACCTATTTTGCAAGTTACACTTACATATTTTGGTGGCTAAAGTGATGCTGCATTTTTACTTGCCCGGCAAAGATGGAAACAGTTAACTTGTTTCTTATTTTGCCTTATTTTATTTTATTTTTCTTTGTCTTAAGCTTTATTACTTTGTGGTGATATAAATCAATTTCTATTTCTAACTTTTATATTTGTTATTAGTTTTACTTTACACAATTCATCTTATCTTCATTTGTTTGTGCTTCATACAAAATTGTCATAGTATACATTTCATTTTTTATTATTTTATAGTTTGATTACCAAATATTAATTTATAACTTATATTTTATTTTATACTTTTTATTACTTTTTTAAAGAAAATTCATTTTGAACTTCCAAATCAAACTTTTGTTTATAATTCTATTCAATTGAAAATATTTACTTTGAGTTTCAAATTCAATTTATAAAATAAATAAATATACATTTCTTATTAAATTTGAAAATTTCAAACAAATTCATAATTTAATCCAAAAATTTAATTAAATTATAAATTTGAATTCGTCATTAAACTGGGATCGTTACATGCTTGGTAGCCCGAAAATCCAAGTGGGTGTGCTTGTAGCCCATTAAAATCAGTAGGTATACCCTGAGCTCAGAAAATCATGAGGGTGTTTCTTGTAGCCTCAGAATCGAGATTATAATTGGGTTCGCCTTTTGCCCGTTTAAAGATCCACATTTGAAAAGAAATATGTACAAGAAATTTTACAGGACTCGATGTAGGAGAAATCGAACCAGTATAAAATTCCTGGTGTCTTCTCTCTAACTCTATACTTTATTTTATAGCTTTTATTTTGTTTGTGATAGCATCCATGATTGATTGTTGATATAATTCTATATTGAAAATATGTGACTCAATATTAAACTTGAAAGAAAATTAAAAATATTTAAAAAAGTTAGAAAATACTATTCATCCCTCTAATGTTTAATTAGCCTTAAGATCTGTAATTTCGCAACCCACACTTGGTATCAGAGCACTAGTTTCTCAAAAACCTTGTAATTTGATTTTTCAAAAGTTTTAATGGCTAGCAAAACTGTTGGTACGTTTGTTAACACTTTTTTCAAAGGACAAACTACTACTAGACCCTCAATTTTTAATGGCAGTAACTACACTTATTGGTCATGTAGAATGAAAATTTACTTATAGTCTAATGACTTAGATATTTTGAGTGTCATAAAAAATAAGTACACTGAACTTGAGACTAATTTTGCACAATAATCTGCTGACCAAAAGGCACTTGCAATAAATAATTCTAGAGCCATGAATATTTTGTTTTTTTACTAAAAATGAATTTAATAGATTCTCTATTCATAAGTCTGCATATGAAATTTGAAGAAAACATCAAGTTACACATGCATGCACTAGTAAAGTGGAAGAGTCTAAAATTTCCATACTAACTAATCCGTTTCAACTGTTTAAAATGAATCCAAATAAATATATTTATGACATGTATTGTAGATTTCAAGATATAGTGCATTCATTAGTTGTATTAGGTAAGAAATTTTCTAAAGAGGATCAGGTTAGAAAAATCCTCAATTCACTGTCTTCGGAGTGGGATCAAAATTCACTAGCAATAAAAGAGACTAATGATATTAGTACTCTGAAGATTGAAGTGTTATTAGGAAATTTAATGTAATATGAAGTAAAATTATAGGGAAGAAGAAAAAGTAAGGCAACGGAAAAGAAATAAATCACTTTTAGTGCAATAAATGACGACAAAGATTCTGACAATGAAAATGATGAAGAAATTGCCTTCAGGACCAGAAAATTTAGAAAATTCCTAAAGTGTGGGAAAATGGATAATTTTTGAAAACTCGAAAGCAAGACCTTTAGAACTGGAATTGAGACTAGATGGTTCAACTGTGACGAACCCGGTTATTTTCAGAGAGACTGCCTGCATCTAAACAAATCGAAGATCTCACGAGTTAATGATTCATCTAAAAAAGAAAAGGGCTATTCAGCAGCTTTGAATGATTTAGACACTTCCTCCAGTGCCAATGAATCAGATACTGAAAATGTGAATATGTATTTCACTGTAATAACAGATTAGTCAGAACTGATAAACAAAAAGTGGCAAAAATGGTACATTTTATCTAATAATTTTCTTGTCATTTTTTTGATCGATTATGGTTCTTAGGAATAACATATAGATAAATAATAATATTAGAAGAACTAAAAGTTACCGTTTGGCGCTACTGGACCTTTTGGCGATTAGGAGATTAGGCGATTCACGAATTGGTGATTAGGCGATTCACCCTAATTGGTGATTAACTCTTTGTCGTCATGCAGATCTTTCCTTTCTGGTCTCAGCTCACCTTCCCTTGGTTTTAGCTGCCGCGTTCCCTTTGCTGCCTCTCCTAACGCGGCTGCCATATGGCCTTCCCCACAGATCTCACTCAACAATCATCCCTTCCACCGGATCCACCACCGCCCCCCTTGGATCCTCTGCCTGGATTTACTGCTACAACTGATATTGCTAAATCGGATCAGATTAATGATAGTTTCACTCTAGTTCAGTCCAAAAAATGGAAAAGACAAGCCAAATTTGTACCGTAATATACTCCTAGAAATAACGCCTCCAACCAATCTCAGAAGGAATTGCGCTCTATTCAACGTCCACATATTATTCAGAATGTTGCCTTTGCGGAAAGTAGTCAAAATAAGCCTATCCAAGCTTAGAATGGAAATGTTTCCAACAGTTGGAATTTTTCCACCACGTCTAGTCGAGCGTGGAATGAAGTTGTTAAGAGTAATAATATTCCTGTTTCGATTCCGTTAAAGTTTAACAAACCTCGAGATTTTAATTCAATGAAATGTGCTAAAATGTCTGCTGAAGTGGTTCAGAATGCGAGAAAACAGTGGGATAATGCCTTAGTGGTTTATGTGGTTGCCTAAACCATATTATCCGTATTTCAGGGATTACATTTCTAGAGTTTGGAAACCGGTTGAGGAATTTCCTATATTCTCTAAAGAAAATGGATTCTACATTATTAAATCTAATAACAAATCAGATTGTGATAGAGTCTTAGAAGGAGGTCCATATTACTATAATAAGAAGCTTATGATGATGAAGAGATGGATACTTGGGATGAAGCTTAACAAAGAACTGGTCCATACCATCCCGATATGGGTTCGGTTTCCTAATTTACCGCTAGATTATTGGAAAGAAGAAGGGATTAATCGCATCGCTTCAGTTCTTGGTACCCCTATCAAATTAGACAAAGTTATGGAGGGTATAATTAAGATTACTTACGCTAGAGTTCTAATTGAAATCAAAAATTCATTTGAATTTCCTAACAAGATTCCTATCTATCGGAGACGGATGAGATTATTTGGCAAGAGGTGCTATATGAATGGAAACCGGTCATTTGTCCAAACCGTCTAAGTTTTGGACATATGAAATAACATTGTCAATTCGTAAAGTGTGGAAATCGAAAGAATCTCAGCTGAGTAAATCAACAGAGAACAACGCTATGAACATTGATGAGGAGATTCATTATGACAATAGTATAAATATATTGTCCAGTAACACAAATATTCCTTTAAACCCAGATATCCCGGAATCAGTAGGCGTTAACCAAGACAAACATAGAGACAGTAATATTATTATCACAACAGAATTGAATGCCAGTGAAGTTAATAAAGTCCAGTCGATAGGTCACTCTTCGACTAATAATAAAAATACAAATCAATAGAAAATATCTTATTCAAGTTCTGAAAAGGTTAAACAGAATACAAAGATAGTAATAGAATTGGAGATCTCTGAAGTTTCGTGTTCTGCTGATCAACAATCTACTATGCAGGTGGAGATATCTGAACCTCAAGATGCTCCTATGCTAGATTCTGATAAGAAAGATCGGGGACATGATTCCCAGAGTGTCGCCAGAAATAAATCATCTCGCAAAGTAAGACCAGAGGAAGATCCTTTTGAGTTCTCGGCCACGACATCCTCAAAAGTCATTGAAAACCTCGCATGGTGTATGCTAGTATCACAGCTGAAAGGCAAAAACAAAAAGTCAAAGAAATAGAAGTCAGTAGGGGATGCTACTTCCCCGATGAAAAGTAGCTCTTCAGACAATAATAATTATATCGAGTTCCTATTTTGGAACATCCGAGGTATGAATGCCTTATCTAAACAAATGGAAATTTTATGTTAAATTCTAGCAGATTTTCTTTCTTAGGCATTATAGAAAATAAACTAACTTCTGGTAACATAGAAAAATTCATGCACGGAGTAAACATTAACTGGAATTACACTTTTAATCTTTCTACTGGACAGAGAAGCAGAATTTTAGTTATGTGGGATACTTCTAAATGGTCCAGTATATTACTGCACTCTAATGATCAATTTATATCTTGCATTTTACATAATGCGAGTGGGGTAAGTATTCTATGCACGGCGATTTATGCTTCTAATGATGATTTTAAACGTGCGGAGTTATGGAATTATATTGAAGAGCAATCTAAATATTTTAATCTTCCTTGGATAGTGGCGGGGGATTTTAACTCTATTCTCTCGTCTGAAGAGAGACTTAACAATGGCAAGTTCACTTTGATGGGGGATAAGGGATTTATTGATTGCATTTCGACTTCTAAATTAGTGGAACCTAATTTTACTGGTAATTTCTTCACTTGGAGAGGAGGGCAAAATTTCTCTATACATAGCAAGATAGATCGTGTTTTTGTTAACTCACTATGGTTGGACGTTTTCTCGCAATTTGGTATTAATTTTGGCAATCATTCTATAAGTGATCACAGTCCTATTTTTGTTAACCTTATGATAAATGATATTAAACAGAAAAGGATACCTTTCAAATATAATAACTCATGGCATATGCAAGTTGGATATTTCTCTTCACTTGGTGATGCTCTGTCGCAAGAAGTTCATGGTAATCCCCTCCATATATTATCATGCAAGATAAAATCTGCAAAATCAACATTAAAGAGTTGGGTTAAAAATAAAGTAAATATATAAGCTATGCTTACTCAATCAAAAGAAGAGGCTAATGAATTATATAAGTTGCTTGTTCAAAACCCTTCGGATGCTAGTCTAATTGAGCAATATTCTCTGAAGTATGCACAGATCCATCGATAATGAATAAAATGGATACTGAGACTGAACAAAAAATGAAGCTAAATTGATTAATTATAGATGATAGACCTACAAGTTTCTTTTATAACAATATTTATGTGAGGAATCCTGGTCGTAAATGTAATTTTTCTCTAAATGCTGATGGCTCATGGACTTCAACATTAGAAAATTTAGCAAAAGAAGCAATTAATTACTTCTCTACTCTATTTTGTGCATCTCAGGATAATGTCCAATTTCCAGGCATTATTTGCGAGAAAATCCTAGTTGAAAATGCAAGAGAAAATTTATGCAAACGATTTCAACTCGAGGAAATCAAATCTGCCATTTTCCAAATTAATGATAATAGTTCCCCGGGACAAGATGGTATGAATGCTAAATTTTATAAAATACATTGGGAACTTCTTAAAAATGATATTTGGAATGCAATGAATGATATTCTCCAATCCGGAAATATTTTTAGAGAAATTAATCATACATTCATTTGTTTGATTCCAAAAAAACTCTATGCGGTTGAAATCGAAGATTTTAGACCTAATTCTCTTTGTAATGCCATCTATAAGATTTTAGCCAACCTCCTTTGCAATCGACTAAAACCATATATGAATGACTTCATCTCATATAACCAAAATGCTTTCATCCCAAGGAGAACAATCACTGAAAATTCTCTTCTTGCATATGAAATGGTGAGAGGATTTAATAGGAAAAATTCCAACAATTTTTGCCTGAAAATTAATTTACATAAAGCCTATGATAAAATCAATAGATAATTTATTCATCACATGTTGATATCCATGGGATTTTTAATCTTATTTGCTAACCTTATTTATGAATGCATTTCGACGCCTACTTTTTCGGTGATCATTGATGGTTCTCCTTATGAATTTATTGAAAGCTCGAGGGGTTTACGTTAAGGTGACCCCCTCTCGCCATATCTATTTTCAATGGCGATGGAATTTCTTACTATATGCCTTGATGTGGAGTACATGAAAGGAAATATCACCCTATTTTATAATATTGATCCTATCATTACTCATTTACTTTATGCTGATGATATATTAATAATGGCTAAAGCTACCATAAAAATGCAGACTGTATTCGACAAATTTTCCAAAATCTGAACTGTTTCACCGGGCTGAGCATAAATGAAGGAAAATCCACTTTATTTTTAAGTAAAGGGGTCAATAATAAGCAGCAATTGGTTGATATTCTCAATATTTGTATTGGCAGTCTTTTAGTTACTTATTTAGGTATTCCATTGTCCAATAACAAACTGAAAACTAGGGATTTTGGCTCCCTTATAGACAAAATTAATAAAAAGATCAGTCATTGGCAAAACAAGTTACTCAACATTAGTGGTCGAATAGAATTGATTAAAACAGTTATTCATCCTCTGATTCAATTTTGGATGCAATTATCCCAAATTCCTATTTCTGTAATTAATAGAATTAATTATATTTGTGCCAATTTCATATGGAAATCAAAAGTGCACAAAATGAGTTGGCATGATGTGTGTAAGCCCAAACAAGAAGGTGGCCTTGGCATTAGGAAATAGAGGATACAGGTAAAGCAGTTGCAATCAAATTGGTTTGGAAATACATTCAAGGGGACACTTTGTGGGCCAAGTGGATGAAGGGCAAATATTGCAATAAAAACAATTTCTGGACAGCTGACATGAATAACAATGCTTCTTACACATGGAAGTTATTGCTCAGAGCTTGACAATGGTGCAAAGGATTGATTGATAGGAAAATTGTCAATGGTGATAGCACAGAATTGTGGTCAGATCCTTGGCTGAATGGGTATTCATTAGTTGAAAATTTTGGATTCAATGCTATGTATATTGCTGGTGGTAACAGTAAAAAGTGTCTAGACTGATTTCTAATAACAACTGGAAAAATAATCTGATCAGTGTTCCTACTCAAGTCTAGAGTACTATGAAGAACATCAAAATTCACAGACAATTGAATCAAGATTACTGGTTATGGTTGCTAAGTAATAAAGGACAATTTAGTATGAATTCAGCCTGGGAACATATTAGACATAAACATGCTGAGCTAAATTGGACTAGTGTCATTTGGAATCATTTTTGTGCTCCTAAAATGTCCACTTGTTCCTTATTAGCTATTCTAAATAGATTGAACACAAAAGACAGAATATCCAAATGGAATAGTGGCATTGACAGATCGTGTGTTTTCTGTTTAACTCAATATGAGCATAGAGATCATCTTTTCTTTAATTGTGTTTACTTACAACAGATTCTAGCAAATATAATGCAAAAATTCAATATAAGCTTCGGCAACACCTCTGAAATTTCTCAAAATTTGGAAATTTTATGTCAACAACAAAACAGTCTACTTCATAACCAGATTACGAGTATAGCTTTTACTACCATGATCTGGCATTTATGGTGCAAAAGGAACTCTATAGTTTTCAAAAATATTGAAATTCCATCCCAATTGAGAAAAAACTCATAATTCAAGACTGTATCTACTTAATTAAAGCTCGGTTGGAGTATAAGAATGCTAGTAAGAAAGTAGAGCTTACCTTGTCAAACTTCGAAATAGCATCTGCGCCTCAGAGGGACTGGCACCCGCCTTGAGCTCTCTGTTTCTTCTCTATGTCCGTCCATGAGTTTTTCCTCAGCTCTGTTGGATATTGAGCATGATTTTTTCCGCCATTTTTGAGTTGAAGATCGTAGTTTTTATTTTAGATCTTAGTTGATTTGGTAAAGTGGAGTTGGCTCTATCTCTTCAGAAGACTTTTCGTGATTTTCTTTTCTACCTCGTGAGCTTGGTAGCTGTTTGTTGTTCTGATGATTGATTGTGTGCCATGTGGCCAGGCTGGCTTTGTTTATTTTCTTCTTTTGTAGTGTTTTTCCTTTTTCTTTCTTTTTGGTCAGTTCACCCTTGTTGCTTGTTTCGATGGTTTTGAGTGTGTTTATCTCTGTTTTTACTCCTCCGTCCATTTGACAACTGTGTGTTATGGCAATGTGTACTATGGTATTGTTAATATACGGATATAATATGTACTCTTTTTCCTGGCAAGGTACCCATTTAGGTTAGGGGGTTGTGAGGTTTTAACGAGGCATATTATGGAAGTATATATTTTTCCCGGTTTGTTAATAAGTACCTATTTTCCAAAAAAATATATTAGAAGAATATAAGTACATAAGTGTATACATATAGAAATATATTATCTTAGTTTTATTTTTGAAAATTTCAGGCTATATGTTGACATACCCTCAGGTCATATGACGACACACGTGCCAGAAAACTAAAATTTTAAATTTCAATTCGAATTTCAAAATTCTCTCTCTTTTGCACTTACTCTCATGTTCTGAAGTAGCACCTTATTAACCAGAGAACATGACTCTTCATTCTCTATTAATTAAATCTATCTTTATCCATTCATCATTCATTTTATTTCAAATTTCAAATATCTCTTCATTACCTTATCTCCTCAAAACTGAAAAATGGTTTCCTCTAATCAAAAACCTAAAACCATAAGGCTCTCTAAGAGAACTAAAAGCTTTATCTTTAATGAGAAAGATGCCATTAAAGCATATATATAGTATACTACTTCTGAAATATTTTTCCCTGAGGATTTGCTAAATCGAAGATTTTTCTTCTTATGGTTTATAAGCTCTTAATTTTGAAAATGAAATTCTTAGTTTAATTAACTCTCCTCAAAATGATTTTATTTGTTATCCGGATTTGGTCAAAATGTTTTATGTGAATTTAAGTGGAAAAACTTTTCTAGGAGAAAAGGGAAAATTTTAGAGTAGTGTTAATGGTACTCAAATTGTTTTAAATTGTGAACTTTTCAGTAATATTCTTGGTTGCAAATCTAGTGTAGTTGACCTATCCACTTTTCAAATTGATGACCAAAATCATGAGGTTTTTCATGATATTTTTGAAAGTGGTGAAGAATTTGATTTTTAAACACAAGAATCTTCGACCAAAATCAAAACTTATGAGTCTTATTTTATAACAAAGTATCACTCCAAGGATGGGTAATTACAATAACCCTACTCAAAAAGTTCTTAAAGCTCGTTTCACCATTTGGGGTCATTACAACATCAATTGGACATAAGTCATTTTAGATAACTTGTTCAAAAGAACATTTCTAGATACGAGAACACACTCAACTATGGTGTGTGTGTCATACTAGAATTTTCATATATTTCAGTGTTGATTTAAGAGGAGAAAAATCTATTCTTCGAAAAGTTTTCAACAAGGCCAACATCTCTCTTATGCACATTCCACCATTTTTCAGACCATATGAGACACTTCTTGAAAAAGAACAAATATTAGCATATGAAGAAGAACAAGAAATACAACAAGAAAAAGAAGAAGAAGGCGATGAGATGAAAGTGGAAGAAGAAGAGGAGGAGGAAGAAGTGGATACTTCGTTAGAAAGTTTTGACAAACCATCACACCCCTCCAACAAAGAGATCATACAGAATCAAAATAAGCTTCTTAAAAACCAAAGGAAGCATAAGCGATCATTTAGTAAAAAGTTCACCTCTCTTTCCAACAAAATGGACAAATACTTTGGAAAGATCATTCGCAAAATTGGTGGCTCTTCATCATCATCTATATCTTTCTAAGCATATCTAGTTATTTCTTTATGATATCGAGCTTTGTATTGTGGAAAGTTCATGTTGTTTTTATGTATTATCTTTTATTAATCTTTGAAATCCATGTACCTTTCAATTCCAAGTAATGAAATATATCTCTTACTGTCCTATATTGTTTATTAGTCTCTAAAAGTTATAAATATATAATGGTACAAGTTCGAAATAAAAACTATAAGAAAAACATAAATTTTGCAATTTATAACATGTGTGTCGACATACATGTATCCTATATGTCGACATATAACGAGCAGTTGGCAGTTTTTTTAAAATTAAAATTAAATAACAACCACCTATTCAACTCATTCCAAATTACTTTTCACTCCTATGTAAGTCTATTTATTTTAGAAAACTCACTCATCATTTTATTCTATACTCTCTTTTCATTCTTAAATATCTTTTTACAAATATTTCATCTCCACATCAGAAATTATGTGAAAATCTTAAACAAAATCTTCAATCTTTTAAGAATATTCTCACTTTTATCTTACGAAATCAAAGGCATTTAGAGTTAGGTCAAATGCAGATGATTAGGGAACAAGAAAAGCATTTCGTTGCCATTTAGTGAATGATTTCTTCCTTAGTTAAAAATGAACCATCCAATAATCCAGAGTATACTATTAATAAGGATAATGAAGATCGGGATACCATCAAAGCAAATCCAATCTTTGGGTCCGACGGTTAGGTTGAAGTTCGATGAAATGTCTAGTTATTTGGTTTGGATTTGACATGTAAATAAATAAATAAATAAATAAATATATATACACACACACATACATACACACATACATATACATATACATATATACTTTTAGAATTTGGTTTGATTGATTTAGTGTGTATATTTGGACTATATTTGAGTTGTTTAGATTGTTTATACTACGCATTGACATTTGGACATGTGTTTTTTGAATGATTGAATAATATATAAGTTTGATTAATAAAAGTAAGTTGTGTTATCTTATTGCTTAGTATAAAATAATACATATTTTCCAAGAATATCATATAATTTATCATCGTCTAAAATCACCATAATCATATATATCATTATTAACTTAGTTTTTGATTTTTGAATCTATAGTTTCTATGTGTTTGATTTAAGAGTAGTTTTTATTAACATCAAATTTTGTTGATGACAAATGATCAGAAGAAAATATAAAATATACACATGCATATATGCAGGGGGAGTTATCCGACTCAGGAGGGAGCTATATCATATTTTATATACAAGATATTAACAGCTGTCATCATCAAAAAGGGAGAGATTATTCATACCTTAGTTATTGATTTGGGTGATCATAACCTTAATAACAACAATATACGGTTATAAAATATGGATACTAAAGTTTTTCCAAGTTATATAGTATATAGTGCATGATATTACACAGGTATTGAATAGAAGACTATATGGTATAAAGACTTAAGAAATGGACATGAAGACTCATGAGTATAAAGACAAGGATATGACGATCTAAGACTATACTATAGTGCATAGAGTCATAAAGTATTGTTAAAGTCTCTAGTAGAAATCTTTGATCACTATTTCTTATTTTTCTATCTTTTATATTTTGAACAAAATAAATTTTAAAATATTTTATAAAAGTTTTCAACATTCAAAATATTTATAAACTATGTTTAAAATGTGTTACAAAGTATCAAATTATTTTACAAAGTATAGAGTTTTCAAAACATTTTTCTAAAGAAACTAGTTTTCAAAAATTTCATGTATATGTCAATATACATGTTGTAGATATGTCGACATACATGCTGCAAATCGGTATTTCAAATTTTTAATTGAAGTATCTATCCATCGCAACTCTTCATAAACATACTCATCTATTTATACACTATATATAGGAGGTTTTCAAAGAATTTTTAGTTAGATATTATCTTGTTTTCTTCCATCTTCTTACTCTCTCAAAATTCCATTGAATATATACAAAATTCTCTTCAAAATCAAATAGAACCAATTCATACTTTTGTGTATTGATTCAATATTACTTTCTTACTTTTTTGGAATTATCTCTCTCTCAAATCAAAGATCAAATTGTTGTCCAAGAGGCTATAGGATCGGTTGTATCCAAAGTTGAAGAACTTGTCTTTGAAAAAACCATCAAACCCTAATTGCATTTGACTCGGTGTGATTGCAGTCCGTTCAAATCAATTGGGTGTACTTGGTAGCTCGAAAATCCAAGTGGGTATGCTTGTAATCTGTTAATCCGGGTGGGTGTGCTTGTAGCTTGTCCAATTAAGTGGGTGTACCCTGAGCCCGAAAAATCTGGAGGGTGTGTCTCGTAACCTTGGAATCGAGATTGTAATTTAATTTTCCTTCTGCTTGTTTAAAGATTGACATTTTAAAAGAATCTGTACAAGAAATTATATGGGAGTCGATGTTGGAGAAATCTGAATCGGTATAAAATTCCTGCTGTTATCTCTCTGACTCTCTGCTTTACTTTATTACTTTTATTTTATCTGTGATTGCATCTATAATTGATTGTTGATATAATTCTATGTTGAAAATCTGTGATTCAATATTAAACTTGAAATATTTAAATAGTTTACAGAAGTTAGAAAACATTATTCACACCCCCTTTAGTGTTTAATTAGCCTTAAGATCCATAATTCCACCACCACATACTTTACTTTTGAATTCACTAATTTACAATCCAGTATAATCATTAGGTTTTTCAATGGTTTGTATTTGCACTTTGTATATCTGCATTCAAAAACAATAACAAGACATCTTCACATAATAAACGAGTAATACAAGGTTTGATTCTATTAGTAGTTTTATATTTTCAAGAATTTGCTCTACTTCCATTAGAATTGAAAAAAACTCCATAGAAATTATGAATAGATAAGGTGAAAATGGGTCTCCTTGTCTAATTCCCCTATTACTATGAATGAAACCATTGGGAGATCCATTGATAAACATAGAATATGTAACATTATTTATACATTCTTTCATAAGATAACAATTTTTTTCATGAAAACTCATTTGTTTCACCATGTGTAAAACGCCTATTAATTTTATCGAAAGCCTTATGCAAATCAATTTTAATACCCATGACATTTCTACTATTTTGATTAAAATTCCTTATTAGATCATGTGTTAACAGTGTGTTTTCTACTATAAGTCTTCCTGGAAAAATAGCTCTTTGGATTTCAAAAATTAGATATTTTTATATTTTCATTCTATTACATAAAATATTAGCAATAGTTTTATACATAAAATGACAACAGGCTATAGGTTTGCAATCCTTTAATCTAGTAGGAATTGTAATTTTTGGTACAAGTGTTGTAACAACCCGCATATTTTACGATTATATATTTAAATATTTTATTTAAATATAGCGTCGTTGGTCGGATTAAAGTCCAAAAAGCTACTTTTTGCAAACAGTCGAATTGGGACTCGAGACCACTTCCATTGAGTCCAAAATGGCGTTTGTGACTTTTTTGAGTATAAGCTTCGATATGTTTGGAGTAAGTTGAATTTTGCTATTTTCTAAGTGGGCTTTTGGGTTTGGGTTTCACCCAACTCATTCTATTACCCTAACTCAGCCCCCTCCTCTCTATTCACTCTCATGTTTCCTAACACTCTCAAGCTCAACTGATAATGGGGGAAAAAGATTGGAAATAGAAATTCAAAACCCTAGTTTCCTTTTGCAAGCTTCAATTCTTGCTCCAAAATCATGGCAAAGCTTTGGTAAGTATCTCCTTCTTCTTCTCCAACTCATTCTCTCTTTGATTTCAGAAATTTCCTAAACCTAACTTAGGAAATGTTCTTCTTTTGAGCTTAGATTCAAGCTTCTTGAGTTGAAGTAGTTGATTGGTTGATCTTCTTTTGCTTTCAAGCTTTTCATTCATTGTTTTTGGGATTAAAGGTGAGATTTTTATCTCACATCTATGTCTATAACTATCCTTGATTGTTAGGTATGAATTCCTAACATCTTCACATGTTCATTTGATTTTGGTTTGGATTGATTTGGTGAACATTTCAATTTTTGTTGTTTTAAAGTTAAAACTTTGAAAATCCTAGCTTTGATTTATGAACATGCTATTGGTGGTGTTTCGGAGAGCCTAAAGGGTTGGGGTGTCGATTGGCAAAAGCCCCTAAAGTACATTGCTCGACCGGTTGAAAATGGAGAGAGTTTTCACTTTCATTTGATAGCCGTTTATTAAAAAATGTTCGTCACCAGACGTCTGCAGGAAAGATCAGACGTCTGGAGTTTGTTTCAGAGAATTTCCTGAAACTTACTGCAGATGTCTGAGTATATACTACAGACGTCTGGAGTATGTAACCTGCTCTATTTTGCCTGTTTTGCCTATTTAGCTTGAGATTTCAATTTTTATCAATTCGTGATTATCTGATTTATTGTTATCATTTATTATTGACTTGATGACTTCTTTTTCGGGATTTTTGAGAATATCCATTTCGATGGATTCAGTATCGATTTCTTTGGATTTAATTCACATCTTCGAATGTGGATTTTGTGATTGATTGTTTCTACAATCATTTTGTGATTTGTCACTTCTAAATACAAAGGTTTCTATACTAGTAGTAAATATTCAAACTCTTTTACAAAGATGATTTCAACTCTATTTTTAATACAAAGCTTGTTTATAAAACCGTTTTCTAATCTATTAGTATATACAAACCTTTACCTCATTGGTATGAGAAAATCTAATTAAACGGCTTAGCAAAACAAGTGGTATGAAACGCTTGCGTTTACTTCGCCGGTTAATTCTTGGACTTGTTCGATTGAACTCTTGTGACAATTTTCGAGTGGGAATCTACAATCTGTTCGTAAATATTTGAGTTAAGCTAGTGGTTATGGGACATGAAGCTAAACTCTTATATTTACTAGCTTAGTGTAATTTACACTTATTTTCGAGTGGGAATCTACAATCTGTTCGTAAATATTTGAGTTAAGCTAGTGGTTATGGGACATGAAGCTAAACTCTTATATTTACTAGCTTAGTGTAATTTACACTTATTTTCGAGTGGAAGTCTACAATCTGTTCGTAAATATTTGAGTTAAGCTAGTGGTTATGGGACATGAAGCTAAACTCTTATATTTACTAGCTTAGTGTAATTTACACTTATCGATCATTGATGATCATTTTGTGATTTAGACTAGCGATTGAGCGATGTCTCTTTGTTGGTATGGGGATTAAAACCCATTTGGGGAGCTTCGGCTCAAATTTGGCGGGGTAGCGACCCGTGGTCTTTGGACCGTTCGTGGAGCAATCGGCTCAATGAGTCTGTGCATGAGTCGTATCTTTTAGGGTGCGTCGATGTTCGGTTCATTTATTGGGTTAGCGGCCCATGGAATAGCGTTCTGTTTGTGATACACGTGTTGGTGAGTTTTCATGCTCCCGTTTGTGATAGGCCTTTCCCCTTTTTGTGATTTCTAGAATTTGTGTTTCACCTATTTTTGTGGATTGGCATTGATATGTTTTGTCAATATTTGTGTTTTGGTGAATTATTTAAAGAATGTGATTCTTTTTTGTGCTTCGAGATGATTTGAATTACTGTATGATTTTTGTTGTTATTTGATGCATACTTGACATAGTATGGCATTTCCTTGTTATCATACGTTTTAGGGTCATATCTCTTATCCCATATCATTTTATCTAATATTTATAGCTAGACTGATCCGTTTATTATTTTCTTCTTAAATAATACTCAGGTCAGACCGAGGTATTTCAGGTGCTTCTGCTTGACTTCCTATTTGGGATTATCATCTGATTTTTGGCTAACTACTTTAGATTAGTAGTTTTTGTTATTATACATTTGAGATATAGACTCCTTGATGTATAATTATCCTTTTGTCTCGCATTTGTATCTATTCATTGTGATGTAGTGGATCTTATATGACCACTATTTTGATGTACACTTTCATGTGATATATTCATATCTTATTCCGCCTTTGTGATATGAATGTCTGTGACTGATTTGTGTTATGTTTATTTCTACGTTTGTTTTCGAGGTCCACTTAGTCATTGTGTGGTAGCTTTGAGTTTGTATTTGATATGTCGGATTTCCTCTTGAAATGAAATGTAAGTTATATTTTCTGACATATCGGTACTCGCACAAAGCAATCACACAGATGGTCGCTCCTCAACCGCCATATTCTTCGTGCTAGTCGACGGCATTACCCCATAGTGTCCTTGGCTAGCGTGAGTATAGAGGTGGGACGCCACAGCTTGGTATCAGAGCCAAACTTCGGAACAATGTAGAATAATCTAGCAAGGATCATTGTCCTAAGTCTTTCTTAGGAATCGTGCCATAGGATTTAATTCGGGTCATCGAACTGTTCTATCCTATTACTTTTTGTGATACCTTGTTTTATCAATCAAGTTTTTTTGATATTCTTTTTGAGAATAACCTTTTTCTTTTTCTTTCTTTCTTAAAGAAGAAGAGATGGTTAGATCTGGCAGTCCCAGCGCTGGTCAATCCATTAGTCCTTCTCTGGATGGCGTATTTATGACTGCTCAACTACTTTTGGATCTTGTAAAGAATCAAAGGTTTATCTGTGCTTTAAGTAAGAACCCCGAAAAGGTTTTACTTCTGAAATTAGAAGTGCATTTCAACCAGTTTGTTGATATCACTCTTCGACTTGAAGAGGCCGATAAAGAAAATGATGTTGAAGTTGTGGATGCCAAACAAAACTTCAACATCAACCAGAAAAGGCATATTAAGTTCAAAAGCCTTAATCCCAATAAGAAAGGGAAGCAGGAAATTTCGGTAGCAAAGACTCCAATCTCTAATCGTGGAGGATGCTACAATTGTAATATTAAGGACCACTATGAAAATAAGTGTCCAAAACCCTTTTCTTGTCGCTATTGCAAAGGTTTGGGTCATCTTTTATCTTCATGTCCCAAACTTCAAAGTAGGAGAAAGGGAGAGTTGAAAGTTGTGCAAGTCTCTACTAGCACTTCTCTTGGTCAAGGTAATTCTCATTCTATCCTTGATGACATTAATTTGTTTTGTGATTATCTTATTCGAGTTCTTTTTGATTTGGGTTCATCTCATTATTTTATATCAAAAGAACTTGATGATTCTTTCTCTTTTAATATTATGGGCTTGATGACTTCATTGAGAATTGCGAATTCGATTGATGGATCCGCAACACTCAATTTATTTTGTAAAAATGTCGAGATTATTTTATGCAATTATTCTTTTCGAGCCGATTTGCATGTTATGCGTTACTTAGGCTTCGTGATTGATTTTTAGGAAAGGATTGGCTTTATTATTATGAAGCCCACATCCTATGTCCTGAGCGGACTTTATACCTTCGACAATTTCAATCTGTTAAGCAGATTTCTATTGTTTTTAGAAATTTTGATTTCCAAATTTGGTGGCAACATTTTATTCTTTAAACCCACTTGATGAAGAAGATGTTATTTTTCTCATTCAAGTAATTTGTGAATTTTTTCGGAATATATTTGAGCTTGTCTTAGGATTACCACCTAAGCAATCTATGGTGTGGCGTTAAGGTCTTTTTAGCTCGACCTTGCCACCGGTTTTCATCAACTACGAGTTGTGGAGGGTAGCATTCCACTTACCGCATTCCGCACTCGTTATGATTCTTGCGAGTGGTTCGTTATGTCATTCGATTTGACGTACCTTCTACCTTATTTCATCCATGTTGTGAATCGAGTATTCTACGAATATCTCGATTAGTTTATCCTTATATTTATTGATTATGGATGAAAATAACAAATTTAAAATTTGCAAATCTTTTTATTAAGATATTTATGAGTATAATTGGGTTTTGTTTTAAAAGGAGCAAAGAATATTTGTAAATTTCATATGAGACATAGTTATCATTTATAAAATAATTTTGTGTTGTTTTTCCCATTGAGTGCTTTAAGAATTCTGGTCGATGCGCTTGATCAACGTTATCGATAGGAATCTCCTAAACGCTATGATGAGACAGTCAAACACAATAACTCGACTCGTAAAAAGTAAATTTTTCTAAAAATATGATTACATAAAGTTAATTATAATTTTGAAAGTCTTAGCTTTTCGGGAAAGAGAATCGATTAAAGTAACTTTTTTCCGATGCTTTTATTCTTGCGGTTCCCGAAGGGAACCAAGACTTTATTGTTTGTACCGATACTAGTCGTATTGGTTTTAGTGTCATTCTCTTGTAAAAGGGAATATGTTATTACATATGCTTCTTGACAATTAAAGCTTGTGGAGACTAGATATGCCATTCATGATCTAGTGCTTACGGCCATTATTTTTGCTTTTAGAATTTGGCAATATTATCGTTTGGGAGAGAAATTTATTCTCTACACCGATAATAAATCTTTGAAGCATTTATTTTCTCAAAAGGAACATAATTTGCGTCAACAACATTGGCTCGAGTTCCTTGCATCTTATGATCTTGATCTTCTTTGTACTCCGAAAAAGGGTAATCATGTTGCCAATGCCCTTAGCCGAAAGCAGCTAGCAATTGTTTCAATAATGATATTCGAATGGAGTGATCTCAAGACTTTATCCACTTGTGAGATTCGAGATCTTAAATCCAATTCATGTTCATCTCTTGTTTTATGTAGCCTTGAGATTCATCCTTCTCTTTTAGACCGCAGTCTTGAAGCTCAAAAGCATGATCCCGAATTGGTTCTTCTTAGCAAAAGTTGTAGGGATAAGATTGATATTGAAGGTTTGAAAGACTTTGATATTGATGCTCGTGGCGGTATTCGAAAATTTGGTAGACTTATTGTGCCAAATATTATTGATCTTCGTAAAGACGTTTTAGAAGATTCTCATCGTTCTAAATTTATCATTCGTCCCGGTAGTAGTAGCGACTTTATTATTGGGATGGAATGAAATCTGATATTTCTAACTTCATTAAGCGTTTCATGACTTGCCTACTCATAAAGGCCAAGAATCAAAGTCCCGGTGGGTTATTGCAAACTTTGGACATTCCAATTTGGAAGTGTGATCATATTTCCATGGACTTTATTGACGGTCTTTCCCGTTCTCGTTCGGGTCATGACAATCTATGGGTGATTGTAGATAGACTTACAAAATCCGCCCATTTTCTTCCCGTTCGGTCCAATCGGACCGTACCTCTTTTTACTAAACTCTATGTCTAGTTAAATTGCATAGAGTTCCTAATTCTATTGTTAGCAATCGTGATCCATTAATTTACTAGTGGATTTTGGTAAGGTCTTCAAAAGCTTTGGGAACAAAGCTTAATTTTAGCGCCGCTTATCGTCCTCAATCCGATGGACAAATAGAGCGTGTGAATCAAATTATTGAAGATCTCTTTCGTGCATGTGTTCTTGTTTTTGGTGGTAGTTGGGAAGATTATATTTCTCTTGTTGAGTTTTCTTCCAATAATAACTTCCAACCTTGTATTGGTATGGCACCTTTCGAGGCACTTTACGGAAGGCCATGCCGATTTTCTTCGTGTTGGCTTAGAGCCGGTGAGAACTGGTTTTTGGTCCAGATCTTATTGGTGTTCATTCATGTTTCACCTATGATGGGTGTTGTGCGTTTCAGTCGATCGGGAATGTTAGCACCTCGATATGTTGGTCCCTTTCCCATCACCGAACGTATTTGTTCCGTGGCTTATTGCCTTTTTATTACCGGCTCAATCTTTTGCTATTTATGACATTTTCCACGTTTCTTTACTGCGGAAATACCTTGGAATTCCGATTTTTATTCTTGAGCCCGGTGTTGTCGAAGAAATTCAAGTTTCACCAAATTTGACTTATGAGCAACATTCTATTCGTATCATTACTTCGGAGATTAAACGCCTTCGAAATAAAGATATTCTTCTTGTGAAAGTTCAATGGTCCTCAAATCCTAAGAATTTCTCTTGGGAATCTTGAGAATTCATCGAGCAAACACATCCGGACTTACTCTTTCGTGCTCTTTATGGTGAACTTCTTATTTCATATTTTCTTTTGTGTTGATATGCTTTTATGGTTGTTACTTTTATTTTCCTCTTAATTATTGCGAGGACGCAATCTCTTTAAGGAGGTGAGTTTGTAACAACCCGCATATTTTACGATTGTATATTTAAATATTTTATTTAAATATAGCGTCGTTAGTCGGATTAAAGTTTGAAAAGCTACTTTTTGCAAACAGTCGAATTGTGACTCGAGACCACTTCCATTGAGTCCAAAATGGCATTTGCGACTTTTTTGAGTATAAGCTTCGATATGTTTGGAGTAAGTTGAATTTTGCTATTTTCTAAGTGGGCTTTTGGGTTTGGGTTTCACCCAACTCATTCTATTACCCTAACTCAGCCCCCTCCTCTCCATTCACTCTCATTTTTCCTAACACTCTCAAGCTCAACTGGTAATGGGGGAAAAAGATTAGAAATAGAAATTAAAAACCCTAGTTTCCTTTTGCAAGCTTCAATTCTTGCTCCAAAATCAAGGCAAAGCTTTGGTAAGTATCTCCTTCTTCTTCTCCAACTCATTCTCTCTTTGATTTCAGAAATTTCTTAAACCTAACTTAGGAAATGTTCTTCTTTTGAGCTTAGATTCAAGCTTCTTGAGTTAAAGTGGTTGATTGTTGATCTTCCTTTGCTTTCAAGCTTTTCATTTATTGTTTTTGGGATTAAAGGTGAGATTTTTATCTCACATCTACGTCTATAACTATCCTTGATTGTTAGGTATGAATTCCAAACATCTTCACATGTTCATTTGATTTTGGTTTGGATTGATTTGGTGAACATTTCAATTTTTGTTGTTTTAAAGTTAAAATTTTGAAAATCCTAGCTTTGATTTATGAACATGCTATTGGTGGTGTTTCGGGGAGCCTAAAGGGTTGGGGTGTCGATTGGCAAAAGACCCTAAAGGCCATTGCTCGACCGGTTGCAAATGGAGAGAGTTTGCTCTTCCATTTGATAGTCGTTTATTAAAAAATGTTCGTCACCAAACGTCTGCAGGAAAGATCAGACGTTTGGAGTTTGTTTCAGAGAATTTCCTGAAACTTACTGCAGATGTCTGAGTATATACTACAGACGTCTGGAGTATGTAACCTGCTCTATTTTGCCTGTTTTGCCTATTTAGCTCGAGATTCCAATTTTTAGATTCGAAATTATCCGATTTATTGTTATCATTTATTATTGACCTTGATGACTTCTTTTTCGGGATTTTTGAGAATATCCATTTTGATGGATTCGGTATCGATTTCTTTGGATTTAATTCTCATCTTCGAATGTGGATTTTGTGATTAATTGTTTCTACAATCATTTTGTGATTTGTCACTTCTAAATACAAAGGTTTCTACACTAGTAGTAAATATTCAAACTCTTTTACAAAGATGATTTCAACTCTATTTTTAATACAAAGCTCGTTTATAAAACCGTTTTCTAATCTATTAGTATATACAAACCTTTACCTCATTCATATGAGAAAATCTAATTAAACGGCTTAGCAAAACAAGTGGTATGAAATGCTTGCGTTTACTTTGCCGGTTAATTCTTGGACTTGTTCGATTAAACTCTTGTGACAATTTTCGAGTGGGAATCTACAATCTATTCGTAAATATTTGAGTTAAGCTAGTGGTTATGGGACCTGAAGCTAAACTCTTATATTTACTAGCTTAGTGTAATTTACACTTATTTTCGAGTGGGAATCTACAATCTGTTCGTAAATATTTAAGTTAAGCTAGTGGTTATGGGACATGAAGCTAAACTCTTATATTTACTAGCTTAGTGTAATTTACACTTATTTTCGAGTGGAAGTCTACAATCTGTTCGTAAATATTTGAGTTAAGCTAGTGGTTATGGGACATGAAGCTAAACTCTTATATTTACTAGCTTAGTGTAATTTACTCTTATCGATCATTGATGATCATTTTGTGATTTAGACTAGCGATTGAGCGATGTCTCTTTGTTGGTATGGGGATTAAAACCCATTTGGGGAGCTTCGGCTCAAATTTGGCGGGGTAGCGACCCGTGGTCTTCGGACCGTTCGTGGAGCAATCGGCTCAATGAGTCTGTGCATGAGTCGTATCTTTTAGGGTGCGTCGATGTTCGGCTCATTTATCCGCGTGGGGAACTGTACCACGACCGAATCTGTACATGAGTCATATCTTTTAGGGTGCGTCGATGTTCGGTTCATTTATTGGGTTAGCGGCCCATGGAATAGCGTTCCGTTTGTGATACACGTGTTGGTGAGTTTTCGTGCTCCCGTTTGTGATAGGCCTTTCCCCTTTTTGTGATTTCTAGAATTTGTTTTTCACCTATTTTTGTGGATTGGCACTGATATGTTTTGTCAATATTTGTGTTTTGGTGAATTATTTAAAGAATGTGATTCTTTTTGGTGCTTCGAGATGATTTGAATTACTGTATGATTTTTGTTGTTATTTGATGCATACTTGACATAGTAAGGCATTTCCTTGTTATCATACGTTTTAGGGTCATATCTCTTATCCCATGTCATTTTATCTGATATTTATAGCTAGACTGATCCGTTTATTATTTTCTTCTTAAATAATACTCGGGTCAGACCGAGGTATTTCAGGTGCTTCTGCTTGACTTCCTATCTAGAATTATCATCTGATTTTTGGCTAACTACTTTAGATTAGTAGTTTTTGTTATTATACATTTGAGATATAGACTCCTTGATGTATAATTATCCTTTTGTCTCGCATTTGTATCTATTCATTGTGATGTACTGGATCTTATATGACCACTATTTTGATGTACACTTTCATGTGATATATTCATATCTTATTCCGCCTTTGTGATATGAATGTATGTGACTGATTTGTGTTATGTTTATTTCTACGTTTGTTTCCGAGGTCCACTTAGCCACTGTGTGGTAGCTTTGAGTTTGTATTTGATATGTCAGATTTCCTCTTGAAATGAAATGTAAGTTATATTTTATGACATATCGGTACTCGCACAAAGCAATCACATAGATGGTCTCTCCTCAACAGCCTTATTCTTCGTGCTAGTCGACGGCATTAGCCCGTAGTGTCCTTGGCTAGCGTGAGTATAGAGGTGGGCCGCCACAAGTGTTGTGAGAGTGTGATTTGAATTTTTCAACAATTTTCTAGACTTAAAAAATTCATTATTTGCTTCAAAAAGACTATTTTTAATATATAATTTAGCTCCAAACTCATGAGGTCCTGGACTTATATTTATATTTGTATTGAAAACAGTATTCTTAATTTCATCTAAACTAATGGAAGCAAGCAATATTTCTTGACTATTTTCATGCAGTAAATATTTGGTGGCTATATTTGGAAAATTAATCTTGCATGAATCGGACTTATATAAGGCAGTAAAGTAGCTAGTAGCTTCCTTTTCTATTTGAGGGGCTTCATTAATTACAATCTTGTTTACATCAAACAATTTTCGTAGGTTATGTTTGTATCTTCTATCATACATTTTGGTATAAAAAAAATTTCTTGCTTTATCCTCTCATTAGTTAACAAATCCATTATTGCATTTCATCTTATGTTGATAGCTTGCACATGAAGTGACTTAATGAGCTTACTTTGCATTTGAAACAAATTTTTGACCTTATTAATGTCTGAGCTATCATTGTCTATTTCATCTTGTTAGTCCATAGGATAGTGGTTTTGATGACAACAACTATAGAAGTGTTATAAAATATATATGTGCAGGAAATCTATATGCAGGTATCAACAAAAGAAGACTGTACAGTAAAGAAGACAAAATTGATGAAGACAAAGATCAAGAGTTCAAGATTGAAGACTCATGAGATTCAAGAGTTCAAGACAAATAATATAGTTAGGTTAGATATTTGTTAAAACTCCTTGAAAGCACTATCATTCTTTTTTATCCAATTTACTCGTGGAATGGAATCCACTTCGTTCTTGTTAAAGGGATGGAACCCTAGTGAGATGGAACTCACGAAATATCTAGTGGAACGGATAGTAGCCCTATTTTGTTATCCACTAATTTTGATTCAAAATGATTTTCAAAATTATCTCTTGTTTTATAAAATGATTTTCAAATATTCCTTTTCAAAAGAAAAACCTTCGTTCACATTTCCAAAAATGTTTTAGCCTCAAAATCATATTTATCATTTTGTTATATTTTGATTTCAAAACTGTCCTTGATATTTTAGCCTCAAAATTTATTATATTTACTTTAGTTTATTTACTTTGATTTTAAATATATTTTAGTATATATACATATATACATTCATAAGTATTTCTACTTCTAAATACCTTCTACAAATACATAGAGTCCATTTGAATAAAGTTGCATATGTTTTAAATCATCATTTTCAAAGTAAAGCAAATCATCACTTTTTACTAGACCATGTCGACATCCTATTTACTTGTCATGTCGACATGCTTCCCGTTACAGCAAAGGTTGTTTTCAAAAGAAGTGTCTATTCGTTTAAACCTCTTCGAATGGACACATCCATTCATTCTCTATAAATAGAGACTGTTATGGACGTTTTCCAGTAACTACTTTCTTTATTTTCTCTCCTCTTTACTCTCTTATCTTATTTTCTAATCATCCTATCCATATTCTGCCGAAATCTTAAGTGAATCAAACCAGAATATCTCTAGTTTGATTCTCTGCCACTCTCTCCAAAGAATCTCAGTGCTTATCAGAGTTATAGATACATTTGTACTCAAAGAAACTTGTGTGGGGTTATAAAGGTGTGATCGTGTCCTTGGAAATCGATCGGGTGAACTTGTGTCCTGTGAATCAAGTGGTTCTACCCAGAGACCTGAGAATCTGGAGGGTGTACCTCGTTGCCTTGGAATCGAGGGATTGTAATCTAGATTATTATTGAATAGAAAGCCGTACGGGTTGTGCGGGACTGGATGTAGGGTAACACCGAACCAGTATAAAATTCCTGGTGTGTTCTTTCCTTTACTTGCTTTTTATTTATATTTGCATTTGTTTGTGATTCTGTGATTTGATCTGTGATTGTGTATTTGCATTAAGTTAGTTAATTCAATTTAAATCAAAGAAGTTTTAAAGAAATTCTTAAAACACTATTCACCCCCCTCTAGTGTTAAATAGCCTTAAGATCATCTTCCGCGTCCCTTTCATTTGGTATCGGAGCAGGTTTTTCAAAGTATTCATAATCTGATTTTTGAAAAGTTCATGGCTAAGTTTGAAATGTTACCTAAAAATATTTCTTTAATGATCAAATCATTGTGGTCTCATAAATTGATGCATGATAGTTATAAAGAATCAGGTAGTCTACAAAAGTTGCTCACTGTGCAGGAATCTTGCTTCATGGCGACAAATGAATCTATTCACAATGGACAAGCTGTGCAAATAAGGAAAAACAAGTGGATACTTGATAGTGGATGTTCAAGACATATGACAGGAAATCCAGAGATACTCAATGACATTATTTACAAGGATGGAGGATTAGTTAATTTTGGGGATAATTCAAAAGGTTATGTGGTTGGCATCGGCAATGTAGGTAATTCTGAAACTCCTATTATTTCAAATGTTTAGTTAGTTAAAAATCTACAACATAATCTACTTAGTATTAGTCAGTTATGTGATAAAGGATATAGGATTAAATTTGAAAAAGACAAGTGTCACATCGAAGATAATAAATCTAATATTATCTTTGAGGGAGTTAGGAAAAAGAATATCTATATTCTTAGTATGAAAATTTCAAATGATAATATATGTCTTTTGGCCAATACAAGTGACCCTTGGACTTGGCATAAGAGATTTGGACATTTGAATTTTAAACTCTTATCTAGACTATCCAAACTTGATCTAGTAAGAGGCCTCCCTAAGATGCAATTTAAAGTAGATAGTATATGTGATGCATGTCAATTAGGAAAACTTAGAAAAAGTTCCTTTAAACTTAAAGATATGATCTCTACTTCAAAACCTCTTGAGTTACTTCACCTAGATTTATTTGGTCCATCTCAGATTCAATCAATCAACCATAGTAAATATGTCTTTGTAATTGTGGATGATTATTCCAGATATACATGGACAATCTTTCTGAAACATAAAAGTGATACTTTTGATTATTTTAAAAGTTTTTCAAAAAGAGTTCAAAACCAACTTTCTTCCAAGATCATCACTATTCGTAGTGATCACGGTGGTGAATTTGAAAATGAGAAGTTTGAGGAATTCTGTAATCAGAAGGGAATTACTCACAATTTTTCGTTTCCAAGAACTCCACAACAAAACGGAGTAGTTGAGCGTAAGAATAGGACGATTCAAGAGTGTGCTAGAACTCTACTTTCTGATAGTAAATTACCAAAACATTTTTGGGCTGAAGCAGTTGCAACAGCCTGTTATATTTTGAATAGGATTTTAATTAGACCTCTAACCAATAAAACATCTTATGAGCTTCTTTTCAATAAGAAACCTAAGGTATCTTATTTCAGAATTTTTGGAAGTAAATGTTTTATCTTAAATACAAAAGATAATTTAGATAAGTTTGATCCTAAATCCGACAAAGGAATCTTTATCGGATATTCTAACAGGAGTAAAGCTTATAGAGTTTTTAATCTAAGAACAAACACTATTGAAGAAACTTTACATGTTTCCTTTGATGAAAGTTTCAAAGAAGTTGATCAGACTAATGATGAGGATGACTTAGTTATTTCTAATCATGAATCTGTAGATGCTACAAATGAAACTTTTCATCCAAATAAAAAGATTAGGCTTTTAAAAGATCACCCTGTAGAAAATATTCTAGGAGATATGCAATCTGTTGTTAAAACTAGGAATCAATTAAACAATATGAGTCATGTTGCTTTTATATCCTCAATAGAACCTAAAAATCCAAAGGAAGCATCAACTGATGATTCATGGATTCTTGCTATGCAAGAAGAATTGAATCAATTCACCAGAAATGATGTTTGGAAACTTGTTCCTAGACCTGAGGATAAATCCATTATAGGCACTAAATGGGTATATAAAAATAAATTAAATGAATTAGGTGAGATCGTTAGAAATAAGGCTCGACTCGTTGCACAAGGTTATTGTCAAGAAGAAGGTATAGATTATGACGAAACCTTTGCACCCGTAGCAAGATTAGAAGCTATTAGAATTCTGCTTGCTTTCGCTAATTTCAATAATTTCAAACTTTTTCAAATGGATGTCAAGAGTGCCTTTCTAAATGGTTTTGTAAAAGAGGAAGTTTATGTTGAACAACCTCCACTCTTTGAAGATACAAAATTTCCAAATCATGTTTTTAAATTAAAGAAAGCCCTGTATGGTCTAAAACAAGCTCCTAGAGCTTGGTATGATAGACTTAGGTCTTATCTTTTGCAATCTAATTTTGAAATAGGTAAAGTAGATAACACACTTTTTATTAAAAGAAACAAAAATGATATTCAACTTGTACAAGTGTACGTAGATGATATTATTTTTGGATCAACCAATTCTGACATGAACAAAGAATTTTCTGACATTATGACAAAAGAGTTTGAGATGAGTCATATGGGTGAACTTAACTTTTTCCTAGGATTACAAATCAAACAATTAGATAATGGTATCTTTATCAGTCAAGAGAAGTATGCGAGAGAGTTAGTTAGTAAGTTTGGCTTGACCAATGTGAGTGGAAAACCAACTCCCATGGCAACCAATATAGCGTTAAGTAAGGATGATCTATCCAAAGACATAGATCAAACCTTGTATAGAGTAATGATTGGATCACTTCTCTATATAACTGCTAGTAGACCAGATATCATGAACAGTGTCTGTCTCTGTGCAAGATATCAATCTCAACCCAAGGAAACTCATCTAAAAGCTGTGAAACGTATCATTCGATATGTTAAACACACCTTTGATTATGGATTGTTCTACCCTAAGAATGATTCATTTGAATTAGTTTCCTACTGTGATGCTGACTATGCTGGGTGTAAGTCAGACCGAAAGAGTACAAGTGGAACTTGTCACTTTCTAGGTCATTCCTTAATTTCCTGGTTCAGTAAAAAGCAGAATACTGTTTCCCTATTAACAACTGAAGCAGAGTATGTTTCTGCTGCTTTAGCTTGTTCTCAAGTTTTGTATATGCAACAAACCTTGAATGATTTTGGTATATCTATCACGAAATCTCCAATTTTCTGTGATAACACTAGTGCCATTAGTTTGTCCAAAAACCCAACTCTCCATGCCCGAACTAAACATATTGACATTAGACACCATTTTCTAAGAGATAACGCAAATAAAGAGAAAATTTCTCTTGATTTCATTATTCTGAAAATCAAATAGCTGATATTTTAACCAAACCTTTAGGAGAACCTGTCTTCACCAAGTTAAGAAGAGAATTAGGTATATGTTCTCTTTCTGAAATATAGTAATATAGTATAGTAGTATACATAGGGTATATATGAATGTTTTCTTAACCATAGCATTTTGCAACACCATGTCGACATGGTATTCATGCGTCATGTCGACATGCAACGGTAAAAATGACAATTCGTTTTTCCCTCTAATTTTTGAATGGGTGGTTATTTAACTCACCCATTCCGAGTTTCTCTTCCCTCCAATCATTATTTCTTCATTCTACTTTCTAGAAACATCAAATCCATGGCTTCCACATCCAATCCTAATCAAATTTCACCGGTTTCTTTCCCTTCTCCTTCACATGGCCCTTTCCAAAACTCCATACTCGCTCGTGTCATCAAAATAGAGGAGAAAGTTAATGATTCGCTGCAGATGTTAACTGAAATGCAAGTTCAACAATTGAGAATGGCAAGAGAGCAAGAGAAACAAGGGAAAATTCTGAGGAATCTTCAAAAATTCCTCATGGATAATCATGCCAATCCAATTGTAATTGAAGATTCTTCTAACATAGAAGCAAATGAAGAAGGAGAAGAAGACGAAGACGAAGAAGAAGAGGAAGAACCAATGGAGGAAGAAACTGATGATGAAGCAGTATGTGTAGGGGAATTTTGTTTTGATGCTTATGGGAACATTGTGGAACAACATGGAAATTTCTGTTTCCATTACCCAAATTGTCCTGTCCACAAGTCTCCCATCATCAAAAACAACTGTTGAGTTGTTTATTTTCTTGTTTTAGTTATTTATGTGTTTATAAGTTTAAATAGTCATGTATATAGTAATATTGAAATGAATAAAATAATCTGTGGTTACACTTATTATTCTTATTCTTATATTGCTCATATATAACATTCTAAGTATACGATGTTTAGTGCATTGTTATATCTAGTTTCAGTATTATTAATGATAACACTATCATTAATATCATAGATTTAGGGGGAGTTAGTGTCATTTTTTTTTGATTGATGACAAAGGGGGAGAAGTATAAAATAGGTTAGTTAGGCATAGATTAAGGGGGAGTTATTAGATTTAGGGGGAGTTATAAGGAGAATATAAATATTTTATAAACAAAGGTTGTCGTCATCAAAAAGGGGGAGAATGTTAGTCCATAGGATAGTGGTTTTGATGACAACAACTATAGAAGTGTTATAAAATATATATGTGCAGGAAATCTATATGCAGGTATCAACAAAAGAAGACTGTACAGTAAAGAAGACAAAATTGATGAAGACAAAGATCAAGAGTTCAAGATTGAAGACTCATGAGATTCAAGAGTTCAAGACAAATAATATAGTTAGGTTAGATATTTGTTAAAACTCCTTGAAAGCACTATCATTCTTTTTATCCAATTTACTCGTGGAATGGAATCCACTTCGTTCTTGTTAAAGGGATGGAACCCTAGTGAGATGGAACTCACGAAATATCTAGTGGAACGGATAGTAGCCCTATTTTGTTATCCACTAATTTTGATTCAAAATGATTTTCAAAATTATCTCTTGTTTTATAAAATGATTTTCAAATATTCCTTTTCAAAAGAAAAACCTTCGTTCACATTTCCAAAAATGTTTTAGCCTCAAAATCATATTTATCATTTTGTTATATTTTGATTTCAAAACTGTCCTTGATATTTTAGCCTCAAAATCTATTATATTTACTTTAGTTTATTTACTTTGATTTTAAATATATTTTAGTATATATACATATATACATTCATAAGTATTTCTACTTCTAAATACCTTCTACAAATACATAGAGTCCATTTGAATAAAGTTGCATATGTTTTAAATCATCATTTTCAAAGTAAAGCAAATCATCACTTTTTACTAGACCATGTCGACATCCTATTTACTTGTCATGTCGACATGCTTCCCGTTACAGCAAAGGTTGTTTTCAAAAGAAGTGTCTATTCGTTTAAACCTCTTCGAATGGACACATCCATTCATTCTCTATAAATAGAGACTGTTATGGACGTTTTCCAGTAACTACTTTCTTTATTTTCTCTCCTCTTTACTCTCTTATCTTATTTTCTAATCATCCTATCCATATTCTGCCGAAATCTTAAGTGAATCAAACCAGAATATCTCTAGTTTGATTCTCTGCCACTCTCTCCAAAGAATCTCAGTGCTTATCAGAGTTATAGATACATTTGTACTCAAAGAAACTTGTGTGGGGTTATAAAGGTGTGATCGTGTCCTTGGAAATCGATCGGGTGAACTTGTGTCCTGTGAATCAAGTGGTTCTACCCAGAGACCTGAGAATCTGGAGGGTGTACCTCGTTGCCTTGGAATCGAGGGATTGTAATCTAGATTATTATTGAATAGAAAGCCGTACGGGTTGTGCGGGACTGGATGTAGGGTAACACCGAACCAGTATAAAATTCCTGGTGTGTTCTTTCCTTTACTTGCTTTTTATTTATATTTGCATTTGTTTGTGATTCTGTGATTTGATCTGTGATTGTGTATTTGCATTAAGTTAGTTAATTCAATTTAAATCAAAGAAGTTTTAAAGAAATTCTTAAAACACTATTCACCCCCCCCCCCCTCTAGTGTTAAATAGCCTTAAGATCATCTTCCGCGTCCCTTTCACATCTTGCAATTTCGCACATTCGTCTCTGATCTGTTGTATTTCTTTTTTTACTTTTGTTAATGTTTCATATTTTTAGATTTTCCTTGGTTATTTGAAGCATTCTATTAGAACTATATTGGACAGTGCCCTTAATTTTAATAAAAAGGCTATTTTCTATAGTTTCTTTATAATTTTCTTCATATACCCACCTATTGACAATTCTAAAAGGAAAATTCTTTTTACTTGAACTGGTTTGAGATAAATGAATTAGTATAGGGGTGTGATCACCAGATGCTTGGATAAAGTATAACATTTGAAATCGGAAGAAATATCTATGAAATTCTAATTTACTAAAATTCTATCTAGTTGTAGTGACTATTTCTAAATTCTCCATATTTCTATGTAAATTCATTGCCAAAAACTGTTGGTTCAACCGGTCCAGTTTGCAAAATAAAATTATTTACCAATCCTTATTTTTTAAAAGGAATACGCATTCCTCCCCTTTTTCAGAAGCATGTAGAAATGATGAATTCTGTTTAATTATATACCAATCCCTATTTGACAGAGTTAGTAGTATGCCTAGGAGCAATTATGTGTTATATTAATTAATTAATTTAATTAAAATTATATTTAATATAAAATCCATAAATTGTACATTTTGTGTAGTAGTTAAAAAGTGCCGTAACCTTGAGTAATTTATCACAATGAAAATAAATATACCATTTTAAATGTTCCTAGTCAAGATGCATCGAGACTAGATATCGATGTATCCCTTGAGACTAGAGTATGTAATGCTCTCCAAATGTTGAGCAGTATATTACTCATGACTATTGCAAGCACCTAAGATTGCGTACTGATAATTATTGGCTAACTATAGAACGACTCAATCCATAGTTTTCTATTGGTTAATATAACTAAGGTAAAACATAAAGTATTGATGTGACTGACTTACACTGTTCTCTTGACTTGAAAATACTCTCAATTTTCGTTATGAAAGCTCCGCTTTGATTATAGTCAAATCATGGCACATTATACATCGAGTGACTATAGTTAAGTAGAGTGGAAGTATTGTAAGTGAAACATTATTCAAGAGAGGATTCATCTTCTTAATTATATGAGGTTAGTATGATGGTCAACTCATTCAACTCAAAGTCTTTGTCCAGAGCATTTTGATGAATAATAATTGTTATTATTGAACCAAGGATTTTGTGTTTGGACTATAGGGTTGAATATCGATGATATAGGAATTTTGACCATTACCAAATTCTATAAGTTCAAAGCGATATAGTTTTGACGAAGAGAATTTGCGTAGATAAAAGTCACAATCGGGTAACGCTTAATAAAGTAAATTGGATTTCACCGAAACTAAGTAAGCGATAAATATGGTAAAAATGTCACACCATCTACTAAGTGACGTGTGAACGTTAACATTCAAATAGTTCGATGTTAATCGCTAGTCAAATTTACACTCGACGAGTTACATAACCGAAATGATGAATACTCTTTAGACCAAACGATTTAATTAGTTTATAATTATTATAAATTAATTAATATTTATGAAATATTAATTATAAAATTTTAAATATGATTTGAGGAATAAATATTATTGTATATATTTATAATAGTTATAAATATATTGATCGATATGTGATATCGACAAACAATTAACAAAATTAATTAATTATATTTTGGGCTTAAATGGGCTATTAGCTCATGATATTATAGTGTTAATTCGGCAGCAACATAGACTATATGGGGCTAAAAGGCTAGAGGCATATTTAAGATGGATGACTTAGATCTAGTGAGACTTAGTATGAGATGTGATCAATATTTGTCTCTATTTCATCCACTATATAAAGTCCTCTAACCTATTTGTTTTAGACTTTTTGGCTATCCATTTCCCCATCATTTCTAGCCAACCTCATATACAAGGAGCTCCAACAACTTTGTCTCAAATCAATTCGAAAGGCGAAAACTATTGGTTAGCTAAAGGTCTATGGTTCAAGGATTAGCAATTTGCCGAATCGAGAAAATTTTCAAGGAAGGAAAATTCATCATTATAAGTTGTGCTCTAAGGCATTGGTATTAAGTATTTATTTACTATACTATATGATTTATAATTTCTGGATAATATTATATTATTCATGTATATGTGTGTGTGTGTGTCATTATTATATTTCTAACTAGGTGAGATTCTTATATATATCATCAATGTTGTCACATATTAAATTGGTCATATGTATGTTATAATTTATTAAAAAATTTACATTTTTCTATGTTGATCTGAAATGCATAGAAAATTAAATTTTATTTTAATTATTATAATTGTATATATATATGCGTGTCTATATTAATATACTACCTAATCTTAATTATATGACTTGTATTTAATTATACCATCATATCATGTTAATAGTTGAACTTATATTTTATAAATGCATATCTACATAGATTATATTTTTTGGTGGCTGCAATTAATTTTTAATATTCATTTAGTATTATTTAATATTATTTAAATCAATATACTAATCAAATAAATCATGTAAAATAAAATATGTTTCGAAAATTAAAATTTTAATTTATAAAATTTTGTAATCATCGTATAAACTCTCGGTAGAAAAATCAAAATTCAAAAATCATTTTTGTATTTTTAAAAAATCAATTTAGTACACGACAAAAATAAATTAACTAATTAAAAATATTATTTTGACAAAATTCTAGAAAAATGTTCTTAACCTTAAAATATCATGCTTGATTATTAAAAATTGAAAAATCAAATAATATAGCATGAAATACTTTTTATTATTTTATTATATTTTGAATAATATATATATATATATATTAATGCAACAAAATATGAATAAATATTTTTATGTTATGCATTTGATCTAGAACGGTTTTTTTTTATATATATATATATATATATATATATTAACTACGTAATCAATATACTATATATACACATGCATATACATATTTCGATATTGTAAATATACTTATATATATATATAATAATAATAATAATAATTTTGTTATTGTAATTCATACATATATATGTATATGGGTAAAACGGTTGATAAAAAAATTATATTATGTATATACAAATATATAATTTAATATTTAATGCAATAGTATATTATGTATACACACACATATATACATATATGCATACATACATACATATATTTACACAGTTTATAATATTTATATAAATAACAAGTTTACATACATACATAAATTTATACAACATTTAATATGTATAGGATGAGCTAACATGTCCGTTGCAATGTAAATCATAACATTTATATACAAGTATGTTATGCCTTGCACAGATTATTATGTTACACATGCACGTACATACATTATATATGTACTTTTATATTTAATTGAGTATAACTTAAATAAAATTATATATAATTTATAAATTTAAATAAAATAAGAGATTTTATTTAAATAAAATTTAGAAATATTTTAAATAAATTAGACTTCATAGACCTAACATAGTTCCAATAGGGTTAATTTTTTGACACCCATAACTTCCGCTGCGGGCTGGCGTAGTTCTAACACTCTTGACCTTTATACTTGTGGGGTGATTATTCCTCCATTAGTTGCTTTTTTAGGGTTTAAACTAATCTCAGTATCCTTGTTTATGCTGATGTCTATATTCATGATTTTTGTATTTATTTCCATGCATGTTGCTTTCTTTTTCCACTGCCCCCATTTTATGAAATAAATTAGTGTCCTATATGATCAAAGGTTGACAATTCATCACACTTTTATTATTTTCCTACATAACGGGTTCTTGTTGGCTGATATCTATATCTTGATATTGATTTTGTGTTTGTTGAGACTGATTTTGATTCATTGTTGCAGTGATGTTGTGTAACAACCCGGTATGTGGTACCGATTAACTATCGTCTTTAGACGATTTCTTTTCCTAGCTAATTGTTGTTTGGAATTTTTAAACCAGTTTGAATTTTCTTTTGAATAATGGTTAAGTCTTTTTTGGTTGCCGTGATAACTAACCAAGACAAACCCGATCCCCCTTTATCCATTTTCATTCGTTCAGTAACCCTAAAACGAAAACAATCTAACGAAAATGGCGGCATCTCGTTTTTGTTCTTCTTCTTCGATCGAGAATTAGGGCTTCTTCGATCGTTCTTTGTTCGCTCTGAAAAGTCTGGGACTTTCGATCTTCATTCCTCTGCAAAAGCTAGGGCGCATCAAAAATGGCTGCTTCGTTAGTTCGCCGACCTTCAACAATTAGGGCTTTCGACTGCTTTGATTTTTGATCGAGCTCGAGGGGACTTCGGCTGCTCCATTCATGGCAAAGGTGAGTAATTTATATTACTCACATCTAATTCGAAAATCGTTCAACCTGGTTTGCTTATTCTGTTTTTGATGTCTTCGGTTTCAACTTGATTTATTGATGTTGATTTCCCTTGACTTCGCCTGTTTCTTCGATTTCGTGAATTTCTGATTGACTTCGAGATTAACTTTGATTTGTGATGATGTTGGACTCGGCTTTAACTTGATTTTGACTTGAGTCGACTTTGTTGGTCATCACTGTTCGTTCGATTCCGATTTGATTTCGTTCTTTGACTGGAACGATGATTCCTTTTAGACTTTGGCTTGAGAAAACTGTTAATTTTAAACTGCTTGACTATCTAGATGGGACTTCATATGTGTGCATATATACAATTGTATGTGTGTATGCATGCATCGTCGAGTCAACACTTACAGTTTTTCCTGTATTTTGATATTTAGCCTCTGCCTTGTATATTTGAAAGAATTCCTGGACTTTGGCCTTTATCTTGACATTGTGTGCATTCCAGTGTAGCACTCATGTCTTCATTCAAGTTAACTGTGCATGCCAGGGTATTATATTTTCACAACCATCTTGTGTGAGTTCACGCATATGTATATAGTTACTGGACGACTTTAGTCAGGGATGATATTACACTGATGTGTGAATTTTACTGTAGTCACTCTTATTGTAGCATACTTGACTATGATATTTTCTTATCACTGTCTGGTTCATCTTGTAGTCACTTGAGCTTGATTTTAGTTGTATTGCTTGAAGTCTTCATACTTGTGGCCCTTTGTAGCATTGAAATTGCACTGTTCTTTGAGTTGCAATGCTTCATGATGTAGTTTTGAAGAACTGTAGCTATGCATTCATTGTTCTGGTCATTTTGCATCCGGACTTTTCATATGTTCTCTGATTTGTTGTACTTGAGTCAGTGATGCACCTTCACTGTATTGCCAGTTCCTTGGACAGTTTCATTTGCATGTTTAACTATGCTTTGAAGTGTAGCTTCACTTGGGTCTTTTACTTGATATTGTTTTACACTTGAACCTGACTTTGATCTTAGAATTTGTTTGTTGATTTGGTCTTGAGTCTGTTGCCTTCACCTAAGTACTTTGTTGACATTGTAGCTTGGTCATTTGAGTCACTCATTCCAGTCTCTTGTAACCTGTTATTGCCATTTCATTGTAGTCTGCACTTGAATATGGTCTTGTACTTGTGAAGTTTCGAACTGGTGCACTTGTGACCAGTTACCTAGAGTCTTTACTAGTGTACACTTCTATTGCATATTCATTTACTCTCCTGGTGCATTTGTATCTGATGCAATACTTGTTGCCATTCACTTAATATCAGTTGCATTCCTTTGATTCATTTCATGTTTGAACCATTGCCCTGGTGACATTGTGGTGACTGCAGTTTAGTTGCAGTCTGCCCTTGTCTTTGTACTTGTTTGCCACTGCAGTTTCATTGTGGTGGTTGCTTTGTATTCGTTTTATATATTTTGACCAGATCTTGCTATCCAGTTGAGTTTGACACTTGAGTTGTCGTTGTTTGACTGTTTAGTTTCCTGGTTAATCGTTTGTTTCAACTGCAGTTTTATTGTGCAGTTGTTTCTGCTTTCTTTTTTTTGGCAGTTTCTATGGTGGCGAGGCATTACACGCGTGCGTGTACTGCAGCCACACAGAATTGACAGATTTTAATTGGTATTTCTTTTGTTCTTGATTCATTGATCTGTTGCGTATTTCGTATGCCGTATTGGCGAGGTAGTACACGTTAGCGTGTGCTGCAGCCAATCAGAATTGGTAATTTTGTTGTTTTCTAAATTATCTTCATCGATGATCTTTTTACTTATCTTTGTTGATATTTCGAATCTACTGATTTGTTGTTTAACACTGATATGTGTTATATTTATCGATATCCAATTCTCTTATTGAAGAGTTGGATATACGAGATTTCTATGACTGTCATCTATTTGATGTTTGATTATTATTGCTTCTGTGCATTAATAACTGAGTTTGAATTAGACTGACCCGTGTATTATTTTCTTTTGAATTTAATACTCGGGTCAGACCGAGTATTTTCAGGTTGTAGATTTTTAGCTTTGGGATGCTGCTAGTGCTATGAAGACTTTTCATATCATTTAAAGCGTTTTGCGTCTTTTTGTAGTAGTCAGTGTACTGATTAGGATGATGTGTATTCTTGTACATTAGTTGATAATGTATTTATATATATAACTTCCAGAGTCGACAGTTGTAGTTGTATCATATGTATTGTGTCAACTGTATTGTAACTGACATTAGTTATATATATATATATATATATATATATATATATATATGAGACCTTTTTGTTCTATCTGTGTTCCGCACTTATTTTACCTGTGTTATTTTTATATTTATTGTCCTGAACTATTATAGCCACTGTGTAGTAGCTTTGAGTTTGTATCGATGTGTCGGATTTCCTCCTTAAATAAAAATGCACGTTATACTATCTAACATATCGGTGCTCGCACAAAGCAATTACACGGATGGTCGCTCCTCAACAGCCTTATTCTCCATGCCAGTTGACAGCATTACACCGTAGTGTTCTTGGCTAGCGTGGGTATAGAGGTGGGGCGTCACAGCTTGGTATCAGAGCCTGGGGTTTAGGACAATTATAAAACATAACTTAGATGGAGCATGTGTTACAACTATTTGTCTATGTTTTACCTCTCATCTTTACATATGATTATCTTTGATTGGTAGGTATGAATTCCTAACGCTTACTCATGTGCATTTGATTTTGATTTCGTGAAAGTATTTTGGCTTCTGCCTCCGTTTGCTTTGCGAACTCAAGTTGGGTTTTTGATGATGAGGATTTTGTTCTTGTGTTTTCGGCTTTGAATTGATTTAGCCGATGTTGATTTTGTTCGAATTTGGCCAATTAAAGCTATTTTGACCTCTGGACTTTGTTCCACTTTTGTGCTATACTATGAGTGTCATTGTGTACCTGTTACTCTATGATGAATAATGGCTCGACCGGTTGCAAATTGAGTGATTATGATTTTTCATTCATATCTAGTTTGAATCTCAGCGATTTTGAACTTGATATTTTGTGTTTTCCTCGGCTTGATTTCCATTCGACTTCGGTCACTTTGTTTTTGTGAAATTGCCAATTTCTTGATTTCCAAGACTCTGACTTTGTTTTCCATTGGATTCTTTGATGATGATGTTGATTCATTTTGTACTTGACAGTGGCCATTAATTGTTGACTTCGGCATTGACTTGATTCTTATTTTTGTTGAAGTCATTTATGCATTTATGCTCGTTTTGCTTTGTTTTTCCAATTGATAATCGATTCTTCTTTTCCAATTAGTTGTTATCACCTTTGTCGACTTTGATAACTTCTATTTCTGGAATTTTTGGGTATTTCCACTTTGATAAATTTGGAATCGAATTCTTTGGATTTTATTCACGTCTTCGAATGTGAGTTTTAGTGAATTGATTTGGTTTCCAAAATTTAATCGATTCGTGATCATTTCCCCGATTTGTTGCTATCATTTATTAGCAACTTTAATGACATTTTCTTCGGGATTTTTGTGAACATACGTTTTGATGGAATCAGTATCGATTTCTTTGGATGCTATTCACATCTTTGTATGTGAATTCTTGTGATTGATTGTTTCTACAATCATTTTTGTGATTTGTCACTTTGAAAATATAAAGGTTTTCTATACTAGTAGCAAATATTAAAATCTTTTTCTCCAAACGATTTCAAAACTATTTTACTACAAAGCTCTTTTCCTAAACACTTTTTCCAATCTATTAGTATATACGAACCTTTATTTCACTCATATGAGAAATTGAATTAAACGGCTTAGTAAAACAAGTGGTATGAAACGCTTGCGTTTACTTCGTCGGTTAACTCCTGGACTTGTTCGATTGAACCTTCTGTGACAACTTTCTAGTGAAGATCTACAGTTTGTTCGTAAATATTTGAGTTAAGCAAGTGGTTATGGGACATGAAGCTAAACTCTTATATTCACTAACTTAGTGTAATTGACACTTCTTGATGATCATGACGATCATTTTTGTGATTTAGACTAGCAACTGTGCGATGTCTTTTTGTCTGCGAGGGAGACTAGACCCCGCTTTTTGTGATGTTTCGCCATCACATATGTGGGGTAGCACCCCACGGTCTTCGGGCCATTCCTGTGTGAAAATTTAATGGATAGCTTCCATGAGATAGCTTCTCGTTCCTGTGCGATACGCGTCGGTGAGTTTTCATGCTCCCATTTTGTGATAGGCCTTCCCCTTTTTTATGATTTAGACTAGCGATTGAGCGATGTCTTTTTGTCTGCGAGGGAGACTAGACCCCGCTTTTTGTGATGTTTCACCATCACATATGTGGGGTAGCGCCCCACGGTCTTCGGGCCATTCCTGTGTGAAAATTTAATGGATAGCTTCCATGAGATAGCTTCTCGTTCCTGTGTGATACGCGTAGGTGAGCTTTCATGCTCCCATTCATGTGTTAGGCCTCCCCTTCTTTGTGATTTCTGGATTTCGTGTGTCGATTCTAGAATTTTTGTGATTTCTGGATTTCTGATGATGATTTCTGGAATTTGTGCTTCACCAATTTTAATGATTTTCATTGATATGATATCAGTTATTGTGCATTGGTGAATTTATGTGTTATTGACTTGTTATGAATACAAGTTTAGGGTATGGTATCCCTTTCTATCTTTGAGAAGATTCTTGTGACATTTTTGATGAATGAAAATTCATTGGTATTATATTTTGATGCCAGTTATTTTGATGAAATTTTGACGTGTTAACTTCAGTAACCGTCAATTTTAAAATGGATTTACAAGCGGTTCTCCCGCAATGCTGATTTTTTTGTCCGTTTTTACGGTACTTTGAGAAGTGCAATTTCCTTATCAAAGTTGCTACTGATGTTGCTAATTTAATCACGTGTTTTCAAAATTCGTCATTTTTAAAAGTTGTTTCAAAATATAAATTAAAATTGTTTTCAAAATTTTTACAGTTTTCATTTTCAAAAGAATGAGGAAGCGATTTAAACGTTTCAACAAAATCGAGGACTATGACCCCTTTCTTTCACTGATTCGCTTAATTCCGGACTTGTCCGTTTGAGAATGTGAAATGTTATTTTTAAAAATACACAATTTTGCACTTTCAAGGAAATGATGAAGAGAATTAAACGATTTAGTAAAACTCGTGGATTATGGGACATGTGCGTTTGCTATTTCGGTTAATTCCGGACTCGTTAATTGAATATTTGTGATTTATGATTATCGTTTTTGATAATCGGATATTTGTGATTTCTGATTATCGTTTTTGATAATCAGATATTTGTGATTTCTGGTTATCGTTTTTGGATAATTGGATATTTGTGTTTTCTGGTTATCGTTTTTGATAATCGGATATTTGTGATTTCTGATTATCGTTTTTGATAATCGGATATTTGTGATTTCTGGTTATTGTTTTTGGATAATTGAATATTTGTGATTTCTGGTTATCGTTTTTGATAATCGGATATTTGTGATTTCTGATTATCGTTTTTGATAATCGGATATTTGTGATTTCTGATTATCGTTTTTGATAATCGGATATTTGTGATTTTTGATTATCGCTTGTGATAATTCTATATTTGAGATTTTAATCGTCGTTTTGATAATTAAATATTTGTTGATTTGATTACCGATTGAGATAATTAAATATTTGCGATTTGAAAATTCGATTATTGTTTTTGATGATTGAATATTTGCGATTTTGAGATTTGAGCTTCATCTTTTTCTCTGGCGATTCAGGTGAGTAATTTGATTCACTCACATTCAATTCGTGCTCAGTATGTGATTTCTACTCTGATTCCTTTTCTTTTAATTGCTGGAACTCGATTGTTCTTGCTTTTGTTAGTCGATGATGATGTTTGGGGTTGTTTATATAGTCGTCTGATTTTGATTCCTTGATCCCTACGATGTTGATTCTTTTGATTTGAAGCAGTCAAACCTTTTGATTTTATATCTGATACTTCCATGATTTCAATACTTCCCTGTTGACATTTGCTTTGCTTATGCATTCGACATTGCCATGCTCTTATGGTTGTTACCTTTTGTCCATTTATTCCTTAAGATTGCGAGGACGCAATTTCTTTAAGGAGGGGAGTCTGTAACAACCCGGTATGTCGTACCGATTAACTATCGTCTTTAGACGATTTCTTTTCCTAGCTAATTGTTGTTTGGAATTTTTAAACCAGTTTGAATTTTCTTTTGAATAATGGTTAAGTCTTTTTTGGTTGCCGTGATAACTAACCAAGACAAACCCGATCCCCCTTTATCCATTTTCATTCATTCAGTAACCCTAAAACGAAAACAATCTAACGAAAATGGCGGCATCTCATTTTCGTTCTTCTTCTTCGATCGAGAATTAGGGCTTCTTCGATCGTTCTTCGTTCGCTCTGAAAAGTCTGGGACTTTCGATCTTCATTCCTCTGCAAAAGCTAGGGCGTATCAAAAATGGCTGCTTCGTTAGTTCGCCGACCTTCAACAATTATGGTTTTCGACTGCTTCGATTTTTGATCGAGCTCGAGGGGACTTCGGCTGCTCCATTCGTGGCAAAGGTGAGTAATTTATATTACTCACATCTAATTCTAAAATCGTTCGACCTGGTTTGCTTATTCTGTTTTTGATGTCTTCGGTTTCAACTTGATTTATTTATGTTGATTTCCCTTGACTTCGCCTATTTCTTCGATTTCGTGAATTTCTGATTGACTTCGAGATTAACTTTGATTTGTGATGATGTTGGACTCAGCTTTAACTTGATTTTGACTTGAGTCGACTTTGTTGGTCATCATTGTTCGTTCGATTCCGATTTTATTTCGTTCTTTGACTGGAACGATGATTCCTTTTAGACTTTGGCTTGAGAAAACTGTTAATTTTAAACTGCTTGACTATTTAGATGTGACTTCATATGTGTGCATATATACAATTGTATGTGTGTATGCATGCATCGTCGAGTCAACACTTACAGTTTTTCCTGTATTTTGATATTTAGCCTCTGTCTTGTTTATTTGAAAGAATTCCTGGACTTTGGCCTTTATCTTGACATTGTGTGCATTCCAGTGTAGCACTCATGTCTTCATTCAAGTTAACTGTGCATGCCAGGGTATTATATTTTCACAACCATCATGTGTGAGTTCACGCATATGTATATAGTTACTTGACGACTTTAGTCAGGGATGATATTACACTGATGTGTGAATTTTACTGTAGTCACTCTTATTGTAGCATACTTGACTATGATATTTTCTTATCACTGTCTGGTTCATCTTGTAGTCACTTGAGCTTGATTTTAGTTGTATTGCTTGAAGTCTTCATACTTGTGGCCCTTTGTAGCATTGAAATTGCACTGTTCTTTGAGTTGCAGTGCTTCATGATGTAGTTTTGAAGAACTGTAGCTATGCATTCATTGTTTTGGTCATTTTGCATCCGGACTTTTCATATGTTCTCTGATATGTTGTACTTGATTCAGTGATGCACCTTCACTGTATTGCCAGTTCCTTGGACAGTTTCATTTGCATGTTTAACTATGCTTTGAAGTGTAGCTTCACTTGGGTCTTTTACTTGATATTGTTTTACACTTGAACCTGACTTTGATCTTAGAATTTGTTTGTTGATTTGGTCTTGAGTCTATTGCCTTCACCTGTGTACTTTGTTGACATTGTAGCTTGGTCATTTGAGTCACTCATTCCAGTCTCTTGTAACCTGTTATTGCCATTTCATTGTAGTATGCACTTGAATATGGTCTTGTACTTGTGAAGTTTCGAACTGGTGCACTTGTGACCAGTTACCTGGAGTCTTTACTATTGTACACTTCTGTTGCATATTCATTTACTCTCCTGGTGCATTTGTATCTGATGCAATACTTGTTGCCATTCACTTAATATCAGTTGCATTCCTTTGATTCATTTCATGTTTGAACCATTGCCCAGGTGACATTGTGGTGACTGCAGTTTAGTTGCAGTCTGCCCTTGTCTTTGTACCTGTTTGCCACTGCAGTTTCATTGTGGTGGTTACTTTGTATCCGTTTTATATATTTTGACCAGATCTTGCTATCCAGTTGAGTTTGACACTTGAGTTGTCATTGTTTGACTGTTTAGTTTCCTGGTTAATCGTTTGTTTCAACTGCAGTTTTATTATGCAGTTGTTTCTGCTTTCTTTTTTTTGCAGTTTCTGTGGTGGCGAGGCATTACACGCGTGCGTGTACTGCAGCCACACAGAATTGACAGATTTTAATTGGTATTTCTTTTGTTCTTGATTCATTGATCTGTTGCGTATTTCGTATGCCGTATTGGCGAGGCAGTACACGTTAGCGTGTGCTGCAGCCAATCAGAATTGGTAATTTTGTTGTTTTCTAAATTATCTTCATCGATGATCTTTTTACTTATCTTTGTTTATATTTCGAATCTACTGATTTGTTGTTTAACACTGATATGTGTTATATTTATCGATATCCAATTCTCTTATTGAAGAGTTGGATATATGAGATTTCTGTGACTGTCGTCTATTTGATGTTTGATTATTATTGCTTCTGTGCATTAATAACTGAGTTTGAATTAGACTGACCCGTGTATTATTTTCTTTTGAATTTAATACTCGGGTCAGACCGAGTATTTTCAGGTTGTAGATTTTTAGCTTTGGGATGCTGCTAGTGCTATGAAGACTTTTCATATCATTTAAAGCGTTTTGCGTCTTTTTGTAGTAGTCAGTGTACTGATTAGGATGATGTGTATTCTTGTACATTAGTTGATAATGTATTTATATATATAACTTCCAGAGTCGACAGTTGTAGTTGTATCATATGTATTGTGTCAACTGTATTGTAACTGACATTAGTTATATATATATATATATATATATATATGAGACCTTTTTGTTCTATCTGTGTTCCGCACTTATTTTACCTGTGTTATTTTTATATTTATTGTCCTGAACTATTATAGCCACTGTGTAGTAGCTTTGAGTTTGTATCGGTGTGTCGGATTTCCTCCTTAAAAAAATGCACGTTATACTATCTGACATATCGGTGCTCGCACAAAGCAATTACACGGATGGTCGCTCCTCAACAGCCTTATTCTCCGTGCTAGTTGACAGCATTACACCGTAGTGTTCTTGGCTAGCATGGGTATAGAGGTGGGGCGTCACATGTTGATGCAGCAGCGGAATAACAAAATTGATGATTCTGTGAAAGTAGCAATTGGTGGAATGAAGAATACTGAATGGCCCAAATTCGTTGATCCGAAGATACCGGATTCTAGCTATCTTCGTCACGTTGATCGTGCACGATACCGTGAAGAAAAAACTTGCAATTCTTCAGACGTTGATCAAGCGCACTTGATACCGTGAATTGGCTTCTACGATCGTTGATTCGAGCGCACTCGAATGCCGAAAGAGGAGATAGGAGATCACACTCAACTACCAATTTAATGAAAGCATAAAGCTTACAAACAAAAGTTTTTATTCAAATCAACGTAACTTTTACAAATGACACCACCCGCCTATTTATAGGCTTACAACTCACACAACAAAAATTTGTACAACACATAGGTCGTTCACGACCTAAATAGACGACCTAAAACAGACGACCTAAAAAGGAAACAAACAAATACAATACAAATTACAACACATTACAACACACACATATAGGTCGGTAACGACCTAACATCTTGCGACTTAACCCATCAATCGGCATATGCTCCATGCGACCTAAAGTAGACAACATCACCAATTGGAGAGCGACTTAAGGTCAGCGACCTAAGTCTAAGCGGCATACGACTTACGATCTAAGGTGGTTGCGACTTAATGTTAACGCGACTTAAGGAGATTGGCATGTGAGAATGCGGCATATCTTGCCTAGGTCGTAGCACAGTCCATTTAGGTCGTAGCTCGTCATTACGTTCTGAGCGACTTAAGAATGAGCGATATATGTACTTTAGCGACCTAAGGAATAATGTCTTCAGCGACCTAAGTCTTGAGCTTCTCACGCGACTTAAGAATGATCGATATATGAACTTCAGCGACCTAAGGAATAATGTCTTCAGCGACCTAACTGGGAAGCGGCATAGGGATTCTGCACGCGACCTAAAACTTCGCGACCTATAATTCTGGAACGACCTAAGCTTCCAACGACTTAAAGAAATGTGGTATAAGCTTGTTAGGTCGTTGCTCCCGAACTCGTCACTTAACTGGCATACTCCGCTAGGTCGTTCAAGCGACTCAAGGTATAGCACGTTAGGTCGTAGCCTTTTAGGTCGTGGCCTTTTAGGTTGTAGCTCGCACGCAGGCTTTACTTGTGGCCATAACTTGCCTCCATGCCTCGTTAGGTCGCTTGTGCGACTTAACATCTTGTTAGGTCGTTGGCGACCTAAAACGTGGGTAGATCGGGCTGCATCATCCTCCCCTTGTTGAAAAAAATTCGTCCTCGAATTTACAGTTCCTTCGTCATGGATACTCTCATCCTCGTGAAACAGAACCAAGTGTTTGATATTGTTAATGTTAGTAATAGGAAGATGATCCGGCAAGCCCATCTTACAATCATTCTCACAAACGTCCTTCACAACTTCCATACGACCCATTCCTTCAGCATCTATCTTATTGTAAGTATTAATAAAAACTCGTTCAACTAATCTTCTCAATCCTACCTGTTCTGTCGGACACATATGTTTACGTGGCATATATGGTACAATAGCACTTGACATTTTATTAACATGATGTACGTTCCTTAGTGGCAGTAATTCTTTGAACATTTCTGCAGAAACTGCATCTTTGAATTCATTCACCATTGGCTTAACCTCTTCGATGATTTCAACACTTTTGTTGGTTTCAGTTTCATTCAACAAGTATACTTCTGCACTACCCTCCACCTCTTTAACAAGCTCTTTTGTAGATTGTAGACTAGTCGAATCCACTTTCTTCACCAGTAAACTGCTCCCTCCATCTCCTGACGCACTTTCTTCATCCTCATCAAACTTCACTGGTTGTGAAATTTCAACCTCATGCTCATCAGCTTTTGTTGGTTGAAAATCATCAACTTCATCTTCATCAAACTTTGGTGATTGTAAACAATCGACTTCATCTTCCACATCAACAAATTCCTTTAAAGACAACAAAGTCTTTAGCTCCTCGATTTCCTCCAATTTGTTTTCACTCTGTTGACGCTTCTTAGGAACCAAAACGATTCGTGTATCCTTGAACATAAAACTGCAACTGTTTGCGTGTCCATCATGTTGCACAGCCCTGTCGTATTGCCATGGCCTTCCCAACAACAGATGGCATACATCCATGTCAACCACATAACACCAAATTTCGTCTTTGTATTTCTTCCCAATGGAAAAATTAACACAAGCTCTTCGATTAACTTTCACCTGCCCTCCTTTTCTCAACCAAGCTAACTTGTATGGTTTCGGATGCTTGTCTGTCTTCAATGATAACTTCTTCACAGCTTCTGTAGAGATAATATTATCATAGCTTCCCGCATCGATGACAAATTTGCAAACCCTTCCCAAGATAGTGCATGTTGATTGAAAGATGTTACTCCTTAACCAACTTGAATCATCCTCTTGTTTTGGGGTCAAACAAGATCTCCTCAACAACAAACTACAACCCTCATCTCTAGACAATAATTCTTCTTCTTCAACCGGTAATAAATTGACACCATCTACCTCTGCATCTTCATTCTCAATCTCCGCAATCATTGCTCGCTTCTTGGGCTTTGTACATTCATTGCTTTTATGGCCCAACTCTTGACAATTAAAGCATTTGAAATGACTATTGACCTTTGCTTTGTTGACTTCATTCACAATTGACTTATTGACGACTTTGGAAACATCCGCACTATTACTGACATCCTTGTTCTGATTGTTGGAATTCGTAAACACTCCACCACGTCTCCTTCCTTGTTTCTCCCAAGCAAGTGCTTTCTGATGTGCTTCGGTGACAGATCTTGGATCAAACATATTCACCATGTCTTGAATCTGCATTCGCAATCCTCCCACATATCTAGCGGTTAACTGTTCTTCTGTCTCCTTGATATCATTCCTTGCAATCAACTGATAAAATTCATCCGCATAGTCATTCACTGTCCTCGTCCCTTGTCTTAGATTCTGCAATCGTTGATACATAAGGGATTGATAATTGTGCGGCAAGAAAGTTGCTTTCATCATCCTTCTCATCTTATCCCATGTGACAATCTTTGACTTCCCCATCCTCTCCCGTGTAAGTTTTGTTTGTTGCCACCAAGCCATAGCTCTCCCTCTTAATCTTGTAGCAACCAACTTCACTCTTCGCTCCTCGGGAACTTCTTTGAAGTCAAAAATTTCTTCAACATTTGAGATCCAATCCAAAAATTCCTCCGCTTCCATTCCACCCTTGAATTCTGGAATTTCAGTTTTCATCCCCGATTCCCATCGACGATCATCCTCAACATCCCGATATGCATTCCGTCCTTGGTCTCGATCTCGATAATGGATATTACTTCTATCACTCTCTTCATCACACTCACGTGTACTTCGATATCGATCTCGACCATTAACATCTCTTCGATCACGCATGTCTCTTCTACTATGTCGTTCTTCATCATGATATGGCTCATACTCAAACTCACGTTGAGTTCTTCTTTCTTCATCTCGATACTCATGGTGATCTCTTCTCATCGAAATTGATGATTCTCTTCTTCCTCGATCAGATTGTGGCGATACCCTTCTCGCTTCCGTAACCGATGGCGAAACTCGGTTTCCTCCATGGTTCGAGATTGGCGACCTCCTTCTTTGACCTTGATTCATATCGTTCGTCAATTTCTCTAACCTTCCAATACCTTCATCTAACTTCTCATTGAATTTGTTACTTATGCGTTGTTCCATTTGCTCGGCATCTTCCCTCTTGTACAAATCTTCAATATTTTGATGTCGATTAGCTCTCCTCGGCGGCATTGTTAAATGAACAAACTTCAATTCTCGGTATGAACAAATATGATGTACGGCCTTCTGTTGCTCTCGGCTCTAACTCCAAATTTCAAATTTTGGCGCGCAAACTTCCACGGCCAAATTCAAACACCTTTCAATCTTTTATCCGAAATGAGTTGGATCGAATTCTTCAAACTTGTTGCAATTTATGATGAACACGATGAACAATCAAGATTCTCCAAATGATGTTCGGCTTCAATTAACTCCTCAAACTCTTCGAATAAATTGGCTCCAAGACTCGGCTTAGCTATGATTAGCTAAGTCTAGCTCTGATACCAAATGATGCAGCAGCGGAATAACAAAATTGATGATTCTGTGAAAGTAGCAATTGGTGGAATGAAGAATACTGAATGGCCCAAATTCGTTGATCCGAAGATACCGAATTCTAGCTATCTTCGTCACGTTGATCGCGCACGATACCGTGAAAGAAGATCTGCAATTCTTCAGACGTTGATCAAGCGCACTTGATACCGTGAATTGGCTTCTACGATCGTTGATTCGAGCGCACTCGAATGCCGAAAGAGGAGATAGGAGATCACACTCAACTACCAATTTAATGAAAGCACAAAGCTAACAAACAAAAGTTTTTATTCAAATCAACGTAACTTTTACAAATGACACCACCCGCCTATTTATAGGCTTACAACTCACACAACAGAAATTTGTACAACACATAGGTCATTCACGACCTTAACATCACGACCTAAAACAGACGACCTAAAACAGACGACCTAAAAAGGAAACAAACAAATACAATACAAATTACAACACATTACAACACACACATATAGGTCGGTAACGACCTAACATCTTGCGACTTAACCCATCAATCAGCATATGCTCCATGCGACCTAAAGTAGACAACAGCACCAATCGGAGAGCGACTTAAGGTCAGCGACCTAAGTCCAAGCGGCATACGACTTACGATCTAAGGTGGTTGCGACTTATTGTTGACGCGACTTAAGGAGATTGGCATGTGAGAATGCGACATATCTTGCCTAGGTCGTAGCACAGTCCATTTAGGTCGTAGCTCGTCATTACGTTCTGAGCGACTTAAGAATAAGCGATATATGTGCTTTAGCGACCTAAGGAATAATGTCTTCAGCGACCTAACTCTTGAGCTTCTCACGCGACTTAAGAATGATCGATATTTGAACTTCAGCGACCTAAGGAATAATGTCTTCAGCGACCTAACTGGGAAGCGGCATAGGGATTCTACACGCGACCTAAAACTTCGCGACCTATAATTCTGGAACGACCTAAGCTTCCAACGACTTAAAGAAATGTGGTATAAGCTTGTTAGGTCGTTGCACCCGAACTCGTCACTTAACTGGCATACTCCGCTAGGTCGTTCAAGCGACTCAAGGTATAGCACGTTAGGTCGTAGCCTTTTAGGTCGTGGCCTTTTAAGTCGTAGCTCGCACGCAGGCTTTACTTGTGGTCATAACTCGCCTTCATGCCTCGTTAGGTCGCTTGCGCGACTTAACATCTTGTTAGGTCGTTGGCGACCTAAAACGTGGGTAGATCGGGCTGCATCAGATGTCCACTTTGCCATTATTTGTAGCATTTGTTGTTTGAGTGTCTGCATTTACCACACATTCTGAAGCTATGCTTTCAAATCTTGCATCTTTATCAATGGACATGCTTTCAGTGTTTTCATTTTGATTTTCAAGATGGGAGTTTGCATCAGTACCATTCTTTTCCTTCCTTACTCCCTTGGATTGACCGTTTTCAATGGAATGCCCAAAACATGCACAAGTCTTACATCATTGGAATTCAATACATATTCAATTTTTTGGACCAAGATTTCTCCATCATACACTGAAATGTAGGCTTTCCCTGGAAGTTCTACATCTGCTTTAATTTCTACCAATGTTCTTGCACAGTCTGGTTTCATTTGCAGTTTGTTCAACAAACTTTAAATGTGTTCCCACTACACTTGCAATAGCACTAAATGTTTCTTTGTCCCATAATTTCAAGTTGAGTTCTGCCAGCCTGATCCAAATTGGTATTGTCATAATCAAATCTATGTCGAAGTTGAATTTCTTACTCTATTTTTTCAAGATTATAATCAAATCTATGTCGAAGAATAGAACCTTAGTAGAAATGGTTAATGCCATGCTCATAAGTTCTAATTTACCTTATAACCTATGGGGTGATGCTATGTTATCTGCATGTTATATTTTAAATAGAGTACCACTTAAAAAGAATAATATTTCCCCTTATGAATTATGGTTTAATAGAAAACCTAACCTAACTAAACTTAAAGTTTGGGATTGCTTAGCATATGTTAGAAAACCAGACCCTAAACGACCAAAGTTAGGAAATAGAGCATTTACATGTGTTTTCATAGGATATTCACTTAATAGTATTACTTATAGATTCCTTATTCTTGACACCCTAGAAGTTATAAAATCTGTAGATGTAGAATTTTTTGAAAATCAAACTGTTGAGATCCCATTGAGATCATCTAGTCCAGAACATAGTATGGCTAATGATATCAATGCCGATGATTATGCTCCTGCTCAAAACAGCAAGGAAGTATCAGTACCAGATAATAATACTGAACAACGAAGAAGTAAAAGAGCGAGAATAGAGAAGGACTATGGTCTTGACTTCATTACATATCTTGTAGAAGGCAGTAAGGACGAAGTCCTTAATGTGACTAAATATGTAATGAACGTCGATGACGATCCCAAAACTTATTCTGAGGCTATGAGTTCCAGAGATTCCAATTTCTGGAAAGAAGCTATCAATGATGAAATGAATTCCATACTGTTAAACCAAACTTGGGTTTTAACTGATTTACCTCCTGGTGCTAAACCTATATGATGTAAATGGATATTCAAGAAAAAGTTGAATACAAATGGATCCATTAATAAGTTTAAGGCCAGATTATTTGCTAAGGGATATAAGCAAAGACATGGAGTAGATTACTTTGATACATATGCTCCAGTTGCTCGCATATCTTCAATACGCTGTTTAATTGCACTTGCATCAATTCATAAATTAGTCATACATCAAATGGATGTAAAGACTGCTTTTCTAAATGGAGATTTAGAAGAAGAGATATATATGGAACAACCTGAAGGTTTCAAAAACCCCAGGCCAAGAAAAGAAAGTTTGCAAATTAGTGAAATCTCTTTATGGCCTGAATCAAGCTCCCATGCAATGGCATGAGAAATTTGATAAAGTTGCACTGTCATATGGATTCATTGTTAATGATGTTGATAAATGTATTTATAGAAAATTGGATAACAACGGTAGTGTTATAATATGTTTATACATTGATGACATGCTAATATTTGGTTCCAATATATCATGCGTGAAATAGACAATGATAGCTCAGACATTAATAAGGTCATAAAGAGATTTGGCATGAGAAATTTGATAAAGTTGCAATGTCATATAGATTCATTGTTAATGATGCTGATAAATGTATTTATAGCAAATCGGATAACAACGGTAGTGTTATAATATGTTTATACGTTGATGACATGCTAATATTTGGTTCCAATATATTATGCGTGCAAACTTTGAATCCGATTACGCTGTTATAGGGCTTCATTGAATCCTGAAAGTCGATAGTTCGATAACCCGTTTGTACCTGGTGGGTTGAACTATTGTCTGAAAGAATCTATTCCATAGATCCTTGAAGTCGGAAGTACAGCATTATCTTCTTCACAATCGTCATCAAATTTGTCTCGAACCGCAAAATCCCCAACATGCACAACTACAGCAATTGTGCTGTACAATTGCACCAAAAAACTATTCTCGTGCACATGGTACCATTGCTAAATGACAGAATTTTAGTGACGACAAACCTAAAGAAGTTTGTAATAGTTTTGGAGGAGCTTGCAGACGAAGATTTAACTAGTGGAGTTTACTAGTTAGTTCTTAGACGGTGACAATTTTTGCAATGTAGATTTCTTTTTTGCCGCGGAATGATACAAAGAAGGAGAAGGAGAGTGATGGGCGTGAAAGTAAAAAAAAACCATTGTTCAACTAGGTAAAATGGATAATTGGACAACTGGTTCGATTGTTGTACCTTCGGTTTGGACTCATCTAAGGTTTGATTGAGTTTCGGATGGTCCGAGGTTATTCGCTATTGAGCCGCATTTGGATCGGGTTATTATTATAGTATGCATACATACATAAATACATACATATATTATATACACACACAGATTTATATATATAAGTAAACAATTCGCTAGTGTAATGCTACTCTTTACGACTTTATTAGAGTAAGGAAATCGGAGCTGGTCACGTGCTACTTAAACGTTGTGGACAAGGGTTGAATATGAACCTGTTTTACTAATGCAAAGTGTCTAAAGTAAATATCAATAGAAAATGTTATAAAATGAATTGTACAATAAGACTAGTTTACGTATCATAGATGGAGGAACCGTCATTCTTGAAACACAATATATGTTTATTAATTATGTACAGTGATTAACTCAATCGCGATAGATGTGCAGAACCATTAAATGAACTTGATTATAATAACAGTTAATCGGTGAAACTACAGCTGACTTTTACCTTCGGTCCTAATTTAATCATTAAAAGCAACGACTTTGATAAGATTCGCAAGTGCAAGTGGATAATTCTATGTTAATGTGTGTACAAATCGACGTATGCAGGCTTCAGCGTCCAATTATGGAATATAAAATATCAAATAGCCTTTATTAGTTTAATAATTCCGCACAGTATATAAGGAGGGAACGAAAGTGCTGAAAAATAAACGAAGAAAAACCAGTGAATTCGAGAGATCGTTGGCCGCGTACTTGCAAAATGAGCTCAAAAACTGCGTTGAACAACAACTTCAGAGACGACGAGGAGATCGTGGCAAAGAAAGATGCCTCAGGTTTACGATTTAAATTTGATCTTTTTTTTTGACCAAGTTTTAAGAGTCTGATTCTCGATTTATTTATTTACGTCACGTACGATGAAAAGAAAAGGATAAACAAAGGTTTTGGCGTATGTTTCAGGAGATACACCAGCATCATTTTTAGTAGGCACAGCAAAGGCAACGATCATAAACAAGACAGAAGCGCCGCTGGAAGAAACCGAATTCAATGTGCTGTTGGAACTGACAGGGTCTGGACTGAGCGTAGACAGAATTGGAGTTGATATTGTGGCAGTCCTGGATGTCAGTGGGAGCATGGGTGGAGATCAAAGGCTACAAAAATTGCAAAGAGCGATGCAATTCATTATTAGAAAACTTAGCCCAATTGATCGTTTGTCCATCGTTTCTTTCAACCACAAAGCCGAAAGGCTCTGTCCATTGCGTCAAGTGACCGAAGATGCTCAACCTCAGATTGAAGAAATAGTCAACAAGTTAGCTGCTGGTGGTTCCACTGACATTGTTGCTGGAGTTTTCAAGGCCCTGGAAGTAGTCAAGGCACGCAGATACACAGAAGGCCGTACAGCTGCAATCATGGTTATGTCCGATGGTGAAGCCGACTACGACGATATTTCCACACTTGAAATGAAAGAGGTGCCCGTATTCACATTTGGTTTTAGCGACGCCCAAGACTCCGTGGTTAGTTCAACATCAATTACTCCTGCCACATATCTTACGCTGCTTTAATATGTACATCCTAGTACACTACTACTAGTTAAACCTAACGACCATCTACGTAGGTGCTGAATAACATTGCAAAAGGTAGTAAAGGAGGGACGTACTCAGATGTTCACAACACAAATACCTTGGGCCTTGCATTTTCACAGTGCTTGGCAATGCTTCTTACTCTGGTGGTTGAGGATCTGACATTGACTGTGACACCACTCACTTTGCCAGAACTCAAACCAACCGTGATGGTGAATGTTAACGCTGGATACTACCCTAGACCTAAAGATCTCAATACCGTTGATGGCTCTGTGACTGTTTCCTTTGGAAACCTCTACGACCAGGAGGTACGCAAGGTCTTGCTCGAACTACTTCTTCCCAAAGCCATTGCTCGTATTGGCATGGATGTTCTCCGAGTTTCCCTCACATACAAGTACGATGATGTCCATTTTTCTATTGTCTTAGAATATGCGATGATGATCGCTTGAATGCCAAATCAATTTAATCGTGAAAAAAATCTGATATGTGTGCAGGTCGAAGGGAAAAGTTTTAAACGCCCCTCCTATATTTGCAACTGTCACTCGGACCAAGTATGCTGCCGAGAAGGAGAAGGACGAGGTGATTGTTGAACTGAAACGTCTACGAGCAGCCCGGACGATAAAAAAAGCAAGAGAGTTGGGTGATGACAGGAAACTAAGCCAAGCACGAGATGAACTCACTAAGATGCAAGAGGAGCTTAAGAATGTTGCACTTAGCGAACCAAGTGCATTAATAGATATGCTGATATCCGAACTAAAACAATTGTTCGATTATATGAAAGACCAAACTACCTATGAAAGGCTAGGGCGGTCTTATGCACTATCAGCAGAGACTTCGCACTCTCTGCAGCGTTTTGCTGCAAGAGGAGATATTGAAAAGCTCCGTGTGTTTGCCACTGCACGAATGAACGCATACCTCGAGCAAGCCAAGGCCTTTGAGAAGAATCCCAATGTGAAGCTGCCTAATTCAGTTGACGATACGAAAGAAGAAGTTGCTGCTGCTAATCCACTTGCTGCCATCATTGTTGCTCTCAGCGCACATATCTCAACCGCAGTTCAGTCTCTGAAAGCCATTGAGAAATTACTCGATATTGGCGGCCTCTAAATTAATGCCTCTCTGTTCCTTAATTTGCTTTTGCGCTTCAATAAATTTGCCTGTATTTCCTAATTCGAATGCTCTATTCTGTATCTTGCTTGTTTGATTAATAAGATGTTATTGTTTTCTTCCAGTATTGCATTCGATATGAAAATTCTCTAACTTACCTATTTTTGTGTGTGCGGCGAAGTTTAAGAAAATTAATCATAGAACAAAGCACATGAATTTACATCAAACGTTAATGGGTTTAAAGATAAAGTATAAAACAATTAAACAAATGGACGATAGACTAGTTTAGGCCATAATCATTTTCCTTCTCTCAGGGGTACCCTGATGACTATGGAGTTTGAAAGTAATTTTATTTTTGTTTCTCTAAAAGATAACAAATGTTTCTAGATCATGTTGATGTCTATGCCAAAGAATTAAAAGCTCACTTAAAGGCTACCTCTCGAGGTTTCTTATCAACACCAAGGTGTAAAACACAATCTTTAGACTCGGTTTCGGTCATTGGAAAATTTTGAAACTTTGATTTTGTTTTGGAAATTCCATTATAATTTCGATTTACGAATTCCGACCATGTTTCCCGTATAAAGACAAAAAATACTAAACATTTATCAGCATTAATAACAAAAACTGCTTATTGGTATCATATGAATATATTTTATAGTTTTTCTTACAAAAAGTCTAAATTGCATATAAACAAAAAGAAAAAATAAAGTAATATATTATAAATCCAATCCAATCCAAACTCAAGCAATGGCAAGCTCAAATAAAGAAAAAAAAGCACCACGCAAGCATTTGAATACCCAAATAAAAACTATGTTATCCCACCTTTTGGCAAAGCTGAGATACCCAAAACTGACTGAAAATCAATAATAACTAGTCATGAATATTCAGCTATGCATTGCAGGATAACCATGGATATCGATGAATTTTGTCCGAGTCCAGAACGGGCCGTAATTGACAAGACATGATAAGCAAAGCCATGAAAGCCAACGTTCCAATTTTCAGGTAAATCGGAGTTCGTATGAACGAGATACGATCGATACAAGTTAGATAAAATGTGATGTTTGTATCCATCAGAGACAACCTATTTGAATCGATCAGATTCGTATCCATCAAAATAGCTTCGCCCCGTTTCGAATCCATCATATTCGTATCCATCAGGACGACACCGCCTCAGTTCGTTCGAATCCACCAGGAGCTAGCGATTTCGAAACGATCGTCCTCGAATCGATCGTCTTCGAATCGATCCCGGACTGTGTTATTCATGCCCATCGAGTTCATATCGACTAGCGAACCCCTGATCGAGTCCATCGCATGCCGCGTTCGTATCTATCACTCAGCTGTTGTTCGTATCGATCTGGCACCATTGGTTCGTATCGATCATACGGATACAAAACTGAACAAAGTCGATCGATCCGAGCATCCCCCTAATAAATTGCAGATGCGAATGAAGTTGCATGCGATGGATAAGAAATGGTCTTCATCAACGTGGAATGGCGATGCGAGCAAAGCGCACGGAGGACCCAGTCGATACGCCGCAAGAATTGGATCGATCCAGGAAACTCGCACCACGTCATCCCCCGCGCATGTGCCTCGATCGAGTCGAATGGATGGATACGAAAGCGTGGATTCGAAAGCAGCAGACTACGAAAAACATGACCTTGAATCGATCATATCTCACAAACTGTTGATCCAAATGCAATGAAATTTTCACAGTAGCTTGCGTGCAAGGTAAAGAACGTCCCTGCCAAGTTTCAGCTCGATTGGATCATTTTTTGATGGATACGAAATGGTCTCGTATCGATCACAGATCGAGTCGAAACTTGGTGGGGTCGGTCGCGCGGGCCCCCTCACGTGCCAGAAGAAGTCTTCCAAAGTTTGGGCGCGATCTCAGCCTCTTACGCCTATAAATAGCCCCCTGAAGCCTGCAGAAAGGAGATCCTTTTGGCCATTCAACGTCCAGACTCTACCGGATTCAATTCTACTTCTTTCCATTGCTGTTATACTCGAATTCAATCATTGTATCTGCTGTAATCATCTGTAATCAGCAAAGAACATCAATAAAAGACAAAAATCATTGAAGTGGACGTAGGCCGGAGATAGCCGAACCACTATAAATTTCGTGTTCTTGTGATTTATTTCTGGATTGTTGTTTATTGCTAGCTTAGATCTGAGATTTGTGTCTGAATATTGCTAATTTGTATTCATACACTGGTGCTTTCACAATATTTTGGGTTTGTGACCATTTTTGGCGCAAACACTTTGGTGCTTTCACTGAGAACTGAACTAGCACCCGCTACGAAAGATTTGAAGTTCATATTTAAAAGCTTGAAGGGATCAGATTTGGGAGACAATGACTCGATAGACGAGACAAAGAGCTGAGAGAAGCCAACAAGGAGGAAGTCAAGAGGCATCCTCTGGTGCTGGAGAAGAGCCAGCTTCGATCTACATCACTAGAGACGAAATGGAGACCATGACCAATCTGATGCACGAAAGAATAATGAAGAGCCAACAAGAGATGCTGCAGAATTTCTTCGAACAAATGAGAGCTGCAGGGGTGCAGAGCCTAGGACCAGCTACAGCGGCTACGAATATGGAACAAGGAGCTAGGATTGCGGAACCCAACGAAGGTCAGAATGCAGATCCAGAAGACAATCAACAAGGACATGGGGGCAGACCCTCAGATGCTGGAAGGCCGACAGATGGAGCTCAACAAGCTGAAGCCAACACCAACGCTAACGGGTCACACGAAGAGTACGTACCAGAATACCCTTCAAGACCAAGAAAGCAACCCCAGGATGGAGATGAAAAGATGGCTGGATTAGTGCGACGACTCATGAGAGGAGGATTGTCTAGGGAGGGTTGGAAGAAGTCAGTCGGAGTCCGTTCACTCCGAATATCAGGAATGCAAGGAACCCTCCAAAGTTCAAACTACCAACGCTGGATCCGTATAACGGGAAGTCGGATCCGACCATGCATATTACCAGATACATTAGACACATGGAAGTACTGGGAGCATCCGAGGAAGTGATGGCACGATGTTTCCCTTTATTTTTGTCAGACTTGGCTGCACTTTGGTTCAGACAATTAAAGACTGGATCGATCAAGACATGGGGCGAGCTTGTAGATTGCTTCATGGAACAATTTAGGGTCCATGTGACAAGACCCAAGAGTGTGATGACTTTAGCTTCGATAAAGCAAAGGACCGGAGAGTCCATAAAAGGTTTTCTGCTGCGATTCAATGCAACGGTGGCTTCTGTAGATCGCTCGGATCCATCGATGATTTTGATGGCGGCGGTGGCAGGAGTTGGAGAAGGCACCGAATTCAAAGATTCATTGACAAGAGATCCGCCGCAAGATCTCGGAGAATTTTACCATGAAGCTGAAAAATTCATTCGACTAGAAGAATCACGAGCCGAGAGGCAAGAAGTAAATGCTGCACAAAGCGAAGGAACCGCCAGGGAACAGTCCAGGGCAGACAAAGGAAAGAGAAAGCAGGATGACGCACATGATGGTCCTGACAAACGGAAGAAATTCCGAGAGCCTAGATTCAGGCAATACACAGATTTGACGGCAAGCCTAGAAAGAATTTACACTGAAACTCGGGGGCAACTCCCCTATCGAAAACCACCTAGGAGAGATCCCACGGAGCGAGAACGCAGGACTGGAAAATACTGCCTATTCCATGAGCTGGATGGGCACACTACCGATGAATGCCGCCACCTAAGGGATAAGGTGGAAGAACATGCCAGGAGTGGTAGATTGCCAAAATATGTCAGAGAACGGGCAGCGGCAGTAAGGCCCGAACAACTACCGCCTCCACCTAACAGGAATGATCCTGGAGCGGGATCACGACTCGTCATCAACTGATTGTGATGGCAAGGGCCAAGTTCAAGATTTGGACTCTGGTCGATTAGTTTTCTTAGATTAGATTTCCAAAATAAAACGGCTATCCCACTTACTCATGTACGGGAACCGGAGAGATCCCTAGGCATGCTCTAAGATGGAAATAGACCGCTCCGCCCGGAGAGGCATTGTCTTGTTTTTCCTGGTGTTTGAGATTGAACATCTAGGATTTGAATTTAATAAAGAAACATTTATTGAAACAAACCTTTGACCGGAGAGTTAAAGGATAAACATTAAATATCAATATAAAGATGATCGCTTTATGATCCTACTCGGAGAGGCGGGGTCCGGAGTGCAAGAAGTGAGTTGCTTCGCCGGAGAGCGACATGATCGACTCACTTAAGCATCGTTTCCTATTCACCGGAGAGTGATTGGATCGGGATTCAATAAGAGCCCGGAGAGGCTATGATCGGCCCACGATTTAGGCCTTGACATCGCTTAATGTTCGGATACACTGAACCGGAGTGCAAGAAGTGGGTCGCCTCGTCGGAGAGCGACAGGATCGACCCACTTAACGTTGTTTCCCCTTCACCGGAGAGTGATAGGATGGGATCCAGTAGGAGCCCGGAGAGGCTACGATCGGTCCAGAACGGCCAAGACATCGCTTCACGCCCTAACTGGGGCCAGAGTGCAAGGGATAGAAAAGCAACGCCAGAGTGCAATAGGATCTTTCTATTCGACCGCTAAGTCTGGAATGGGCTTCGCAAGGGTCCGGAGCGATCATCAACAGTCCGGAGAGACTGTAGAATTTCATTCTTAACTTCCACTGGCAGAAATTGATAATGATTCGGCTTCGAACAGCCATGAACTCGATTGAAAATATCATAAGATTCGAATAAAACCTGAGCTTACTACATTCGACTTGAAACTGATCAAAACACACCTTTTACCAAAAGGCATGTTTTGGGGGGCAAAGTGTTATCCCACCTTTTGGCAAAGCTGAGATACCCAAAACTGACTGAAAATCAATAATAACTAGTCATGAATATTCAGCTATGCATTGCAGGATAACCATGGATATTGATGAATTTTGCCCGAGTCCAGATCGTGCCGTAATTGACAAGACATGATAAGCAAAGCCATGAAAGCCAACATTCCAATTTTCAGGTAAATCGGAGTTCGTATGAACGAGATACGATTGATACAAGTTAGATAAAATGTGATGTTCGTATCCATCAGAGACAACCTATTCGAATCGATCAGATTCGTATCCATCAAAATAGCTTCGCCCCGTTTCGAATCCATCGTATTTGTATCCATCAGGACGACACCGCCTCAGTTCGTTCGAATCCACCAGGAGCTAGCGATTTCGAAACGATCATCCTCGAATTGATCGTCTTCGAATCGATCCCGGACTGTGTTATTCATGCCCATCGAGTTCATATCGACTAGCGAACCCATGATCGAGTCCATCGCATGCCGCGTTCGTATCTATCACTCAGCTGTTGTTCGTATCGATCTGGCACCATTGGTTCGTATCGATCATACGGATACGAACTTGAACAAAGTCGATCGATCCGAGCATCCCCCTAATAAATTGCAGATGTGAATGAAGTTGCATGCGATGGATGAGAAATGGTCTTCATCAACGTGGAATGGCGATGCGAGAAAAGCGCACGAAGGACCCAGTCGATACGCCGCAAGAATTGGATCGATCCAGGAAACTCGCACCACGTCATCCCCCGCGCATGTGCCTCGATCGAGTCGAATGGATGGATATGAAAGCGTGGATTCGAAAGCAGTAGACTACGAAAAACATGACCTTGAATCGATCATATCTCACAAACTGTTGATCCAAATGCAATGAAATTTTCACAGTAGCTTGCGTGCAAGGTAAAGAACGTCCCTGCCAAGTTTCAGCTCGATTGGATCATTTTTTGATGGATACGAAATGGTCTCGTATCGATTACAGATCGAGTCGAAACTTGGTGGGATCGGTCGCGCGGGCCCCCTCACGTGCCAGAAGAAGTCCCCCGAAGTTTGGGCGCAATCTCAGCCGCCTACGCCTATAAATAGCCCCCTGAAGCCTGTAGAAAGGAGATCCTTTTGGCCATTCAACGTCCAGACTCTACCGGATTCAATTCTACTTCTTTCCATTGATGTTATACTCGAATTCAATCATTGTATCTGCTGTAATCATCTGTAATCAGCAAAGAACATCAATAAAAGACAAAAATTATTGAAGTGGACGTAGGCCGGAGATAGCGAACCACTATAAATTTCATGTTCTTGTGATTTATTTCTGGATTGCTGTTTATTGCTAGCTTAGATCTGAGATTTGTGTCTGAATATTGCTGATTTTTATTCATACACTGGTGCTTTCACAATATTTGGAGTTTGTGACCATTTTTGGCGCAAACAAACTACATGTTTCTTTCCTCTTCTCGTCTTCCTCATTTCAGCTATGCCTTAGAAATTCAAATTGAACGCAGAAGGAGGAAAAGAAAAAAAGATTTTTTTTTTATGTTGTGATGCTAAATACGATGTTTACGACCATCTCTTCAACCATTAGTATTAACCATAAAACTCACTTAAAAACAAAGGTATGAAAGAAGGCCCATAGAAGTATTAGAAAAGCTTCACAAAAAATAAAAAGAAGGGTTTCGCTATGATTCAAAAGCAGTGTTTCGAAGGCATTGAAGTAACCTTCGAAGAGGTTAGATTGGTGCCACAAGCACCTGATGCACATACAAGTATTGAGTGAAATGAGGGCTTTCGAAGGAGTTGAAAGGGAGGCAAGGCTACCCTTCCACCTCAGTTAATCCTTTCGACGCAACTGATTCCGCATACATGAAAGAGTCTTGTATGAGTTCGAAGCACCTTCCGAAGATATCGAATAACAAGCTCGCTTACAAGAATCAAACCGTTCGAAAGAGTTGGTTTCGCCATTGTTAATCTTCCACATAAGGACATTCTATCAGCGTGTACTTTTCGAAAGCAAAGATAAGTCTTTTGAAATGGTTGAACCCTTCCACAAGCATAAAGAAAACTTCACATGAGACCAAGTGACCTTTCGCAATGATCCTCTTGTCACCTACTAGTCCTTTCGAAACCATTCGAAAGCACTTAGTCACTTACTCAAATAATCACTCATCATGATTAGCACTAGACCAAGGCTATTGAAGGCCTTATGCAGTTTTAGCGGTGACTTCGCACTCTTTGCAGCGTTTCGCTGTAAGAGGAGATATTGAAAAGCTCCGTGTGTTCGCCACTACACGAATGAACGCATACCTCGAGCAAGCCAAGACCTTTGAGAAGAATCCCAATGTGATGCCAACAAGTTCAGTTGACGATACGAAAGGAGAAGATGCTGCTGCTAATCCACTTGCTGCCATCATTGTTGCTCTCAGTGCACATATCTCGACGGCAGTCGAGTCTCTGAAAGCCATTGAGAAATTACTCGATATAGGCGGCCTTTAAATGCTTCTCTATTTTTTAATTTGATTTTGCACTTCAATAAATTTGTTTGTATTTCCAAATTCGAATGTTTCATTCTGTGTGTTGCTTGTTTAATCAATAAGATGTTATTGTTTTCTTTCCAATATTGCATCTGATATGAAAATCTTCTAAAAGTTACATGTTCGTGTGTTTGCGGCGAAATTGAAATAATTAATCGTAGAACAAAGCACATGAATTTACACCAAACGTTAATGGGTTTAAAGATATAGTTGTGGCCATCATCAATTTTCCTTTTGTCAGGAGTACCCTTGGTGACTTGGGAGTTTGAAAGTGTTATTTTTTAATTTTATTTTTGTTTCTGTAAAAGATAACAAATGCTTTTAGATTATGCTATTGTTTATGCCTAAGAGCATCTCCAACAGCAGCTGGGATCTCGCATAATCACATATATGCACCCAATTGCAACTGCAACAAAGTATGGAAAATCGTATAGGGTGGAAATTGGGGGGAAGAGTGCGGGAATATCAGATTTATTGAGGCACCTGTTCAACAGGCGCCAAGGAACCAGGTTCCTGTTAAACAGGCGCCTCAATTCTCCTCCCCCCAGGCCACAACGGCTACCCCCAACGGCTATATTCAACGGCTATATTCCACCCAACCACTCTATTCCACCTTCAAACACAACCACCTCCATCTTCTATCCTTCACAACCAATTTCCTTCAACAATCCAAATTTTTTACTCTTACTTATCGCAACTTAAAATGTATTTCGATTTCGACGTTGATGCTGCAAAGTGTAGTTTTGAAGAATACGATTTACAAGACGTTAAGGTTCCGATTGGCGGAACGGTAACTAATGCAAGTTGAAGCGCTGCGGAAAACTATGATCTTTGCTACATTTACTGTGCACTCTCAGTCGATTCTATTTGAGGTGCCGATCAAAGTGGTGAGACTTTTTGGGGCAAAATTACTAATTCCTACAATCGAAAGAACATCGATCAGAAAAGAACGTTATCTTCAATCAAAGGTCATTATGGAAAAATCGTTCGTCAAACACAAACATTTGATTCTCAAATTTTCAAGTTAAAGCAAACAAATCCTAATGGATTTGGAAATGAAACGCATTTGGTAAGATTTAATATAATTTCATTGTTCTAATTTTTATCATAGTTCTCTAATTATACTAGTTTTTTTATTACAGAGAATGGCTGCAAACAAGTTGTTTAAACAAATCTATAAACCTGATAGTAAATAAGCACCACATTTTTATCAGTTCATGCATGTTTATGACATGTTGGTTGAGCATGTTTATTGGAAATCATCACTTCAAAAAACCGTCCAAGACGTCCAATCAAACAGTGGCCTTGGTAAACCGCCTAGAGTTGGAGAAAGCTCTAGTCCTAGGGAATCGCTAGGAAGCTACGGTTTAGGATCAGAAGAAGACCTAACCTCTAGTGAAGATCATTTTGTTAGGCCACAGAGAGCAAAAGCAGCAAAAACGAAGCAGGCTGCTGGAGAGGATCGGACGGAAATTAAAAAACTCCTACTTGAATATGAAGATAGATATAACTGTGCAATGGAGACTCGAGCAATTCAACACCAAGAAAGATTGTCAAGAATGGATCAACTTCTTGCTGGAAACCGATAAAGAGACGAAGATGCAATAATGTTCATGGATACGTCGCACATGTCTGAAGAACAACATGAGTATACAGAGCATAGAAGGAGAAAAATTATTAGACGTAGACGTGAAGAGGGTCATTAACTGTTTCTGTTTTTCTAGAACCTTTGTATCTTTGAATTACCATTAGTTGTATTGTATTATAAATGTAAGCAATTATTTTTATAAGTACTATCATTGAAATTGCATTACATTGAGAAAAGATTATAACAAGATTACGTTAATTAAACATAAACAAATTACAATAACAATAATAAGTAACAACAACATAAACAACAGTAGCAAAATTAACGACGGAAATATAGTTTCACTGATTTCCAGAAAAGTTCCAAAGATGATCTACGAGATCATTTTGCAATCTTCGATGCAGTTGAACACTACGGTAGGACATTTGGCTTTCTACATGAAACTCGAGTTCTAGTGCGCTTCCAATCATATTGTTGCGCCAAACAAGCGGTGGTGTTGGAGCACCCTCGTAAAAGTAATCTTCTTCCATGTCTCTTTCATCCTCTATAATCATATTATGTAAAATAACACAAGTGTACATTATTTTGTCATTTTAACTGGTGACCAAAGTCTGCATGGATTACTGATTATGGCAAATCTAGATTGAAGAACCCCAAATGCTCTTTCAACGTCCTTCCTCTAGCTTTCTTGCATTGCTGTAAACTTTGATTGTTTATTATTTTATGGGTTAGGAATTGTCTTTACAATGATACTCCATTTAGGATATATACCATCGCCAAGATAATACCCATGATCGTACGTGTTACCTCCTAAAGTAAAGGTACAAGGAGTTGATCTACCATTTGCTAAATCATTGAACAACGTAGATCGTTCGACTACGTTAAGAACATTGTTTGAACCCGACATTCCAAAAAATGCATGTCATACCCATAAGTCATACGACGCTATGGCTTCAAGAATAATAGTGGACCTACGAGACTTACCTTGATAAGCTCCGGCATACGCCTTTGGACAATTCTTCCACTCCCAATGCATGTAGTCTATACTTCTTAACATTCCGGGCCATCCTCTACTACCATGCATATTCATTAACATTGCTATATTCACCTTGTTTGGTCTGCGTAAGTATTGATCACCATAAATTTCTATGATATCTTGACAGAAATGCTCCAAACACCTAATACCGTGTTTTCCGCCACTTTCAAATTTTCATCAAGAGCGTCTGCCGGTCCTGCATATGCAAGCATTCTTAGTGCAGCTGTCATTTTCTGAATTCCAGTCAATCCCATCGTACGAGATGCATTGGGTTTGAAGACAAAATATTTATCATGTTGCTTGATACATTGTAGGATTCTAAGAAACAGTGGTTGCCGCATGCGGCATCTTCTCCTAAAATCTCAATCTGTGTAAGTAGGATTTGGAACAAAATAGTCTTCCATCAGTCTGTCATTGTACCATGAATGTCTACGATTTTTGTACCGACGACCAACAACTGATCCACCATGTTGCCCGCTGGATTGACCAACTTGTAGTGCAACCATAGTTATTAGCTCCGTTTCACGACGAAAATGATCTTCCATCATTTCATCAAATTTGTCGTCGTTATCATCGACAAAAATATAATCATCAGCAGTCATTTTTTATCTTTGCAATTGTATGAGATATGACTGAGCAAGAAAACTTCTAGCATTAACAAGCTTTTTATAGCTTAGATCACATGCTGGCCTTCATAGCAAAATAAGCAATCATGACTAGTTGGCAGGTAGCATTAATTCAATTCAACCACTATCTATAAAGTAGATTTCATTTATGTCACGTCTGCAGTGTCCCGTCCCATCTACACACTGTCACTACAACAAAAACACCCTTTTACAACTGCCAAAAACAGTTGTAATAGGTCTATTACAACGGACGGCCGCCCATCATAATATCCGGAGTTGTAGTAGAACCATATTTTTTACAACTATCTTCGGCAGTTGTAAAATAATTTTTTACAACTACCTAACGCAGTTGTGAAAAAGGCTTTTATAACTACTTTTGGAAGTTGCTAAAGGTTTCCTACAACTGCTAGAGGAGATTGCAAAATAATATTTTACAACTGCCATAGACAGTTGTAAAAGAGAGTTTTACAACTGCGATTAGCATTTGTAAAAGATTTTTTACAACTGCATTTGGCAGTTGTGATAAAAAGAATGTAAAATAAAAAAAATTAATTTCTTTTTTCTTTAGAAAAGATAATGCTATTAGTTTACCGATAGCAGCATTGATAATAATGATAATGGAATAATATACAACATACTAACACCAATAGAAAATAAAACTTCAAACATGTTCTATAAACTCACATGTGAGCAAAAGTTATCATGAATCTTGAAAATAATGTTATGCCCACAATAAATATGATAAATTACTACTTGCGAGCTTCTACCTTCTTGCTTGCGTTTGCAGCCTTTTCCTCTTCCCCTTTTTTGCAGTCTCCACCCTTTGTTGCTTGATCAAAGCTAGACGATCTAAATTCTTCCTAGACTGTTCGGTTCTCCCCGCTCCTACAATTGCATGTATCGCTCATGAGCTCTTTGTTTCTCAAGTTCCTCCCTTTCACATCTTGATAATTCAGCTATTTTTTTCTAGATTTGCACTCTTTGGCTTTAATACTCTTCGATGTTACCAAGTTTGGGTTCACAATCTCAATAATACCCTTAGTGTCTTTGTGTTTCTCATTATCCACTTTGAGTTCCTCTTCTAATTCTTCCTCTGAAATGTATTTAACTTCCTCCTACTTAAAGGTGCAAGGACGAGATAAAGTGCCAACAACCATCTTATCAGGAGTAGAGAATGCTCTTCTGCATCTCATCACTAGGCTGAAGACCCATCTACTTCTACCTCCGATCAAACTGCAAATTTATTTACAAAGAAAAACACCATGACCATAAATATATAAGCACCATTTTACCAAAAGAATAAGGAAAAATAGAAGGGATCAGGAAAAGGAGCATTCAATGAATTAAACTTTACCATTATTTTTTCAACTATTTGACCATTCCTGGTTTCTAAATTACTATGAATAGTAATTAATTTATAAATCTACAGGCAGCGGAATGTTTTCAGCTGCTCTCTTCTCAAATCATCATATCTTTTCATTTTATTTTGATTTACAAAAGATATCATGAAAAATACCATTTTGATAATTTCATATATCAAGATTCAAACTCACCCTACATGGTTTGTAATTTTCTTCACTTTATTTTATTTTGAATACACCTTTAACAAAAGAACTTTAAAGAAATATATTTCATTTCCCATCTTTACTTCATTATGAACTTAGCTTAATCATATTCTATAATTATTTATTTAAACATTTTATCTTCATACAATTCAAGAGATTTATGCTAGGAGAGGCAAATATAAACGGATCCACACAGCTGCTCTTTTACATATGTCCCTATAAACAAAATCAATCTTCATATATCCATATAAAATTAATTGAGAAACTAAAACCACTGCTGTGTCATTCTTTCAAATTACTTGTATACATATAAGATTGCACTAGGACATTGGACTCTTGTAGATTTTAAAATTATATTGATATAACAAAAGGATATTTAAAACTGTAAACTAGTATTTCTTTTCTACAGATGACTAGATTGGACTAGGACATTGGACTCTTGTAGATTTAACTTGTAGTTTACTACTCAGTGCTTGCCTATTTTATAAACTTATTCTGATCTATATGAGTGCTGATGTTTGATATCATGTATATCAGTAACTATAATGTCAATGAACTTGTGGAAAGAACAGAATGAAGTTCAACTGAATGAAATGAAAAAAATTGAAACAGTAAGTTAAAGAAAAATATATTCACCAGTGATCTGAGACCCTTGAGTACCGACAAGCAATGTAGATGAGAATCGCATGACTTTTATCATAATACTTTAACATAAAATCAGCGAAATACAATAAGCTGTATCCGCTTTTACATATACAACCAACTAAGAAGATAAACAGAAAAAAATAATTTTATTATTTACCTTTCAGTAGGTATGAAATCTCCATCTATGATTGCAGGTACCTGCCCCATTGGTTGATTTCTGGATTTGAATTCCAAAAATTCAGTTTCATGATATAAACAAGTAAAATATATATAAAAATAAAATAAAAAATAGTTATAAATATTAAGAAGTAAAACCTCTGTATTCGGGAGAGTGTTGTTGGCCTTTAACTAAATCAATTCTTAACTCCTTAAAACTGATGTTATTCATTTTTTTTTAGAAAAGATAAAAAGTAAACAACCCAACTCAAGAGCAATAAAGCAAACTTAATACACATGTAAAAGTTTTACAAGATAACTTACCTACAGAATATCAAAATTAAATATATAAAGTAGATAACTATAGCTCAACCTTTTCGAATCCTTTAACAATTGTTTGTTGCTCCTCAGCCAAGGCTTTTAATTATATCTGTATAAAGTATAAATAAAACATCAACCTAAACAGAATCCTACGGCTTTAATAGATGCAGAACATAAACTAATAAAAATAGATTCAATCAGCCCAAGGAATTTGTGAAGCAAATCTCAAGTATTTATCTGAACCAATTTAAATGGTATCAAAATCACTATTGAAATTAAAAATAGGCTTAACACGCAGTCATATATTCCATTACAATAGTTAAACTTCATTATCTCGAGCTTCTTGATCATTTACACTCGGTAAGAAACATAGGTGATACATATGATTAGTTCTTGACTAGAAGCTGAATGTAAATTACAATTGGTGTTCTCCTGCTATACTTGTTTTCTTTATAAAAAAACGTGAATAAAATAACGCAGCAATGGTCCATATATCATCCTCAAACTTAACAAAGCCACAAATAACTAAAATTTGGATCATGTAACATACCACAACAATCAAATTCTAGAATGAACACATGAAAGAGATTATATGCAGAAATTAAATTTCAACTCACATAGAATTGCATAAATTCCTAAAACGAAGATGGGTTGCTGCAAATTCTGGGCTTCATTCTTCTTTTCTCTTCAACTGCCTCTTCAGATTTCAGGTCAAAATTAGAAGCTCGAAATGATTTAGGGCTGCCGATTTCGATTTGGATAAGAATGAATGAATGATGAAAATGGTAAGTGTTATCGATTTTGATTCGAGCAGAGTGTTTAATGCTAAAGTTTTTTAAAAAAAAGTGCGTAACACTCACACAAGATGAGACACAGAGCAATGAATAACCGACTCTTGGTCACTAAACTTGGTTTTGGAGCCCAAAAATTTGGTTTTGGAGCCAAAGGAAAATTTGTTTTTGGAGCCCAAAAATTTGATTTTGAAGCCAAAGAAAAATTTGATTTTGGAGCCAAGGAAAATTTATATGCCTTCAATGTATAACATCCTATGTAAATTAGGTCCAACGTAGTACTTTCAATGAGTATCCAAAAAATTCGAAATCCGTCCGTATTTGTATCTAAAATAAGAAAAATTATTTGATATTTGAGAAATGTATACGAATACGGATATGATCATATCCGCTTCCGATAATTATTTGTCCGGTTTTAATCACGCTAATAGTTGATTTTTTTGTGTATTGTAGTAGATAAAATGATTGTCATTTATTTTTTTATATAAGTAAAAAAATTTAATATGTGTATAAAGATCAAATTTGCTACTTGAAATTATTTTTCTTACCATATTTATTATTTCACATATTTTTATTACTGAAATTGATTTATAATGCATCGGAATTTTCTATTTATTTTTTAGATTCTTTTTTAGTATTAAATTTTAACTTCTAATTATTATTATTCAATTATTAGCTAATTAATTATTATTTATTATAAAAAATTCATTATTTTTGTTAATTACCAGTATTAATAGTGAATTATTTATAAATAAATTATAAATTAAATATTTCATATTTATTTATTGATTATTGATTATTAGTTTATCAATTATTAATTAATTATTAATTACTAATTAATTGTTAATTATTAATTATTAATGGGAATTATTTTATATTTCAAATTAATTATTAATTTTTATTGTTTAATAGTAGTTATTAACTATTATATATTAATATTTAGTTATTATTATTTAAGAATTATTATTTAATATTGATTTTTTATTGATTTTTTTTTTGGCAAGGCCGACGGGGTTGAATGGACCCCGACCATTTTATTGCAACACCAAAGGAACAAACACATACAACAGAAAGAAAACAGGGGGAAACTTGGTGCTACAAGCACAGGGAAACAAGAAAAGGAAAATAAAAGAAAAAAGGAGGAAACAACCCAGACTTTACATATGGAATGAAGCATGAATCCCAGGATCAATAGAGTATGATAGCAGACTCAACGCATTCTTAATTTCGCATATGATCCAGAGCTTGAAATTTTCATCAGATTTAGCATTAATGTCATCAAACAACCTCGTATTTCGCTCTCTCCAAACCGAGCTTATAACGCTCTTCATAACTGTATTGAATGTTCTTTTTCTTTCCAATTTACTACCCGTCTTCTCAAATATCTTCTCCCACTCAACCTGATTATCAGTAGAGACATCAAAGCGTTGAAGCTTAGCCATAATGATAATCCAGATGTGTTTAGTAACGAGCATTCAAGGAAAAGGTGCTCAATAGTCTCAGGTAGCACATAACAGAAAGGACAGTATATATCAACATTCATACCCATGCATGCAATTTTTGCTTTAGTCATCAAAGCACGATTTAGCACTTTCCAAAGCAAGAGATTTTCCCACATTCTACTGTCATTGCTCCAAGTTCTCTTCCACCATTTCCAGGTAGGGCAAGAACTGTTCTTCATTATAAATTCATAAGCATTTCCTATCTTGAAGTTAGTCTTTTTCTCTCCCCAAACTAAGCAACCAGCAGTGGACAAGGAAGTGAAAGAGCTAACTTTGTTCCGTATATATTGTATCCGCGGATTAGATGAAGAAAATCTGGAGGCATGTCTTAAATATTGAATGTCTCTAACCCTAGTCGCAAAGTGTATCCCCATTTGGAGCATCTCACTGTAAGATAGCTGGCGACGAAGAATGTACCCTTTCTCTAACCAAGGATCATCCCAAAAGCTCACACTGTAAATAGGGTTAGTGTTCATTTGTATGGTAGGAAGAAACGTCTCCTTTATCTTGAAAATACATTGACAAGTCCAGCTTAAGTTTTGAGGCTTAGCCATGCTCCACAAGCTCCTTCCCCTGATCACGTTCTTTTCAGACCACCTCGCCCAAAGGCTCTCAGTACAGTTGTAGTATGTGTCGATGTGTTTAGCAAAAGCTGCTATGTTCCATTGTTTTAAATTGTGTATACCAAGACCCCCCTTGTCCAGAGGCCTCTCTATTTTCTCAAATTTTATCGGGGCAATGTAATTGCCAGACGTTTTGCCCTTCCATATGAATCGCATAAATGCACTTCTGATCATGTTTATTAGTTTGAAGGGAAGAATGAACGTTCTAGCCCAGTATACTTGCATCGAAAAGATGACAGACTTAATGAGAGTGAGTCTGCCTGCTTGACTGAGAGACCTGGTAGTCCAACAATTTAGCCTAGCAGTTATCCTATCGTAAAGTGAAAGACATTGATTAGATGTGATCTTCGAAGTAGTCAGAGGGAGTCCCAAGTAAGATATAGTGTTATGATTTAGAGACAATCCGGTAATCTAAGAAATTTGATTGCACTGATCAGAATTAAGGCCAGCAATAATGATATCCGATTTGCTAAGATTAACTTTTAGGCCCATCATAGTATAGAATTGGTCGAGAGTGTTCATAATGTTCGTGACGGTGGAGATATCAGGTGAACAAAAAACAACAAGATCATCCGCAAACATTAAAGCAGAGATCTGAGGGTCCTTGCATGCAGGGTGAAGCTTGAATCCTCCTTGGTGAATAAGTCTATCTAACAGTTTCGTAAGTAGTTCCATGACCAGAATGAAGATATAAGCCAAGAGGGGGTCACCTTGCATGATCCCTTGCTTACTAACAGAAAAACCTTCATTCATACCATTAATATCAACAGAAAATGTCGAGGTGGAGATACATTCGTATATCCAAGCTATAAAATGAGGAGGGAAGTTCATATACCCCATTATTCGAACTATGCTGTTCCATTGCAGCATATCAAAGGCTTTCATGATGTCTAGCTTCATCATCGCTTTAGGGGGGAGCATTCTTGCGTTTGTATCCTTTAATTAGCTTGTGAGAGAGGAGGACGTGGTCCAGTATGTTCCTACCAGGTAAGAAAGCAGCCTGATTATCGGAAACTATTTTTGGTAGAACATACTTTAATCTGGTTGCAATAAACTTAGAAATGCATTTGTAAATAGTATTACAACAGGAGATCGGTCGATAATCATTAACACAGTGCGCATTCTTGAGTTTGGGGATTAGGGCTATGTTAGTATAATTAAAGGATCTGAATATTTTACATTTCTTGAAGAAGAGGAGAATGGCATTGGTAACATCGGCAGCTACAATCGACCAACATGAAGTATAGAACCGCGCATTCATCCCATCAGGGCCTCTACACGAATTCGTGTTAAGAGAAAACATGGCTTGTCTTATTTCTTCAGGGGTGACTTCGTTGCAAAGAAAAGTTTAGTCATCTGGACTTAGTCTGGGCAGAATGTCGTTGGGGATCTGCTCAATGTTCGGAGAGAAGTTGTTTATGTTATTGTACAGGGTAGAGAAGTGATTAACAAAAGCTTTCTTGACATCAGCTGGAGAAGAGTGGAGATCTCCATTCATATCATAGATAGAAGTCATGTTTTCTCTTCTCTGGTTATTCTTAAGGCTAGCATGGAAGTAGGCACTGTTTCTATCTCCCTTCTCCCGCTATTTAATTCTTGACTTCTGCCTAATCATGTCATTTTCTTTAGCCAGGGCTTCATAATATTTCAGAGATAGCGTACTCTCAGATTCAGAGAGATTTGCGTTATTAACAGTATCCATCATAGTAAATTGAACCTCAGATAGCTTTTCTTTTAACAGAGAGCTCAATTTATCACCTTTGCCAAATCTGTTATACGCCCACTGCCTCAAGACTGCCTTCAACTCCTTTGTTTTTTCCTACAGAACAAACATATGGTTACCATTTTTAGACTTGTTCCAAACAGCTAACACAGTTGAATTAAAATCCGGTTCAGAAACCCAAGAATTAAAAAATTTAAAATTTATTTTTCCTCTATTGTCCGCTTCACGAAGGTGAATAATCTGAGGGGAGTGGTCAGAAAGGAGGGGAGGAGGAAGAAGGTTGAAGATAAGAGGCCATTTGGAAAGGGCACATTGGTTAGAAAAGGCATGATCAATCATCGAAAAGGTCCTGCGTCCATGTCTCCTCTTATTATTCCATGAGAATTGCATCCCTACAGTCCTGATCGATAAAAGTTCGGCATCGATGAGGGTGTCAGCAAGCGGTTTAATCTCAATTAGAGAGAGAGGGTTACCACCAGCTCTATCAGACAAAGAGTAGCTACAGTTGAAATCCCCCAGAATGATCCAAGGATGAGAGGATTGTCTGAGAGAAGGAATGGTCGAAAGTAACGAGGTTCTCAAGGCAGAAGAGTTGAGAGCATATACAAAGGAAATGTAGAAAGATGATTTGTCGGAAATATCAATGGCGAGACAGTGTATCATTTGGGGAGTTGAAAGAATGGGAGTTAATTGGACTTGGCTGGGGTTATAGAGTATCAAAATCCTACCGTACGAAGATTCATTCAAATTGTGGATGTATTTCCAATTTGGATTAATGTATGCAGCTGCCTTGATAGATAAGGAAAGGTTTAACTTAGTTTCAAGCATTGCTAATATCGATAGTTGGTGAGTCTTGATTAGCTGTTTACATTGATCTTGCTTGATGACACTGTGGCCACCATGTATATTCCATGCTCCAATGCAAGTCATCATTGGAATACACGAGCATTGAGTAATTCGATCTTCATTCTCCTAGTTACAGCCTGCTTGGAGGACAAGTAATTCGGGATAGTAGCTGAAAGAGGAGAATCTTCAAAGTTGTTTTCTACCTCAGGCGTAGGGGAGGTGGTCTGGATTGCTGTTTGAGGGGAGGTTTGCATGGGAGAGGATGGCATTTCTATGGGGAATGGAGAAATGTAAGCTGCAGGAGGTTTGATTTTGGAGTATTTGTGTTGGGGAGATAGGGTTGGGGTATTGACATTTTCTTGAGGTGGAGTTTGTTCAGGTTGAATGACACACTGATACGTTGTGCATGTTTTATCTTCTGTAAGCATGTTTTCTTTCATTCGAGCAGAAACACTGAGTTTGCTGATCTTGCCACTGTTCATTCCTTTTCTAATACCACTTGATTTAATTTCTTCTCCTTTTTCACTATTAGTATATTGTCCTTCACTCTTGTTTCCAACATCCCACGCAACCGGACTTAGATTCTCTATCATTTTTTGTTTCTCCATATTATTCACTTGTTTTGATATACTTCTACTATCTTCTTTTTGGGTATTATAATTATCTGCTTCCTTTTGTTCCACTGCCTCAATGCTTTCACGAGCAACTCGACCATGTGAATCTTTTTTCTTACTTTCTTTTGACTGTTCAGTAATATCTTCCTCATCATCCAGATTAAGCAGAGCTGCAAATTTATTAGAGTTTAGGAGATTCCTAACTGATTCATTTTCATCATTATTCCCCACTTTTTCGATTCCTCCTTCCTTACTCCCAGTGACTACTGGAAGTTGAGAGCTGGTTGGATCAAAGTCATTCCTGATTTCATTTCTGCTTTCTTTATCACCACATAGACCAATACCATGCCTTTCACTTTTGTCCTCTACAACATCCTTGTTTTCCTCAGCGCTTCCTGAAATCTGTGCCTTTATATTTTCCTTATCAACTATCTCTTTCTTATTTTTGCTCACACGTTGCCATGTTCTGATATTTCTTTTCTGAAGTGGTATAACATTTCTTTTAACACGAGCTAAAACTGTTGTTTCGACCATGTTTTTTTTGTTTGCAGTGTTTTTGTCTTCCTTTTTGGTAACGTTTTGATCTTTATCCTTGTTGTCACAACTATCAGTTCTGTGACCAAATTTCTTGCACAGAACACACACATCTGGCTTCCACTGATAATTAACGTAGATTTTTTGATACCCTCCTTCCACTAACTTAACCATAAACTCGTCAGGAAGCTCCTTATCAGGTTTTATTTCCACTAAGCATTTCGCATAGCTCAGTCTCTCCTGCTTTTCCGTCATTTCGTCCATACATAACATCTTCCTAAAATGGCTACTAAGCCAGTTTATCCCAAGAGGCGACCAAGCATAAATTGGGAGGTTAAACATTTGAACCCATACTGGAACTGCAGTTATAGTGCCAGAGACATTACTTATAGAAGCATCGTAGGGTTTGACTATAAACATCTTGTTGTTCATTATTATAGGATCACTTTGAAGGATCTTTGCTCTGTCTTCAGAACACATGAAATTAAATAAGAAAATTGTGCCATCAGACTTGACCGTAACCGAGCCTTTTAATTTCCATATCTTTTTGAGCTTTAATATAACTGCAGTATAAGACAGCGGTTTGTCTAAGAAGAAACCAACCAGAGTTTCTTTCCAGATAACAGCTCCAGCATCAAGAACTTCTTGCGTTGGGACTAATACATCATTTTCATACTCTGGATTCAGGTCAACAGGGATGTACTTCCCAGCATTCTTTGGTTTGTGCTTGAACAACGAAGTCCATTTCCGTTCACCCTGAGAAGGATTAACCGGCTCGCCGATTTGGGAAGAGTGAGAAGAGAAAGGTGGTAAAGAAGAGATTGGGTCAAGGGGAACAAGGGGTGGGATTTCAGGGGGCGCAAGCAGTGAAGGGCCCTGGTTAGAGGGAGGCAGCGGCGGAGGTTTGGTAGAGTTAGCTGAAAGGACAGAAAAGACCGAAGAGGAGGGGGAGGAACTTCAGTACTGACAAAGGGGGAATGGGAAGGTACTACTGAGTTGACGAGAGGGGTATGGGAAGGTACTACTGAGTTGATGAGAGGGGTATGGGGAAGGTCTCCATAGGCAGACATGAGAAGGTACTCAACTTTTTGATTGATTTTTTATTGATTATTAACGATTAATTATTATTATATAATATTGATTTTTAACTTTTAATTATTATTTAATGTTGATTTTCAACATTTAATTATTATTTATTTAACTACTATTTATTATAAAATATTTATTATATATTAATTATTAGTTACTATAATAATTATTAAGTATTAATTATTAATTAAATATGTACTATTTATTATTTATTTATTAATTATGAATTAATTAATTATTTAGTTAATTAATTATTATTAATTTCTAATTATTAAGAGGAATTATTTCATATTTCAAGTTAATTATTAACTGTTATTATATAAAAGTAGTTATTAATTATTATATTAATATTTAATTATTACCATTATTATTAATGATTAAAATATTATTTCTTAATTATTAAATTATTTATTTATTATTAGTTTTTTATGAATTATCAAATTTTAATTACTAATATTAAATATTACTTCTTAATTATTTATATTAATTATTAATTCTTAATTATTTATATTAATTCTTAATTATTTATATTAATTCTTACTTCTTGATTATTAATTATTTGATAATAATTGTTAGTTATTATTTATTAATTATTATATTAGTTATTAGTTATTGAATAGTAATTATTAATATTAATTATTTCATATTTTCAAATTAATTATTAATTATTAATATTTTTTAATTTTTTAATTATTAATTATTAAGTATTATTATTTAATTATAATCATTAACGTATTATTACAACAGGCAAACGAAAAAGGTTGTAATAAGATCTATTACAATTGGCAAAAAAGAAGAGTTGTTAAAAATTGGTATCTATTACAACTGGCAAACGAAAAAGGTTGTAATAGGCATCTATTATAACTGGCAAAAAAAAGAGTTGTAAAAACATGCATATATTACAACTGGCAAAAAAGAAAGGTTGCAATAGACATCTATTACAACGGGCAAAATAAAAGAGTTGTTGAAAATAAGTTTATTACAACTTTCTGAAAAAAAGAGTTGTAAAAAACCTTTATTACAACTGCCTTTTTATGACCGTTGTAAAAATACAGTTATAATAAGGTCTTTTTGTTGTAGTGTGTTGACTGTTGGTGCAGTGTCTTGTCCCATCTAAACATTGTAGCCACATCCTCAACCAAAAGCCAATAAGGAGATATGACTGAGCAATAAAACTTATAGCATTTAACAAGTTTTTTATAGCTTAGATCACACGCTAGCCTTCAAAACAAAACAAGCAATCATGACTAGTTGGCAGGTAACATTAATTCAATTCAACCACTATCTATAAAGTAGATTCCATTTATGTCACATCTGAGTGTCCCGTCCCATCTACACACTGTTGACTGTTGCTGCAGTGTCTCGTCCCATCTAAACACTATAGCCACGTCCTCAACCACGTCTCGTGAGGGTTTTCAGCGGATACTACCCACAAAATCCAAATGCAAAGTGAAAATATTTACAAAATGCAAGATTTATTTACAATGGGATGAATGCAAGTTTTTAAAAATATTTACAAATGAAGGATTCACTTTCAATTCGACACTCATAAGTTAAATATAGGTTTTGGTCATTGTTTTGAAAAATTTAAGTCATTTACTTGTCAAAATTTCCAATAAAAAAATCAAGTTATCATAGCAAATAGACAATAGTTTAACTCGTTGTTTCAGTTGATTACAAAGTGTAACTATGAAATGGATCTTTAGTTGATTATCAAAGTTTATTAAAGTGGTATTTTCATTTCTTTTCAATAACAAGTTAAATCAAATAAGTAAAAATAGTGCTCGGATTTCAATTGCTTACTCTCTCTTATTTGAAAATTTTATTGATATTAATAATATTACATATGCCTAACTTAGGTAAACTGAGGTCAGATATATTACCCGTGCAGTGCCTTGCGGACTGATGTGAGGGGAATACAGAGCGTGGCGAGTGAACATACAAGTGTGAACACTTATCGACTGTAGGCATTATTAAAAAGAATTTTTATTTATATACACCTAACTCAGATAAACTGAGGCCAGATGTACCGACCATGCACTGCCTTTCGGGCTTACGTGAGGAGGGTATAGAGCATGGCGAGTGAACACACGAGTGTGAACACATGACTCTAGGTGCTAAATATATATATATATATATACATATATACAAATGTGGTTTTTTTATCAAATTTTTTTTAGAAAGAGATAGTTTTGCAAAATCATCTTAGCACCATTTAACTTAGAACATAAAAATGTTATATCCTTTACTTTAAATTTACCACTTTTTATTAAACAAAGATTTTCAATTAGAACATACTTCATAATTAACACTTATGAACCTTCTTATATACTAGTTAAACCATTGTTATTTGTAATCAAACTTCATTTTTATTTTTGTTAAGACAAATAAAATTTCAATTTATTAACCAAAACTTATACTTATCCCATAGCGTTTCTTCAAAAATAAATCAAAATGCTAAAAAGAAAATGTTTTTGAGATTTTGAAATTTTTAGTTTTTTTTTAACTTAAAAAAAATGAAAATGAGACCCCCCCACATTTAATTTTGACTGTGTCCCCACAGTCAATGCATGATATAATGAGTGTAATGGGGAAAAACTATGTACATATTTACAAAAGAGGGTTAACATTCTTACTAGACGTAGCTTGGCTCATGAAGGATCATGAGCTCCTCCTCTTGGTTATTTGGCAATTCCAAGAAAGGTTTCAGACGATGACCGTTGACTTTGAAAACCGATCCATCCCTGGGGTTTTCTATTTCTTTGGCACCATGTGGAAAAACAGTTCGTACCACAAATGGTCCGGTCCATCTCGATTTAAGTTTCCCAGGGAATAAATGAAGTCTTGAGTCATATAAAAGAACGTTTTAGTTAGGTGAAAACGTTTTCCTTAGGATTGACTTGTCATGAAAACCTTTGGTTTTTTCTTTGTAAATTTTCTCGTTTTCATATGCGTCGTTCCTAAGTTCTTCTAGTTCGTTGAGTTGTAGTTTTCGGTTTTCGCCAGCTTTTTCAAGATCAAAGTTTAAGTTCTTAATTGCCCACAGCGCTTTGTGTTCGATTTTAACGGGTAAATGGCAAGCTTTACCGTAAACTAAACGAAATGGGGACATCCTAAGGTTAGTTTTAAAAGCAGTACGGTAAGCCCAAAGCGCATCGGTCAATTTCTGAGACCAATCTTTTCGATTTTTATTGACAGTTTTTTCCAAGATTTGTTTTATTTGTCGATTTGAAACTTCAACTTGGCCACAAATATGAGGATGATACGGAGTGGATAACTTGTGGGTGATCGAGTATTTTTTCATTAAGGTTTCAAAAGAACGGTTACAAAAATGGGTTCCATTATCACTGATTATTGTGCGAGGTGTGCCGAACCTCGAAAAGATATTTTCTTTGAGAAATTTCACAACAATTTTATGGTCGTTGATTTTGCAAGGAACGGCTTCGACCCATTTTGAAACGTAATCGACAGCGAGAAGGATATACAAGTTTTCAAAAGAATTGGGAAAAGGTCCCATAAAGTCTATACCCCATACATCAAAGATTTCGATCGTAATAATGAGGTTTAGAGGCATCATATCTCGTCAAGAAATTCGTCCAAGCATTTGACATCGATCGCAATTTTTACAAAATTCAAACGAGTCTTTGAAAAGAGAAGGCCAATAGAAACCACACTGAAGCACTTTTTCTACAGTTTTTCGAGGACCGAAATGTCCACCACACGCTTGATTGTGGCAAAATGAAAGAACACTCCTAATCTCATTATCCGGAATGCAACGTCGGATGATTTGGTCGGGACAATATTTGAACAAGTATGGATCGTCCCAATAGAAATACTTCACTTGGGACATGAATTTGCATTTGTCTTGTTTGGACCATGATGAGGGAGTTTCTTTAGTGACTAAGTAGTTCACTATATCAGCGTACCATGGGTCGATAGAAATTGAAAGGAGTTGTTCATCGGGAAAGTTTTCATTGATTGGAAAAGAAGATGGTGCATTCGGAAGACGAGACAAGTGATCGGCTATGACGTTATCAGATCCTTTTTTGTCTTTAATTGTAAGGTCAAATTCTTGAAGTAAAAGGATCCAACGAATCAAACAGGATTTAGCATCCTTTTTAGCGAAGAGATATCGAAGCGCAGAGTGGTCCGTGTACATAGTAATGTGTGAACCTATCAAGTATTGTCGAAATTTTTCGAGAGCAAAAACGACAGCTAGAAGCTCTTTTTCAGTTGTTGTGTAGTTGAGTTAAGCGTCGTTCAAAGTCATACTCGCGTAGTAAATGACATGAAGGATCTTGTTGATACGTTGTCCTAAGACAGCACCAACGGTAAAGTTTGAAGCATCACACATTATTTCGAAAGGAAGATCCCAATTGGGCGCACAAATGATTGGAGCAGAAATGAGTTCGTTCTTAAGACGTTCAAAAGAAGAGATACAATCAGAGTTAAAATCAAAAGGAACGTCTTTTCCAAGAAGAGTCGTCAAAGGACGAATAATTTTGCTAAAGTCTTTCACAAAGCGTCGGTAAAAGCCAACGTGTCCAAGAAATGATCGAATGTCCTTAACAGTTTTGGGAATGGGTAGATTTGCAATGACATCGATTTTCACTTTATCTACCTCAATGTCTTTATTTGAGATGATATATCCAAGGACTATGCCTTGTTTGACCATAAAGTGACATTTTTCCCAATTCAAAGTCAAATGTCTTTCTTTACATCGATTTAGAACCAATTCGAGATGATGTAAACATTGGGAAAAAGAATCGCCAAAAATTGAGAAATCATCCATAAAAACTTCTAGAAAGAGTTCAATCATGTCGGAAAAGATTCCAACCATGCATCGTTGGAAGGTCGCAGGAGCGTTAAAAAGTCCGAATGACATACGTCGATAAGCAAAGGTACCGAATGGACACGTGAAAGTTGTTTTCTCTTGATCTTCGGGGGCGATTGGAATTTGGTTATAGCCGGAATAACCATCGAGCAGTAGAATTCGTGGCCGGCTAATCGCTTGAGCATTTGGTCAATGAAAGGAAGGGGAAAGTGATCTTTTCATGTTGCGGTATTTAGTTTTCGATAGTCAATGCAAACACGCCAACCCGTTTGAGTACGAGTTGGAATAAGTTCGTTTGAATCTTTCTTAACAACGGTAGTCCAAACTTTTTCGGTACAACATGAATTGGGCTAACCCATGAACTATCGGAGATTTGGTAAATGATTCCGTTGTCGAGAAGTTTAAGAATCTCATCACGCACTGCATCTTTCATTTTTGGATTAAGCCTTCGCTGCGCATCGCGAACAGGCTTGGCATCATCGATTAAATGGATGCGATGTTGAACAAGAGCGGGACTAATTCCCTTTATATCGGAGATCGACCATCCAATTGCTTCTCTGTTTTTCGAAAGAATAGAGAGTAACGAGGTTTCTTGACCAAGAGAGAGAGTTGCGGAAATTATGATGGGCAGCATTTCGTCTTCACCTAAGTATGCGTACTTAAGGTGATCGGGAAGTGGTTTGATGTCCAACTTCGGGAATTTTTCGATCAAAGAGTTGGGTTGAGATTCGGACTCAACATGAAGCGATTCAAAGGGAAGAGTGTATTCGATCTCGTTGGTAATTTCGCGAAACAATTTTTCGTACTCAGCCTCGCGTTCATCGTTAAGATCAAGTGTTTTGTTTTCAAATTTTTCGTGAATGGCACTAACTTCCAACGTTTGGTCACGATATTTGTTCGATTGACTTTCAATATTGAAAATGTTGAGATCCAAAGTCATGTTTCCAAAAGAGATTTTCATCGAACCGTTACGACAATTGATTAAGGCATTTGAGGTGGCTAAGAATGGTCGGCCTAAAATCAAAGGAATTTGACTCAAAGGATTTGTCACGGGTTGTGTTTCGAGAACGATAAAATCAACAGGGAATATGAATTGCCCTACTCGAATGAGCACGTCTTCGATTTCTCCCACGGGCTTCTTAATGGAACGGTCGGCGAATTAAAGCGTAACTTTTGTGGGTTTGAGCTCACCTAAGCCTAATTGTTCGTACACGGAATATGGAATCAAGTTGACACTCGCACCTAAGTCTATCAAGCATTTATTAATCGTCTTGTCACCAATTGTACATGAAATCGTAGGGCAACCATGATCTTTGTATTTGACGGGCATGGATTGGGACAAGACTTCGCTCAAACTGGCGGCTAGGAAGATTTTTTTGGGCACTTGAGTGTGTCGCTTTTGGGTACACAAGTCCTTAAGGAATTTCACGTATGTTGGGACTTGCTGAACGATGTCAAGAAGCATAATGTTAACTTTGACTTGTTTAAATATTTCCAACATCTTTTCCATTTAGTCCGAGTGTTTCTTAGGTCGAAGACGATGTGGAAATGGGACACGATACTCGATAGGCAGGTCTACTCGAGTAGAAGAAGAAGAGTTTTGACTGGCATTTGATTCAACATTTGGCTCCACGTTCTGTTCAGATTCATTCATTGTTTTAGAAGTATCGAGATAAGTTTCCGGTAAATCGTTTGGATAACGACTTGATTATCGATTTGTTTACCGGATCGGAGAGTTGTGATAGGATTCAATTGGGTGACGTTGTTATCTTGAACAACATGGGCTTGATTTGAATTCGCGTTTTGATTTCTGGGATTTGAAATGGGTTGGCTTGGGAATGTTCCTCGTTCACGTTCGCTCACAGACTGGCTAATTGACTCATTTGCATTTCGAATTTTGCAATTGATTGGTTCGTATTTTGCATATATGAAGTCAATAAATTTTTCAAATTGCTGTTTGATTGAAGGCTTTGAGTAGTTGCCTTAGCCAACGTTTCAAGAGTTTTCTCAAGCGAAGTTAAACATTTATTGTCTTGGGGAGGATGAGTAGAATTTGGTTGAAAATTAGATTGTTGCGGTTGATTATGAGACGGACCCGCAAAGTTTGGTTGAAAATTATTGGGCTGAAAGGGAGGATTCTAAGCATTATTCGGGAATGCTTGAAAATTAGGACGAATCGGATTCGTGTTGGGATTGTTTTGGTTCCACGCAAAATTTGGATGGTTTCTCCAACCAGGATTGTACGTTGGAGAAAACGGGTCGTTTTTGGCTTTATTGAAAGCATTGATTTATTCGACAGAATTGGGACACTGATTGGCTATGTGATTAGGATCGTTGCATTTATAACACATCGGTTGGGAAGCTTGGTTCATTTGATTCGATGAAAAAACATTATCGAATTTTTTAATCATTGTGTCAATCTTAGCTTCCAAAGCAATAGAAGATCCTATCGAGTGTGCACTCGATCGTGAGTAGATTGATTTTTCGTTTGATCGTTCCCATTGGGATGATTTTTCAGTGAGGTTTTCAAGAAATTGCCAAGCATCGTCATGATGTTGGGTAAGAAAGTTGCCTTGGCACATTGATTCAAGCATGGTTCGTGAGCTATTTTCGAGTCCATCGTATAAGATTTGGTAAATCGTCCATTTTTCAAAGTTATGGTGTGGACATTTTATCAAAAGTTCTTTGAATCTTTAAAAATATTTTCCAAATGGTTCTCCCTTGAATTGATGAAAATTTACAATTTTGTTTCGGATTCTACTCGTTTTTTCCAAAGGGTAGAACTTTTTTAAGAAAGCTTTTACGAATTCTTCCCACGTTTTAATCGAGTTCGATGGTAAGCTATACAACCATTTTTCACATAATCCGTAAGAGCAAATGGGATTAATCGAAGTTTGATCTGTCATCAGAAAGTTGTTGAAGTTTAATGGTTGTGAAAACTTGTTCGAATTTAGTCAAGAAAATGTATGGGTCATCGTGCTCGAAATTGCCAAATTTCGGAAGCGTGGCAATATGGTTTGAGTGAATTTCGAAATGGTTAACCGTAGGGTCGGGTAACGTGATGCAAGATGGAATAGAAACTCTATCGGGAAAGATTCTATCCATAAGAGTTCGAGGGGCGTTTTCGTTTGCCATTTTGGGAGGATCGTCTGTTCGAGTTAAACGGTTGTAGAAGGGTCGCGAGTCCAACGATTTGTTATTGTGTCACGAGTCCAAGTACTCATGCACAAGTGAAAGTCGAGAAGAGAAAGAAGTTAGAATCGAGTTTAGCGAATGAAAGAAGATTTGAAAATCGAAGTGAAATTTTGTTTTTTTTAGAGGAAAAAAAATATATTTACCAAGTGAAATTTATTTTCAAAAGAGAAGTTTGTTTTGTTTTTTGTTTTTTTTATATATGCATGAACTAATACAACTAAATGAATGCAAAGGACTTAATTATAGTTTTCTGTCCTTAGTAGCTCCTAACCCAAAATTGTATAATCACACTTTGTCTTAAATCAACAAAAATATTTCTCAGCCAGGTAACGGGCAAGGGTTATCGGTGCACCACGAATCACCGTAGCAATGCAGCCGAAGGTTTAAGTACCTTCAGAGGAACAACAAGTATAATATTTACATATCACCATAATTTTTATAACTGGTTATTACTCTGCCGTAGCCTAGACACCGAGAAATAAAATTGGTCAAAGAAAACAATTGTGAAGATACAATTAAGCCCTAGATTAGCTCGCGGCACCCTTAAGTCGAATGTCTAACCTTTATTATTAGTCAAATTCTATGATGAAATGCGTTTGTGGGCTAAGGAAAGAGTGATGAAATCCCTCACCTTATGTGAATTAGGGGTATTGTCCTTAGAAAAGAAAATAAGATGAGATGGATGCAAAACAAAAATTAAACGTGAATTTACAATGCAACTAAAATGAAGTTTGTTTTTGTTTTTGGAATTTGAATTTTTTTTTGTATATATAAATGCAAATGCAAGCAACCGACAATGCACTAGAGATGAAAGCACAGTACCAGAGCGTGCAGATTATTAGCAATTTTTTTTAAGCGGTAATTTTTTATAAGCAAGCAACAATTTTTTTTAGGCAAGCGGTTCTTCCTTTTAATCTGCTTTGGCAACCTGAAATGAAAAACAAGATATATTCAACTATTTTTATTATTATTATTATTATTATTATTATTTATTATGTTTATTAAAGATGAAAAACAAAATAAGCGAAAAACAAAACAATTGAAAATAAAATAAATGAAAACTAAAACAAGTGAAAACAAATGAAAAAGGAAAATTAAACAAAGTTGAACTTTTTTTTGGAGAGGAAACTAAAAAGTGCAGTTTTACTTAATTTTTTTTTAATATATCAAAGAAGAAATTAACTCGAAACAAAACAAAATTAGAAAAAACTCCTTTTTTTAAAGGATGAAACAAAAATAAAAACAAAGTAAACACAACAGATTAAGCAAAGGTTTTTTTTAACAAATTAACAAAACAAAATTAAAACAAACAAAAGAGAAAAGAAAAAAAAGGTTCACCCACTAACTTATAACCCGGCCCACCAAAACATTTGATTAAAGGAAATTCTCATTCCCCATTTCTCAATTAACACCCGCAAATCAAAAAAAAACTGAGTTTCTTCCACACCCAACAAAACAAATTCCCAAAATAAAAATAAAATATCGAACTGTGGGCAGCACTGGCTTCTAATTTGAGGACGAAATGGAATTTCGGTCACGTGTTGTAGTTTGGGACGAGGCGATTGGGTTGCGAGTTGTTCGGGGTGGAGTTGCTTGATCAGGCAGTTTGATTGCGAATTTGGGATGTTGAATTATGGAGTGCGAGCTCGATTTGGCGTTTTGCGGTGGTTCGAGGGGATGGGATTTAGCGATTATGGGTTTCGAAGATTTCGAGATTGGGTATTGGGTTGTGGTGGGTTGCGTGGGGATTGGAGTCGCTGTTGTAGGAGGTGATTGAGGTTGTTTTCGTGGGTTTGTGATGTTTGATTGGAAGAAGGGGTTGAAGCAGGTCGGTTTTCTTTTTTTTTCGGTTCAGCAATTTGTTTGGGTGATTGCAGTCTTGCTGGATTGAATGGAAGATGTGTATCTGATTATGAGTAAAGTGAATGGAAAGTTGATAGCAAGTGTATGTAGTGTCGTTGATGATGTTTGGGCAGTGGAAAGGAACATAGGTATGTTATGTGGTATGGAGTTATAGGAAGTGGAAGAGATGGATGCTGAAGGAAAATGATGGCACTGTTGAAGGAATGGGAATTTATATGGTTTTGTATATGGTTTCTGAGGGTGAAGATGAAGTTTGACAGTGGTTGTCTCTGGTTTCAGGTGGTGAACTGTGGGTAGCAATCAAGTAGGGGGTAGTATGTGGAGGACTGAATGATGTATGTATGTATATGGTATGTGAATGTGATTAGGAAGTGGTGACTGATGAGTATGTGATATGAAGTGGGGAGATGAAGTTTGAATCTTGAAGTTTGAAGGCTGCTGTGTTAATGTTAGGGTAGTTTGATCTGTGATGAAAAGGGGGTGATTAGGACAGAACAATAGATGATGGCTATGTAGGGTTGGGTACGAAGACAGGGTGTGTTGTATGAGTTGTCGACGAAGGCAGAATTGGTAGACAGTATGGGCTGTGTGTATGTTGTAAGTGGAGGAGTTTGTATTGATTTGCACTGTTATATTGTGGTAATCGATGGTAGGACTGTTGCCGATGAAGGGAAGGGGGTAAGTGGCGATGGATTCGTGATATGCAGAGGAGCCAGTTGCAGTCTTGTGATTTGAAACAGTCGAAGTCTGGTACTGCAGTGATGGTACTGCGGTTATATGTGAATGTGAAGGTCTTAGAAGATTAAATGAAGTTTGAAAATGGTAAGCAGAGAAGGAATGGCAGAGGGGTCGCAGCAGTTATATGCAAGTAGAAGGGGAGATGCAAGTAGAAGGGAATGGCAGTTTGGTAGTTGATGAAATATGAGGAAGAGATAGTGTGTTGTAAGTGCACTGAATAGTGGTGATTATATGACAGAAAGATTTGTAACAGAGGAGCAGTAGCTTGTTTTTGTAATAGAGGAGCAGTGGTGAATATGCTTGAAGGGGCTATGCACAGTGATGGAAATATGCACAATTTTTGTATTTTTTTTAAACAATGTAGATAAAAAAATGTAAAATACAAATGAAATAGAATACTTTTTTTTGAACTTGTGTATGTTTTTTTTAGAATATTTTTTTTAAATGAAATGAAATGAAATAAAAAAATGTAAAATACAAGCACACAATGAACACAAACAAATGAAAGCAAAATTCACACAACAATATTTTTTTTTAAATGCAAACACCCCAAATAAAAACACAAATAAAAAAAAATAATTCGAAGAATAGAAAATCAAAATCAAAACAAAATCCTCGGCAACAGTGCCAAAAACTTGTTAATCGACGGAATTTCTATCGAGTTAGAAAACCATCGAAAAATTTCAAATTAAAAATAACCGCAAGCGCACAGCGTACTATTGAAGTACTTGGCGAGTATGGGTCGATCCATAGAGAATTATGAGAGATTAAAAATGTATTCAATCAAATTAGACCAAAGTACGATGAAAGTTGTTAAATACAAAATGAAGCTAAAGCTAGAATTAAAATGTGATTTAAAAACTATTGAACTAGAGAACAATTTAGAGGCAAATCCACTCTCATATTTTTGTAAATCAAAAAACAAACAATTTGTGATCTCTAGCTTTTGATATTAAGTGAAATATTGTTGTATTTATCATAAGTATGGTTTGTTTATGTTATTAATTAACATAACTCAAACCATCAAACTATAATACAACAAATAAACCACTTATAATTCTCAAGAAAATGAAGCCAAAGCAAAACCTATTTTAAGTATGATCTATTTACTATTGTAACTAGTAATATAGATCATCAAATTTCACAATCAAAAATGGATTAGCAAATGATGATGCAAAGTGTGTTTATGTTGAATAAGAATAGCTCATTTGCATAAGCAATATAAACTATCAAACCCACTTGTGTAAACTTGCATCAAAACTCACTTCATGAAGCATAAACCAAATGAGATCATAGATCATAAAATGTTGAAATTACATAAGATTTGAGAGCTTCATTACCCCTAAATTGAAGGGGTTTAGCTACTCATTTGTGGCATTGAAGCAACACAAGTAACTTTCAACATTAAAAAGAGAAGAAAATAGAGAATAAGCAAAGAAGAGAATGTAATTAAACTACTTACAACAAAAGAAATTAAGCTACACTACTTGCATGAATGTAAAACTATTCTACTAACAAAGAAAAGAAAAGAACATAAATAAAAGCATTATGATAAAAACAAAGAAAAGCATGTAGAAAAAGGAGAAGAAAGAGGTTTGGAAGCCATTTTTATTTCATAGAACATTGAGGTTACAATTTGATCACTTAATTTCCTAAGTAAAATGAAAGAGTAGATGATAGTTTCATGTACATAAGAGGGCTATATATACATGCATAAAACCCTAATTCTATTTTTAGGGGGCTTCCTAAAATGCCCTTTAGGAAGTGTGGCCACCAAGTAACCATTAGCAACTAATTAATCCATCATTTGTTGTGCTTGAAGCTTTAAACTCCACTTAGTTGTCCATTAGCTCATAATTGTACATTTAGGTAAGTGGGTGGGGTCCTCCATGATCTTGAACTTGAATTATTTCCTCTTCATTCCTTTGTATTTTATTTGTGCATGCATGTATCTTCATATAAGCCTCTTCCATATGCATCCAAATTCCTATAAAAATTATCAAAAAATGTCCAAGTAAAAATTCTTAAATTGATACAAGCACAAAAATGACCATTTTGCCCCTGAATGAATACGAAAATATGATGGTTTGAAAATAATTGAATTTTGGTTTTAAACATGTTAAAATGCCCAAATATGATGTTTATTTAAATAAAAAAAGATAAAATATGGATGTAAATATATGCACATTTACGTGCACATCACTTAGATGATCGTCACATAAATATCATGGATGTATTAAGTGTTATCTTTAGGAGTAAGAAAGGCGAATCATTACATCGTGGTATCATAGCTTAGGTTGAGCGAACACCTAGGCCTTGGCTGGGGTCAACTCACTAGAGATAGGGTTAGTAATACCCTATAATGTGTTTAGTTTATGAGATCGCATATTTGTATTTTTTATTCGAATATATATATATATATGTATATATGTATATGTATATATTAGAGTTATTTTGCTTAACATTTATATGTTTGATTTAATACCATTTTTCCTAAGTTAATCTTGTCTATGTATTCTAAAAGTTATCTTACTATATTCAGGTAGTAAGAAATGATTACAAGAGAAAGACAAGGAAAGGGAACCGGCATTACTACGACCACCAATGGTCGAGCTCCAAATGCCGATAGGGTAGGAGCCGTAGAAGAAGTGGCGCTTGTGCAACCTCGAGTTAACTTTGCATCCCTATGCAAAGACTATACCAATTTGGGCGGAAAGTCGTTTAAAGGCACAAAATCCGTTATCGAAGTCCAAGCTTGGCTTCGTTCTTGTGAAGAGATCTTTAAGGGACTTGGTATTTTTTATGAGCAGAAGCGCTTCCTGGAATCTTGGCAGTTGCAGAAGGGAGCTTCAGCATGGTAGGATTCGATTACAGTGAATGTCCTAAAGGATGACTTTTCTTGGGCAAGGTTCAAAGAAGTACGTGAATATCGATACATGCCTGCAGCAGGGAAGACCCGTTTTTACCGAATTTTTATAGATCTTAAGCAAGGGGAAATGACTACAACTATGTATGAGACTAAGTGCAATGAGTTGTCGCGCTTCGGGCTGGGACTTATTGATACTCCTCTTAAAAAGAATGAAATGTTTATAGTTGGAATGAGGGAAGAATATCATGAGAAGATGACTACACACCTGAAAGGATCTTTTGTAGACCTCGTATATATGGCTTGGCATTATGAAGTTCTTAATAAGAAGAAGCCAACAACTACCCCAAGCAATAATAGCGACAACCCAAACAAGTGGAAGTTCAACTAGCAAGGAAAGAAGCAGTGGGGAGGAAAGCCAGGAGGAAGTGCTCAGGAAGACCGTTACAAGGATTATATTTGTAATATATGTAAGCAGAAGGGCCATTTTGCAAAATTCTATAAGAATTCCAAGGTTCAGAAGCAGAAGATAGGTCCTATTTCTCTTATGGTTTAATAGACACTTTGCTACAACCATTAGCAACCGTGGCATATGGTGAAGGATTGTCCATTGATGAAGAAAGGGGAACAAGCTAGGGTTTATGCTATCAAGGATGAACCATCAACCTCAGAGGATGTGGAAGGAAAAGGAGTTCTGGAAGGTACTATATATGTTAATGACATTCTAGTACAAGAATTATTTGATACCGGGGCTTCCCGCAATTTTATTTCTAAAAGATTGGTTGATAGATTAAAATATTCCACAAGGATTATAGAAAACCTTATTTGTCTATCTAACCCCATAGGAGGCTTCATCATCATCTACTTCTATTATTTCCATTGTGGTTTGTATATAGTTATGCATCAGCATTGTAGAAGCAAGCAGTTATAACTGTCCCACTCTAAAGTTAATACTTATTGTATCTCTAATGTTTCATTTTGGGAGTGACTGTATGTATTATCTTATGTTCTTTTATATATGATTTCCATGCGTTGTGAGATTCTATGTTTCTTTCTTCTTGTCTTTTCTTTTCTTTTACCCAAGCGGTCTACCTTTCGGATGCCTAGATGATGGACACACGAATACCGTGGATGTATTAAGTGTCGTCTTTAGGAGTTAGAAAGACGAATTGTTACAGTTTAAATTTAACTGCATTAGAATTACAAAGTTAAAATTCACGTAAAAACTAAACAATTCAATATTTATATTTAACTGTATTACACTAATGAAATTAAATTTCACTTGTAAAACCATATAGTTCACCATGTACATATAACTGCGTTAGACTTACGTAATTAAACTTCACCTATAAACTAAAAAATTCATTGTTTATATTTAATTACGTTAAACTCATGCAGTTAAATTCACCTATAAAATATACTGTTCACCACTTATATTAACAACATTAGACTTATGTAGTTAAATTTTTAACTAAATTTATTTCAAATATATTTGTATTTTTATTTAGATATTTAGTAAATTAACAATTTCATATGAAAGATCATATTAAATAAAAACAATTCATAAGATATTTACAATCTTGCTTGCCGACACTTCATGAATTCCATGAGTTGGTCATTTTAAAGAATTTAAATTATGCACTTTTCAATTGCATTATCAAAAATCAATAATGTAAAGTGCTTAGCATTCACAATAGGAAAAACCATATTATGAATTTCAATTGAAGGATCGCTAGCTTCAATCGCATCTTCAACATATGTTTTGATATAATGCTTGGTATTATTTAAAACATCATATCGTGAAAAATAAATTAGTTAATATTTATAACAAATAAGAAGAAATGATTAATTAATATAAACAACGATACCGCTACATAAGTTTGAAAAAAATATGTCCATCGAATATTTCTCCAAGATATTCACCATATCAATAATTTGCAAAAAACAAGTTTCATACAAAAATATAAGTAAAATAACTATATTATACAAATGCATCTAATTAAAGAATAAACTATGTTTATAATATAATTAAAATCAGAACATAAAATAATGGCACAATCCAAGTGCAGCAAATAAATAAATATACATACACCAACGAACTGCAATTATAAAAAATATTAAAATCAAATGCAGTTATAGACAAATTAGCAAAATAATTAAACACTAAAGAAAATACTTACCACCGAATATATATATTGATTACAATCAAGTAATTTTTTCACTTGATTTCCATCAATAGAAATAAAACCATAACCACTTTGCCAAACAACTTCCCTATAAAACATAAAAATGAACATAAATAAGTGCATAAACTGCATAAATAAATCGCAAAAAGATGAATATAAATAACCGCATAAATAAAATATAGTTAAAACTACATTATTCAACTATACATTTTATAGGATTAGTCATTAAGTTATAAAATAAAATTAATATAATGATTATTGTGAGGACCCGTTTCTTCGACTCTCGAAAATCGGCACTAATACATCCTCAATATACACGTGCCATAAATCCAAGTTTCGGAGAAGCGGATTCTCAAGGGTAAGAAAGAAAAATAAAGACAAAACCGAATCTCACACATATTATTTCAATATAAACTTTACAACGAAAATGAAAATACATTTATCAGAGTTAAAAACATGGACAGTTATAAATCCCTGTCCTTACAATGTAGAATAATATACTACTCAAGTGTGGTGGAAATAGACCAAAATCTTCAGAAAATCTTCATACTCCGTGCTTCAAGCTCCATCCAGCTTTCTTCTAAACTAAACCTGACTATTAGGCTGCCCAGGGAAAATTAGGGCACCCAGAGTTTAAGGAAAAGGAAAATAAACTCCGGGTCAATCATAGGACTGGTGTGAGAACTCAAAATACATGTTTTGAAAATAAAAAGGTATCCAATAAGGCCACGCCGCACATAAACACGGAACATGTTTTTCCCTTATGATAACCAAAACATTCTTACGTAAAAATACTTGATATTATTTTAATGACATATCTTTGAATACATTTGCAAGTAAACTTGTCAATCTTAGCCGAAATTGTTACCATTATTAAGCATACTAGGCTCTACAAACAAAATGGCAGGCGCTTATTGGAGAATGGATTAAATACAAATGACCAGGTGAAGGGACCACCTTCCAGTAGTACATCTCTAGAGGAATGTACCAAGGTCCAACTGATGGTCCACTACTAACACAAGACCAGCCTACCTCTTCCTAGATAGTACCGAACATGTCATCACCCGGTCGTTACCGACCTATCCGAGGATCCTCGTAGCATACATCCATATTAATTTAAACCCGAATGTCATAGCGGGTAAAAATATATCTAGAAGGGGATGATCATACCCTAGTGGTTGCGAACCACATAGCCTTACTGCATCTACCCTGTTTCGACCATTTCTAGGTGTAAGGACTGAGGTAACGATTACGTTTCACATAGCACATCATCTTTCTTTGAATGCCACACCACCATTCCTTCGATCCCTATTGACTTGCAGAAACATACAACCTCCGAGATCATACTTCTCAAACAAGGGTGTTAAGCTAAGAGAAGTTGCCTTCTCCACCACCAAACAGATGTATATTTATAAAAGTCAACGATGAAATCTCCAGAATGCAATGTCAGACATCCATCCACAGAAGTTCGTTCTGGGACTGAACGAAACCGAAGGCACTCGTCCTACTACCATTAGTAGCGAGTAGTCCTTGCCACCCAAAGAGTTTTAGAAATGAAGGGACCACCGCTACTTTATTATTTAGGAGCTAACCAGAATTATCAACAAGCAGTCCTTTCACCCTGAAAATCTTCGGTCTTCATCCTTCATTTTCTTTATCAAATCTTCATTTTTCGAACGCATAAATTGGTTCGAAGATGTTTTCGGATAAGAATCACTCAAATCCGATCACAGTTTCTCTGAACCAATCATCGATAAAAAGAGGTTCTACCACTACGCCATAAATGACCTTCGGCAACACAAAAAAAATGTTGGGTCAGGCCCAAAAAATGTTGCCATAGGTCTATGGCAACACTGTTCGGGTGATGCAATTTTTGCCGTTGCCTTAGACCTCAAAGGCAACATTTTGACTATCTAAGGCAACATAAGTAATATTGTTGCAATAGAACCCTATTTGGGTCTATAGCAACACCCATAGGTGCCTATAGCAACATTCAAAAATGTTGCTATAGATATTAATTTTCTGAATTTGTGGGGCCCACAATGTAGAGCATATTTGATTTTTTTAATAGAAATATTTATTTAATAAAATGCTATTGCACAGAATTTGATATTCAAACAGTATTTTATTTAAATAAATATTTTATTTCAACATTTGAAATAGTACAAATTCCTGACTCCACTATTTTACAATTCAATGATTTATAACATTGATATTCACATATACAGATATTCCTCACTACATCACTCAGTTCACTCATTACATATACAGTTTCATTTACAGACACATACTGACTCATACATTGAATCTTCAACTACTTCCATATCTGTCCAACCATCTGTACACCTGTCAAATATAGAAACACACACACACACAGTAAAATGGAACAAAAATAGATTTAAATTCAAGCAAATATTAGATATTTACATTAACTCTGTCAACTAAGGATGTTGATAAGTTTGACAAGTTAATTGGAAGCTACATACTTCTTTAGATATATGACTGTTTTCAGCAAATTTAAACTAATGCAAGGCAAATATTCAAGTATATGACACGAGAAACACTACATCATATGATTCGTGGAAGAGAAGCATACTTAGGGAGAGCAAATGATATTTACATTACCTGCCAGGCGAACATTTTCCCACTACATCATGTAATGGACTCTTTCATCTAAACAAAATTCATCATTTTTTAAAGAATATGCAGCTGAATTAGACCTATAATAAATAAAAATATAAAATAGCTTAGCATAAATACAAAGAAACAAATGTTGAATTTGGCAATACAAAGAAACAAGACAAAACGCTAACGATTAAACCCACATCCAGCTGAAGGCAGACCTGAACCAAGGCAAGGCAGATCAGGATAGAGCAAAACAATGCATCTTATGAACATCACTATAAAAGCACTACAACAAAAATACTATATTACAACGCCCTTTTTACAACGGGCATTGGCTGCTCGTTGTAATAGTAGGCTATTACAACGGTCCATTCAGGCCCGTTGTAATAAATGCCCTATACAACGCCTTTTTTACAATAGGCAATGACTGCCTGTTGTAATAGAATGCTATTACAACGGTCCTTTCATGCCCATTGTAATAGATGTCAATTTTATAACATTCACAAAAGGTCCGTTGTAATAGATACCAATTTTACTACGGTCACAAAATGCCCGTTGTAAGAGGTGCCAATTTTACAACGGGCTAAAAATGCCCGTTGTAATAAGTGCCAATTTTACAACGGTCATAAAATGCCCGTTGTAATAAATGTTTGTTGCCAATTTTTGATAACCAATAATTAATAATTACAATGCTTTCTTAAAATTAATATTTAATATTTATTAATATTTTATAATTATTCATTAATAATATTATATTAATCATATGTTACTAATTACTAATTATAATATTATATTACTAATTATTAACCATTAATAATATTATATTGTTTATTAATATTTGATAATTAATCATTAATAATATTATATTAATCATTTATAACTTATAATAATTAATGATTATTATTAAATAATCACTAATTACTAATTGTTATACATAATCAGTATTCCAACAGGCTTAATTTTACATTCAATTATTAGTAAGTAATATCGAGTAATTAATATTAAATATATAATAATTTATAATTAATAATAAATATTAATAATTTATGATTAATAGTTACTATTAAAAATTAATAATATATACATATTAATATTAAATAATTAATAATAAACTTTTAATAATTGATATTTTGTAATTTATGTTTAATATTTAATATTTAAGTAATTTACAATTTTAATAATTAATATTAAATAATTTACTATAGTTTAATAATTTAGAAATAAAAATTTTCTAAAATTAAAAAAGATCCATAAAATTTAGAAATAACTAATATTAAATAATAAATAAATAATATTCAATTATAATTAATAAGTAATAATTAATAACTAATAAATAAGAAGTAATATTTAATAATTACTGATTGATTTTCAATTATAATTAATATTAAATAATTAAACTATTGAATAACTAATATTTTCATTAAATTTTGAAATCAAAATTTATTGCAAATGTATTACAACTTTGTATGACACAAAGTATTACAAGTTTTATTTAAGCTCCAAACTCAAAATTTTGGCTCCAAACTAAAAAATTTAGCTCCAAGCAAATTTATTTTCCACCCTTTCCAAATTTTAACCATTGTTCTTTTTCGTACCATCCTCCTCAATTCCAAATCCAAGTTAAAATAAAATCGCTTCCAATTCCAAATCCAAACCTAATTCCAATTTTTCACCTAATCGAGCTCCAACTACCTTCCATGCATCCCTTCAATCTTCTGTTACCACAAATCTCTAATTTTGACCTAATTACTTACATCAATGCAGTGAAATAAAGAAACACTAGGAAGATGGCATTCAATTTGGAGGAGCTGCGTTGATGATGGCATGGGCTCGCAGCGGTGAAGGCCAGATCTTGAAGCACGAAACTAGGAAGATTTGGATTGAATGCAAGATTTTGAAGCATATAACTAGGAAGATTTGGACTGAAGCACGAAATTAGGAATATTTGGGTTGAAGGTTAGATTTGATGGATGCTCCACTCCAGAATGGATCATATATTTACGTGAGGATTTTGTTCTTCACGGCAATCCACTTACGAATCATAGATGATCTGGTTCCTCGAATTCTCATAATGATTTTGTTCGCGATCACCTCATGTTCTACTTAGAGTAAGTGCGCTTCTAGGTAAACCCACTTTTCCATTTTTTATGCACATCTGGTCTTGATGGTAAATTGAAAAGTTGCCGGATGCACATGCGCTTATGCTTGATTTGGAAACTAACATATCTGGGTAAACTGTGCTGTTAAGCTTGTAACATTCTTGTGAGGATATCAGAGATGCCTATGATCTATTTGATGAAATGTGTGATAAAGGCATGGCTACTTGAACTGCTGTTATGAACTGCTGTCATGTGAAATGTCTTATGCAGAAAAAATGGAATATTGTTTGTTCAGATTGATCACCATCGTCCTGTGTCAGATCAAGGACCCTTTGATATTGTATTGCACAAGGTTAACCCACTACCAGTTATTTGATTACTTGGTTGCAGAAATAGAAAAAGTTGGTTCTAAAGAAAATATCATTTATCCTCTTTGAAATTACAAACCTTAGCTTTATTGGGCAATACATAGTAAATTTGTTAATCAGTGTTTACTTTACCATTGAGTCACTTAGTGACACAATAAATTGATTTGAGTGAGATGTTACCCTTAAATTAATAGAGTATTCATCCATCTTCTAGAAAGGGGTTATGGTTGTTACATTCTGATATGAACCTGTGTTCATGTCTTATTCAGCATGGGAATCACTTATAAATAGAATAAACTATATTAGAAAGATTATGCACTAAATGATATTTTTTACGAGTTCATAGATATTTGACATTTGATGCAATTTCTCTTTGTTTTTGTTCAGCTGAATGGTATGTCACCGCCCTTATAACCTAACTCTCAAAATTTATACATTAAATTTGGTAGATTCTAAATTTCAATTTCTCAACATCTACCTTATGAAGATGGTCCCTTTTTTTTTCTTTTTCTTTTTTTGTTACACTGACTGTGATTCTTTAATGTGAGCATGAGTATGATTCAACTGTTGGGGATTATGGCGTATTAGTTTTAATTCTAGAAGAAGATGAATCCTATTGTGAAGTTAAAACTACATTCATGTAATGCATTTGAACTTTCGATTTTAAACTTAGAATTAACATTCTAGTGTAAAGTTAAATTCTCATTATAAGAATAGATATATTGTGATGTTGAGGTTTAACCTTCGAATTTAAACTATTAAAACTTAGAACTATCAAAACATCACATTTATAACAGTTTGAATGGAACTAAACTTTGAATTTAAAATTGTTAGAACATGAACTTTGCATTTAAAACTATTAAAATAGAAGAACAAATTTTCTTATGTATTATTGAAAATTTAATGGCGTAGGTAAAGAAATTTATGGTGTGTATATTTTCATATTTGACTGTTCTGTTGTGTTACAAGTAAACATTACTTTATGTTCCTTTATTGTGCTCAGAGATTTGAAGGATCATTTAAGGAGGTTGCAGCAGCAATCTGATTAAAGACGTAGGGCTGTAGTGATGGAGATGATGAGGCAACGACATGCAATTTCTCTTTGTTTTTGTTCAGCTGAGTTAGGTTATAAGGTAGATTACATCACTTCCTCTCTATAAAGCACACACAATAACCACTGCCCAATTCTCCTCCTCTCCACTCAAAACTGACTTGCAATACTACTGCCACCCACTACTGCTACATCATCACCTTCCCCTACCATCAACTCTTCTCTTCAAAACATCCCCACCTACACGCCAACAATTGCACCACTGTCATACTCCATTGACCATCATTTCAACTACACTGACAATCTTTGCCCACTACTACAGCTGCTCTACTTCTCACCAAAAAAACTGCTGCATAGAGACAAACCACAACATGCTGCTGCCAACATACTCGCCATTGCCTATTATAACTCATATCGTACAGTACTTGCTGCCACCAAAACATCATTAATCTTACCATACTTCCAACCTCCTCTTTCCCCACTATCATCCTCTCATTCCTACTAATACAGTACCCACTGCCTGTAAATCCATTCTTTGCAACTGCATATCCAAATCACAGTGCTGCACAAATTTCATACAACCACAAAAGCAAAACCACCTCTGACCACATAACAACCTCACACCATAACCACTGTCAATTGCCTGACTGCATCACTTCCTTGCAATTCTTCCACAACTTTCAAGTGCCATAAAACTACTTCAATAGAACACTGTTATTCAGTACAATACTCCAACATCCTCTGCCTTAACAGCTATCAACACTAACATACCATTAGCCCCTTACACACACACACACACGTATATATATAAATATAATATATGTGTGTGTGTGTTGACATAACAAAACCCAGTTCTCATATTGCTTTTGTTTGATAAGCTTAGATTGGATATGCCACGTGTATATTCATCCTATAAGTTAGAAAATAGAATTTTATATTCACCATTCAATAATCCCGTGATTTATACTCCAAAGGGTAGTACATTGATCTATCGGCCAAAACATTTAGAAGCTCAATAAGAGGTGTAAGAGTTGAATCTTAATGGCAACATAATTCCGTTAAAATAACCTAAAAAGTATGTATTGTTGGTTGTGTAAAGTATGAGTTGTTGGTTGTGTAAAGTATGTGTTGTTAATTGTGTACTCCTTTCTTAGGAGTTTATAAACAGTGTCCAGTTTATATGAGGTTTTTTTTTTGGAAAAAAGAACTTTCGACTTTCTAATATGAATTTTTACATAAGGTCACACCTTTCAGCTAAAAAACTTCTCTTTTGTTGACATCAGCAAATTTGTGAATATATTGAGTAGCCTATATTGCCTGAACAACTATTTGGCTAATACAAAAAGTCACCTAAACATAGCAATATATAGCTAGAATATTTGCTACAAAATTTATGCTTAAAAATACCCGATTTCAATAATTTTAAGAACTGTGCAGAATGCAGTTTGCGCTATAAATGATGAATTGCTAAAAATTATTTTATTTAATATGGTTTTTATAGAGCTACCACCAGGCCCTTAGCTCGAGAAACTTGCAAGAGAGCTTCGCCATCGGTTGGTAAGTTTTAAACTATTTTCGTTTTTTTTAAGTTACTGGCAGCTAAATTATTGTCCTAAAGCAGTTAACTACAGTGGAAATGGAAATCAAATTTATAGATAATGTCCAAGTAATCATACAACTCAGGTGATATTTGTCATTTTCAGGGCCTCTGCTTGTTCAACATACATATGATCAGTGAGCATGGGACAAAGGACCGATTTTACGTCATAGATATCAACTATTTTCCTGGTAAGATTTAATTATAAGTTACAGTGCATGTATCTGCAAATAGATTCTTTACAATTGGTATTGAATGTATGGTATCTACATATATAATTTGAATATGACCTTAAGACCAGCAGTTACAAATCATGTAGATTTTTCGTTACCATTTTTGATAAGCTTGTTCAACGTCTAATATTAGATTTTTTTACTATTTATTTATTACTTTCTTGCTGATTTCATGATTTCATCAAATTACTTTAAATAAATAAATGAATGTTGTCTGATATGCCCCTTTTTCTTTTGCTTTTGCACATTACTAATTTACACTAAAATATTGATCATAAGATGGAAACAGGATTACTTGGAAGCAGAGGGACCATGATTTGTCTGCAATCTGTTTCGCTAAATCTACACTACACCCAGATGCCAAGTCTAATGCTAGCTGCTTGAAGTTATTCCTTTGCCCTACACAATTAAGAAAGATATCTTCATCAATGATATTTTACAAGCAATTATTAAAGCTTCAGGTGTTAACGCTAAAAGTTGAACGCTAACACCCCGGTGTGTGTAGTAATATTGTGAAAGCACCACCCGTGATACGGAAACAAGAAATAAGCAGTAAAGCAGCAGCAAAACAGTAAAAGACAGCGATTTTATAGTGGTTCGGCTTAAGATCAAGCCAACGTCCACTTTGAATTCCTTTATTACTGATTTTGGTTACAAGTTGATACAATGCTCTTCAAAATACGATACACTTTGATCACAAAAAACACTCTAGACTAGTAGCTCAAACTTCGATGATGAAACTTGTTGAATCCGTGTCGGATGTGCAAGATTTCTTTCGAAGCTTGTTGTAGTGTCTTGAATGTTTGGAGTTCTTCAAGAGTTGGACGAGTTAAGAATTCTGCAGAGTAATGGCGCTTCAGAGAATGATTGTCCAAAAGTCCTCTCCACGTTGGAGTTAGGTTGGTATTTATAGAGAAATCCTGTGCCTGGGTCGTAGGTCGTGGCCGACCTAAGTTGGATCGTGAACGATTCAACTGGTTGCGACCGACCTAAGCTGGGTTGAGACTTCATGGATGTATGCTTGTTCGTTTGGATATATCACAAGTCCCGGATCGTCCACGAGTTAGGAAGTTACCATGTGAAATAATGCGGCATTCATTTTGTTTGTTTAGATCGTGAGCGACCTATCATAGGTCGTAGGTCGATCGCGACTTAAGTGCAGTTGCTAAGTCGTTCAATCCTTTCCGTAGTCAGGTGGTTACTTCCTTAAGTCGTTGGGTCGGGGTTCCTTTAGGTCGTTAACCCGCTTAAGTCGTCACATTCCCTTAGGTCGTTAGCTCCTTTGGTCGGTATGAAGTTAACTTGTTAGACTTCTTAGGTCGGTCCACATCTTAAGTCGGTATCTGCCTTAAGTCGCTATGCTCCTTAAGTCGGCTCTGTAGTTAGGTCATTAACTTCCTTAGGTCCTTAAGTCAGCTCTGTAGTTAGGTCGTTAACTTCCTTAGGTCGTTGAGTCGCGAATCAAAAGAGGGTTAACATTTTCCCCTCGAAGTACATGCCTAGGTCGTAGGTCGTGTGCTTCGATTTTCTTAGCTCGCCTTATGATGAGCTTGTTAGGTCATGAATGACTTAAGATAAGTCGTAGGTCGTACGTGTCGATTCACATCTCACTACCCCGGGGTATAAATAGCTTAGGTCGCTCCTCCTTAACTTCACCTGTTCTATCATTCCGTTCAGCCATTAGCAAGTACTCAAGCTCTCGAAGACGAATTTCATCACTCGATCATTAGTTATCCTTAGCATTACATTGCGTAAGTGACCATATTTTCTATTCAATCCTCGATTGTCACTGAATCATGAATCCCACTTTTCATCTCCGACCCACTTTTTATGCCGCGCTTCATCACGACCCTCGTTTCAGTCGATCGCGAACGGATTCGAGGTGGATTGTCCTGGCTTTAGACAATTTGTGAGAACAAGGCGATGGGTTACGGCGTTTTTAGGCTAATTGATTTGTGACTTTAGAGGAGATGAGAGAATTGTTAATGGGTTATTGGGTTTATGAATCTCGAGTTGGCTGGTTGATGAGTTACTGAACTTCTCAGTGGAGAGGAAGGTGATTGGTGAAAGGAGGTGAGGTTTTGGTTCGAGTAGGAGATAACTCGAGATTCCATCGGAGACGACCTAAGACATTCACGATCTAACAACTTGTCCGGTTCAAGAACTCTCGCGACCTAACTGTTCGAACGACCCAATTTTTCCTGCGACCTAACTCTCCTGCGACTTAATTAGCTTGCGGCATAGGCCTTAGGTCGTGGCCGAGCTAGGACTTAGAGAAATTCGTGCCGTTCTGACTTGAGACCTTTTCCTTCACATGGAGTGCGACTTAAGAGGTCGACGACTTAACTTAACTCGTAGCTCATCCTTTAAGTCATGGACGAGCTAATACTTGAGTGAACTGCCTAAACTTGAATTCTCAACTTGAAGCATAATTTCGACATGAATTCTTGACTTGAATTGCTGGAATAAACTGCCTAATTTTTTGAACTGTTTGAACATTGTTGCATTCTTTTACAGATTACTTCAATTTGTAAGCTAACAACCTGCTTAATACAATATTTACATAAAATCGGGACGAATATACTGCCACTGATTGCCCACATCAAATGACAGATTAGTTAACAAAGGATAATTAACTTAAATAGACTGTTGTGAACGAAGTGCTGCAAAAATCAACAAATTCAAGCAAAGTATTAAAGCAACACTAGAATATCCAATTAAGACTGATCGGTCTGCACTAAAACTGCACCTAAATTTTAAATTAACAAGTCCTGAAATTTTGTAATCGATCAATTGCCGATTAGTTAAACTTCAGCTATATTTGCTTGTTATTTTTATTATTTCTGCACAACACTTCACACTTTCAAGGAAACGTGCACCTTCGCATCTAAATAACCATTTGCTTGTGTAGAATGACTTCTCAGCAAGAAGATGTAGTAGTTCAAACCGGAGAGGCCGCCCTTATTCCAGCCCCGTTGGTCAATCCTCCAGAAAGAGTCTTAACTACTTTGTCGTACAAAGTTTTCCGGCAATTGTGCACCCAGTTTGGTATCGCTGAAGCAGATGCCATTCTTCCTGAAAAAAGCAGCACCGCTGATGTGGCACCCCTGGCTTTGTCACAGTTAACCGGCAAATGTGCCTGAGCGGGGCTATTCCCCCTTTCAACAACTTTCTCCAGAATCTTCTTCGTCGACTAGCCATCTCCCCCTTCCAGCTACACCCTAATGGCTACGCCATTCTGATGGGATTGTGTGTGCTATTTAGGAGGACACTTGACCATTTTCCAAGCTTCGATGAGATTTTTACTTATGCTCTTTCGTCAGAAATAAAGATCATCCTTCCATCACTGTCGTGCGAAGCGCTAGAAACCGCAAACTGATCATTGGCCTTTCGGATAGTGTTCACGGGTTTCTAAGTCAATTCTTCTTCGTCCGCTGCCCTCCGAGGTTTTATGCCGTCTGGAGAGAAGGAAGTAAGATTATTCATCTTTACTTCTTTCATTCTTTGAGTTTTCCAAAATCCGAAATGTCAAGTGCTAACTTCATCTTTACTTTTCAGCGCTTCCTCCCCCTTCCAGGGAACCCAGCCACAAGTCAACTTTTGAAAGGCTTATGGCTGTGCCAGTTGAGGAGAGAAGAATTTAATTTTTGTTAAAAGATGAATTTCTGCACCAGTTTGAACTTCTTCACCCTTCTCGCTCTACTCAGCCTCATGAAGTTCCTGATTCTCTAGGAAAGGCGCCTGATGCCCCAACTTTCGTCGAAGAACCTACACCGCAAGAACCTACCATTGAGGCTTCACTGGTGAAGTGTTCTGCCTCTATTGACGTTGCGGGGTCGTCCGACAAATCTACACTCTCTCCGGTTATCGAAGAGGAGGAGCCTCCTCAATGCCCCAAGAAGGCATCCAATGAAGGGGTTGAGAAAGAGAGTTCCGCCCAGTACGACGGCGAAGACATTTTTGGGGATCTTAGTGACTTAATGGTGACTTCACAAGAGCTATTTAAAAATGACGCTTCAAAAGCTATTTCTCCTGCTGTCAAGGCGACTTCTTCTTTACAACAAGTTTCGACGCCTTCTATACAAGTCGTCGCCATTCCCACATCAAAGAGTGGTTTGTAGTTCGATGCGCGTAGCCTGCACGCCACACACACTTAGGATTTTTTACAATTAGATGCACTCGGCTTCTTTACTTTGAAGATTTTTAACACTTATCTTTTTTATTTTCAGTTTCTCCAATGGGACGTAGTGGTTCATATTATGACAATTTTCAGTGCCATGGAAGCCGCAACACTTACGATTTTAGGCGCTATCTCACTGCCCCAAGGGAAACAGATGAAGAAAGAGCTATCAGGAAAGCTCAAGAAAGGTGGGATTATGAACATCAATACGGGAGGAGGGATGAGTGATACGACTCTTCTCACAGAAGCGATGATTCCCATAAGCGAAAGTCTTATGACGATAAAGGGAAGAGTCACATTACTGGAGATCCAAGCAAGCGGGTCAAGCTTGGTGACGCACCTGCTATTTCTGAAAAGTCTGATGCTCTTACCTCTGTAGAAATTCCATCTGGTTCTCCAGCTCTCAAGAAGTCTGACATTCAAACGATTATCAATAGGCCTCAGTATCAAGTCAGGGACGGACCTCCTACACTCTAAAGCCGATTCCCAAATTGGTGCTTAAAAGGGGTTCGCTTTGACTTAGACTTGGTTCCCATCGATAAGCATGCCATGCTGAAGAATCTCGATGCTGTTAAGCTTGACATTGAGAGAATGTATGGATGGCAGAAACTGGTTGACAGCTTCAAAGAGTTAATCATATGAATCTTGAAGCCATGTTGACAATGGAGAACGACAAGACAGAATGGGATAAAATCTGCAAGCAGCATGATGCAGAGATGGCGAGCATTGCTGACGACAATGCGAGACTTGAGTCCGAAGTTAAAAAACTCAAGGAAGATCTCACCGCTTCTTCCGCTTCGCACTCTCAAAAAGAAGAGTGTTTCAAAAACAAGTGCGGGATGCGCATGCTGCTCAAAGGGATGCTGAGATGAAACTTGCGGCTGAGCGGCATGTTACTGAAGAATATCGTAATGATACTGCTCAGCTGCGGGAAACAGTTAACTCCCAGAACATGGAGATTGAATTGTTAAAGGCTTGACTTTCTAAAGTTGAGAAAGAGCGTAATGAGGCTGTTGCTGGTCAAGTTGCAGCTGAAGAATCCCATGAGGCAACCAAAGCCACCATCAGCTCTACTTTGTTTGACTTTTACTTGCACAACGTTCTGGGGCGCGGTAGTCTCTCCTTTTTGGGCCCTACATACGAGATTACTCTGGCCGAAGTGTGGGAAGCCGCAGTCGATATGCTCGGCGGCGCTGGCTATGACGAGGCAGAGCTTGAGGCACGTTATTTTGATGATGAAACTCGTGCCGCTCTTGCTAGAGGAAAAGAGCAACTTGCTAAAGCACGAGCCGAATCAATGGGAGAAGAGCATCCAAAGGAAGAAGCGCCTTTAACTGCCCCCGTTCATGCTTCGATTTCGGCCGACGCAAACATTATAGGCTCCAGTTCCCATTCTCCGCCTCTTGCTAAGATCATAACTGAGATTACAACTGCACAAGGTGGAGATGAAGACGAAGAAAGCACCGAAGCACAAGCTTATGAGATCGTCACTACAAAGCCAACTTCTCCAGGTAACTTCAAAGTTCAACCGGGTCAAGTGGATTACTTGTTTGTTTCGACTGACTTTGATGAATTTCTCGCCTATTACTTAAGTCCTGATGTTCTAATATCTTCTCTTTTTTCGGAGAATACTGATTTTAACTTCTTTTCTTCTGTAGTGGAGGCACCGAGCGTTGTACACACTTCCCCTCTTCCAGCTGTTCCTCCTCCAACCCTTCAAGTCACTCCTGATTCCTAGCCGGGTTCGCAGGAAGAGCAAATAGAAGTTCTTCAAGGCTTGGAGGATCCACCCGCTTCTCAAGAGCAGAAGGTGGAAGATCTTGAGGACAGTGAGAAGACTCCGGAGCAGTCTCTTGATGATAACACGAAACTTTATGCGCTGCTTACTCCGGGAAGTGAGTCTTCTTCGAAGAGGAAAGGGAAGCGCGCCATAAGGAAGAAGAAGAAAAGCACTTCAGCTGGAGAAGATAAAGTAGAAGAAGATCCAGCCACACCTTCTTCTCCTTCTTCTCTGACCCGTCCACGCCGGATTCCGAGACTAGTCATCAAACCGGGCAAGGGTACTAAAGGTGGTGGGAAGAAGGAGTGATAAGCTGGACTCTACCTTCCTTACTTTGCTTTTTGCTTGTGTCGACCGGAGATTGTGCGGGTACCGGTCCCTGCTTTTTTGAGATCTGCATATGTAAAGAATTTTCACAGTATTGAATAAAATAATTCTTTTACTTGTACGAATTCTTGTGTAAGTAAGAATGTATCTATTTCTCGTTTTTGTGTAGAATAAGCGATTCTTTTACTTGTACAAACTTTTGTCTATGTTTGAGAATGCATTTATTCCACATCTTTTCTGCGTGATATTGTAATGAGCTTGTGGTATGTCGCTTGAATACTACTTTTATTGATGTAGTTGTATTGTATGATATTGCCCCTATACCACAAGTGCATTGCAATATCTTTTTGCTTTGACGAGACTTGTACTCTTATTTTTGGAGAATAACTATTCCATTTTTGAGGAAACAATTATTCTACTTTAATGGAGCGTGTCTCGTTTTTGTAGAAGTTTTTACACTTCAACCTTCGAAGATGGTCACTTCATATTTTTGAGAAGTGAATTCTCCTACGCGGTAAAGTGGGCCTCTGAAGAGGATTTTACTTAGCACTTCAATTTCTGAGGAAGAATTTTTCAAGATGAACAAGTAGATCTTCCTTGAGAGTTGAAGTGTGCCTCTGAGGAGGGCTTTTTTTTATATTTGTCGTGTTCGCTTGAAATTACTTTCTCGCAGTTGAATTTGAATGGAACTACGGAGCGGGCGCAAGCTACTTGATTGGATGTTCGTTTGTACAAGCAATCGCAGCCAATTAACAAGGGCCCCGCGCCTTCATGTTGTGAAGGTTCTTTTCCGGTAGTTCTGTTAACTTTGTTGTTTGAGAAGAGTATTTCATTCCAGGATGTGCCTCCGAAGAGGTCTTGTGCCTCCGGAGAGGTCTTGTGCCTCCGGAGAGGTCTTGTGTGCCTTGGGGAAGGTCTTCTGCCTCCAAAGAGGGCAGTGTGTGCCTTTGGGGAAGGCTTGTGCCTCGTAAGAGGGCTTGTGGTGCCTTGGGAGAGGTCTTATGCCTCCGGAGAGGTCTTGTGCCTCCGAAGAGGTCTTGTGCCTCCGGAGAGGTCTTTATTTGATTGCCTAGAAGTTACTTTTTCACAGTTAAATGGATCCACAGGGCGGACGCAAGTTATTTAATTGGATGTTCGTTCGCACAAACGATCACAATTAGTTAACAAAGGCCTTGTGCCTCAGTGGTTCCACCAACCTTTTTGTTGAGAAGAGCGCTTCTATTTATTGGCGTGCCTCCAAAGAGGGCTTGTGCCTCCGTAGAGGTCTTTATCCTCCGAAGAGTTGCGCCTCCGAAGAGGTCTTGTGCCTCTGGAGAGGGCTTTTGTTGACTAGCTTACCCATGTCTCTTCGTTGTTTGCTCATTAGCGGTCCCCTGTTATCGTCTCCGAGCCCATGTTCCCTTCTTTTTGCGAGTAGTTTGCTTCATCTGAAGAAGTGAACTTCACTGTTAAGTGATTCCACGGGGCAGGCGCGAGTTATCTAATCAGATGTCTGTTTGTACAGACGATCGTAACTAGTTAACAAGCGTCTGGTTCTTTTTCTTTTGAAAAGTGCCCCTTTGGTGGGATTATCAACCTTTTGTGTGAAGTTCATCTTATGTTGGATTTAAATTTGGAACTTTTTTGTGGCTTGAAATTCATTTATCGAGTGATTTACAGGGCTCACTTGGCCTTGTGATGGGTAAGATTTGTTTTAATGACTTGCAATATTAAATCAATATTTTTGCAATACATTTAGAGTATTTGCACATCGAAATGAAATAGGCATTTTCTAATAATAAAGAACACAGGATTTATAGTGGTTCGGCCAAGAATTGGGCCTACATCCACTTTATAGCTCTTTTATTGATCATCACTGATTTTACAATGGTTTACAATACAATTGATACATCCATAATCATTTTACAATTTCAAGCAAAACTTTTTAAGTAAAATATGGGCGCAAATGATTGCTGTTCCAGGCTCTTGGGATTGGATCTCCTTCGACAGTTGTGAGTTTGAATGTGCCATCAAGAAGTTTATTGCCTATGACATATGGCCCTTCCCAATTTGGTCCAAATACTCCGACTGTTGTCATGATCCTCTTCAAAACTAAGTCCCCGACTTCAAAGCCTCGTTGACGGACTTTTGAATTGAAGTGCCTCGCTATCCTTTGCTGATGGGCCGCAACTCCGAGCCTAGCTTCTTCCCTTCTTTCATCAAGAAAATCAAGTGCTTCGAGTTGCAATTTTTCATTTTCAGCCTGGTTGAAATGAACTCTCCTGTGTGAAGGAACTTCTAGTTCTACTGGAACCATTGCTTCTGATCCGTATGCCAATGAGAATGGAGTGTGCCCAGTCGCAGTTTTATGAGTCGTTCTGTATGCCCATAGTGCTAGTGGTAGCTTAACCCATCCACCTTTTGCTTTTTCAAGCTGCTTTTTGATGGTTGACTTGATAATTTTGTTTACTGCCTCCACTTGCCCGTTTGCCTGCGGATGAGCCACTACTGAGAAACTTTTTCGGATTTTGAATCGCTTGCAGAAGGCTTGGAACTCTTCACTTTCAAATTGAGTACCGTTGTCTGTGATTATCTTTTGCGGCACACCATACCTGCAAATGATATTTTTAGTCACAAAATTTATCATCTTTTTAGAGGTAATGGTAGCCAAAGGTTCTGCTTCAGCCCATTTAGTGAATAATCAATGGCAACAATAGCATATTTGATTCCCGACTTAGCAATTGGCAAAGGTCCGATTAGATCTATCCCCCAAATGGCGAACAGCCATGGGCTGACCATCTGTGTTAGTTCGGTGGAAGGTGCTCTTGGGATTTTTGCAAATCTCTGGCATTTGTCGCATTTTCGGGAGTAGATAGCAGCATCTCGATTAATATCTTGCCAAAAATACCCATAACGGAGAACTTTCTTGGCAAGAGTTTGGCCACTTGAATGGTCCCCACATTCTCTTCCATGTACCTCTGCTAAAATTGTCTTAGCTTCTTCCTTGGTTACACATCGGAGTAATGGCATTGAGAATCCCCGCCTGTATAACCTACCGTCTTGAATTACATATCTTGATGCTTTTCTTAACAGCTTTCGGCATTCTTTAGAATTTTCTGGCAGGGAACCGTTGAGCAGATATTCTTTGATCGGGGTCATCCATGACTCTTGCTCTTGAGACACAGCCATGATCCAGTCGATATCCATTTCATCGGTGCTTGGGGCTGGCAAGACCTCCACAGGAACCAATCCCAATAACCGAGCTTCTCCGGAACTTGAATACTATGCGAGAGAATCCGCTTTCATATTTTCGTCTCGGGGTATGTGGCTTATCGAATAGTGATCGAAATCGTCAAGGAGCTCACAAGCCTTTGACAAGTAGGCAGGCAGATTTCCTCCTTTAGCTTGAAACTCCTTCTTGACTTGACATACAATAAGCTGAGAATCACTGAAGATCTGTAATGCTTTGATGTTTAGTTCTTTTGCAATCTTTAATCCAGCAATTAGAGCTTCATATTCTGCTTCATTATTTGTAGAAGGAAATTCCAGTCTTAATGCGTAACATAATGATCGCCCTTCGGGGGTTTCAAGCACAACCCCAGCTCCGGAACAGTAATCATTTCTTGATCCATCAACATATAACTTCCATTTGGTTGGGATGTCAACTGTAATCTCTTCCTCACTATTACCCTTATCTGTGTACTCTGTGATGAAATCTGCTAAAGCTTGTCCGTTGATCGCTCTTCGGGGATGATAAGTGATATCATATTGGCTAAGTTCAATATTCCACTTCAAAAGACGGCCCGAAGTTTCAGGGCGAAATAGGACTTGCTTTAGGGGTTGATCAGTGAGAACTTTGATAGGATGAGCTTGAAAATACGGCCTCAACTTTCTGGAAGCAATCAGTAAACAATAGGCGAGCTTTTCTAACTTGAATAATTCATTTCTGCCCTAGTGAGTCTTTTGCTGATATAGTAGACCGGGCGCTGAACTTTTGCATCCTCCCGCACCAATGCTGCACTCAGGGCATGAGATGAAGCTGCCAAGTATATGAAAAGGTCTTCACCATTGTTAGGCTTGGAAAGTATTGGAGGCGCTTCCATGTGACGGATTAGTTCATCGAAAGCTTTCTGGCATTCAGCTGTCCATTCAAAGTTTTTCTTTCCTTTCTTTAAAGCGTCAAAGAAGGGGATGCATTTATCAGTGGCTTTAGAAATGAACCGACTTAAGGCAGCAACTTTCCCATTAAGGCTCTGCAGTTCCTTATTTGTCCTAGGGGCTTTGACTTCTCTTAGAGCAGTAATTTGAGCAGGATTAGCTTCAATGCCCCTAGCGCTTACGATAAATCCAAAGAATTTCCCGGACTCCACTTCGAATGAACATTTCAAAGGGTTGAGCTTCATTCCATATTTTTGGAGAATTGCGAACATTTCTGCTAAGTGATCCATATGGTCAATTGCTTTCTTTGATTTCACCAACATATCATCAACATAGACTTCCATAGTTTTCCCAAGCTGCGATTTGAACATTGCATTAACAAGCCTTTGATATATTGCCCCTGCATTTTTCAGTCCGAAAGGCATGACTTTGTAGCAGTAAAGACCAACATCTGTGACGAAGCTTGTATCCTCCTGGTCTGACTCATGCATCATAATCTGGTTATACTCGGAGTAAGCATCCATAAAAGACAACAATTCATGCCCGGCTGTTCCATCTACCAGCTGATCAATCCTTGGCAACGGGAAGCAGTCTTTGGGGATTTGAAAAATCGATGCAAACTCTCCATTTTCCATTTGCTTTTTTAACCAGTACTGGATTTGAAACCCAATTTGGATAGTTGGACTCTTTGATGAAACCATTTTCCATGAGTCGGTCTACTTCTTCTTTTAGCGCTGCTGACCTTTCTGGACCTTGGGTTCTCCTTTTCTGTTTCACAGGTGTGAACTTCGGATCGATATTCAGAGTATGTACATCAATCTCTGGAGATATTCCACACATATCGGCGTAACTCCAAGCGAATACGTCCAGATTTGCTTTCAGAAATGATATCAACATCTTCTGGACTGCCATACTGAGTTGCAAACCCACATTTAACACTTTGTTTGGGTCTTTAAGATCAACAGGTATCGGTACCATTACTTCCATTGGCACCACTCTATTCTCCCCTGCACTGGCCTTTCTGGGGTCCATTTCTCTCTTTTGCACCACTATGCTCGCTAGTGCAGGGGCCACCATGTACTTGCTACAAGGTTGGGTTTTTGATGCGGAGCGGAGCTGCCGCACCTTTTCCCATCTCTCTCTTCGTGGCCTCCCGAAGCTCTATAAGATAACATTCCCGTCCAGCATTTTGATCCCCTTTAATGACACCAACACCATTATCTGTAGGAAACTTCATAGTTAAGCACCACGGGGCGAGAATGGCTTTGAATGCAGCTAAAGTTGGCCGGCCCAGGAAGGCATTGTAGGCAGAAAATCCGTCAACAATTACAAAAGTCTGTTTCCAAACCACCTTTTTCTGTCCCTCTCCAAGTTCCACAAACAAGTCAACAGTTCCAATTGGCTGCTGCGGTTCCCCAGTAAAACCGACGATCTTTTGCGATGAAGCCTGAATGTCAATCATTGGAATCTTCATCTGATCAAATGTCTTCTTGAAGAGTATATTGCAAGAGGCGCCGCAATCAATAAGCACTCGTCTTACAATAGCTGGCCCAATTCCTGCAGAAATGACCAAGGGATCTATGTTTGGAGCTTCAATACCCATAGAATCCCTGGCTTTGAACACAACATCATCATTAGAAGTTTTCTGCTGTTTCAGGGGTACAACGTCTTCTAAAACAAAAACATCTTCTTTTGCTGGGGTATATTTCAAAGCACGAGCATATCGTTCCATCTCACCCCAGCTTCTGCCCGCTGGGTGTGGGCCTCCTGTAATCACATTGATAACAGGCCTTTCAGATTCGTGTGCGGTAGTACCTTTACCCGAGCCAGATGGATGAGTAAGGGGTTGCTGCCCCTGAGTAGACGAATGTAATGACCCGGGATTTCGTATTGACTTATAATCGTCATTAAACGATTAATCGATTGTTGATTGCTGTTGAGTATTTTAAATTACCTGAAATTCTTTTGAAAGATTTGTTAAAGAGTTATACGGGCTTTTCTTTATTAATTCAGCCCGTTTCCTTTTGATTGAGATAATGGTTGTACTCATCCCCTTTCATATTCGTTTGCAACCCATTCCCATCTCATTTTTCAAACGGGAAAACCCTAATCAACATACGAAAATAAATGGTGGCGCTAGTTCATTCTTCTTCATTCAAAAAAAAGAAATTAGGGCTTCGTTCAACTTCGTGGTGCTGTGGTTTCAATCTGCTCGATCGATTCTCTGGTTGTTTGCTTGCAACCGTTCACAGCTCCTTCCCTCGATCGAGCTCGTCTTCGCTTCGAAAAAAATGGTGAGTAAATTATACTACTCACATCTAATTCAGAGTCATTGTTTTTGGTTTCTTGGTTTTCATGAGTTTTGATTTCGGTTGGAAATTGTTGTTTTGGATTCCCTGGCCTTCGAATTGATTCATTTGGTCTTCGGCCATTTATCTCTTTGTGAAACCCACTGCTGAGTATTTTAAAACCCCTTACCTTGAATACGGCCTGGTTTGCATTTGAATTCGTTGGTATCGCCTGACTTTTGGTTGTGACCGTGTTCGATTTTGTTGTTATGTCGATTTGAATCGTTCGTAGTTCTTGGGTATTACTGTTTCGATGGTAGTTGGCTGATATTAGTGACGTTCGTAACCCCCATGACCTTGATTGTTGTTGACCTTATCCACTTGAACTAATTAGGTTGGTATTCTTGAGTCTGCATTGCCGTCTAATTCCTTGATATTGCAAGTAGCATTGGGTTGGTCATGCAGTTGAGTTGAGTCCTGATAACAGAGACTTGACCTCTGTATTTGGTTAATGATTTTGGTCATTGATACTTTATTCCCTGTATTGAGTTGCGACCATGATTACTTCATCACTGGAGCTGTTACACATGAAATCCTTGCTGTGAATAGCATAGAATAATCGTTGCATTTACTTTGAGAAGTGACTTCGGACCACATTCCAGTTTTCACTATTGTCCATGACCAGTTACCATTTCTGGGTTTGAAGTTATTATGTATCATGATGATAGTTTTGTCTCAGCCATTCTTATTGTTGAACTGTATACATGAGTTCATGGTTGCTATGGCCTTCATTTTTGTAATTTGCATTCCATTCAGTTTTGGGGTCTTTGATTCCCAAGTGATTCATGTTGACTTGGGTTTGCATTCTTCCATATTTCAGTCTGTATTGCTTTGTAGATGTATGTATGAATTTTGTTGCATCTGTAGCAATCAAGGTGTTTCCATTCATTGTCATGTACATGCAGTGTCTTTATGTTGCATTGCATTCATATTTGGGTAGTCTCAGATACATTTCACTATAGTCGTGAAACTTCATTGAACATTACACTTGTTGTTGCTTGGTCTTGTGCCTTGAACTACTTCATTTTGTATCGGCATCCTTAGGTGATAGTTCAGCTGTGTTCAAATATTGTTATGCACTGACTTTGTGGTCTTCATATATGGGTATGCATACATTTATCTTTGAGCCTGGGCAGTTGTACACTCGGTTACATGCTTGGTTGAAACTGGTCATCCTTGTTGTAGTTTACATTTTCACTTGGTCATTTGAGTCGTCGAGTCTGCATTTTATGGTACCTGTACTTGTAGTTGTTCAAACCGATTCTTCTGAAGTTTCAGCTTGTATATCTGTGGTTCGTATGGTACATACATTGCAGTTGAGTCGCTTTGTTATATCACTTGATATTTGTGGTATTTGCAGTTATATCACTTCGAGCTGCATGTTTAGTTGTTTATAGGTTGGCAACTGGTATTTGTAGTTCATGTTTCATTAAGTTGATGTGCTCGTGATCACTGTAGTCTGTCCCTGCAGTCTATCTGATCACTGTAGTTGCATTCCATTCAATTGCAGATAACAGTGCTCGTCCCTTAGTTGTTCACTGTAGTTGCATTCCATTCATTTGCAGATATCAGTGCTCGTCCCTTAGTTGTTCATCTTGTAGTTCATTATGAGTTTGTGGATGACATGAGAACTTTTGTTCATTTTGTTTTGATTGCACTCTGCTGTCAGTATCACTGCATTGTTTTAGGTTTCAGATATGGTTGCTTGGTCTCTCATATTGTTCAGGTGTACTCTGTATCACTTTTGATGTAGTTTGCATTTCAGTGTATCCTGGTGGTTACTGTTTCGGCCTGAATTTGATCATTTAAGCGTCCCAATCTCTAGTGCTCGAACTCTGTCCATACTTGCACACTGATTCACTATTCTCTGTACAGTATCTAGACCCTATTATATGCACACTTGGTTCGTGACCTTTGTGCTCGAGCTTGATCTTGCAATTTCCAGTTTCATAATTGCTTCATGTAATTGGGTAGTTTGGTCTTCATTTTGCTAGTAGTATTGCTCCATGTAAATAGGGTGTGTTTGTTTCACTTTTCTGGTTGGTCGTGAGACTATAGCATGCATTATTCATGTCAATTTCTTTGGGCAGTCTGTTGTGCAGCTCCAATTGTTGTACTCGAGTTATATGATTCATGTGCATCGATAACCACTTGGTACCCTTGAGTCTACATTTTGATGTTCATTTGATATTATTAGTTTGGGTTGATGAGCAATGCCATTTACTTCTGCACTAAGTTGTTGGTCGAGTGACTGTTCCATACCAGTTGCTTGATTTCTGAGTCGTTGGTTTACATTGCAGAGATGCAGTTGGATTTGTTTTTCAGATGACACTTGAGTTGAATTCGGTATTCGGGTTTGACTTTATGCCGTTTGTGAACTTGATCTTTTGCATATTTAATATGCCGCATTGGCGAGACAGTGCACGCGTGCGTGCACTGCAGCCACCCAGAATTGACAGTTTTGAATTGTATTTTTCTTTACGTCGTGATGCATTGATCTTTTATGCCGTATTGGCGAGGCCGTACACGCGTGCGTGTACGGCAGCCAATCAAACTTTGATGGCTTTAAAGTGTCAATTTCAATTGTTTTAAATTGATTTAGTTGATTTGATAAATTGTTATTTATCTCTGTTGATGATTTAAATCTGTTGATTTGTCGATTAACACTGTTTAGTGTTACATATGTCGTTATCCAATTCTCGTATCGAGAGTTGGATATACGAGATTTCTGTGATTGTCGTCTATTTGATTATCTGATTATTATTGCTGCTATGCACTAATAACTGAGTTTGAATTAGACTGACCCGTGTATTATTTTCTTTTGAATTTAATACTCGGGTCAGACCCGAGTTATTTCAGGTTGTAGATTCTGATTTGAGTTGCTGTTTGAGCTATGAAGACTTTTCACATCTTTTGGAGTAATCGTGTCATAGTATAGGTTGATATGTAATCATGTATATTAGTTGATAATGTACGTGTATATATAACTTCCAGAGTCGACAATTGTAGTTGTATCATATGTATTGTGTCAACTGTATTGTAACTGACATCAGTTATATATATGAGACTTTTGTTTTTATCTGTGTTCCGCATTCTTTGTGTATCTGTGTTGTTTTTATATATATTGTCCTAAACCATTATGAACCATCGTAGTTCGTTTTATACTGGAATTGGGTATGTCGATGGGAGTGAATAAATAAGAGATTAAAAATTTAAAATATATACCACTCCTATCGAGGTAACCAATACTAGTGTAAGGCCAACTACGGATGGCCGCTCCTACCCAGCCTTATTCTTCGTAATAACAGACAGTATTTCTTTTAATACTCTTTGTTATTGTGAGTATAGAGGTGGGGCGTCACAACGAAGTTGGGTCATTCCTGTTCTTCTTAACATACTGTTGTAGCTTGTTTTCCCTTAACAATTCTTCAATTAAGCTCTTCAAATGACGACATTCATTGGTATCATGACCGGGTTGGTTATGAAATCGGCAGAATTTTCCATTTCGCATAGCACTCTTTCCAGGCCTTATCTCAGCTGGTTTAGGATACTCCACAGCATCTTTGGTGGCAAAGAAGATATTCTTCGGAGTGTCGGTTAACGGAGTGAAATCTGAGGGTTTGAAGAAGCAAGGTTTCTTTATATCCTTTTGTTTCTTCCCATCATTATTTTCCCTTTTCTGACCTCCGGAATCTTTCTTAGCTGAAGCAGCAATGTTATTCTCCACTCTTGTCGCCACCACTTTCATTGGTGCCGGAAGATTTTCCAAGCGTATGAACTCATCAGCTTTCTTATAAAATTTCTCGAGTGAATTTGGCTCCTTCATTTTCAGCCATTTCCCAAATTCACTTGACTTATCGATAGCCCGCATTAGATAAGTCAAAACCATCCGTGGTTCCGCGTTGTCGACTTCAGCCAGAGCTATATTGAAGCGATTCAGGAATGACTTAATGGACTCTCCCGGATTCTGCTCAAGACTAGATAATGACATTATGTCTTCCGCCTTTGAAGCGTACAGTCTGAATTGCTCTTTAAACTTCCGGGTTAAATCGGAAAACTGGTCTACAGATCGAACAGGAAGCTTGGTAAACCAAAGAATTGCCACTCCTTCCAAGTATATCGGGAAATACCGGCACTTAATCTCATCAGTCGCTCTGGCGCCGGTCATGTGCCAGTCATATTTGTACAAGAATTGATTCGGGTCACTTGTCCCCCGCTAAGCAGGAATGGTAGGGGGAACAAATTTTCTGGGAAACTCAGCTTTTAGAATCCTCTCAGTAAACGGAGTTTTACTCGGAGCAAATCCCCATTCGCTCTCATCTTCACTTCTCTGCATGCTTTCTTTCATTATTTGCCGAATCATGCCGGAGAGATATTCCTCATTGTTTAATGACTTTGCGGAGTAGACTTCGACCATTTTCTCAGAGGTTTGTCCAGGCAAATGTTCGCGGAGAACTGGCGATGGCCTGGATCCTTCAGCTTGGAGAGGTGCCCCTTCAGTGGCACCTGATCCCCCTTGAGGAATATTTCTTCCTTCGGAGTTGTGAACAGCATCAGCAAAGTTTTCTTCATTATTTACTGGCCTTTGACTAGCTCCAAGCAAAGCATTTAACTTCTCCATCATTAGAGTATTCTGAGTTTCAATTTGCTGATACAACCCGGACACTGCTGCATCTAATTCTTCTCGCGTCACTCCAACACTTGGAGCTGCCTGACTTGGAGAAGGAGAAGTGGCAGTATTATCGTGAGCATCTTCAGATCTGATAGACTTGCATTTTCTTCCAGGAGCCATTATATCCAGCAGACTTCTGGTCTTGAAAGAAACTTTTTCAACGAACTTTTGTGAAGCAATGGTGAATGTATTCCTGAGTTCAATTCTCAGTGAAAGCACCAAAATGTTAACGCTAAAAGTTGAACGCTAACACCCCGGTGTGTGTAGTAATATTGTGAAAGCACCACCCGTGATACGGGAACAAGAAATAAGCAGTAAAGCAGCAGCAAAACAGTAAAAGACAGCGATTTTATAGTGGTTCGGCTTAAGATCAAGCCTACGTCCACTTTGAATTCCTTTATTACTGATTTTGGTTACAAGTTGATACAATGCTCTTCAAAATACGATACACTTTGATCACAAAAAACACTCTAGACTAGTAGCTCAAACTTCGATGATGAAACTTGTTGAATCCGTGTCGGATGTGCAAGATTTCTTTCGAAGCTTGTTTTAGTGTCTTGAATGTTGGGAGTTCTTCAAGTGTTGGACGAGTTAAGAATTCTGCAGAGTAATGGCGCTTCAGAGAATGATTGGCCAAAAGTCCTCTCCACGTTGGAGTTAGGTTGGTATTTATAGAGAAATCCTGTGTCTAGGTCGTAGGTCGTGGCCGACCTAAGTTGGGTCGTGAACGATTCAACTAGTTGCGACCGCCCTAAGCTAGGTTGAGACTTCATGGATGTATGCTTGTTCGTTTGGATATATCACAAGTCCCAGATCGTCCACGAGTTAGGAAGCCACCATGTGAAATAATGCGGCATTCATTTTGTTTGTTTAGATCGTGAGCGACCTATCATAGGTCGTAGGTCGGTCACGACTTAAGTGCAGTTGCTAAGTCGTTCAGTCATTTCCGTAGTCAGGTGGTTACTTCCTTAAGTCGTTGGGTCGGGGTTCCTTTAGGTCGTTAACCCGCTTAAGTCGTCACATTCCCTTAGGTCATTAGCTCCTTAGGTCGGTATGAAGTTAACTTGTTAGACTTCTTAGGTCGGTCCACATCTTAAGTCGGTATCTGCCTTAAGTCGCTATGCTCCTTAAGTCGGCTCTGTAGTTAGGTCGTTAACTTCCTTAGGTCGTTAAGTCAGCTCTGTAGTTAGGTCGTTAACTTCCTTAGGTCGTTGAGTCGCGAATCAAAAGACGGTTAACATCAGGAAAGTTTGATAATAGACTTATATTAGACTGCATTATAGAGCATTTTGATTGCAGATTCTATTGCTTGTTTAAGACAAGATTTAAGTTCTCCTTGTTGACAAAGCAAGGAAGTCTGTGGAGATTGGCGTGTGAAGTAATGTATGGAAAGACATGGTCGGTGAATCAATGCATGCCACTGTTAAAAAATATACCAAAGATCCATATAAACTGTGGTGGGAGTTTAAGGTCGAAACGTTAGAGTCCATTGTATAGATTGAGAATGGGATAGTTAGTGATCTGGTTAACGAATTGGTGACAGATCTTTGTTATTGAATGTATATTGAAATTTTTATTAACAACTAGCTGCAAGATGATTTTGACTGTTATTTTTAATGAGTTAAAAGAATGTGAATGTATAATTTGTTTTAGTTTTTTTAGCAATTGTGAGTATAATATGTATACATGTTGCACCAATGCTTTGTTTTTTTTTGCAACGGGCAATGTGCGTTGTTATATGAGCTTCTTACAACGGTCACTGCATGTTGTTATATAAGATTTTTACAACGGTCAACACACGTTGTTAAATAGGTATTTTACAACGGTCAATACATGTTGTTAAATAGGTATTTTACAACGGTCAATACATGTTGTTAAATAGGTATTTTACAATGGTCAATACCCATTGTAAAAAGGTATACTGTAACGGTTTTTACAACGTGCTTTGCCCGTTGTAAAATGTGGTGGATCTATTACAACGAGGCCTATTACAACGGGCACATGCCCGTTGCGAAAACCATATTACAACGGGCATTGCCCGTTGTAAAAAGACTGTTTTGTTGTAGTGAAGCTAAGTTAGTTTATCTCCTATAAATACTTTAGAAATTATATGATGATGATTAGTAACAACATAACTTTCTTACAGGGATTTAAAGAACCAAGCAAACTACTTCCAAGCCCGTCTATTGTTATAGATCCTCTTTACTTGTAAAAACTTGTACTCAATTTGTGTAAATAAAATAAAAAAGTAAGTAAAACAGATAAAAGATCAAACCTCGCCACCAAGGAAGACTGAGCGGACGGAATAATACACTGATACTGCACCCCCCAATGCACTACTCTTACAATCACAATCTCTTTTATTCACCAACCTACCCAAACCAGCCCAATTGCTAAACATAAAACATATAAACCTAAAATAAAATAGTATGTCACAGACATACTGGTTTGAATTAGCAGTCAAAACTCAGCCATTGTCATGTGACTCCAACGCTTGACCATAATTTTGCACTGAGAAATGCCTCACGTGCTTTCCTTCTTCTCTAACCAACTTCTCATGTGTCCACGATTGCACGTAATTGCATCGCATCTCAAGGAGTATTCCATCGTCGTTGGAAGTTCTCCACCACTGTATCGTTGCTTCTAGATGAATGGCTCCAAATTTAATATGCCATCACGTATCCTACTCACCACAAGAATTTCCATCTTGGCACTTGAGGACAATAGTTGATGATGCCTTATCTGATTGGAAACCGCCTTTAATTTTCGGTTCTACTTGCAATTAAACAACAGAGTCATGAAGAATGTTCCACCCTTTACCGAAACAATCATGGATACAAATTTCTGGCTTCATCGCATATATTACGAACCAAAAGCATGCCATATTCCAAAATAGACTTGGAAATCAGAAATCACTAGGCACTAAAAAATAAAAACGCTGTTGTGCCATCCAAAATCACATCCGCCCAAATTTAGATCTGAAACTTTATGGGCATAAATAATCACCAAATTCAAAAGTCAATCTTTTCAGGAATAGCTTACACTTGTTTTGAAAATAAACAACATAAGATTTGAAGTGAAATCACGGAATCGCCTTAAACTTGTAAATGTAAGGATATGAAAGATCTTTATTTTATTTGTTGATCCTTTGAATTGTTGAGGAATCTTACTCAATTCATGTATTAGACCGAAACAGTATTCAAATTAGCATACCGCCACTCATACATGCCTTGATTACCAGATCTCTTAGAGATCCAATCAAAATCGGTTGCAGAAATATACGGTGCGTTTGATTTCCTGTAGAACCCCAGTTTCGCCACTTAAGTCTGCCAATGCACTGATGATTAAGTTGGCGTCGTCGCGTTAATTCCTCACCATGGAACCGAGTTGAGCACGATAATCTATCTCACGTAGCAGAACCCATGTATTGAATGTAAACATCATCTCTTATATCATAGATCGAATCTATCGGAGGGACCTTTAATCAACACAGAGCTAGGGCACAAAATAGGTCAGGCTAGAGCAAAAACAAATTTGGGGGAGAAGCCCTAATTTTTTGTTTGTGCGATTTGGAGAGAACGAAATGAAAAGGAAGCGCGTGAATGAAAATGTTAGCGGGAAATAGAGGAAGTGTTGTAGATAGTGGATGAATGGTTGAGGTTTTGTTTTAACTAATGGTGTGGATCGTTGAGGTGTAATTTTTTTAATTAGAATATATCTATAGTAACACTATATAAAAATGTTGCATCGTGTTACACTTGTTTAGCTAGAGCAACACATTTTTATGGCTAAGGTAACACAAAAAATTCAATGTTGCAGTAGGACCAAAATTTTATAGCTGTCGCAACATTTTAGCTGGCGACACCTTACAAAAATGTTGCAGAAGGTCATCTATGGCGTAGTGTACGAATAGAGAATCGTTCTTTAATTGTTTAAGTTCTTTTTATCAAAATTTCTTTTAGAGATATATATTTCTAAAACATTCTTTCTGGTATATGCAAAAATTTTAAACCTCTCTTATCAAATCCTTTGATTACTTAAAACCTTTTTTTTAAATCAGAATAATTCAAAATCATTTCATTTTTAAGTTATGAAAAAATTTAAAAAATCATTTCATTTATATTTTAACAAATATTTCTTAATTCAAAAATTCATAATTTTGATTGAGTTAAACCCATGTTATCTAGGATGTCAATCCAAATCCAGTAAATACTAAGTGAGCAGAATCTATAGAAATCATATAATTCTACTCAATATAAATTCCCGTATTCAACAAATACTATGGGTGGAATAACGGTGAAATCACCTTTTAAATTCCATGAATAGTACGAGTTCCCTCTTCGAGCTTTAACACCGAGTTCAAGAAGATTATCTCCATAAAATCCAAGTTGTATTTAATTTAAATTTGGAAAATTTTAATCTTTTAATACTTAACTCATTTTCGACATTTCGACCATATCGATCCCTCGCCCAAGGAAGAGGCCAGGTAAGCCAGGGCACTGGTTTCTCCTGAACATCTCCTTAGTTTAAGCACCTCGCATTCGTATTTCACGAATAGAAAAATCTAGTCTACTCGTCTGCTTTTAGAGCCAAGATTAAATCACTTAATTTGTAATAGCTTTTCTAATATTATTTATTTAAATTCTTTTAAAATAACTAAAAAACTTCCAAATCATTATTAAAACACTTAATTATTCATTTGAAAACATTTATAAAAGATTTGGAAAAGAATTGTTAAGTTTAAAGCTATATATTAAAAGTTAGAGAAAAGTGTTGTGGAAAAGTGCTGCGGAAAGTGCTCTTTTAAGCTATATTGATCAAAACGACTTTTTATTATTTGAAAATTCATTTTTATTAGTCATATCTTTTAAAACATTTTAAAAGATTTATAAGAATTACTTTTCATTTTTAAACAATTTTAAACATCATTTTCTAGGAAATCCAGTTTTGGATTCCAAACTGCAAAATCGCGATTTTTCAAAAAAAACCTTATTTTTCTCATTTTTCAAAATCTACTCATCGAAATCTTGATTTTCTTCCTTCATAGAAAAACGATGGATATAATAGTTCGGAAAATTCTTATCTCGAATAATTTCGAGCTATATTCCGCCTTTTAACTAGTTTGACTTTTATGGCGCGAAATCGTAAACTGCCATTACGCGACGTGCCTATTTTTGACTAATTTCTCGATTCTCATTCAACTTCACCAAAACACTTTTAAATGTTTATAAAACATTTAAAACTCATTTTAAACCATTTAAAAGAGGTTTAATAATTCCACATACACCATTTCATTAAATCAGGGAAAGTGATTTCCTTTGCGCTTATAGACGTGTATTTTCATGACTTGCATATATTTTCAACATTTATATGAAAACATCCAAACTTGATGATCATAGCATAATAAACATCCATTGCAAACATCAAATCATCATCCGTAATATAATATAATAGTTTAGAAGTTCTCACCTTCATTTTCCCTTCGAGCAAATAGAAAATCGGCTATAGCTCCCCTACGATTGAACCAAAGCACCTGCGCTACGATTGAACCAAAGCAAATGAAATCAAGCCTATAACCCAAGGAGGAACTCAGCCTAGCCTTGGTGGAGATGGTGCTCATGGCCATGGTGGTGTGGGGTAGTGGTCGTTGATTTTGGAAGAGAAGTGGAGGATTTTCAAACTAGTTTTGAAGTGGATTGATATTACAAACTAGTATATATCTTTTTCTTCATTTATTTATGGTATTTTTTTCTAACTTTTATAAATTATTATTTTTTGAATAAGAAGCCATTAGAGAGCTCTTAGAAAGCTTGAAAAAGAAGAGGAAGAAGAAGTGAAATGGTAATAGGAATTAGTGAGAAAAGGGATGGTATTCATCGGAAAAGCCTTAGAATAAAATATTGGATTCTATAATTGCCTAAATACCCCTAGTCCACACCCCCTAGCCCCTAGCGCATGGCTCCCCTCCTCCCAAAGCCATGTGATGGTTGATGTGAGGTGATTGTGTGGTGTTGTGAAGTGATGGTTGCTTTATGGTTACTTAAAGGTTAAGCTTTTGAATTATTTAATCATTTTTATGATATATATATATATATGTGTGTGTGTGTGTGTGTGTGTGTGTTCATGTATATATGTGCATGTTATCATGTGCATGTAACATATATATGTGTGTACATATAGGTGCAAAACAATTCGAAGTCTTCGAACAACTTTCGTTCGTTAAACCATTGCCAATAGGAGAACCGATTCCCGGTCACATTTTCACTAATACTTTAACGTACATATATTTGTAAAAAAAAATTAAAATAAATTTCTAATCATTATGAATAAATTAAAATGATCACGTTTCATTTATTAAACCATATAAATTAATAATAAAAATAATTTCCGATAATTACTATTATACCGATAAAGCGATATCGATTTTTTTCTTATATTTTCAAATCAAATATATCTCTTTATAAAACTATTATAAATGATTTATTAACTCTTTATAACTATTCGAAATGAATTATCCTTATTTAAAATAATTATTTGGAAATTAAAATAATTATTAAATCATTAAGTCTTGATTTAATTTAAATAAATCTATATCTAAATACGATGCCCCTTATCGATATAAATTTCGAGTAAAATATTTTTATAAATATTTATTCAAAATAAGTTTACTATTAGTTATTATCACTTGAAACGGTATTATCATCTTTTATTTAAAAATAAATACAATTTATCAAAGTGATAAATTGGCGGGTCGTTATAGACTTCCCCCCTTAAAAGAATTTCATCCCCGAAATTACACAAACAAAACCCAAAGGTTTGCCCAAAAATATTTATTTTTAACTCATTTTCGTATGATGTATATATATCATCCGTACACAATATCTGATTCGAATTCACAACTTTACTTCCGAACTAGTATGGATCCCCGATCCTTTTGTGCGGACTCTGACTAGGTTTTCTTGATCAGAACTTTAGTTCTCTTTGCATAGCTCTCAACTATGATAGAAAATTCAAGTATCTAACCAAAAACCCACATCGATTTTCGTCGTCAAGAATCGAGCGATAAATCCTTTTTTGGACCAGTGTAAAACACCTCAAAGTTCTGCACTGGAATCTTAGATTAAATCATGCGATGAAATAATCCACATACTTCATATGAATTTAATAACATTTCCAAAATTATTATGAAAATACTTTTGTAAAAATTTCATTTTTAATTCAACTTTTATAAAGATACTTCTTTATACATAACCATTTGACATTTTTATTTCTGAATATTTCTACTTAAAAACACATTTCTTTTCAAAAGACAAATATCCTTTTATTTTACTATAATACATGTCTAAACATATCTTAAAGGCTTCTTGAAAACTCATTTTCAAAATAATTCATTAAATTTATACATCACCATAAACTTCCTTTAACTAATATTAAATGTGAAAGCATTCTTTATTTAGTTAAAACTTTCTTTATTAATTAACACTCGTTTATTAATTAAAACTTCCTTTATATATATATATATATTCTCTTTACTTATACCAGTTTTATTACTTAAAAAGTATTCGTATACTTACTCAAACGTTATAAGTATATTTTACAAGTTTTTCTTAATTGGAAATACAATCAAAGTGATTAAATCAATTATTACCAAAACATTGTTATAATGAACTTCTCCTTTCTTTATAATTTGAACTCGTAACATTTCTATCTTTATATAAAAGATCCTAATATTTGTTATTATCTTTAAAATCCCATTATTAAAATATACCTTTAAAATTTCTTCCAAAGTATCATTTAAGTGTTTAAAAACAAATGTTGCTAAAATATCGTTTGCTACAAATCCAAAACCATTCATTAATAACTTTAGATATTTATTTTAAAGATTGGTACTAACGAAAAGTTAGGTTAACCATATATCATAAATCTTCGCATTCTTACATCATTTAAATCTTTCGAAGCTGGAGTCCAAAAAGAAGATTTCCCCTCCCTTCCTTAAACTATTACAATTCAAAACACCTTATCAAACTAAACATCCCCTCCATACTTATACATACTAGAATTACACTCAACTCTTCATACTCTATTCTTATTCTTCTGAGTCTGAAGATAATGGTGGACTCCAACATCCCAGATCAATCATCACTTCTCGTTCTCCTTCTTCCTCACTGTCCAGCTTGTCATCGGCCTGGTTGCCGTCTTCCTTCGGTATCTCTCCCATTACCTAGGGTAGCCATGGTTGGTTCCATGGGACATGTCCCATGCCTACTGGTATTCCAGGAATGACTCCTCCCTCTTCTAACTCCTCCAAGCCTTGCATGCTTTCCTCCAAAGGGTTCTCAAATTCTTCGACTCCCTCCTCTTCTACTTCTATCATCTCCTCATTGTTGCTTTCTATTGTGTCCTAGTTTATAGGTGAACTGGACGATCCCTCCTACCATACAACATGCTCTCCATCCATATCCCACACTATATTACTGCACTTGCTCGATATGATAGCATCAGAGTCTTCTATCGGCTCTGGTTCCTCCTCCGTCGGCTCTGATTCCTCCTCCATCGACTCTATCTCTTCTTCTACGGGCTCTGATTCCTCTTCCATTAGCTCATCCTCTTCTATTGGTTCCAAAATGAAACTAGCGGGATCTGCCAGCCAATTTCCCTCTGAGGCCTGCTCGGGTTCATCGTCGCTAGAGATCATAATTATTTCTGGAGCTTGGGGTGGTATAAGCATTCCAGCCATAGGGTATCCATTTTCACCTCTATGTATATATAGGGCATATGCTTCCTCGATTGGAAACCCACCATCGCTAGGCGAATATTCTGGCTGTTTCTCATCGTCGCTAGAGAGAACAATGAGGCTATCCTTCTTGCCCCATTTTGCTCTAAGGGACTCCCCTTTGCGTAACTTCCCCTATATGGTTTCCACAAGGCAAACAATTATTCTTTTAGACACAGTAGTAGGTAATTTCTAGCGCATTCTTAGGTAGATAGGTTTGGTCAATACTCAGAAATATATTTCGAGATTTATTTCTAAAGATGGCTTTTAAGATTATTTGTATAAAATGTTTATCATTTCGAAAACTCTTTGAAAATTTTACCAAAATATTCTTTTCTTTTCATATATATATATATATATTTAAGGTAAAATGATTTCATATAAAACCAAATTCATTTCTATATTTTATTAACAAATACGGCTTATATATATATACTCAAACTCATTCTAGGGTGTTACTAACCTTATCTCTAATGAGTTACTCATCCTAGGGTCCTATCTCTGATGAGTCTTTTACCCCTATCAGGCTCAGGTATTCACTCAAACTAAGCTCTGATACCACGATGTGAGGACCCGTTTCTTCGATTCTTGAAAATCGACACTAATACATCCTCGGTATTCACGTGCCATAAATCCACGAGCCGGAGAAGCGGATTCTCAAGGGTAAAAAAGAAAAATAAAGACATAATCGAATCTCTTATATATTTTTCAATACAAACTTGCAGTGGAAATTAAAATACATTTATCAGAGTTAAAAACATGGACAATCATAAATCCCTGTCCTTACAATGCGGAATACTGTACTACTCAAGTGTAGTGGAAATAGACCAACATCTTTAGAAAATCTTCTAACTCCATGCTTCGAGCACCATCCAGCTTTCTTCTAAACTAAACCTGACTACTAGGCTGCTTGGGGAAAATTAGATTTAGGGCACCTAGAGTTTAAGGAAAAGGAAAATAAACTTCGGGTCAGTCATGGGACTGGTGTAAGAATTCAAAATACGCGTTTTGAAAACAAAAAGGTATCTCATAAAACCACGCCACACATAAGCACGGAATAGCTTTTTCCCTTATGATAAACAAAACATTCTTACGTAAAAATACTTGATATTATTTTTAGTGACATATCTTTGAAAACATTTGCAGGTAAACTTATCAATCTTAGCCGAAATTGTTACGATTATTAAATTCCAACATACTAGGCTCTACAAACAAAATACTATGCACTTATTGGAGAATGGATTCCATACAAATGACCAGGTGAAGGGACTACATTCCGGCAGTACATCTCTAGAGGAATGTACCGAGGCCCAACTGATGCTCCTCTACCAACATAAGACCAGCCTACCTCTTCCTAGATAGTACCGAATATGTCATCACCCCGGTCGTTACCGACCTATCCGAGGATCCTCGTAGCATACATCCATATTAATTTAAACCCGAACGTCATAGCGTGTATAAATATATCTACAAGGGGATGATCATAACCTAATGGTTGTGAACCACATAGCTTTGCTGCATCTACCCTTTTTCGGCCTTTTTCGGGTTTGAGGCCTGAGGTAACGATTACCTTTCACATAGCACATCATATTTCTTTGAAGGCTGCACTACCATTCCTTCGATCCTTATTGACTTCCACAAACATACTTTCTCCGAGCTCATACGTCTTAGAGAAGGTGTTAAGCTAAGAGAAGTTGCCTTCTTTGCCACTAAACAGATGTATATTTATAAAAGTCAATGATGAAATCTCAAGAATGCAATGTAAGACATCCATCCATAAAAGTTCATTCTAGGACTAAACGAAACCGAAGGCAGACCTCATAGTACCATTAGTAGCGAGTAGTCGTTGCAACCCAAAGAGTTTCAGAATTGGAGGAACCACCGCTACTTTAGTATTTAGGAGCTAACCAGAATTATCAACAAGTAGTCCTTTCACGTCGAAAATCTTCAGTCTTCATCCTTCATTTTCTTTATCACATCTTCACTTTTTGAATGCATACATTGGTTCAAAGTGGTTTAGGATAAAAATCACTCAAATCCGACCGCGGTTTCTCAGAACCAATCATCGATAAAAAGAGGTTCTGTTAATAGGGAATAATTCTTTAATAGATTAAGTTCTTTTTATCAAAATCTCTTTTGGAAATATATATTTCTAAAACATTATTTCTGATATATGAAAATTTTTAAACCTCTCTTCTTAAATCATTTGATTACTTAAAACACTATTTTTTTAAAATTTGGAATAACTCGGAATCCTTTCATTTTTCACTCAGGAAAACATTTCCAAAATCATTTCATTTAAATCTTAACAAATATTTCTTAATTCAAAAATTCATAATTTTGATCGAGTTAAACTTATGTTATCTAAGATGTCAATCTAAAACCAATAAATATTAAGTGAGCAGAATCTATAGAAATCATCTAATTCTATTCAATATGAATTCTCGTATTCGACAAATACTATGGACGGAATAACGGTGAAATCACCTTTTCAATCCCATGAATAGTACAAGTTCCCTCTTCGGGCTTTAACACCGAGTACAATAAGATTATCTCCATAAAATCAATTTGTATTTAATTTAAATTTGGAAAATTTATTATTTTTATACTTAACTCATTTCCGACATTTCGACCTTATCTATCCCTCGATCAGGGAAGAGACCCGGTGAGCCAGGGCACTGGTTTCTCCTGAAAATATCCTTAGTTTAAGCACCTCACATCTGGATCTGATGAATAGGAAAATCCAGTCTACTCGTCGATTTTAGAGCCAAGATTAAATCACTTAATTTGTAATAGCTTTTCTTATATTGTTTATTTAAGTTCTTTTAAAATAATGACAAAACTTCAAAATCATTTTTAAAACACTTATTTATTCATTTGAAAACATTTATAAAAGATTTGGAAAAGAATTGTTAAGTTTAATGCTATATTTCAAAAGTTAGAGAAAAGTGTTGTGGAAAGTATTATAACTTGTACAGTAAAAGTTTATACCAAATCAATTATAAGAACATATATAAATGTATTTTCAACTGCATAACCCAAATGAAGTTAAAAATATGTTCAACTGTAACATAATATGCATATAAGTAAGATACCTTTTAAATTCATTTTCCATGGCAAATTACAAATACATTTTAACTCCATAAGAGTACCTAATCAATGTACTACTCAACTACATTTTTAACTGCATATCATATACAGTTTTAACAACATTTTACATGCATTTTAACTGCATTTCACATAAATCCACTACTCAAATTAAACATGATACAGAACTCAAATGCATTAAAATTCAAATTTGATGCAGAACTCATATACAATTTTAATTGCATAATTCAAAAGTAGATAAAAATATATTTCATATTCATACTAATCCAATACATAGTTATTGATTTTAAATCCAAAATCATATGCAGTTTTAACTTCCTTTAACAAATAATTTTTACCAAAAATTCATATTCAATTAAAACCATATAACTAACAATTAAAAATACAAGTTATTTAAAAATAGATTTATACCTTTTCCAACTCTTTATTCTTTTTCTTCAACTCTTCCCTTCCCTTCTCAACTTCCTTAACTGTATCATTCATATCCAAAATATTACCAGTCTGTATTTTATCAATACCATTGTCTATTTTTTCTCTTAAAGACCCTTGTTTTAAAGAAATAATCTACAAAAACCAATATCAACATTAACCTTCATATTAATTTTGATGAAAAACAATAATTTTTAAGCTACTATATGCATATCATAATACTTAGCTAAATGAGTACAACTCATATAACTTAATATACAACTCATATACTTTTTTAACTACATCACTCTAGTGCACTTGTAAATGCAAAACTCAAATGCAGATGCAAAATATAATGAATTTATAACTGCATTTATAAAATATAGTTTTAATTTTTTTAAGCAATGTATATAAACACATTATAAATTGAATTTTAGCTTAGACAAACAAAACTATATCCTAACTAACTATAAATAAATAAAAATATAGTAAAAACATATAAAATTTCATTAATACCTTATCAAATTTTTCAACAACTCTACCACTAAATTTTTGTGGATTTCCATTAAATCCCACTTTTTAGCTTCAGGGCGACTTCTTTACATCCTAACCTTGGCTCAATTATATCAAACTAGTTGTAAAACTAGTATTATAGAAGAAAAAAAATTTAGAAGAAAATATAAAGTAATAAGTTAAATTAAAAATAAAATAAAATTACTACCAATAAAGAAATTGTACAAGATTGCATTTTTCTTGGATTATGCTTGTATTTCTTTAGCTGCTTGATCAACTTATAATGTATAACTTGAGCCTAAGATATATTACTGAACACTTCAACATCCATAATAAGCGGAACCGATTAATTCTGTACACAATAAGCACTATTTGCTAAGAACAATATATTAAGTAAGTGTATAATCATAGTCTACAGAAATCTACAGCATCATTTCCTTCGGTCCTTTTTTATCAATAATTGTCAAAAGTCCTGCATAAACATCTTTCACAATACACTTTTTTTAATTTTAGATAACGACCAATGAAACTTTGAGTAGCTAAAGAAAATGAACCAACTCTAACTTTTTCTTTCAAAGGAAACACCGGTAACCTTTAAAAAAACTAGTTAGACTTAATTATTTAATTTAATATAAAAAATAAACAACGCATATTTCATGAATGAACAAACCTTTTTTCTCAAATCCAAAAATATCAGCAGTATCATTCGGCAAAAAAAACTTACCTATCCACTAAATTAAAAACATTTCCACCATCATAATAAGATATGATTTGATCAATATCAATATTATATTACCTTGCACCAGGGTCATAATAATTGTCAAAGTAACCCTCTAAAAATTTCCAAGTAACAGATCTTTTAAGTACATCTAGTAACTTGTCTTCTTTTGTTCTTTTTTTTGTAATACTTAAACACATCTAAAAGTGATTTCAAATTACACCTACATGACTCCTTTGATATAAAAACTTCTTTCTTAATTTCTTCAATATTGTCATCAGAATCTTTTGCATTATCAACATGTAAAGATTCTTCTTTTTTTCTAAAATGGACTCCATATTGTAAACCAGAATTTACAGAATCAGTCTCTTCAGACTCACCTGATTTTTCAACACCAACATCTTCTTGAACGGTTTCTTAACTGATTTCTATTAAAAACATTAAAAATTAAATTCAATAAACCAATCAATTTAAACAAATCATATATTCGTTAAATTTCAACATTTTGTAAATGCAGTAATTATCAAATCAAACTTAAAAAATTCTGCATTTTGTAAATGCAGTTATTATAACTTTAAACAAAAATAATAGTTAACTACATTTCAAAAATACCGTAATTACAAGTATATAATTTTTTTGAATTAGATTATACTATTAACAAAAATATAACTGCACATTATAAATGTAGTTATTAAATGCATTTTTAACTGAAAAAATATAGTTAAAATGAAAGTAATAGTTATTAAATGTAGTTACTAAAATGCACATTAAGACTGCATAACATAAATACGGTTACATTATAATCTGAAATTTAACTGCATTTTGTGAATGTAATTATCAATTTCTAGTTTTCAGAATATTATAACTACATTTTGTAAGTACATTTAATAAATGTGCTAATAACTACTATCGAAAAAGCAATAAAAAATTACCAACTAACAAAATATATTAGTTTTTGACCGCGCTTAGTAAATGCAGTCTAATTTTTTTTAGAATATTGTAAGTAAATTCAATTACATTAGTGTATAACTTAAAAAAATACAACTGCATGACCCAAATGCAGTAAAAAATTAAAAAAGAAAACAACTTTTTCAATAGCAACTATTATTAAAAACAATTAACTAGTTATCATAGTAAAATAAAATGCATAATGCTAAGCAGTAAAACACTAACATAATCAACCATACAGAGTACCATAACACTAATGAACTAAAAGATAACCGCATAATCCGAATGTAGCTAAACATGAACAAAATCAGTAATACTAATTATCATAGCTTTAATCCACTAAAAAACAACTACATAACACTAATGCACTAAAATTGACCATACTTTCTACGATAATACCTTTTCGAACAACAATGACTTCATAAACATAATAAAAAATAATTGTAATAACACTAATGAACAATTATAAATTGTCGATTCGTACACTTTATGATGTTTGCTACAATATAAATTGCCTTCTTTGGCATTTTTGCTGCATAACCTAACTCTACATTTCAAATACTATGTGATTCATAATGCTGAGAACTCTCGATCTCGACAGTAGCTACAACACTCTTACTCCTAGTCATCCTCATTTCAAACTTAAATTTCATTTATATAGCTAGATTTGAGATCGCAAGCACAAATTTGATCGACAAAAGACGTAGGGTTTAAAAAGTTCTTTTTGTAAAAATGAAATTGAAGACATTAGTGTGGGAAAACACGTGGCTAAAGAAATGTTAAGGAGAATGTCAATAAAAATGTATAGGATCTAATTTACAAAAAGAAAGAGAGAATAACCTGCTTTATATTTACTTTAGAAAATAGGGATCTGAGACTAGTTATCAGAAGGGAAAACAACAGAGAAGGACATGGACGGAAAAGAGTAATTGGGAAGAATACAGGACAAAAGAAAAAACCATATTTTTTTGGCTTTAGAGAAGTCCTTTTTGCAATACTTGACATTGATAACAATTCATTACCGCAAAGAAGAAATTCATGGGAGAATAAAATCTGAAACAAGACAAGCACAATGTTGGTTGTTATTTCTCCGAAAAGAAGCAAAAACCAGTACAACAAAGAAAATCGGTTGTAGTAAAATGAAAGTAGAGGGAAATTCAAGAATACAAAATCATAGTTTATTGCAACGACAAAGCAAAAGATAAATCGCACGGCAAGGAGAGAATGGAGGTCACAATCACTTTACTTTTTTAAGCTTGTTGTCGAGGGAAACTAAGGACTGATTTAGGGGCTTCAGCGGATCCATATTGTAGACTTTTCTCTATCTATGTGATCTATAATCAGATTGCCCAAGACAAGGCTTTGATATGTAACCAATGCTCTAACTTACCTGGCTTTGATTCTAGAAGAGGGATAGAGAAGTCGAAATGTCAGAAACGTGATAAGTATAAGAGAGTTAATTTCTATAATTAGGTTATGATTAATTAAGCATATGGAAGGTACTTCATCTTATGCTTGACATTAAATTTCGAGGTGTGACAGCCCGTTTCTATCTGTGAGAATTAAGAATGTTATCGAGTCAAGGTTTGAGAGGTAATAATATCCCAACTTGTCGGACTTTATTGTTAATCAAGGGATATCATGGAGTTGAAATCGAAAAGGAGTGGTAAGTATATGTTGTTCGATTTTCCATATGCAAACTATATACTTACACCAGCTAGTGATTTGTCCGCTATCAACAACTTGACCTATTTTGACTTAGGAAGTATATGAAAGCTTCGCGATTTCATACGATTTAAGATTCCCATGGGAACTCATTCCGGTGAAATGTCTCTCACTTTAAAGGCGGCAATTCGAGATCTCCTTAGGACACTTATTTCATCTGCTTACTTCTGATTTTTGAAAGAACCGAGATTGAGTCAACTGGGATTTATCGATTATTGGTTCGGAGAGACCCGGGTTGGATAAGCATGAGTTATTTGGAAACCACTTCGAACCGACATAAGCATTCGAATTGGAAACATCTTGAAGATGATGAAATCGAAGACAGTGTCCTTTGAAGTGCAAGGACAACTTGTTACTAATCCCTAGGATATAGTAGAAGTTGTGCCTTCGGTTTGTTCATATTCTGAACAAATTGTATGGATGAATGCTAGCATTTCATTGTTGCCTGGGAAGCAATGTTACCATTTGAAGATGGGTTTGCTAAAAATGGTAATCATTGCCTCGAGTCTCACACCCGAAAATGACTAAAACAGGGGATATGCTTCAGGGCTATGTGGCTCGCTACCATTAGGGTATGATCATCCCTTATCTAGGTCAATATTATTTTTGGATGTATGCTTCAAGCCTGGTATGGGTGTTAATCGCAACCAAGGGATGATTATATTCGGTACTATCCAGTAAGGGTAGGGTGCTCCTGATTTGCAAGGGTTCTATGTGAGACCCCTGGTACATTTTCTCAAGAGATCTACTATGACAAATGGTACCCCAGTAGCCTTGTCATTGTATGGAATCCATTTCCAATACACACCTTTACGGACTTAGTAGTATACTAAATATGTTGTTGAATGTAATTAATGTAACTGTTTTGGCTATGATTAAATATTTATTTTAAACTTAGACATTATTATAATATCACAAGATTTCCTTTGAAATGGTTTGGTTATCGTAAGGTAAAAACCCGTCTGTGTTTATGTGCGACATGGTCTTACGAGATACCTTTATTTTGAAAAGTTTTTATAAATATTAAAATTCATATATTTTGAGTTTACTCACACCAGACCCATGTCTGATCCAGAGTTTTTCTTTTTTTCCCCTTAAACTCTTAGGTACTTTAATTTTTGTGTAGTCAAGTAGTTTAGGCCTTACGGATGCAATTTGGAGGAGCATGGAGCAGGTGGCTTCATCATTATCTAGTTATATATTATTTCTGATGCGGTTTGTATATAGTTATGTATCGGCATTGTGGGGGCAGGCAGTTATAACTGTCCTTGGCTGAATTTAGTGCTTATCGTAACTCCGATGTTTCATTTTGGGAGTGACTGTATGTACTAGCTTATGTTCTATTATATATAATTTTCATGCGTTGTGAGATTCTATGTTTTTTTCTTCTTGTCTTTTTTTACCACAACGGTCTACCTTTGGGATGCTTAGATGATCATCACAAAAATATCGTGGATGTATTAAGTGCTATCTTTAGGAGTGAGAAAGGCAAATCGTTACAGCGTGGTATCATTGCTTAGGTTTAGTGAACACTTAGGCCTTGACTGGGGTCAACTCATTAGAGACAGTGTTAGCAATAACCTAGAATTTGTTTAGTTTAGGAGAGGGCATATCTGTATTTTTTATTCGAATATATATATATATATATTAAAGTTATTTTGATAACATTTATATGTTTGATTTAATACCATTATTCCTAAGTTAATCTCGTCTATGTATTCTAAAAGTTATCTTACTATATTCAGGTAGTAAGAAATGATTACAAGAGGAAGACAAGGAAGGGGAATCGGCGGTACTACGACCACCAACGGTCAAGCTCCAAATGCTGGTAGGGTAGGAGAAGTAGAAGAAGTGGCGCCTGTGCAACCTCGAGTTAACTTTGCATCCCTATGCAAAGATTATACCAATTTGGGCAAAGCCGTTCAAAGGCACATAATCTATTATCGATGTCCAAGCTTGGCTTCGTTCTTGTGAGGAGATCTTTAAGGGACTTGGTATTTTTGTGAGAAAAAGCACTTCATGGCATCTTGGAAATTGCAGAAGGGAGCTTCAGCATGGTGGGAGTTGATTACAGTAAATGTCCTAGAGGATGACTTTTCTTGAGCAAGGTTCAAAGAAGTACGTGAATATCGATACATGCCTGCAGCAGGGAAGACCCGTCTTTACAGAAGTTTTATAGATCTTAAGAAAGGGGAAATGACTACAACTATGTATGAGACTAAGTTCAATGAGTTGTTGCGCTACGGGCCTGGACTTATTGATACTCCCCTTAAAAAGAATGAAATGTTTATAGTTGGAATGAGGGAAGAATATCATGAGAAGATGACTGCACACATGAAAGGATCCTTTGTAGTACTCATATATATGGCTTGGCGTTATGAAGTTCTTGATAAGAAGAAGCCAGCAGCTACCCCAAGTAATAATAGCAACAGCCCGAACAAGTGGAAGTTCAACTAGCAAAGGAAGAAGCAGTGGGGAGGAAAGGCAAGAGGAAGGGCTCAGGAAGACCGTTACACGGATTGTATTTGTAATATATGTAAGCAGAAGGGCCATATTGCAAAATTTTGTAAGAATTCCAATGTTCAGAAGTAGAAGATAGGACCTATTTCTCTTATGGTTTAATAGACACTCTGCTAACTATCAGTTATGCTATCAAGGATGAACCATCAACCTCAGAGGATGTGAAAGGGAAAGGAGTTTTGGAGGGTACAATATATGTTAATGACATTTTAGTACAAGTATTATTTGATACTGGGGCTTCCCACAGTTTTATTTCTAAAAGATTGGTTTATATATTAAAACTTTCCTCAAGGATTGTAGAAAACCTTGTTTGTATGTCTAAGCCCATAGGAGGCTTCATCATCATCTACTTCTATTATTTCTGTTGTGGTTTGTATATAGTTATGTATCAGCATTATAGTGGCAAGCAGTTATAACTGTCTCTGGCTAAAGTTAGTAATTATTGTAACTCTGATGTTTCATTTTGGGAGTGACTGCATGTATTATCTTATGTTCTATTATAAATGATTTCTATGTGTTGTGAGATTCTATGTTTCTTTCTTCTTGTCTTTTCATTTCTTTTACCCAAGCGGTCTACCTTTCGGACGCCTAGATGATCGATACACAAATACCATGGATTTATTATGCGTCGTCTTTAGGAGTCAGAAAGACGAATCGTTATAGTTTAAATTTAACTGCATTAGAATTACGAAGTTAAAATTCACATAAAAACTATACAGTTCAATATTTATATTTAACTGCATTACATTAATGCAATTAAATTTCACTTGTAAAACCATATAGTTCACCATGTACATATAACTGCATTAGACTTACGTAGTTAAACTTCACCTGAAAACTAAAAAATTCGTTGTTTATATTTAATTGCGTTAAACTCATGTAGTTAAATTCACCTATAAAATATACTGTTCACCACTTATATTAACAACATTAGACTTATGTAGTTAAATTTTTAACTAAATTTATTTCAAATATATTTGTATTTTTATTCAGATATTCGGTAAATTAACAACTTCATATGAAAGATCATATTAAATAAAAACAATTCATAAGATATTTACAATCTTGCTTGCTAACTCTTCATGACTTCCATGAGTTGGTCATTTTAAAGAACTGAAAATATCCAATTTCCAATAGCGTTGTCAAAAATCAATAATGTAAAGTGCTTAGCATTCACAATAGGTAAATGCATACTATGAATTTCAATTGAAGGATCGCAAGTTTCAATCGCATCTTCAACATACGTTTTGATATAATGCTTAGCATTATTTAAAACACCATACCGTGAAAAAAGAAATTAGTTAATATTTATAACAAATAAGAATAAATGACTAATTAATATAAACAACCATACTGCTACATAAGTTTGAAAAAATATGTCCATCAAATATTTCTCCAAGATATTCACCATACCAATCAATAATTTGCAAAAAAAAATTCATACAAAAATAAAAGTAAATATAAATATATTATACAAATGCATCTAATTATAAAAAGAATAAACTATGTTTATAATATAAGTAAAATCAGAACATAAAATAACGGCACAATCCAAGTGCGACAAATAAATAAATATACATACACCAACCAACTGCAATTATAAAAAATATTAAAATCAAATGCAGTTATAAACAAATTAGCAAAATAACTAAACGCTAAAGAAAATACTTACCACATAATATATATTGATTACAATCAAGTAATTTTTTCACTTGATTTCCATCAATTGAAATAAACCATAATCACTTTGCCAAACAACTTCCCTATAAAACATAAAAATGAACATAAATAAGTGCATAAACTGCATAAATAAACCGCTAAAATATGAATATAAATAGCCGCATAAATAAAATATAGTAAAAACTACATTATTCAACTACACATTTTATAGGATCAGTCATTAAGTTAGAAAATAAAATTAATATAATGATTATTCTGAGGCCCGTTTCTTGGACTCTCGAAAATCGATACTAATATATCCTCGATATTCACGTGCCGTAAATCCAAGTGCCAGAGAGCGGATTCTCAAGGGTAATAAAGAAAAATAAAGACATAACAGAATCTCACACATATTGTTTCAATATAAACTTTACAACAAATCTTAGCCAAAATGTTACCATTATTAAATTCCAGAATACTAGGCTGTACAAACAAAATACCAGGCACTTATTGGAGAATGGATTCCATACAAATGACCAGGTGAAGGGACTATATTCCGGCAGTACATCTCTAGAGGAATGTACCGAGGCCCAACTGATGGTCCTCTACCAACACAAGACCGGCCAACCACTTCCTAGATAGTACCGAATATGTCATCACCCTGGTCGTTACCGACCTATCCGAGGATCCTCGTAGCATACATCCACATTAATTTAAACACGAACTTCATAGAAGGTAGAAGTATATCTACAAGGGGATGATCATACCCTAATGGTTGCGAACCACATAGCCTTGCTGCATCTACCATGTTTCGGCCATTTCCGGGTGTGAGGCCTGAGGTAACGATTACCTTTCACATAGCACATCATCTTTCTTTGAAGGCCACACTACCATTCCTTTGATCCCTATTGACTTGCACAAACATACAACCTCCGAGCTCATACTTCTAAGACAAGGGTGTTCAGCTAAGAGAAGTTGCCTTCTCCACCACCAAACAGATGTATATTTATAAAAGTCAACAATGAAATCTCAAGAATGCAATGTCAGATATCCGTCCATACAAGTTCTTTCTAGGAATGAACTAAACAGAAGGAACTCCTCCTACTACCATTAGTAGCGAGTAGTCCTAGCCACCCAAAGAGTTTCAGAAATAAAGGGACCACTGCTACTTTAGTATTTAGGAGCTAATAAGAATTATCAACAAGCAGTCCTTTCACCCCGAAAATCTTCGGTCTTCATCCTTCATTTTCTTTATCAAGTCTTCATTTTTTGAATGCATACATTGGTTCGAAGTGGTTTTCGGATAAGAATCACTCAAATCTGACCACGGTTTCTCCGAATCAATCATCGATAAAAATAGGTTCTATGAATAGGGATCATTTTTTAAATGATTAAGTTCTTTTTATCAAAATCTCTTTTGCAGATATATATTTCTAAAACATCTTTCTCTATATATGCGGAATTTTTAAACCTCTCTTATCAAATCCTTTGATTACTTAAAACCTTTTTTTTTAAATCAGAATAATTCGAAATCATTTCATTTTTCACTTAGGAAAACATTTCCAAAATTATTTCATTTAAATCTTAACAAATATTTCTTAATTCAAAAATTCAGAATTTTGATTGAGTTAAACCCATGTTACCTAGGATGTCAATCCCAAACCAGTAAATACTAAGTGAGCAGAATCTATAGAAATCATCAAATTCTACTCAATATAAATTCCCTTATTCAACAAATACTATGGGTGGAATAATGGTGAAATCACCTTTTAAATTCCACGAATATTACGAGTTCCCTCTTCAAGCTTTAATACCGAGTACAAGAACATTATCTCCATAAAATACAAGTTGTATTTAATTTAAACTTGGAAAATTTTAATCTTTTTATACTTAACTCATTTCCGACATTTCGACCTTATCTATCACTCGCCCAGGGAAGAGGCCTGGTGAGCTGGGGCACTGGTTGCTCTTGAACATCTCCTTATTTTAAGCACCTCACATCCAGATCTAACGAATAGAAAAATCTAGTTTACTCATCGGCTTTAGAGCCAAGATTAAATCACTTAATTTGCAATAGCTTTTCTTATATTGTTTATTTATATTCTTTTTAAATAACTACAAAGCTTCCAAATCATTATTAAAACACTTAATTATCCATTTGAAAACATTTATAAAAGATTTGGAAAATAATTGTTATTAAAGCTAAATTTCAAAAGTTAGAGAAAAGTGCTGCGGATAAGTGCCGCGGAAAGTGCTCTTTTAAGCTATATTGATCAAAACGACTTTTCATTGTTTGAAAATTCATTTTTATTACTCAAATCACTTTTAAAACATTTTAAAAGATTTATAAGATCTATTTAAAAATTTTAAACATCATTTTCTATGAAATCCAGTTTTGGATTCTGAACTGAAAAACCGCGATTTTTCAAAAAGCTTGTTTTACTCATTTTTCAAAATCTACTCATCGAAATCTAGATTTTCTTTCTTCATAGGAAAACTATGGATATAATAGTTCAGAAAATTCTTACCTCGAAGAATCGAACTATATTCCATCTTTTACACTAGTTTGACTTTATGGCACGAAATCGCGAACCGCCGTTACACGGCGCACCTATTTTTGACAAGATTTTCAATTCTCATTCAACTTCACCAAATCACTTTTAAATGTTTATAAAACATTTAAAACTCATTTTAAACCATTTTAAAGAGGTTTAACAATTCCACATACACCATTTCATTAAATAAAGGAAAGTGATTTCCTTTGTGCTTATCGACGTGTATTTTCGTGACTTGCATATATTGTCAACATTCATATGAAAACATACAAACTTGATGATCATAGCATAATAAACATCCATTGAAAACATCAAATCATCATCCAAAATATAATATAATAGTTTAGGGGTTCTCACCTTCATTTTCCCTTCGAGTAGATAGGAAATCGGCTATAGCTCCGCTACGATTGAACCAAAGCAAATGAAACCAAGCCTACGACCCAAGGAGGAGATTGGCCTAGCCTTGGTGGAGATGGGGCTCATGGCCAAGGTGGTGTGGGGTAGTGGTCGATGATTTTGGAAGAGAAGTGGAGGAGTTTCGGACTAGTTTTGAAGTGGATTGATATTATAAATTAGTATATATCTTTTTCTTCTTTTATTTGTGGTATTTTTTTTCTAACATTTATAAAATTATTATTTTTTGAAGAAGAAGCCATTAGAGAGCTCTTAGAAAGCTTGAAAAATAAGAGGAAGAAGAAGTGATATGGTATTAGGAATTTGTGAAAAAAGGGGTGGTATTTTGGAAAAACCATAGAATAAAATATTGGATTGTATAATTACCCAAAAGCCCCTAGCCCACACCCCCTAGCCCCTAGCGCAAGGCTCCCCTCCCCCCTAAAACCATGTGATGGTTGATGTGAGGTGAAGGTGTGGTGTTGTGAAGTGATGGTTGCTTTATGGTTACTTAAAGATTAAGCTTTTGAATTATTTAATCATTTTTGTGATATATATATTCATATATGTGCATGTTATCATGTGTATGTAACATATATACATGTGTACATGTAGGTGCAAATCACTTCGAACGTCTTCGAATAACTTTCGTTCGTTAAACCGTTGCCAATAGAGGAACCGATTCCTAATCACATTTTCACAAATACTTTAACGTACATATATTTGTAAACAAAATTTAAAAATAAATTTCTAATCATTATTAATAATTAAAATGATCACATTTCATTTATAAACCCATATAAATTAATAATAAAAATTATTTACGATAATTGCTATTATACCGATAAAGCGATATCGATTTTTTCTTATATTTTCAAATCAAATACATCTCTTTATAAAACTATTATAAACGATTTATTATCACTTTATAACTATTCAAAATGAATTATCCTTATTTAAAATAATTATTTGGACAATTAAAATAATTATTAAATCATTAAATTTTGATTTAATTTAAAAAAATCTATATTTAAATACGATGCCCCTTATCGATATAAATTTCGAGGAAAATGTTTTTGTAAATATTTATTCAAAATAAGTTTACTATTACTTATTATCACTTGAAATAGTATTATCTGTATTATCATCTTTTATTTAAAAATAAATACAATTTATCAAAGTGATAAATTGGCGGGTCATTACAGACTTCCCCCTTAGAAGAATTTCGTCCCCGAAATTACCCAAACAAAACCCAAAGGTTTGCCCAAAATTATTTATTTTTAACTCATTTCTGTACGATGTATATAGATCATTTGCACACAATATCTGATTCGAATTCACAACTTTACTTCCGAAATAGTATGGATCCCCCGATCCTTTAGTGTAGACTCTGGCTAGATTTTCTTGATCAGAACTTTAGTTCTCCTTGCATAGCTTCAACTATGAAAGAAAATTCAAGTATCTAACCAAAAACCCTCGTCAATGTTCGTCGTCAAGAATCGAGTGATAAATCCTTTTTCGAACCAGTGTAAAACACCTCAAAGTTCCACACTTGAATCTTAGATTAAATCATGCGATGAAATAATCCACATACTTCATATGAATTTAATAACCTTTCCAAAATTCTTATGAAAATACTTTCATAAAAATTTCGTCTTTAATTCAACTTTTATAAAGATACTTCGTTATACATAACCATTTTACATTTTTATTTCCGAATATTTCTACTTAAAAACACATTTCTTTTCAAAACACAAATATCTTTTAATTTTACTATAATACATTTCTAAACATATCTTAATGGTTTCTTGAAAACTCATTTTCAAAATAATTCATTAAATTGATACATCACAATAAACTTCCTTTAACTAATATCAAATGTGAAAAGATTCTTTATTTATTTAAAACTTTCTTTATCAACTAACACTCCTTTATTAATTAAACTTCCTTTATATATATATTCTCTTTACTTATACTAGTTTTAATGCTTAAAAAGTATTCATATACTTACTCAAACGTTATAAGTATATTTAACAAGTTTTCCTTAATTAGAAATATAATCAAAGTGATTAAATCAATTATTACCAAAACATTGTTATAATGAACTTCTCCTTTCTTTATAATTAGAACTCATAACATTTCTATCTTTATATAAATATGCCAATATTTGTTATTATCTTTATACTCCCATTATTAAAGATTTAAATGTACCTTTAAAATTTCTTCCAAAGTATCATTTAAGAGTTTAAAAACAAATGTTGCTAAAATATCGTTTACTATAAATCCAAAACCATTCATTAATATCTTCAAATATTTATTTTAAAGATTGGTACTAATGAAAAGTTAGGTCAACCTCATATCATAAATCTTCGCATTCTTACATCATTTAAATCTTTCGAAGCTGGGGTCCAAAAAGAAGATTTCCCTTCCCTTCTTTAAACTAGTACAATTCAAAACGCCATATCAAACTAAACATCCACTCCATTCTTATACATACTAGAATTACACTCAACTCTTTATACTCTATTCTTATTCTTCTGGGTCCAAGGATAATGGTTGACTCTAACATCCCAGATCAATCATCACTTCACCTTCTCCTTCTTCCTCACTGTCTAGCTCGTCATCGACCTCGTTGTCGTCATCCTCCGGTATCTCTCCCGTTACCTGGGGTAGCCATGGCTGGTTCCATGGAACATGTCCCATGCCTACTGGTATTCCAAGAATGAGCCCTCCCTCTTCTAACTCCTACAAGCCTTGCATGCTTTCCTCCCAAGGGTTCTCAAATTCTTCGACTCCCTCTTCTTCTTCTATCGTCTCCTCACTGTTTCTTTCTATTGCATCCCAATTTATAGTTGAACTGGACGATCCCTCTTGCCATACAGCAAGCTCTCCGTCCATATCCCACATTATATTACTGCACTCGCTCGATATGATAGCATCAGGGTCTTCCATTGGCTCTGATTCCTCCTCCATCGGCTCTATCTCTTCTTCTACAGGCTCTGATTCCTCTTCCATTAGCTTATCCCCTTCTATTGGTTCCAAAATAGAACTAGCGGGATCTGCCACCCAATTTCCCTCTGAGGCCTGCCCAGGTTCATCGTCGCTAGAGATCATAATTATTTCTAGAGCTGGGGGCGATATAACAATTCTGGCCATAGGGTATCCATCTTCACCCTTACGTGTGTATGTGGCATATGCTTCCTCAATTGAAAACGCACCATTGGTAGGCATATATTCTAGTTGTTTCTCTTCGTCGTTAGAGAGAACAATGAGGCTATCCTTCTCACCCCAATTTGCTCTAAAGGACTCCCTTTTCGCGTAACTTCCTCCGTATGGTTCCACAAGGCAAACAATTATACTTTTAGACACAAGTAGTATGTAATTTCTAGCGTATTCTTAGATAGAGAGGTTTGGTCAATACTCATAAATTATGAGATTTTTTTCTAAAGATGGCTTTTAAGCTTATTTGTATAAAATGTTTATCATTTCGAAAACTCTTTGAAAATTTTACCAAAATATTTTTTTTTTCAAATATATATCTGTATATTTTTAAGGTAAAATGATTTCATATAAAACCAAATTAATTTATATATTTTATTAATAAATACGTGCTCATATATATATTTAACTCATTCTAGGGTGTTACTAACCCTATCTCTAATGAGTTACTCATCCTAGGGTATTACTAACCCTATCTTTGATGAGTCTTTTACCCCTATCAAGCTTAGGTATTCACTCAACCTAAGCTCTGATACTACGATGTGAGGATCTGTTTCTTCATCTCGCAAAAATCGACACTAGTACATCCTCGGTATTCACATGCCGTAAATCCAAGTGCCAGAGAAGCGGATTTTCAAGTGTAAGAAAGAAAAATAAATATAGAACAGAATCTCACACATATTATTTCAATACAAACTTTACAACTGAATTTAAAATACATTTATTAGAGTTAAAAAATGGACAGTTATAAATCCTTGTCCTTACAATGCGGAATACTATACTACACAAGTGTGGTGGAAATAGACCAAAATCTTCAGAAAATCTTCTGACTCCATGTTTCGAGCTCCATCCAGCTTTCTTCTAAACTAAACCTGACTACTAGGCTGCCCGAAGAAAATTATATTTAATGCACCCAGAGTTTAAGGAAAAGGAAAATAAACTCCGGGTCGATCGTCGGACTGGTGTAAGAACTCAAAATACGCGTTTTGAAAACAAAAAGGTATCTCATAAGACCACGCCGCACATAAACACGGAATGGGTTTTTCCATTATGACAACCAAAACCTTCTTACATAAAAATACTTGATATTATTTTTAATGACATATCTTTGAAAACAATTGCAAGTAAACTTATCAATCTTAGCCGATCTTGTTACCATTATTAAATTCCAGCATACTGGGCTCTATAAACAAAATACCAGGCACTTATTGGAGAATGGATTCCATAAAAATGACCAGGTGAATGGACTACATTCCTGTAGTACATCTCTAGAGGAATGTACCGAGGCCTAACTGATGGTCCTCTACCAACAGAAGACCGGCCTACCTTTTCCTAGATAGTACCAAATATGTCATCACCTCGGTCGTTACCGACCTATCCGAGGATCCTCGTCGCATAAATCCACATTAATTTAAACTTGAACGTCATAGCGGGTAGAAATATATCTACAAAGGGATGATCATACCCTAATGGTTATGAACCACATAGCCTTGCTGCATCTACCCTGTTTTAGCCATTTCCGAGTGTGAGGCCTGAGGTAACGATTACCTTTTACATAGCACATCATCTTTCTTTGAATGCCACACTATCATTCCTTCGATTCCTATTGACTTCCACAAACATACAACCTCCAAGCTCATACGTCTTAAAGAAGGGTGTTAAGCTAAGAGAAGTTGCCTTCTCCGCCACCAAACAGATGTATATTTCTAAAAGTCAATGATGAAATCTTAAGAATACAATGTTAGACATTCATCCATACAAGTTCGTTCTAGGACTGAACGAAACCGAAGTTACTCCTCCTAGTACCATTTATAGTGAGTAGTCTTTGCCACATAAAGAGTTTCAGAATTGAAGGGACCACCGCTACTTTAGTATTTGGGAGCTAACCAGAATTATCAACAAGCGGTCCTTTCACCTCGAAAATCTTAAGTCTTCATCCTTCATTTTCTTTATCAAGTCTTCATTTTCGAATGCATATATTGGTTCGATGTGGTTTTCGGATAAGAATCACTCAAATCCGACCCCGGTTTCTCCGAACCAATCATCGATAAAAAGAGGTTCTGCGAACAGCGAATCATTCTTTAACTGATTAAGTTCTTTTTATCACAAACTCTTTTGGAGATATATATTTCTAAAACTCGGTATATGTGGAATTTTTAAACCTCTCTTATTAAATCCTTTGATTACTTAAAACACCTTTTTTAAAAAATTGGAATAATTTGAAATCATTTCATTTTTCACTTAGGAAAACATTTCCAAAATCATTTCATTTAAATCTTAACAAATATTTCTTAATTCAAAAATTCATAATTTTGATTGAGTTAAACCCATGTTATCTAGGATGTCAATCCAAAACCAGTAAATATTAAGTGAGCAGAATCGATAGAAATCATCTAATTCTACTCAATATCAATTCTCGTATTCAACAAATACTATGGACGGAATAACGGTGAAATCAGCTTTTAAATTCCATGAATAGTACGAGTTCCCTCTTCAGGCTTTAACACCGAGTAGAAGAAGATTATCACCATAAAATCGAAGTTGAATTTAATTTAAATTTGGAAAATTTATTATTTTTATACCTAACTCATTTCCGACATTTCGACCTTATCTATCCCTCGCCCAGGGAAGAGGCCAGGTGAGCCAGGACACTAGTTTCTCCTGAACATCTCCTTAGTTTAAGCACCTCACATCCGAATCCCACGAATAGAAAAATCCAGTTTAATCATCAGCCTTTAGAGCCAAGATTAAATCACTTAATTTGTAATAGCTTTTCATATATTGTTTATTTAAATTCTTTTTAAATAACTAAAAAACTTCAAAATCATTTTTAAAACACATAATTATTCATTTGAAAACATTTATAAAAGATTTGGAAAAGAATTGTTAAGTTTAAAGCTATATTTCAAAAGTTAGAGAAAAGTGCTACGGAAAGTGCTCATTTAAGCTATATTAGTCAAAATAACATTTTATTATTTGAATATTCATTTTTATAACTCAAATAAATTTTTAAATATTTTAGAGGATTTATAAGATTTATTTCACATTTTTAAACAATTTTAAACATCATTTTCTAAGAAATCCAGTTTTGAATTCCGAACTACGAAACCGCGATTTTTCAAAAAACTTGTTTTACTCATTTTTCAAAATCTACTAATCGAAATCTCGATTTTTTTTCTTCATTGGAAAACTATGCATATAATAGTTCATAAAATTCTTATCTCGAAGAATTCCGAGCTATATTCCATCTTTTACACTTGTTTGACTTTTATGGCACGAAATCGCGAACTACCGTTACGCGACACGCCTATTTTGGACTAAATTTTCAATTCTCATTCAACTTCACCAAAACACTTTTAAATGTGTACAAAACATTTCAAACTCATTCCAAACCATTTTGAAGAGGTTTAACAATTCCATATACAACATTTCATTAAATTAAGGAAAGTGATTTCCTTTGTGCTTATCGACGTGTATTTTCGTGACTTGCATATATTTCCAACATTCATATGAAAACATCCAAACTTGATGATCATAGCATAATAAAAATCCATTGCAAACAACATATCATCATCCAAAATATAACATAATAGTTTAGGAGTTCTGACGTAGCCTACAGGATCAAACACTCACGAATTGATGAATTCGCGGAAAATGAATCGATGAAATAAAGTGAATCGATGAATTGAAGGTACCCAAATGCCCAAATCCGTTGATCTCTCGAGATACCGGATTCTAGCTATCTTCAACACGTTGATTGCGCGCGATACCGTGTTAGCAGATCTACGATTCTTCGACGTTGATCTCGCACACGAGATTCCGTAAATCGGCTTCAAGTTCCATGATTCGAGCGCACTCGAATATCCGAAGATGGAAAAAGGAGATAACACTCAACTTCCAATTTAAATGGAGGCACAAAGCACAAACCAAAATTTTATTCAAAATCAACTAACTTTACAAATGACAACACACCCCTATTTATAGGGAAAGTTACAACACCATATGACTTAACAATACACAACAACAACGACTTAAGGAAAGCGGTACAACAATTACAACACAAGTGACATAGCAAAACAAACGACTTAACAAAACAAACGACATAAAAGAAATGACCTACAACATTACGCGACTTAACATCAGTGACCTAAGAAATGTTTGCGACCTAACTCTCATTCGCGACCTAAGGAAGCGGCATAAGAATTCTTCAGCGACCTTCATCATCTACATAAGAAACTGGAGCTCGGCATCCAATCAGCGACTTAAAGCAAGTTCGCGACATAAGTAGCGGCTTCAACTTAAGAGGCTTCGCGATTCAGGGAATCTTGCTTCGCGATTTAAGGAGGAGGAGGAGCGACCTAGGCGTGCCGCGACTTAGGGAATGTTGCTCGCGACTTAGCTGCCGTTCGCGACCTACTGGAGATGTCGCGCACTGTCGCTCGCGACTTAGGATAGGTCGCCTGCGACCTAAGGAATTCTGCAATGATTCTTTCTCACGATCTAGGGTTTCGCAGCCTATGTAGGTCGCTCGCGAGGTCGAGGTACGCGCTGCATCATCCTCCCCTGGTTGGAAAGAATTCGACCTCGAATTCACGCCCTTCTCTTCTTCGACAAGCTTTTCCCCATAATACGGAATTAAGTGTTTGACATTAAAAACATCAGAAGTATGAACATTTTCCGACAACTTTAACTGATACGCATTATCATTGATCTTCTTCAAGATTTCCACTGGACCAATCTTTCGAGCTTTCAACTTGTTGTAAGTTCCAACTGGTAAACGATCTTTCGTTAATACTGCGTAAACAAAATCACCCTCTTTAAAATCCACACTCCTTCGCTTCTTATCTGCCAATTGCTTATACTTCTCATTTGACTTAAGCAATCGTTCATGAACAATCCTGTGACACTCCTGCAACTCATTCACGAAATCACAAGCTCGTTTAACAACCCTTTTTTGAAGTGGAACTATCGACAAATCCAATGGTCCCTTCGGAATTGCTGAATATACTACTTGAAATGGACTGAATCCAGTACTTCGATTAACAGCATGGTTATGTGTGAATTCTTCCTGACACAATTTCACATCCCAGCTCTTCAAATTATCCTTCACAAGACATCTCAACAAGTTTCCCAAAGATCTGTTCACCACCTCCGTTTGCCCATCCGTTTGTGGATGATAGGTGCTACTAAAATTCAGCTTAGTCCCAACCATCTTCCACAGATTCAACCAAAAATGACTTAGAAATCGAGTATCCCGGTCAGAAACAATAGACTCATGTAGCCCATGTAGTCGATAAACTTCTTTAAAGAACAATTGAGCAACACGGACTGCATCGGCGGTCTTCTTACAAGCTATGAAATGTGCCATCTTCGAAAATCTATCCACCACAACATATATAGAATCATTCCCTCGTTGAGTTCTTGGCAAACCCAAAACGAAATCCTTGCTAACATTAACCCATGGTCTAGTAGGCACGGGCAATGGCATATACAATCCTGCATTCGTAGCTGTCCCTTTGGAAACTTGACATATGTGACATCTCTGCACAAATCTTTCAACTTCTTTCCTCATGGAAGGCCAAAAATATGATTGAGAAATCAACTGCAAGGTACGATCTCTTCCCACATGACCTTCTTCATGCAATTCCTTCACAATCTTCATCCGCAAACTGCTCTCTGGTATACATAACCGATTTCCTTTAAATAGAAAACCTTCTACCAACACATACTCATTCGTCCTCCCTTTCTTGACTTCATCTACAATCTTGGCAAAGTAAGGATCCTCAACAAACAAATCTGGAAATACATCAAACCCCATCACTTCAACTCGCATAGTAGTCAACAAATGATTTCTTCTACTCAATGCGTCTGCCGCACGATTTGTAACTCCCGACTTATGCTTTACAACAAATGTAAACTGTTGCAAGTATGCGATCCATGAAGCAAGCCTGGCTGCAATCTTGTCCTGTCCCTGCAAATGTTTCAATGCTTCATGGTCAGTATACAACACAAACTCTTTATGAAACAAATAGTGTCTCCAATGCTTTATGGCTTGAACAATTGCATAGAACTCCAAGTCATAGGTACTGTATCTTGTCTTGGCTCTAGAAAGCTTTTCACTGAAATAGGCAATCGGACGACCCTTCTGACCCAACACTCCTCCAATTCCAACTTTGGATGCATCTGTATGTAACTCAAATAGCAACTGAAAGTCCGGGTAGCTAAGAATCGGAGTTGTAGTCAAGAGTGTCTTGATCTGTTGAAAAGCAGAATCAGCCTCTTCAGTCCACAGAAACTGCTTTCCTTTCATACAATCTGTCACTGGTGCCATCACACTACTGAAATGTGGAATAAACCTTTGGTAGAATGATGCTAAACCATGAAAACTTCTCACTTCAGTTACAGTCCTGGGTTGTGGACAATCCTTGATTACTTCAACTTTACTTTGATCCACCTGGATACCTTCCTTGGACAATACATACCCCAAGAATAAAAGACTGTGCGTCATAAACGTGCACTTCTTTGTTGCCGCGTAAAATTGCTCCTGACGAAGTATCATCAAAACTTCCCGCAAGTGTTGTAGATGCTCTTCTGTGCTTCCACTGTATATCAATATATCATCAAAGTATACCACTACGAACTTTCCAATAAACGGTCGAAAGATCTGATTCATCACTCGCATAAAAGTACTAGGTGCATTCGAAAGACCAAATGGCATGACCAACCATTCATACAACCCCTCCCGTGTCTTGAAGGCTGTCTTCCATTCATCCCCTGGTCGAATTCGAATCTGATGATACCCACTCTTTAGATCAATCTTTGAAAAGATAGCAGCTCCACTCAACTGATCTAACAAGTCGTCCAATCTTGGCATCGAGAATCTGTACCTCATCGTAATCTTGTTTAGTGCTCGACTATCTGTACACATTCTCCAAGTTCCATCCTTCTTTGGCACTAACAAGGCTGGTACTGCACAAGGACTTAAACTTTCTTGTACGCGCCCTTGTTCAAGTAACTCTTCCACCTGCCTTCTCAACTCTTTGTGCTCCTTTGGACTCATTCTGTAATGTGGTCTATGTGGTAACACAGCTCCCGGAACAAGATCAATCTGGTGTTTTATGTCTTTCAACGGTGGTAACTCTTTTGGTAATTCTTTAGGAAACACATCTTCAAATTCCTTTAATACTGGTTTAATTTCCTCAGGAATTTCAACCACTTCACTACTTTCACGTCCAATCAACAGAAATACTTCAGGACTATCCTATACTTCTTTGACAAATTCTTTCAAAGATAACAGAGTCTTTAGTTCCTCGATTTCCTCCGACTTGCTTTCACTTTGTTGTCGCTTTTTAGGAGCTAAAGTGATTCTAGTGCCATCGAACATGAAACTATAGCAGTTAGTCCTACCATCGTGTTGCACGGCTCTATCGAACTGCCATGGTCTTCCCAACAACAAATGACATACATCCATATCCACCACGTCACACCAAATTTCATCCTTATACTTCTTTCCGATGGAAAAAGTTACACAAGCTCTTCGACATACCTTCACTTCCCCACCTTTCCTCTGCCAAGCCAATTTGTAGGGTTTGGGATGCCTCTCTGTCTTTAACGCCAACTTCTTTACAGCTTCTGTAGAGATGATGTTATCACAACTCCCTGCATCGATGACAAACTTTTCCCAAAATAGTGCATGTCGACTGAAAAATATTACTCCTCAACCAACTAGTCTCCTCTTCCTGCTTTGGCGTCAAGCAAGACCTCTTCATCATTAAAGAATATCCCTCATCTCCCGTCAACAATTCTTCTTCCTCCTCAACCTGTGGTGAATTGGAACATTCTACTTCTGCATCCTCATCTTCAACCTCAGCAACCATCGCTCGCTTCTTAGGCTTCGGACATTCATTGCTCTTATGACCAAACTCCTGACAGTTATAACACTTGAAATTGTTGTTGACCTTGGTCTTAGCAGCTTCATTGACAACCGGTTTACTAACAGCCTTGGAAACATTAGTATTGCTACTAGCCCCCTTCACCTGATTGCTTAAACTTGTAAACGCACCACCTCCTCTTCTACCTTGCTTCTCCCAAGCTAGAGCCTTCTGGTGTGCTTCAGCAACGGATCTCGGATCAAACATATTTACCATATCCTGAATTTGCATTCTCAATCCTCCAACAAATCTGGATGTCAACTGTTCCTCCGTTTCCATGATATCGTTTCTAGCAATCAGTTGATAAAACTCATCTGCATAATCATTTACCGACTTTGTCCCTTGTCTCAAATTCTGTAAGCGCTGATACATAAGAGACTGATAATTATAAGGCAAGAAAGTAGCCTTCATCAACTTCTTCATCTTTTTTCATGAAACAATCTTCGACTTTCCCATTCTTTCCCGTGTAAGTTTAGTTTGTTACCACCATGCCATAGCTCTTCCCCTCAATCGTGTAGCAACCAACTTAACTCTACGATGCTCGGGTACTTCCTTGAAGTCAAAAATTTCTTCAACATTTGATAACCAATCCAGAAACTCTTCCGCTAGCATTCCCCCTTTGAATTCTGGAATCTCTGTTTTCATCCCCGACTCCCATCGACGATCATCTTCGAAATCTCTATTTCGATTTCGCCTTTGGCCACGTTTTCGACAAGAGCTACTACCACTATCACTGGATTCCTCCAAATCTGACGTGTGTCGATGTCGATTCTGACCATCAACATTTCTACTACCATGCAAGTCTCTTTCTCCCGAAACTGACGGTTCTCTTCTTTCCCGATCCGATGGTGGTGACATTCTTCTCCTCTTGGAATTTGACGGCGAAATTCTATGTCCACTTTGATTTGAACCTGGCGATGCTCTTTGTCGATTTTGATTCATATCCATCATGAGCCTTTCCAATCTACCAATTCCCTCATCAAACTTCTCATTGAATTTATCACTAATTCGTTGCTCCATTTGTTCAGCATCTTCTCTTTGATACACATCTGCAACATTCTGATGACGATTAACTCTTCTTGGAGGCATTGTCAAATCTTCAACAAATCCAAACACAAACTTCACACCCAACGAACTTGGAAAAGTTCGTCTCCTTGCTCTGATACCAAATGACGCAGCCTATAGGATCAAACACTCATGAATTGATGAATTCGCAGAAAATGAATCGATGAAATAAACTGAATCGATGAATTGAAGGTACCCAAATGCCCAAATCCGTTGATCTCTCGAGATACCAGATTCTAGCTATCTTCAACACGTTGATCGCGCACGATACCGTGTTAGAAGATCTACGATTCTTCGACGTTGATCTCGCGCACGAGATTCCGTGAATCGGCTTCAAGTTCCTTGATTCGAGCGCACTCGAATATCCGAAGATGGAGAAAGGAGATAACACTCAACTTTCAATTTAATTGGAGGCACAAAGCACAAACCAAAATTTTATTCAAAATCAACTAACTTTACAAATGACAACACACCCCTATTTATAGGGAAAGTTACAACACCATATGACTTAACAATACACAACAACAACAACTTAAGGAAAGCGGTACAACAATTACAACACAAGTGACATAGCAAAACAAACGACTTAACAAAACAAACGACATAAAAGAAACGACCTACAACATTACGCGACTTAACATCAGTGACCTAAGAAATGTTTGCGACCTAACTCTCGTTCGCGACCTAAGGAAGCGGCATAAGAATTCTTCAGCGACCTATCATCATCTACATAAGAAACTGGAGCTCGGCATCCAATCAGCGACTTAAAGCAAGTTCGCGACATAAGTAGCGGCTTCGACTTAAGAGGCTTCGCGATTCAGGGAATCTTGCTTCGCGATTTAAGGAGGAGGAGGAGCGACCTAGGCGTGCCGCGACTTAGGGAATGTCGCTCGCGACTTAGCTGCCGTTCGCGACCTACTGGAGATGTCGCGCACTGTCGCTCGCGACTTAGGATAGGTCATCTGCGACCTAAGGAATTCTGCAATGATTCTTCCTCATGACCTAGGGTTTCGCAACCTATGTAGGTCGCTCGTGAGGTCGAGGTACGCGCTGCATCAAGTTCTCACCTTCATTTTCTCTTCGAGCAAATAAAAAATCGGCTATAGCTCCGCTACGATTGAACCAAAGCAAACGAAACCAAGCCTACGACCCAAGGAGGAGCTCGGCCTAGCCATGGTGGAGATGGTGCTCACGGCCAAGGTGGTGTGAGGTAGTGGTTGTTGATTTTGGAAGAGAAGTGGAGGAGTTTCGGACTAGTTTTGAAGTGGATTGATATTATAAACTAGTATATATCTTTTTCTACTTTTATTTGTGGTATTTTTGTCTAACTTTTATAAATTATTATTATTTTGAATAAGAAGCCATTAGAGAGCTCTTAGAAAGCTTGAAAAAGGAGAGGAAGAAGAAGTGAAATGGTATTAGGAATTTGTGAGAAAAGGGGTGGTATTTATAGGAAAAACCTTAGAATAAAATATTGGATTGTATAATTACCTAAATGCCCTTAGCCCACACCCCCTAGGCCCTAGCGCACGGCTCCCCTCCCCCAAATCCATGTGATGGTTGATGTGATGTGATGGTGTGGCGTTGTGAAGTGATGGTTGCTTTATGGTTACTTAAAGGTTATGCTTTTGAATTATTTAATCACTTTTGTGATATATATATTCATATATGTATTCATGTATATATATATATATGCATGCTATCATGTGCATGTAACATATATATGTGTGTACATGTGGGTGCAAAACACTTCGAACATCTTCGAACAACTTTCGTTCGTTAAACCGTTGCCAATCAGAGAACCGATTCCCAGTCACAATTCACTTATACTTTAACGTATATATATTTATAAACAAAGTTTAAAATAAATTTCTAATAATTATTAATAAATTAAAATGATCACATTTCATTTATAAAACCATATAAATTAATAATAAAAATTATTTACGATAATTGTTATTATACCGATAAAGCGATATCGATTTTTTTCTTATATTTTCAAATCAAATATATCTCTTTATAAAACTACTATAAATGATTTATTATCACTTTATAACTATTCAAAATGAATTATCCTTATTTAAAACAATTATTTGGACAATTAAAATTATTATTAAATCATTAAGTCTTGATTTAATTTAAATAAATCTATATTTAAATACTATGCTCCTTATCGATATAAATTTTGAGGAAAATATTTTTATAAATATTTATTCAAAATAAGTTTACTATTACTTATTCTCACTTGAAATGGTATTATCTATATTATTATCTTTTATTTAAAATTAATACAATTTATCAAAGTGATAAATTGGCGGGTCGTTACAATTATTAAATTAAAATAAATGAACTTACGAACAACAAGCCAAGTGAAGATATGTATCGAACACTTTTCTCATATTATCAGGAAGAAGTACAATTAGAGTATTCTTTAACAAATGAGCCATAGAATCCTTTACTCTCGACGATTATTTATCAACAATACTCTAATCAGAATTTCTGATAAGTTATATTTCCTTTTCTTATACAATCTTCTTTTCTTTTGCAACTTTTTTTTTATTTTTTGATGATTACCATCATACTCATAAACATGATCAATTTTTCTTTTCCTATTTTGTTTTATTAACCAATTTAACAAGTGAACATCTTTCAACATTCTTTCTGCCTAAAATTTCACCACCATGTTTTTTTGCTTTTCTCATGATTTTTAACATCTCAAACATTAGAAATCACATTTTCATTTTCTCCAACATTTCCTCCAATATTTTCTACAAAATCAGATATACCAAGACTAATTGGTGGTGTCATCATCAATTATGTCTTGTTCTCCGATTCTTTTTTAAGTTTATCCCTTTCTTCTATGACAACTTTAAGTCTACTTTTATAATCCTCCTTTAATTTTCCTTCCTCTTGTTCTCTTTTGTAGGTTCATTAACAACATATTTCGATCTTAAAATTTCTTTCTCACATTCATCCTTCTTTTGTTTCAAATCAACAATACCTTGACTTAAATTCTTATTTTCATTGCCAATTTTTACTTTCCATGTCTTGGATCTATTGATTAAGAATTTCTTTTTCTTTCAAAAATTAAATTTTCTCTTTAAGCCTAAAATTTTCAATAGCTTCTATCATTTCTTTATCAAAATCTTGAGCTTTCAAAATAATGTTCTATAAAAATTAAAACTAACATATTAATACAATATTCGAATAAATAAAACAAAATTTATAGACTGATTGTTGACTCTTCATGATTTCCATGAGTTGGTAATTATAAAGAATTGAAAAATACCCACTTTCCAATAGTATTGTAAAAATCAACAATGTAAAGTGCTCAGCTTTCACAATAGAAAAAAACATACTATGAATTTCAACTGAAGAATCAATAGCTTCAATCGCATCTTCAACATACGTTCTAATATAATGCTTAGCTTTATTTAAAACACCATACCGTGAAAAAGAAATTAGTTAAGATTTATAACAAATAAGAAAATGTAACTAATTAAATATCAACAACCATACCGCTGCATGAGTTTGATAAAAAATATGTCCATTAAATATTTCGCTGAGATATTCACCATACCAATCAATAATTTGCAAAAAAAAAAACAAATTTCATACAAAAATATAAGTACATATAACTATATTATACAAATGCATCTAATTATAAAAAGAATAAACTATGTTTATAACATAAGTAAAATCAAAACATAAAATAACGGCGCAATCCAAATGCAGCAAATAAATAAATTACATACATCAACCAAATGAAATTATAAAAAATTAAATCAAATGCAGTTATAAACATAATAGTAAAATAACTAAACACTAAAGAAAACACTTACCACACACACACACACAAATATATATATATATATATATATATATATATATATTGATTACAATAGTAATTCTTTCACTTGATTTCCATCAATAGAAATAAAACCATCATCACTTTGCCAAACAACTTCCCTATAAAACATAAAAATGAATATAAATAACTGCATAAACTACATAAATAAACCGCATAAAGATGAATATAAATAACTGCATAAACTACATAAATAAACCGCATAAAAATAAATACAGTTGAAACTGCATTATTCCACTACACATTTTATAGGATCAGTCATTAAGTTAAAAAATATTAATATAATGATTATTAAATTAAAATAAATGAACTTACAAATAACAAGCCAAGTGAAGATAAGTATCAACTACTTTTTCTCATATTATCAGGAAGAAGTACAGTTAAAGTATTCTTTGATAAATGAGCCCTAGAATTCTTTGCTCTCGGTGAAAATTTATCAACAATACTCTGATCAGAATTTTTGATAAGTTCTATTTCCTTTTCTTGTATAATCTTTTTTTCTTTCGCAACTTTCTTTTTTCTTTTCTTTTGATGATTATCATCGTACTCATAAACTCAATCAATTTTCCTTTTCCTATTTTGTTTTTTAACCAATTTAACAAATGAACGTCTTTCAACATTCTTTCTACCCAAATTTTTCCCCACCATATTTTTTTTCTTTTCTCATGATATTTAACATCTCCAACATTAGAAATCACATTTTCATTTTCTCCAACATTTCCTCCAACATTTTCTACAATATCTGATATACCAAGGCTAAAATTTGGTGGTGTCATCATCGAATATGTCATGTTCTCTAATTCTTTTTTAAGTTTATCCCTTTCTTCTATAACAACTTTAAGTCCACTTTTACAATATATTGAATTTTGGCGACACTATATGGAGAATTGAAGAGGTTAAGAATAGCTTGATAACAGTGAAAATGACGTGCGAATCAAAGCACAGATGCTCAAGTTATCATTCAGCAAAAAAAACTAACCTATCCCCTAAATTAAAAACATTTCCACCATCATAATAAGATATGATTTGATCAATATCAATTTTATATTACCTTGCACTAGAGTCGTTATAATTATCAAAGAAACCCTCCAAAAATATCTAATTAACAAATCTTTTAAGTACATCTAATAACTTGTCTTCTTTTGTTCTTTTTTTTTGTAATACTTAAACACATCTAAAAGTGATTTCAAATTACATCTACATGACTCCTTTGATATAAAAACTTCTTTCTTAATTTCTTCAATACTGTCATCGGAATCTTCTACATTATCAACATGTGAAGATTCTTTTTTTTCTTTCTAAAATGGATTCCATATTGTAAACTAGAATCTACAGAATCAGTCTCTTCAGACTCACCTGATTTTTCAACACCAACATCTTCTTGAACAATTTTCTTAAATGATTTCTATTAAAAACATTAAAAATTAAATTCAATAAACCAATCAGTTTAAACAAATCATATATTTCATTAAATTTCAACATTTTGTAAATGCAGTAATTATCAAATCAAACTTAAAAAAAATCTGCATTTAGTAAATGTTGTTATTATAACTTTAAACAATAATAATAATAAGTTAATTGCATTTCAAAAATACCGTAATTACAAGTATATAATTTTTTTGAATTATATTAAACTATTCGCTAAAATACAACTGCATATTATAAATGCATTTACTAAATGCATTTTTAACTGAAAAAATATAGTTAAAATGAAAGTAATAGTTACTAAATGTAGTTACTAAAATGCACATTAAGACTGCATAACACAAATACGGTTACATTATAATCTGAAATTTGACTGCATTTTGTGAATGTAATTATCAAATTCTAGTTTTCAGAATATTATAATTACATTTTGTAAGTACATATAATACATGCACTAATAACTACTATCAAAAAAGCAATAAAAAATTATCAACTAACTAAATATATTTGTTTTTGACTGCGCTTTGCGCTTAGTAAATGTAGTCTAATATTTTTAGAATATTGTAAGTAAATTCAATTACATTAGTGTATAACTTAAAAAAATACAACTGCATGACCCAAATGCAGTAAAAAGGTAAAAAAGAAAATAACTTTTTCAATAGCGACTATTATTAAAAACAATTAACCAATTATCATAGTAAAAAAAATGCATAATGCTAAGCAGTAAAACACTAACATAATCAACCATACAGAGTACCATAACACTAATGAACTAAAAGATAACCGCATAATCCGAATGCAGCTAAGCATGAACAAAATCAGTAATACTAATCATCATACCTCTAATGCACTAAAAAAAACAATTGCATAACACTGATGCATTAAATTTGACCATACTTTCTACGATAATACCTTTTTCGCACAACGATAACTGCATAAACTTAATAAAAAATAATCATAATAACACTAATGAACAATTATACATTTTCGATTCATACATTTTATGATGTTTGCTAAATACAAATTACCTTCTTTGGCATTTTTGCTGCAAAATCTAACTCTACATTTCAAAATACTACGTGATTCATAATGCTAAGAACTCTTGATCTTGACAGTAGCTTAACACTCTTAGTCCTAGTCATTATCATTTCAAACTTAAATTTCATTTGTATAGCAAGATTTGAGATCGCAAGCACAAATTTGATCGACAAAAAAGACATAGAGTTTAAAAGGTTTTTTTTTGTAAAATGAAATTGAAGACATTAGCGTGGAAAAACACGTGGCTAAAGAAATGTTAAGGAGCATATCAGTAAAAACGTATAGGATCTAATTTACAAAAAGAAAGAGACAATAACCTGCTTTATATTTACTTTAGTAAATAGGGATCCGTGACTAGTTAGGGAAAACAACAGAGAAAGACATGGACGGAAAAGAGTAATCGGGAAGAATACAGGACAAGAGAAAAAACCATATTTTTTTGGCTTTAGAGAAGTCCTTTTTGCAATACTTGACATTGATAACAATTCATTACCGCAAAGAAGAAATTCATGGGAGAATAAAATCTGAAACAAGACAAGCACAATGTTGGTTGATATTTCTTCGGAAAGAAGCAGAAACTAGTACAACAAAGAAAACCGGTTACAGTAAAATGAAAGCAGAGGGAAATTCAAGAATACAAAATCATAGTTTATTGCAACGAGAAAGCAGAAGATAAATCGTACGGCAGGAAGAGAATGGAGGTCACAATCAGTTTACTTTTTTAAGCTCGTTGTCGAGGGAATCTAAGGACTGATTTAGGGGCTTCAGCGGATCCATACTATTATTGGAAGTATTAGCTTCTTTGGCGGCTAGGTCCAGCTTCTCCCTTGCAAAGTAAAGCATGTTTTTATTGGCAATTTTCGCATTCTTTACCATATTCACAAAAGGAAGACTTTTCTCCTGGATTATGGCCTCCACCCTCTCCACTTCCTGTGATTTTCTGGTCCGGATGAGTAACGCGACTAACCATTTGAGGATTGCCATCAAATAGCTTCCACACATCAACAACCATACATACACATCTGTCATATTCGGTCAATTAACTGAGTTTATATGAACGAAAACTATAATGAATGAAAATGAAACTTGTGATGGATTGGTGTATTATCACCTGTAAGAGTACACTTCTTCTTTGATGGACTGATCGGGGGAGAGAAAAAAAGGTTGAGTGTGACCTTGCGAAGTTCTTTATCATAGAGATCACCAAATGACACTATCACGGATCCAGTAACATCGTCAGTGGCTTGCGGATAGCTTCCAGCCAACACAACTTTACTTGTCGATTCGATGGGTGTGATGGTAAGCTTCACATCCTGAACAACCAATGTTACAAGTTTTGCTAAAGACTGAGAAATTGCAACGCTTAAATCGTCTAGGTTTTCAACTTCTGTGTACGTTCCTCCATTGCCGGCGTCTGCTATTGCCTTGAGAATCTGTGGGACAAGAAAACAGAATTGAATCGGAAATCAAAAAAATAAAACAAATAGTGGAACAAAATAATGATAGGAAATAAGAGGTGTAGTATTTCAATGTACCGTAGGATTAACGTGGGAGCCAAAACCAAAAGTGTAGACTGGCACTTCACCAAAGGGAGGTAAAGAAGCATCACCATCACTGTAACCATCAGATACAAGGATGATACCAGCTACACGGCCATCCATAAGACATCGGTCGTCAAGCATTTTTAAACCCATCTTCAGGCCAGCAGTGATATTGGTGCCTCCTCTAGCTACCAAAGAGTTGACAACATCCTCAATTTCCTCTTGAGAGCTTTTGTTAATCTGGCGCAGTGGGAACAACCTCTCCCCCTCTCCACTTGATGTGATAACTGACAAGCGGTCAGTCAGGTTTAGTTCCCTGATCACAAACTGCAAGGCTGTCTTCATTCTTTCCATCTTCTCTCCACCCATGCTTGCACTTGCGTCTACTACTATCACAAGATCCAGACCTGGTCTGTCCTTTTGAAGCGCAGCTCCCTCCAGCACGAGCATCACCTTGAATTCTCTCTCTTCAATCGGTTAAAAAATACATATGGTTCAGGTTATCGTTTGGTATATTATGATAAGGTAATGGTCATTTTTGTTATTTATGTGAAGCAAACTTAGGATCAGACTCTCAATTTGTCAAAGCAACTGAATAAAAACACAAACCTGAGGCATCTTTGATTGCGACGGTATCCTCATTATCCTGTAAGTTACTGTTGGAGCTCATTTTGCTGTAAGGTGGCAGCGATCTGAATTCTCTGTTTTTTTCTTTGTTTGCATCTCACAACTTACAGTACTTGGTTATATACAGTGCGGAAGTACGCTATTTGATATTTTATTTGCGTAATTGCCAACTTCAGACTATATACGTCATCTTGTACACGTATTTCACTAATTTGATTTTCATACAATCAGCCAATTGCACTTAAAAATGTAGGCAGCTTTTCAAAGTCTTCGCTTATTATGTTTAGTTTAGGACTCGATATATAGCAATTTCAACTACAATTTCTTTGACTAATTACTATCATTACTACTATAATATAATAATTTGCAGATCTACCACCATTGAACTAAAGGTACATAATACATATTTGGTAATTATTTTAAAATAAAAACAATGCCTCCAAGTTTTTTTTTTTGACAATATTTTTCATTTTTATGTAATTGGTTCGAAACAATGATATACAATGTTTTCGGATAAAAGGAGAAAGACTATGTTTGGAGTTGCAAAGATGCAGCGGAGAGGTGACAAGAAAAGAAGGATAGAAGGAGAGCTAGCAGTCCAGTCGATTGGTAGAGTCACCCGTCGACCGGGAACTCCATCTAGTCAACCGGTAGACCTACTGGTTAACTGGATTTTCGCCTTTTAGTTGATTGGGAATAACTTCTAGTCGACTAACACCAATCGATTGATGTGATTTCCAGTTGACCGAAGCATAATTTTATGGAGAAGCTTTGTTTGAGAATCCAACGAAAATTTCATTATTTTTCGGTTTTTGTTGAGTTCCATTGTAGATTTATGTAGAGATTTGGTCCAATGACAAGGAATAGATCAGAGCTTTATAAATAGACTTAGTGTTAACGCTAAAAAGCGAACGCTAACACCCGGTGTGTGTAATAGAATTGTGAAAGCACCACCCGTTGGTACGGGAACAGAATATAAGCTGAAAATAGCAGAAAAGCAGTAAATGAACAACAGGTTTATAGTGGTTCGGCCCGTAATTGAGCCTACGTCCACTTTATAATCTTTTATTGCTGATTCGGTTACAATTTGATACAAAATCCTTCAAAATACAATACAACTTGATCACGAAAGCACTCTTGACTACTAGCTCAATCTTTGATGATGAAACTCGACGAATCCGTGTTGGATGTAAGGAGCTCTTCTCGAAGATTGTTGTAGCCTCTCGAATGCTTGAAGATCTTTGATTGTTGAATGAATGGAGACTTCGACAGAGTAACGGCGCTTGAAGAAATGAATGGCCAAAAGTCCCATTTATGTTGGAAGTGGTGGGGTATTTATAGGAGCTGATTTGGACTCTGGAAATCTTCCTAAGTCCTAAGTCGTAGCCGACTTAGGGTAGGTCGGTGACGAGTTAAGGGATTGGGTTAGGTCGGTGACGAGTTAAGGGATTGGGTTGTTCTGGGCTCATCCTGTGGCTTTGTCTTCGACAAGTGTTAAGTCGTAGCCGACTTATCAGAGGTAGTATAAGCATGGGCTCTGGACTTTAACCTCGTAGCCTTTAAGTCGTAAGACCCTTAAGTCGTAAGACCTTAACTCGTAAGACCTTAACTCGCTGAGTCGTTAAGTCGGAACCCCCTTTCTTTAAGTTGTAGATAGCTTAACTCGTTGAGTCGTTAGGACCATGAGTCGTAGGCTGTGAAGCTCTTAAGTCGTACACCCACTAGGTCGTAAACTGTTAAGTCGTATACTTCCTAAGTCTTTAGGAACTGGAGCTATAAGTCGTGAACGATTTAAGCTAAGTTGTAACTCATTAGGTCGGAACCTTCTTAAGTCGTAGTCTTTAGGTCGCAACACTGCTAGGTCGCGAAGTCTTTAGGTCGCGACATTGCTAGGTCGCGAAGTCTTTAGGTCGCAACACTGCTAGGTCGTGAAGTCTTTAGGTCGCAACACTGCTAGGTCGCGAAGTTACCTTCAGCAGTTAGGTCGGAAACTCTCTTAGGTCGTAGCTCCCTAACCCGGTAGGTCGTAAGTCGTTCAAGCCGTAGATTCTCTTTCAGCAGCTAAGTCGTAAGTCGTTGAGTACACAGGTTTTAGGCTTTTTAACTTGTTGGCTTCTTATAAGTCGTGGCATAATCTGAGTCGTTCATTTCTTAACTCGTATGTCGTTGCTAAAAGGGAGTTAACATTTTCCCCTCGAAGTACACGCCTTAAGTCGTAAGTCGTGTGCTTCGATTTCCTTAGCTCGCTTCTTGATGAGTCGTAGGTCGCGAATGACTTAGTATAAGTCGTAAGTCGGATGTGTCGATTCACCTTTCACTGTCCCAGGGTATAAATAGCTTAGGTCGTTCCTTCTTCTCCTTTCCCTGTTTCATTCCGTCATTTGCAAGCATTCAAGTTCTTCTCAGACAAACTCAATTACTCGATCGCCAGACATCTTCAATTTCGTATTGCGTAAGTGATCCCATTCTCTAATCAATCCTCGGCTATCACCGAACTATGAATTTCGCTTACCTTATGCCTTGCTTCACGATTTTTGTTTCAATTGATCGCCGAGGAAATCGAAATTGTTCGATTTGGCTTTCGGTGATTTTGCGAGAAGAAGGGGAAGAGTTTCAGTGCATTAGGTTTTAGGTCGTTGCCGAGCTAGGACAAGACTTTTCTTTTGTGTGGCTTACGGCCTAAAAAGTTAACGACCTATCTTGTTGCAGTCTCATGGATCGTTGACGAGTTAGCACTTAAACCTTTAACTTGCGAGCACATCTGAATGACTAGGTCGTGGATGAGATAGCCCTTAACTCGTAACTCGCGAACTCATCTGAACGACTTAATAACTTGAACTCCGTGACTTCGAATTCTTGGACTTGGATGACCTGACTTAAGAGAACATGCCTTGAACATCTTGACTCGCACAATACGACTTAAAAGCCCCGACCTACGATAGGTCGTTAAACGACTTAAGACTTAGATGAACTTGCACAGAAGTTGGCTGGACTCTTGAATTTGAACTGTGTTGTGTTTCCTCCCACACTGTCTTGACTTCAATGCTAATAACCTGCTTAACACAACATTCACAGAATTCTGGGACGAATATACTGCCACTGACCGCCCACATCGAATGACAGATTAGTTGATAAAGAAAAAATTAAATTAAATGAACCGTATGAGTGAAATGCTATACAATAACCAATTCAAGTGAAGTATTAAAGCAAGATCGTAATGGTAAACTAAAACTGATTTGTCTGCATTAACACTGCACTTGAGTATTAACAAGTTCTGAAATCTCGTAATCGACTGATTGTCAGTTAGTTTAATTTCAGTTATACTTGCTTTTCCTTGTTTTCATTAGTTTTTGCAGAGCACTTCACACTTTTAGGAAACGTGCACCTTCACTTTTGAACATTCAGCTGATTGTGTAGAATGGCATCTCATCAAGAAGACTTGGAACCAGCTGGAGAAGCTTTTCCAATTGCTACCCCGTTGAATGATCCCCCGGAAAGGACTCCTACCACTCTGAGTCATAAAGTCTTCCGTCAACTATGCACCCAGTTTGGCATTGCTGAATCCGACGCTTTGCTCCCTGGAGTAAATGACACTGCTGATAGGCCGCCCCATGGCTTTGTCGCAGTGAACCGCCAAATGTGCTTGAGTGGAGCGATTCCCCCGTTTAATGACTGTCTTCGAGAACTTCTCCTTCGATTATCTATCTCCCCTTTTCAACTACACCCTAATGGCTATGCCATCCTGCTGGGACTGTGTGTGCTTTTTAGGAGAATGCTGGACCGTTTTCCCAGTTTTGGAGAAATTTTCTTCCTGTGCTCATTTGCAAAGAACAAAGACCATCCCTCTATCACAGTTGTAAGGAGTGCCAGGAACCGTAAACTGATTATTGGTCTTCTCGAAAGCGTTTCTGGGTTTCTGAGCCAGTTTTTCTTTGTTCGTTGTCCCCCGGGATTTTACGCCATTTGGAGAGTGGGAAGTACGATTATCTATCTTTTCCCTGTGTTTTCTAAATTCTTCGAAGTCCAAATTATCAAGTGTTAACTTCTTTTTCTACTGTTTCAGCGCTCCCTTCCCCCTCTAGGGAACCTCGTCACAAGACTACCTTTGAGAGGCTTATGGCCGTGCCGGTTGAGGAGAGGAGTGTTCAATTTCTATTGAAAGATGAGTTCCTTCATGAATTTGGACTCTTACATCCTTCCCGCTCCACTCAGTCACATGAAGTTCCTGATTCTTCAGTTGAGGAGTCAAATGCCCCCGTTTCTGCTAAAGAACCTTCACCGAAAGAACTTACCGTTGAGACTTTATTGGTAAAGTGTTCTACTCTTACCGACATTGCGGGGTCGTCCAGTAAGTTAGCACTTGCCCCGGTTATTGAAGAGGAGGAAATTCTTCACATTCTTCACCTCCTATAGCTCCTGCTTATACTTTGGCTTTAGCTTACGCGGATATTACTGGCTCTAGTTCTCATTCCACGCCTCCCGCTAAGGTTGACAAAGAAACTGTGACCACTCCTACAGAGGAAGAGGCAATGAAGGACTTCCAAGCTCGGGAATTTGAGATTGATCTCGCTAAACCGGCTTCTCCAGGTAACTTTGACGATTCACGGTCTTCTTTTTTCTCGGAGAATACTGATTTTGATTTCTTTTATTATGCAGCAGACGTGCCGGAAACTGCACCAATTCTTCCTTCTTTAGCTGCCATTCTTCCTCCTTCTCAAGTTACTCCTCTTCCAGCTTCTCAACCAGGTTCACAGGAAGAACCGATAGCAGCCCTTCAAGGTTTGGACGAACCACCTGCTTCCGAGGAACAAAAAGCAGAAGATTTGGAAGATAGCGAGAAGACCCCGGAGCGGTCTTTTGACTACGACACAAAGCTTTCTACATTCCTTACTCCAGGGAGTGAGTCTTCTTCCAAGAAGAAGGGGAAACGCGCGGTTTCGAAGAAAGGAAAGAAAAGTTCTTCTGCTGCTGGAAATGAAGCAGAAGTCGATCCGGCTGAGTCTCTTTCTCCTTCTTCTCCAGTACGTCCTCCGAAACTAATTACCAGGTCGGGTAAAGGCTCCAAGGGTGGGAAGAAGGAGAAATGAGTTTGATTTTGACTTTTTTGCTTTTCGCATGTATTGACCGGAGATTGTGCGGATACCGGTCTCCGCTTCTTTTTGCAACCTGTACAATGTAAAAATTTCTCATAGTATTGAAATAAATAGATATTTTACTTGTACAAATTCTTGTGTATGTGAGAATGCATCTGTTTCTCTTTTCTGGTGTAGAATAAACGATTCCTTTTACTTGTACAAACTTTTTGTCTGTGTTTGGGAATACATTTATTCCACATCTATTTTTTGTGATATTGCAATGAACTTGTGGCATGTTGCTTTTATTAATACAATTAAATTATATAGCGTTGCCCCCATACCGCAAGTGCATTGCAACATTTCTAGCTTCTTCAAGACTGATATTCTTACTTCAGAGAATAACTACTTCACTTTTAAGGGAAGAATCATTCTGCTTTTAATAGAGTATATCTCGTCTTCAAAGAAGTTTTTACTTTCTTTTTCTTCCTGAAGAACACTTCAACTTTTGGGAATGATCACTTTCATTTGTTTAAAAGTGAATTTTCCTGCACAGTGAAATGAGCTTCTGAAGAAGGTTTTGATTTTGTGCCCCAGTAAAGGGTTTGTTTTTGGTACTTCAAGCAAGGTGAAATGCGCCTCTGAAGAGGTCTTTTGGTCTCTGAAGAGAAGCGATTTTGGTCTCCGAAGAGAAGTGACGCAGCGGATAATTCAAAACAAGATAATACGATGAAAGTAGCAGTCGATGGATTGATGAATGCTGAATTGCCCGAATTCGTTGATCCGAAGATACCGAACTCTAGCTATCTCGAACTCGTTGATCGCGCACGATACCGGGTTCAAAGATCTTCAATTCTTCAAGCGTTGATCAAGCGCACTTGATTCCGCGAATCGGCTTCTACAATCGTTGAATCGAGCGCACTCGATTATCCGAAAGAGGAGATAGGAGATTACACTCAACTACCAATTTGGAATGAAAGCACAAAGCAATCAAAGAGAATTTTATTCAAAAATCAACAACCTTTACAAATGACCATACATGCCTATTTATAGGCTACAACTCACTCAGTTCAGAAAACTTCACAACTCCTAGGTCGGAAACGACCTATGTACAACACAGCGACTTATCACATTAAAATACAACACAACGACCTAAAAACAAACAGGCTTAAAGATAAACGACTCACTTAGGTCGGTAACGACCTAATTACATTATTCAATCGACTTAATCAAATGAACGGTATCTGATAAAGCGGCATAACAATCTACGGCTACAATCTTCCGCAACTTAAGACCCTACAGCATTCCAGATCAGCGAGTTAAGGAAATCCATGGTATCCAGAGCTTTGCGACCTAAGAATGAACGGCATCCCTTCGTTTGCGACCTAACAGAAGCGGCTTCAGAACTTGTTTGCGACCTAAGTCTCCGCGACCTAAGACTTTGCGACCTAAGCCTTCGCGACCTAAGACTTTGCGACCTAGGCCTTCGCGACCTAAGACTTTGCGACCTTAAGCCTTTGCGACCTAAGACTTTGCGACCTAAGCCTTCGCGACCTAAGACTTTGCGACCTAAGCCTTCGCGACCTAGCTTAGCTCGTTTCGTTTCCCTGCGACCTAAAAGCATATTAGGTCGTTCCAGCGACCTATCTCCTTGTTTTAGCTCGCCATCCACTAACCCGTTAGGTCGTAGCTCTGTACTTGGTGCTATGTTAGGTCGTTCACCTTGTTGCATTGCATAGTTAGGTCGTACGCGACCTAAGAACATGTTAGGTCGTTCCTCCAACTTAAAAGCCTTGTTAGGTCGTATGCGACCTAACACTTCACCGAATTGGACTGTGCAACCACTCTTCTCAGCATCACTCACTCCCCCCTTTAACTCCTTAGGTCGTAAGCGACCTACACACTCCTTAGGTCGTGAGCGACCTAGACCCTTAGCTTTCTGCACTGCATCATCCTCCCCAGGTTGAGGAAAATTCGACCTCGAATTTGCACTTTCTGCATCCATCACAACAAACTCATCCCTATGATATGGTACGAGATGCTTAACATTGAATACGTCTGACGTGTACACATCATCTGGCAGCTTCAGTTTATAAGCATTTTCATTGATTTTCTTTAAAATTTCAACTGGTCCAATCTTTCGTGCTTTCAATTTATTATACGTTCCCACCGGAAAACGATCTTTCGTCAATATTGCATAAACCAAATCTCCTTCATTAAACTCAACATTTCGTCGTTTCAAATCTGCAGACTGCTTATACTTCTTATTTGCTTTCTCTAATCGTTCTTGAACGATTTTATGACACTCTGTCAACCCTTCAACAAAATCAGCAGCTTTCTTAACTGTTCCCTTTGGATGTGGTATCACCGTTAAATCTAACGGTCCTTTCGGTAAGCTCGAATAGACAATCTGGAATGGACTGAACCCAGTACTTCGATTCACAACATGATTATGAGCAAATTCTGCCTGGCATAACTTCACATCCCAACTCCTCAGATTATCTTGAACAAGACACCTCAACAAGTTTCCCAATGATCTGTTAACCACCTCAGTCTGTCCATCCGTTTGCGGATGATAAGCACTACTAAACTTCAGCTTTGTTCCCACCATTTTCCACAAACTCAACCAAAAGTGACTCAAAAATCGAGTATCTCTATCCGACACAATAGATTCTGGCAATCCATGGAGTCGATAGATCTCCCTGAAAAACAATTGAGCAACATGAACCGCATCTGCCGCCTTCTTGCAAGCAATGAAATGTGCCATTTTCGAAAATCTGTCAACCACCACATATATGGAATCATTACCACGCTGCGTTCTCGGCAACCCCAACACAAAGTCCATACTCACATCAACCCATGGTTTAGTGGGTACTGGTAACGGCATATATAAACCCGCATTAGTCGCAGTTCCTTTCGACACTTGACAGATATGACATCTCTCAACAAACCTCTCCACTTCTTTCCTCATCGATGGCCAAAAATAGGATTGTGAAATCAACTGTAAGGTACGGTCTCTTCCAACATGTCCTTCTTCGTGTAACTCCTTGATAATCTTCATTCTCAGACTACCCTCCGGTATGCACAATCGACTTCCTTTAAAAAGAAAACCATCTACCATCACAAACTCATCCGTCTTTCCCTCCTGAACTTTATCAACAAACTTCACGAAGTAAGGATCTTCAACAAATAATTCCGGCAACATTTCAAACCCTGTTACTTCAACTCTTAGCGTAGTCAACAAATGACTCCTCCTACTCAAAGCATCAGCTACACGATTTGTCACCCCTGACTTGTGTTTAACAACAAAAGTAAACTGTTGCAGATATGCAATCCACGATGCATGTCTCGCAGAAATCTTGTCTTGCCCTTGCAAATGCTTCAATGCTTCATGATCAGTATAAAGAACAAACTCCTTCTGAAATAGATAGTGTCTCCAGTGTTTAATAGATTGCACAACAGCATAAAACTCCACATCATATGTACTGTATCGCATCTTTGCTCCGGACAACTTCTCACTGAAATATGCAATAGGACGCCCCTTCTGACTCAACACCCCTCCAATCCCAACCTTGGATGCATCAGTATGTAGTTCAAACACCAACTGAAAATCAGGTAGCACTAGAATTGGTGCAGAGGTCAAAAGATCTTTGATTCGTTCAAAAGCAACCTCGGCTTCCTCCGTCCATGCAAACTGTTTACCTTTCATGCAATCTGTAACAGGCGCCATCACACTACTAAAGTGTGGAATAAACCTTCGATAAAATGAAGCCAACCCATAAAAACTACGAACTTCCGTTATTGTCTTGGGCTGCGGCCAATCTCGAATCGCTTCAACTTTACTTTGGTCAACCTGTATCCCTTTCTCTGAAACAACATACCCCAGAAATAACACGCTATGCATCATGAACACGCATTTCTTTGTTGCAGCATAGAATTGTTCTTGTCGCAATACCATTAGCACTTCTCTAAGATGGTTCAAATGTTCCTCTGGACTCCCACTGTAAATCAGAATATCATCAAAATACACCACCACAAATTTCCCAATGAACGGTCGAAAAATCTGATTCATCACTCTCATAAAAGTACTTGGTGCATTGGATAAACCAAATGGCATAACCAACCATTCGTATAGACCCTCTCTGGTTTTAAAAACAGTCTTCCACTCATCTCCTGGTCTGATACGAATTTGATGATATCCGCTCTTCAAATCAATCTTAGAAAAGATAGTAGCTCCGCTTATTTGATCTAACAAGTCATCCAACCTCGGCATTGGAAATCTATATCTCACAGTAATCTTATTTAATGCTCGACTGTCAGTGCACATCCTCCATGTCCCATCCTTCTTGGGTACCAATAAAGCTGGTACAGCACAAGGACTCAGACTCTCCTGCACACGCCCCTGCTCAAGCAATTCCTCTACCTGCCTCCGCAATTCTCCATGTTCCTTCGGACTCATTCGATAATGTGGTCGGTGTGGCAATACAGCACCTGGAACAAGATCTATCTGATGTTGTATGTCCCTCAACGGTGGTAACTCCGTTGGTAACTCCTCTGGAAATACATCATCAAATTCTTTCAAGATTGGTTTAACTTCTTCAGGAATTTCAACTTCTTCACTGCTCTCACGCCCAATCAACAAGAATACTTCTGGTCCTTCCTCAACCTCCTTAACAAACTCTTTCAAAGATAATAAAGTTTTCAGCTCTTCGATTTCTTCTGACTTACTTTCTTCTTGTGATCTCTTCTTCGGAACTAAAATAATCTTCGTGCCTTTAAACATAAAACTGTAGCTATTGGTCCGACCGTCATGTAGTACTGCTCGATCATACTGCCATGGTCTTCCCAATAATAAATGACAAACATCCATCTCTACTACATCACACCATATTTCATCTTTGTATTTCTTCCCAATAGAGAATGGTACACGAACTCGTCTATCCACTTTCACTTCTCCTCCTTTTCTCAACCATGCTAACTTGTATGGACTCGGATGTTTCTCTGTCTTTAATTTCAACTTCGTCACAGCTTCGGTCGAAATAATATTATCACAGCTTCCTGCGTCGATCACAAACTTACACACCTTCCCCAGAATAGTACATGTTGACTGAAAGATATTACTCCTCAACCAACTAGCTTCCTCCTGCTTCGGTGTTAAACACGATCTTCTCAGCATTAGGTTACAACCTTCATCTCCCGACGCAATATCCTGCTCGTCCTCCTCAACTGGATTATAACCGTCTCCATCAACATCCTCATCGTCAATTTCTGCAATCATGGTTCTCTTCTTTGGCTTTGGACACTCACTGCTTTTATGACCCAATTCCTGACAATTGTAACATTTGAAACCATTGTTAACCTTTGCCTTCTCAGCCTCCTTCACCACTGGTCTACTGATAGGTTTAGAAACATTAGAACTTCCTCCAACACCCTTCGCTTGATTGTTAGCATTGGTAAACACACCACTTCCTCGTCTCCCTTGTTTTTCCCAAGCCAACGCTTTCTGATGTGCTTCCGCTACAGATCTTGGATCGAACATATTGACCATATCCTGAATCTGCATTCTCAATCCTCCAATGAACCTAGATGTCAGCTGCTCTTCTGTTTTCATAATATCATTCCTTGCAATGAGTTGATAAAATTCATCAGCATAGTCATTCACAGACTTCGTTCCTTGTCTCAAGTTCTGCAACCTCTGATACATAAGCGATTGATAATTATAAGGTAAGAATGTCGCTTTCATCAATTTCTTCATCTTTTCCCAAGATTCAATCTTTGACTTCCCCATACGTTCACGTGTAAGCTTGGTTTGCTGCCACCATGCCAAAGCTCTACCCCTCAGCCTCGTAGCAACCAACTTCACTCTACGATGTTCTGGTACTTCTTTGAAGTCAAAAATCTCCTCAACATTAGCTACCCAATCTAGAAACTCCTCCGCTTGCATACCACCCTTGAATTTAGGAATTTCTGTCTTCATCCCCGATTCCCACTTGTGATCATACTCAGAATAGTTTCTTCCTTGACCTCTTCCTTGAATACTACCACCATCATACTCCTCTTCAAAATCAGATGCATAACGATGTCGATTCTGACCACCAACATCTCTACTACCATTACGCCTTCCACCATCATCCCTTCTATCAACATTCCTCCGTTCGCGATCATTCACGTTCCTCCCACGTCCTTGATCATTTTCAATACTTCGGTCTCGATTAGAATGTGGCGAGACTCTACTACCCCCATGGTTAGATTCTGGTGAAACCCTTCTCCGATTTTGATTCATCTCCGTCATAAGCTTCTCTAATCGGCCAATTCCTTCATTAAGCTTCTCACTAAAATTCTCATTGATTCTTTGCTCCATCTCATCAGCCTCTTCTCTTCGATATAAAGCTTCTACGTTTTGGTGGCGATTAGCTCTTCTTGGCGGCATACTTGAAAACTTCACAAATTCTAACACTTTTCGGATTTTGATCCAAATGAAACGGATCGAAAACTTCCACATTGTAGCAAATCGCGATGAACACGATGGACAAAGTTTCGGCCTCCAATGCAAATCCGAACTTCAATCTTTAAACAAATGCGAACAACTTCTTCCTCTCGGCCGTGTCCAAACACTTCAAACTCGGCTTCTCTTCAACTTCAAATTGACTAAGGCTCCAAGTCTCTATCTAGCTATGATTGGCTAGAACAAGCTCTGATACCAAAAACTGACGCAGCGGATAATTCAAAACAAGATAATACGATGAAAGTAGCAGTCGATGGATTGATGAATGCTGAATTGCCCGAATTCGTTGATCCGAAGATACCGAACTCTAGCTATCTCGAACTCGTTGATCGCGCACGATACCGGGTTCAAAGATCTTCAATTCTTCAAGCGTTGATCAAGCGCACTTGATTCCGCGAATCGGCTTCTACAATCGTTGAATCGAGCGCACTCGATTATCCGAAAGAGGAGATAGGAGATTACACTCAACTACCAATTTGGAATGAAAGCACAAAGCAATCAAAGAGAATTTTATTCAAAAATCAACAACCTTTACAAATGACCATACATGCCTATTTATAGGCTACAACTCACTCAGTTCAGAAAACTTCACAACTCCTAGGTCGGAAACGACCTATGTACAACACAGCGACTTATCACATTAAAATACAACACAACGACCTAAAAACAAACAGGCTTAAAGATAAACGACTCACTTAGGTCGGTAACGACCTAATTACATTATTCAATCGACTTAATCAAATGAACGGTATCTGATAAAGCGGCATAACAATCTACGGCTACAATCTTCCGCAACTTAAGACCCTACAGCATTCCAGATCAGCGAGTTAAGGAAATCCATGGTATCCAGAGCTTTGCGACCTAAGAATGAACGGCATCCCTTCGTTTGCGACCTAACAGAAGCGGCTTCAGAACTTGTTTGCGACCTAAGTCTCCGCGACCTAAGACTTTGCGACCTAAGCCTTCGCGACCTAAGACTTTGCGACCTAGGCCTTCGCGACCTAAGACTTTGCGACCTTAAGCCTTTGCGACCTAAGACTTTGCGACCTAAGCCTTCGCGACCTAAGACTTTGCGACCTAAGCCTTCGCGACCTAGCTTAGCTCGTTTCGTTTCCCTGCGACCTAAAAGCATATTAGGTCGTTCCAGCGACCTATCTCCTTGTTTTAGCTCGCCATCCACTAACCCGTTAGGTCGTAGCTCTGTACTTGGTGCTATGTTAGGTCGTTCACCTTGTTGCATTGCATAGTTAGGTCGTACGCGACCTAAGAACATGTTAGGTCGTTCCTCCAACTTAAAAGCCTTGTTAGGTCGTATGCGACCTAACACTTCACCGAATTGGACTGTGCAACCACTCTTCTCAGCATCACTCACTCCCCCCTTTAACTCCTTAGGTCGTAAGCGACCTACACACTCCTTAGGTCGTGAGCGACCTAGACCCTTAGCTTTCTGCACTGCATCAAGAAGCAATTTTGGTCTCCGAAGAGAAGCAATTTTGGTCTCCGAAGAGAAGCAATTTTTGGTCTCCGAAGAGAAGCAATTTTGGCATTTCATCTCTGGTGAAGTGGGTCTCCGAAGAGAAGCATTTTGCACTTCTACACGGGTGAAATGTGCCTTCGAAAAGGGCTTTTTTAGCATTTCATCACTGGTGAAGTGGGTCTCCGAAGAGAAGCATTTTGCACTTCTACACGGGTGAAATGTGCCTCCGAAAAGGGCTTTTTAGCATTTCATCACTGGTGAAGTGGGTCTCCGAAGAGAAGCATTTTGCACTTCTACACGGGTGAAATGTGCCTCCGAAAAGGGCTTTTGCCTCCGAAGAGGTCTTGAAATTGCCTGGAAGTTGCTTTCTCATGGTTGAGTGGATCCACGGGGCGGACGCAAGTTGCTTGATTGGATGTTCGTTTGCACAAACGATCGCAATGAATTAACAAGGGCCCTGTTCCTTCAGCTTGGGAAGGTGCCCCTCCGGTGGTTCCACCAATCTTGTTATTGAGAGAAGCACTTTCATTTATTGGCGTGCCTCGTTAGAGGGCTTTGTTGACCTTTGGGAAGGAGTATCGGTTGGTTGGTGTGCCAGGAAGGTTGCTTCTCATGGGCGAGTAGATCCATGGGACGGACGCAAGCTGCCTGATCGGATGCATCACGATCAGTTAGCAAGGGCCCTGTTCCTTCTGCTTGGGAAGGTGTCCCTTCGGTGGTTCTACCGGACCTTTTATTGAGGAGCAAAATTCCTTTTGGTTGCTTTCGTGCTTGCTTGGCCATGTTCTCCCACCATCTGCCCATTAGCGATCTTTTATTATCATTTCCAAGCGTATCTTCGTTCCTTTTGTAAGTAAATTGCCTCATCCGAAGAAGTGGACTTCACTGTTGAATAACTTCATGGGACAAACGCGAGTTACCTAGCTGGATGTCTGTTCATATTGACAATCACAACCGTTTAACGAAGGCCTGCCCCAGTGAAGTTGCCAACTTTTTATGTGAGGTTCTTCTTGTATAGGATTTGAATATGGAATTTTTTGTTGCTTGGTATTTGCTTTAATAAATGATTTGTAAGGCTCGCTTAGCTTTGCGATGAGTGAGCTTTGCTTTAGTGACCTGCAATATTAGATCGACATTTTAGCAATACATTTAGAGTATTTACACATCGAAATATAACAGGCATTTTATAATAGAAAACACAGAATGCATAGTTTTTCATTATTCAGTCACACTGATTTCTCAGCGGTTTACAACGCAGAAGTCACACATCCATCATCATTTTTTACAAATTTAAGCAACGCTGTTAAGCAAAAAATGGATGCTAGTTATTGTTGTTTCAGAATCTCCAAGCTGGATTTTCCATTTGCACTAGATTTGCAGCTTCGGATTTACATGCCAGAGAAAGTGAAAGATGCCCCAGTTGCAGTTTTGTGGACAATTAACAGTCGTCCCAACTTCTGCCTACTGGGTGTGGACCTCCTGTGACAACATTAATGACAAGCTTTTCTGAATCTTGCGCTGCAGTGTTGTGGTGAGAATCGGATTGATGGGTAGGGCGTTGTTGATCCCGAGTGGATGAAGTTGGATCGACTCCACTTCTCTTAACGTATTGTTGGAGTTTACCCTGCTCCAGCAATTCTTCAATCACATTCTTTAATTGGCGACATTGGTCAGTGTCATGGCCAGGTTGATTGTGAAATTGGCAGAATTTTCCATTACGCTTTGCACCTCTCGTCATCTCAGGTGGCTTAGGATACCTGACAACGTCCTTTGTTGCAAAAAAGATATTTCTTGGTGTATCAGTTAAAGGAGTATAATCCGAAGGATTAAAGCGGCGAGGTTTCTTTTCATTTCCCTGGCTCTTTCCTCCTTCATTCTCCCTTTTCTGACTTTCAGATTCTCTTTTATTAGATAGGACATTGTTATTATTAGTTTGGGCAGCAACCACTTTCGATGTCGTAGAAAGGCTTTCAAGGCGAATGAACTCGTCGGCCTTTTTATAAAATTTATCAAGTGAGTTCGGTTCTTTCATCTTTAGCCATATTCCAAATTTACTCGATTTATCAATGGCTCGCATCAAATAAGTCAGGATCATGCGTGGTTCCGCATTTTCTACTTCGGCTAAAGCTATATTGAAACGGCTCAAGAAAGATTTGATTGATTCTCCGGGCGCTTGTTCAAGGTTAGACAGCGACATTATATCCTTAGCTTTTGAAGCATACAATCTGAACTGTTCTTTAAACTTTTGCGTTAAGTCGGAGAACTTTTCTACAGACCGAACTGGAAGCTTTGTGAACCAAAGTAAGGCCACACCTTCCAGGTATACTGGAAAGTATCGACACTTTCTCGTCTGATGCTCTTGCACCGGTCATATGCCAATCGTATTTGTATAGGAAATGATTAGGGTCACTGGTTCCCCTATAGGCTTGGATAGTAGGAGGTGCAAATTTCCTTGGAAATTCCGCTCTCAGGATCCTTTCAGTAAACGGAGTTCTACTTGGTGCAAATCCCCAGTCGTTCTCATCCTCTTCCCTTTGCATGCTCTCTTTCATGATGCGGCTAACCATTTCGGACAGGTATTCTTTATTGTTCAAAGACACCTCCGGGCAAGCATCAGTTTTTCCCTCGGAAGTTTGCCTGGGCATATGTTCATGACAAGTTGGTTGCGGCATAGAACCATCAGCTTGGAAAGGTGGCATTTCAGGAAGAGTAGTTTGATGGTTTTTTGGTTGACGATTTGCCCCGAGCAGAGAAGTTAATCTATCCATCATCAAAGCATTTTGGGTTTCAATCTGTTGGTATAATCCCGAAACTGCATCGTCCAATTCAGCCCTGGTGACTCCAAAGGTAGGAGTCGCTTGGTTTGTTGTTGGGGAAGCGGAAGTCCCTTCGTGAGCATTTCCGGATCTGATAGGTCTACCTCTTCTTCCAGGAGCCATTATTTCGGATCTGGTTTTTAAGAGAGGCTCTTTTTATGAATCTTTGCGAAGCAACGGTGGATGATCGCTTGAGTTCAACTCTCAGTGAAAGCACCAAAATGTTAACGCTAAAAAGCGAACGCTAACACCCGGTGTGTGTAATAGAATTGTGAAAGCACCACCCGTTGGTACGGGAATAGAATATAAGCTGAAAATAGCAGAAAAGCAGTAAATGAACAACAGGTTTATAGTGGTTCGGCCCGTAATTGAGCCTACGTCCACTTTATAATCTTTTATTGCTGATTCGGTTACAATTTGATACAAAATCCTTCAAAATACAATACAACTTGATCACGAAAGCACTCTTGACTACTAGCTCAATCTTTGATGATGAAACTCGACGAATCCGTGTTGGATGTAAGGAGCTCTTCTCGAAGATTGTTGTAGCCTCTCGAATGCTTGAAGATCTTTGATTGTTGAATGAATGGAGACTTCGACAGAGTAACGACGCTTGAAGAAATGAATGGCCAAAAGTCCCCTTTATGTTGGAAGTGGTGGGGTATTTATAGGAGCTGATTTGGACTCTGGAAATCTTCCTAAGTCCTAAGTCGTAGCCGACTTAGGGTAGGTCGGTGACGAGTTAAGGGATTGGGTTAGGTCGGTGACGAGTTAAGGGATTGGGTTAGGTCGGTGACGAGTTAAGGGATTGGGTTGTTCTGGGCTCATCCTGTGGCTTTGTCTTCGACAAGTGTTAAGTCGTAGCCGACTTATCAGAGGTAGTATAAGCATGGGCTCTGGACTTTAACCTCGTAGCCTTTAAGTCGTAAGACCCTTAAGTCGTAAGACCTTAACTCGTAAGACGTTAACTCGCTAAGTCGTTAAGTCGGAACCCCCTTTCTTTAAGTTGTAGATAGCTTAACTCGTTGAGTCGTTAGGACCATGAGTCATAGGCTGTGAAGCTCTTAAGTCGTACACCCACTAGGTCGTAAACTGTTAAGTCGTATACTTCCTAAGTCTTTAGGAACTGGAGCTATAAGTCGTGAACGATTTAAGCTAAGTTGTAACTCATTAGGTCGGAACCTTCTTAAGTCGTAGTCTTTAGGTCGCAACACTTCTAGGTCGCGAAGTCTTTAGGTCGCGACATTGCTAGGTCGCGAAGTCTTTAGGTCGCAACACTGCTAGGTCGCGAAGTCTTTAGGTCGCAACACTGCTAGGTCGCGAAGTCTTTAGGTCGCAACACTGCTAGGTCGCGAAGTTACCTTCAGCAGTTAGGTCGGAGACTCTCTTAGGTCGTAGCTCCCTAACCCGGTAGGTCGTAAGTCGTTCAAGCCGTAGATTCTCTTTCAACAGCTAAGTCGTAAGTCGTTGAGTACACAGGTTTTAGGATTTTTAACTTGTTGGCTTCTTATAAGTCGTGGCATAATCTGAGTCGTTCATTTCTTAACTCGTATGTCGTTGCTAAAAGGGAGTTAACACTTAGCCATAGTTTATTGTCAGTAATCTACATTGTATGCAATCATAACAAAAGGAGAATTTTGTTTGTATCTTCTTTTATAGGGTTAGCCTTCATTATCAATCTTGTGATTCTTTTCTTTGTGAAAGCAATAAGATCTCCCTCTCAAAAGTGAATGTACGTTATCTTCTTGTGATAGTGTAACCACTATAAATTTTGGAGTATTTTCTTTTCACTTTATTACATTCATACACTACAAGAATAACATCAAATTCCGACGGCAGATAGCCGTCGGCAGCCTTTGATAACCGATAGAATAACCGTAGAAATAGCGTACACGCTTCCCAACTCTTTTCGATGGAATCGACCACGGCTTTCCGATGGATTCTTACGGCTATTAGCGACGGTTTTCCGACGGTTGACGGTGTACACGTGACCACGAAGCTTACCAATATTCTGTCTATAGTCGTCGCTATCCATCGAAATATTTTGACCAGATAGCCGTAAGAAGTCGTCGGTAATCTAGGTGTTTTTTCCCCTTCCCATCAGCCATTTGATTCTCATACAATCCATATACATCAATATATATCACAGCTCTATTTCACACATACACACACACACATAAGCTAAAATCACATATTATACCAACAACAAATCAAGCTCAAACAATCCAACAAACATCCAACATCTCCACAAAATGTACCAAGCATATCCAATCAACATCACATATCCAACATCTCCACAAAATGTCTCAAGCATACCCAAATCAACATAAAACATCCAACCTCTCATCAACATATATCAAACATAACAAAACACATCATACTCACCATCTCGAAGTGCGTATATAGAATGTCCAAACACAAAATAGCGTACCTATCAAGACTCGTCCTTGCCTTCCGGATGTACTTGATGACGAAGGGAATGTCTCATGCTGCTGCACATACTCTGCCAAGTGCTGGTTCAGCTGTGCTATCTCCACAGCACGAAGGCGGTTTTGCTCCTATAGTTGTGCAACCATGGCTCTCGGTTCTACAATCTCTGCTTAGTCCTGAGCTTTTTGGTACACTTTCTGGGAGGTCCTAGCCTACGAATAGAAATAAGTTATTATAAAAAATGTAACTTTTGTAAAAATTGTGCAACTTTTATAAGGTAATTTATTTTTATAAATTACCGCTTGGTTCCCAAAACCAAAACGCCTACATCGCGATGTCGGTTCCATAATAGAGTAAAAAATAGCATCCTCCTCATCACGTTGGTTTATTTTCTACCGTGTTAGTCGATCATCTTACTTCCCATTACAAACACAATAGCAATTACATTTCATAAATCATTTCATTTTAAATGTGTCATCAAAATTTTGACAGCACTTCTCCCATGTTCCTGTATCGTATACAAATGCGTGACACAGGGAACAAAAAGGAAGCGCTACCGTCGAAATTTTATGAATTGTTTAAAATGAAATAATTTACAAAATGTAATTACATCATTGTGTTTGTAACTTGTCCAATATAGAGAAAAATCCGACAAATATTGTATCAGATGAATATAGATGTCCATTTTGTGGCAAAAACGAATATCCATATAACGATCATATACAATACCTGTCAGACGGGGCCTAAAACTCTCTAAGGGATTTATAAAAAATAAAGCATTAATTACTGTGTTCGACATTTTAGAAAACACATACACTAATGCACATCTACCCTAATTAATCCAAGCTAGCTCTAATGCGCATATGCACTAATTAATCAACATATATACACTAACATACACTAAACAAATTAATGTTTTCGACATTTAGATCATAATAACTATAATTAGCATTCAATGAGGTATATTAAACAATCAATGTATTATAAACAACTAAATTAACAAATTAACCCTAATTTAATAAGTCAAAATTAATTAAGGTTTAAGAACAAAACCTAATTAGAGATTGATGAAGGGCCTAGGCTTGTCAAGAGTGGAGAATGATGAAGTTGGAGATGATCGGGGAGGCATGGGGGCTGGTTGACAACGGGGAGGAGGTGATGGAGTTAGGGATTTGGTGAATTTGGGGGAAGGAGATAATGAATCGAGTCTCGGCTTGCCGGCTGTATATACGCTTATTTCCGATGGCTTTCGACGCTCGTCGACAGCATATTTATGTTGGTTTTTGACGGTTTTCCATGACTACTATATTTTATTTACGTAAAAGTTACGAAGATCATTAGCCGTCGGTAGCCATCAGAAATATCTGTCGTCGGTCGTCGGAAGTTTCCGTCGCTATTTACGGCCTGGTATTAGAGCTATTTGGCTGGTTATTAGAAGATGGCAGGTAGTACGATAAGAGATTAAGGCACCTCAGTTGAAGCATGACCATATGTTAGAAGATCTTATGTGGTATCATGATTTTAGTTGGCTATAAAGAAATCGAACGGAGAAAGTGATTTCAAGAAGTGACGATGGAGGATGAAGTTGTTCTAAGAAGAAATATGGATCATCAGGTGGTATTTAATACCGAGAAGTTTTTTGTTGATATTTCAATAGTGGAGAAGGAGGAGATGGAAGTTTAAGCTTTTACTACTCTACAGTTTGCAATGGAAGAGAATGTTATCCCAGAGTTTAGTAGTGAAATCGCAGCTAAAGGAATTTGGGTCAAGCTTGAAAATCTCAAATTGAAAAAGTCACTCACAAATTGTCTAATTTTGCTGAAGACATTTTCCACAATGAAGATGAGAGAGGGCACTTCGGTAAAGATGCACCTTAGGCTCCATTATAATCTTTTGATAAAGACGATTACAATGGATTTGAAGGTAGATGAAGAGCAGGAGAAAATGGTTCTTTTGTATTCTCTCCCAGAAAAGTTTTGGTAAAAGTTGGATATATGGAAGAGATATTGTAACATTGGAAACTGTGAAGCCATGTCTTATATCTGAAGACTTGAGGGATCAAATGATGGAGATGATCGAAGGTAGAAGTGATAGAGTTAGGGGTGTGCCTTAGGCGTAATTATGTAATTTGTTACATACATGTAACTCGATAACCAATCTTGTTCGAAATAAAAGGCATTTTCTTTCTATTATATACTAGATATAATATGTTATATTAATTCATTAATTTAATTAAAAGTACATTTAATATAAAATCCATTAATGATATGTTTTGTGATAGTAGTCACAATATGTTGTAACCATGAGTGATTTATCACAATGAAATAACAATACCATTTTAAATATTCCTAGTCAAGGTGTATCAAGACTGGATATCGATGCATTCGTAGAGACTATAGTATGTAACACTCTCCAAATGTTTGGGTAGTGTATTACTCATGAATGTTAAGGGCACCAAGGGGTTACATACTGATAGTTATTGGATAACTATGAATGACTCACTCGATAATTTCCTATTGATTAATTAAACATAAAATATTGATGTGACAAAATTACACAGTTCCCTTAACTTGAAAATACTACTGATCTTCAATGTGGAAGCTCTACTTTGATTATTGATAAATGACATGGCGTCCATCGAACGACTATAGTTGGGTCGAGTGGAAGCATTGGAATTGAAACACTATATGAGAGAGGAATCGTCTTCTCAATTATAAGAGGTTAGCATTACGGTCAATTGAAGTCAACTCAAAGTCAGAGTCTCTGGCCAAAGTATTTCACTTAATATAATTTTTATTATTGAACCAAGGACTTTGTGTTTGGATTATAAAGTTGAATATGGATGTTATTAAATTTTGACCATTACCGAATTTCATAATTCCAAAGTGACATAGTTTTAACGAAGAGAATTGGTGTAAATAATAGTCACAATTGGATATGCCCATATGGGGCATGCAAATTTCGATCAAAATAGCTTGGGTAGGCGAGCCAAATGTTGGCAAAAGAGGGAGACTTTTGAATGGTTTAAAAGAGTGGAATTGGTAAGAGAGAGATAAGGATAAGATTCAATTTTCTCTTCATTTGACTTCCTATTTATATGCCACTCTCTACACCATTCTTTTTGATACTTTTTCTCTCTTCTTACCCTGCAAATTTCAACCAGCAGACCCCATTTAAATTCAAAAGAAATCCATGCTCAAACCACATCAAAATTCTTCGATTCGATCGTCGGTGGTAAATCAGTTCGGGAGCCAACAACTCTAGAACTTAAAATTTAATTCAAGGAGCCATTTCATTATTTTAAGGTGAGATCTTTAGGACTTGGTGAAAGGTATTCAACATGTTTACTAATTTAACTAATATTATTATCTATTATTGTAATATATTATAGGTTATGGATTATATTACGAATTTAGTGTATCGATGTTCAGTCACATATTAGATGGTTGAATATACTAGTGCATCTACATATATGTTAAGTAAAAAAATTGTGTAGATACTAGCACTAATCTCACAGCCTAAAATAAAAAAAATCATTTTTTCAATTGAGTAATTATAGATATGATATTATTAATTAATATATTATATCTTAAAGATAAAAATCATATAATAAACATTTTAAATTTTATAAAATTTTGTTTTTGTACAATATTAATTCAACAACAATGAATGTTTAATTTTAATATATTTTATATTTTATTAATGATATAACTATTTATTTAACAAGAAATTGATTATGTGTGTGTGTGTATATATATATATATAATTATAAAATTTTACGAATAAAAATATTACATAATATTTAGATATTCGAAATGATTTTTTTATAATTTTAACTAATTTAATTAAAATGGTTTTAAATTATTTTATAATTGTTTAATTATAAAATCATTTTAAACTCCAAAAAGACAAAAAGATAAAAAAAATTAAATTTCTGCTGTGAGCTTAATGTCAGGAGTTATTAAAGAAAATTTACTTATATATATGTTTATTTTTTTACTTTTGTGCATGTGTGTGTATTTATAAATATTTGAAATTAAATATTAAAAAAGAGTTTTTTTTACGTAACTTTGCAGCAACAATTCAAAAACAAAATAATTATTTTATATTACTTATTAAATGATTTGCTACTCAATACAAATAAACATTTCTTCAAATATTTTTTTAAATATTATGTATAAATTATTATAATTATTATTTCTACATATTTGTGTATAGAGTTATATATGATTATATTTTACATAAATATAATTTTATATAAATATATATTGAATTTTCAATGCATATATATATATATATATTCATTTAAACAGCACATTGAATACTAGAAGGGCTAACATCTCTATTGCAGTATAAATTCCAACACTTATATACGGATATGTCAAACCATGCACACTTTATTATATTTCACATGCACGTAAACACATGTGTGTGTATACACATATTCAAACATAAAACAAAATAATATAAAGTAAAATTTTCTTTATAAAATTAAATTAAATAACGATTTTATTTAAAAGAAATTTAGAAAAGTGCTAAATGAATTAGATTTCATAGGCCCAATAAAGATCCACAATGGTAACAATAAATTGAAATTCACTCATTCTTCCACTACGGGCTGACCCAGTTCCAACAATGATATCAGAGTCAACTAGCCTATGTGGGTAAAATTAGTCATATTAGGACTAAGTAATTAAGCTTACAACCCAGTTAGTATGGTGTCTAAGAAAGATAGTATTTATGATGCATTGTTGAGTAATCAAGCACCATGTCCTACCTAGTTACCGGCCTGGCCCGAACAGTTATGTGATCCCAAAGATCGCCTCAAATAGAAAAGGTCCAAATTTGAATTGGGCCTTGGGCTGATTTCAAAATTGTTTTGAAATTAAAACAGAAGTATTAAATTTAAAATAAGAAAAATATTTTAAATGTTATAATACAAATTTTCAAATTGTTTTGAAAATTAAAATAAAAGTTTTAAATCTAAAAGTTATTCAATATAAAACACACATATTTTAAAAGTTATAATATAATTTTTCAGAATGTTTGAAAATGTTAAAAAATTAATTTCAAAAATATTATTTATTAATAAAATTAATAAATAAATGAATTAATTAATTAAATAAGCTAATTAGATAATATATATACATGTATAATATATAATGATATATATTATGTTGTCTTAAATTGTTTTAGACAATATGAGTATATATGTGCTTATAAATGAATTTTTGAAATGAATAAAATTTAGTTAAAATTGTTTAATTAAAAGTTAATTAAAAAATTAAAATACATATATATATATATATGATATATTTGTATTGCTATAAAAGTGATAGTATATATATTTGATATAATATGTTATAATTGAATAATATAATAATTAATTAAAGTGTTAATTAGTTAAATTAATTAAATAAGATTTAATTAATATAATATTACACACAAGACTATTATAAAAGTAAATCAAATTATAAAAGTTATATAATAAAACTTATATAATATAAATGTATAATAAAATGTGGAACAATAAGAAACCCAAAATAAACTCAAGGGATAAATACATACGTATAGTACATATACCATGATTTTTGATGTGTTTGACACTTGAATCACGAAGGTATATCATAAGAATACATTTTTCCATAAGTCAATATCACTCAATTAAATATTTAATATAAAGTTGTCCTCTACCATTTATATTTTAATAGAGTACTTGCATGCTCCTTATGTGTTAAACTATCCTCAATTTAGGGATGTTATGCATAGTACTATCAATATATAGACTAGACGAGGTAAGATACTTACACTTATTTGTTGAGCTTTCCACAAGGTATGTATAGTATATTTAGGCCGTCGCGAAATAGTGGGTACGAGTGAATAATATCTCTTTATTTGTTGAGCTTTCCTCAAGGTAAATATGAGATTAGGAAAGAATCACAAGGTTAGGAGTTTTATGTAATACCATCTGTAACGAATTGGGAATTTTGACCCTTGGAAATCGATACTAATACGTGCATTGAATGCCGAGCAATCGAATTTCGGAAAATCCGAATGTTAGGGAAAAGAAGAAGAAAGGAAGAAAGAAGAAAGAAGAAGAGAAGATAAACTAAAAAACAACACAGAATCTCACAATCGCAGCAGAACAATATATAATATAATATCAATGAGCTTTACAAAAGAGAAACTGTTATATGTTAGTCCATGAGTTGATGGTTTTGATGACAACAACCTTAGAATAAGATTATAAAATATAAAATTATACTAACATTATAGTTTAGATATATATGTATATGCAGGATTTAACCATGCATGTATCAAGAATGGAGACTGTACAGTATAGAGATTCAAGATATCAAGATTGAAGACTCATGAGTATCAAGAATATCAAGAGTTCAAGATTTCAAGATAAGTATTGAGTCTAGAATTATGTTAAAACTTCATAATAGCACTGAAATCTTCACTCCATTTTTCTTTTGGGATGGAACCCATTTCTACCTTTTTAGTGGCTTACAAACCCACGACAAGTAGCTTACAAACCTACGACAAGTGGCTTACAAACCCACGAACATCCTGGTTTTGTACAAGGTCTCGAGTCCTGACATGATGAGATATTCTGCAGGAAGAAGCTTGCAAAACTACTTCAAAATGTTTTTCAAAACAACTTCGGAATGATTTTCAAAATTTCTTTTCAAAATGTTTTAGCCTTAAAAATTATTTTTTCAAATGATTTTCAAAAAAGATGTTTTAGCCTTAAATATTCTTGTTTTTAAACTTCATTTGTTTTAAACTATCTTTTAATTATAATATATTTATACTTAGATTTAAATATAAAATTATATATATATTGTTCTCTATATTTATCTATGTATTTTATCAATAGTCAAGTATATTTATAAAGTTTAAAATAGTTTTAATATAAGATAAAGGCTATTTTCAAAGAAAATCAAAACATCAAATTTTCCTTTGGGACGTCGACATGCCTTAGTACCTGATGCAGTGCAGAAAGCTAAGGGTCTAGGTCGCTCACGACCTAAGGAGTGTGTAGGTCGCTTACGACCTAAGGAGTTAAAGGGGGGAGTGAGTGATGCTGAGAAGAGTGGTTGCACAGTCCAATTCGGTGAAGTGTTAGGTCGCATACGACCTAACAAGGCTTTTAAGTTGGAGGAACGACCTAACATGTTCTTAGGTCGCGTACGACCTAACTATGCAATGCAACAAGGTGAACGACCTAACATAGCACCAAGTACAGAGCTACGACCTAACGGGTTAGTGGATGGCGAGCTAAAACAAGGAGATAGGTCGCTGGAACGACCTAATATGCTTTTAGGTCGCAGGGAAACGAAACGAGCTAAGCTAGGTCGCGAAGGCTTAGGTCGCAAAGTCTTAGGTCGCGAAGGCTTAGGTCGCAAAGTCTTAGGTCGCAAAGGCTTAAGGTCGCAAAGTCTTAGGTCGCGAAGGCCTAGGTCGCAAAGTCTTAGGTCGCGAAGGCTTAGGTCGCAAAGTCTTAGGTCGCGGAGACTTAGGTCGCAAACAAGTTCTGAAGCCGCTTCTGTTAGGTCGCAAACGAAGGGATGCCGTTCATTCTTAGGTCGCAAAGCTCTGGATACCATGGATTTCCTTAACTCGCTGATCTGGAATGCTGTAGGGTCTTAAGTTGCGGAAGATTGTAGCCGTAGATTGTTATGCCGCTTTATCAGATACCGTTCATTTGATTAAGTCGATTGAATAATGTAATTAGGTCGTTACCGACCTAAGTGAGTCGTTTATCTTTAAGCCTGTTTGTTTTTAGGTCGTTGTGTTGTATTTTAATGTGATAAGTCGCTGTGTTGTACATAGGTCGTTTCCGACCTAGGAGTTGTGAAGTTTTCTGAACTGAGTGAGTTGTAGCCTATAAATAGGCATGTATGGTCATTTGTAAAGGTTGTTGATTTTTGAATAAAATTCTCTTTGATTGCTTTGTGCTTTCATTCCAAATTGGTAGTTGAGTGTAATCTCCAATCTCCTCTTTCGGATAATCGAGTGCGCTCGATTCAACGATTGTAGAAGCCGATTCGCGGAATCAAGTGCGCTTGATCAACGCTTGAAGAATTGAAGATCTTTGAACCCGGTATCGTGCGCGATCAACGAGTTCGAGATAGCTAGAGTTCGGTATCTTCGGATCAACGAATTCGGGCAATTCAGCATTCATCAATCCATCGACTGCTACTTTCATCGTATTATCTTGTTTTGAATTATCCGCTGCGTCAGTTTTTGGTATCAGAGCTTGTTCTAGCCAATCATAGCTAGATAGAGACTTGGAGCCTTAGTCAATTTGAAGTTGAAGAGAAGCCGAGTTTGAAGTGTTTGGACACGGCCGAGAGGAAGAAGTTGTTCGCATTTGTTTAAAGATTGAAGTTCGGATTTGCATTGGAGGCCGAAACTTTGTCCATCGTGTTCATCGCGATTTGCTACAAAGTGGAAGTTTTCGATCCGTTTCATTTGGATCAAAATCCGAAAAGTGTTAGAATTTGTGAAGTTTTCAAGTATGCCGCCAAGAAGAGCTAATCGCCACCAAAACGTAGAAGCTTTATATCGAAGAGAAGAGGCTGATGAGATGGAGCAAAGAATCAATGAGAATTTTAGTGAGAAGCTTAATGAAGGAATTGGCCGATTAGAGAAGCTTATTACGGAGATGAATCAAAATCGGAGAAGGGTTTCACCAGAATCTAACCATGGGGGTAGTAGAGTCTCGCCACATTCTAATCGAGACCGAAGTATTGAAAATGATCAAGGACGTGGGAGGAACGTGAATGATCGCGAACGGAGGAATGTTGATAGAAGGGATGATGGTGGAAGGCGTAATGGTAGTAGAGATGTTGGTGGTCAGAATCGACATCGTTATGCATCTGATTTTGAAGAGGAGTATGATGGTGGTAGTATTCAAGGAAGAGGTCAAGGAAGAAACTATTCTGAGTATGATCACAAGTGGGAATCGGGGATGAAGACAGAAATTCCTGAATTCAAGGGTGGTATGCAAGCGGAGGAGTTTCTAGATTGGGTAGCTAATGTTGAGGAGATTTTTGACTTCAAAGAAGTACCAGAACATCGTAGAGTGAAGTTGGTTGCTACGAGGCTGAGGGGTAGAGCTTTGGCATGGTGGCAGCAAACCAAGCTTACACGTGAACGTATGGGGAAGTCAAAGATTGAATCTTGGGAAAAGATGAAGAAATTGATGAAAGCGACATTCTTACCTTATAATTATCAATCGCTTATGTATCAGAGGTTGCAGAACTTGAGACAAGGAACGAAGTCTGTGAATGACTATGCTGATGAATTTTATCAACTCATTGCAAGGAATGATATTATGGAAACAGAAGAGCAGCTGACATCTAGGTTCATTGGAGGATTGAGAATGCAGATTCAGGATATGGTCAATATGTTCGATCCAAGATCTGTAGCGGAAGCACATCAGAAAGCGTTGGCTTGGGAAAAACAAGGGAGACGAGGAAGTGGTGTGTTTACCAATGCTAACAATCAAGCGAAGGGTGTTGGAGGAAGTTCTAATGTTTCTAAACCTATCAGTAGACCAGTGGTGAAGGAGGCTGAGAAGGCAAAGGTTAACAATGGTTTCAAATGTTACAATTGTCAGGAATTGGGTCATAAAAGCAGTGAGTGTCCAAAGCCAAAGAAGAGAACCATGATTGCAGAAATTGACGATGAGGATGTTGATGGAGACGGTTATAATCCAGTTGAGGAGGACGAGCAGGATATTGCGTCGGGAGATGAAGGTTGTAACCTAATGCTGAGAAGATCGTGTTTAACACCGAAGCAGGAGGAAGCTAGTTGGTTGAGGAGTAATATCTTTCAGTCAACATGTACTATTCTGGGGAAGGTGTGTAAGTTTGTGATCGACGCAGGAAGCTGTGATAATATTATTTCGACCGAAGCTGTGACGAAGTTGAAATTAAAGACAGAGAAACATCCGAGTCCATACAAGTTAGCATGGTTGAGAAAAGGAGGAGAAGTGAAAGTGGATAGACGAGTTCGTGTACCATTCTCTATTGGGAAGAAATACAAAGATGAAATATGGTGTGATGTAGTAGAGATGGATGTTTGTCATTTATTATTGGGAAGACCATGGCAGTATGATCGAGCAGTACTACATGACGGTCGGACCAATAGCTACAGTTTTATGTTTAAAGGCACGAAGATTATTTTAGTTCCGAAGAAGAGATCACAAGAAGAAAGTAAGTCAGAAGAAATCGAAGAGCTGAAAACTTTATTATCTTTGAAAGAGTTTGTTAAGGAGGTTGAGGAAGGACCAGAAGTATTCTTGTTGATTGGGCGTGAGAGCAGTGAAGAAGTTGAAATTCCTGAAGAAGTTAAACCAATCTTGAAAGAATTTGACGATGTATTTCCAGAGGAGTTACCAACGGAGTTACCACCGTTGAGGGACATACAACATCAGATAGATCTTGTTCCAGGTGCTGTATTGCCACACCGACCACATTATCGAATGAGTCCGAAGGAACATGGAGAATTGCGGAGGAAGGTAGAGGAATTGCTTGAGCAGGGGCGTGTGCAGGAGAGTCTGAGTCCTTGTGCTGTACCAGCTTTATTGGTACCCAAGAAGGATGGGACATGGAGGATGTGCACTGACAGTCGAGCATTAAATAAGAATACTGTGAGATATAGATTTCCAATGCCGAGGTTGGATGACTTGTTAGATCAAATAAGCGGAGCTACTATCTTTTCTAAGATTGATTTGAAGAGCGGATATCATCAAATTCGTATCAGACCAGGAGATGAGTGGAAGACTGCTTTTAAAACCAGAGAGGGTCTATACGAATGGTTGGTTATGCCATTTGGTTTATCCAATGCACCAAGTACTTTTATGAGAGTGATGAATCAGATTTTTCGACCGTTCATTGGGAAATTTGTGGTGGTGTATTTTGATGATATTCTGATTTACAGTGGGAGTCCAGAGGAACATTTGAACCATCTTAGAGAAGTGCTAATGGTATTGCGACAAGAACAATTCTATGCTGCAACAAAGAAATGCGTGTTCATGACGCATAGCGTGTTATTTCTGGGGTATGTTGTTTCAGAGAAAGGGATACAGGTTGACCAAAGTAAAGTTGAAGCGATTCGAGATTGGCCGCAGCCCAAGACAATAACGGAAGTTCGTAGTTTTCATGGGTTGGCTTCATTTTATCGAAGGTTTATTCCACACTTTAGTAGTGTGATGGCGCCTGTTACAGATTGCATGAAAGGTAAACAGTTTGCATGGACGGAGGAAGCCGAGGTTGCTTTTGAACGAATCAAAGATCTTTTGACCTCTGCACCAATTCTAGTGCTACCTGATTTTCAGTTGGTGTTTGAACTACATACTGATGCATCCAAGGTTGGGATTGGAGGGGTGTTGAGTCAGAAGGGGCGTCCTATTGCATATTTCAGTGAGAAGTTGTCCGGAGCAAAGATGCGATACAGTACATATGATGTGGAGTTTTATGCTGTTGTGCAATCTATTAAACACTGGAGACACTATCTATTTCAGAAGGAGTTTGTTCTTTATACTGATCATGAAGCATTGAAGCATTTGCAAGGGCAAGACAAGATTTCTGCGAGACATGCATCGTGGATTGCATATCTGCAACAGTTTACTTTTGTTGTTAAACACAAGTCAGGGGTGACAAATCGTGTAGCTGATGCTTTGAGTAGGAGGAGTCATTTGTTGACTACGCTAAGAGTTGAAGTAACAGGGTTTGAAATGTTGCCGGAATTATTTGTTGAAGATCCTTACTTCGTGAAGTTTGTTGATAAAGTTCAGGAGGGAAAGACGGATGAGTTTTTGATGGTAGATGGTTTTCTTTTTAAAGGAAGTCGATTGTGCATACCGGAGGGTAGTCTGAGAATGAAGATTATCAAGGAGTTACACGAAGAAGGACATGTTGGAAGAGACCGTACCTTACAGTTGATTTCACAATCCTATTTTTGGCCATCGATGAGGAAAGAAGTGGAGAGGTTTGTTGAGAGATGTCATATCTGTCAAGTGTCGAAAGGAACTGCGACTAATGCGGGTTTATATATGCCGTTACCAGTACCCACTAAACCATGGGTTGATGTGAGTATGGACTTTGTGTTGGGGTTGCCGAGAACGCAGCGTGGTAATGATTCCATATATGTGGTGGTTGACAGATTTTCGAAAATGGCACATTTCATTGCTTGCAAGAAGGCGGCAGATGCGGTTCATGTTGCTCAATTGTTTTTCAGGGAGATCTATCGACTCCATGGATTGCCAGAATCTATTGTGTCGGATAGAGATACTCGATTTTTGAGTCACTTTTGGTTGAGTTTGTGGAAAATGGTGGGAACAAAGCTGAAGTTTAGTAGTGCTTATCATCCGCAAACGGATGGACAGACTGAGGTGGTTAACAGATCATTGGGAAACTTGTTGAGGTGTCTTGTTCAAGATAATCTGAGGAGTTGGGATGTGAAGTTATGCCAGGCAGAATTTGCTCATAATCATGTTGTGAATCGAAGTACTGGGTTCAGTCCATTCCAGATTGTCTATTCGAGCTTACCAAAAGGACCGTTAGATTTAACGGTGATACCACATCCAAAGGGAACAGTTAAGAAAGCTGCTGATTTTGTTGAAGGGTTGACAGAGTGTCATAAAATCGTTCAAGAACGATTAGAGAAAGCAAATAAGAAGTATAAGCAGTCTGCAGATTTGAAACGACGAAATGTTGAGTTTAATGAAGGAGATTTGGTTTATGCAATATTGACGAAAGATCGTTTTCCGGTGGGAACGTATAATAAATTGAAAGCACGAAAGATTGGACCAGTTGAAATTTTAAAGAAAATCAATGAAAATGCTTATAAACTGAAGCTGCCAGATGATGTGTACACGTCAGACGTATTCAATGTTAAGCATCTCGTACCATATCATAGGGATGAGTTTGTTGTGATGGATGCAGAAAGTGCAAATTCGAGGTCGAATTTTCCTCAACCTGGGGAGGATGATGCAGTGCAGAAAGCTAAGGGTCTAGGTCGCTCACGACCTAAGGAGTGTGTAGGTCGCTTACGACCTAAGGAGTTAAAGGGGGGAGTGAGTGATGCTGAGAAGAGTGGTTGCACAGTCCAATTCGGTGAAGTGTTAGGTCGCATACGACCTAACAAGGCTTTTAAGTTGGAGGAACGACCTAACATGTTCTTAGGTCGCGTACGACCTAACTATGCAATGCAACAAGGTGAACGACCTAACATAGCACCAAGTACAGAGCTACGACCTAACGGGTTAGTGGATGGCGAGCTAAAACAAGGAGATAGGTCGCTGGAATGACCTAATATGCTTTTAGGTCGCAGGGAAACGAAACGAGCTAAGCTAGGTCGCGAAGGCTTAGGTCGCAAAGTCTTAGGTCGCGAAGGCTTAGGTCGCAAAGTCTTAGGTCGCAAAGGCTTAAGGTCGCAAAGTCTTAGGTCGCGAAGGCCTAGGTCGCAAAGTCTTAGGTCGCGAAGGCTTAGGTCGCAAAGTCTTAGGTCGCGGAGACTTAGGTCGCAAACAAGTTCTGAAGCCGCTTCTGTTAGGTCGCAAACGAAGGGATGCCGTTCATTCTTAGGTCGCAAAGCTCTGGATACCATGGATTTCCTTAACTCGCTGATCTGGAATGCTGTAGGGTCTTAAGTTGCGGAAGATTGTAGCCGTAGATTGTTATGCCGCTTTATCAGATACCGTTCATTTGATTAAGTCGATTGAATAATGTAATTAGGTCATTACCGACCTAAGTGAGTCATTTATCTTTAAGCCTGTTTGTTTTTAGGTCGTTGTGTTGTATTTTAATGTGATAAGTCGCTGTGTTGTACATAGGTCGTTTCCGACCTAGGAGTTGTGAAGTTTTCTGAACTGAGTGAGTTGTAGCCTATAAATAGGCATGTATGGTCATTTGTAAAGGTTGTTGATTTTTGAATAAAATTCTCTTTGATTGCTTTGTGCTTTCATTCCAAATTGGTAGTTGAGTGTAATCTCCTATCTCCTCTTTCGGATAATCGAGTGCGCTCGATTCAACGATTGTAGAAGCCGATTCGCGGAATCAAGTGCGCTTGATCAACGCTTGAAGAATTGAAGATCTTTGAACCCGGTATCGTGCGCGATCAACGAGTTCGAGATAGCTAGAGTTCGGTATCTTCGGATCAACGAATTCGGGCAATTCAGCATTCATCAATCCATCGACTGCTACTTTCATCGTATTATCTTGTTTTGAATTATCCGCTGCGTCAGTACCCCATGTCGACATAGTGTCAGTTAGAACCAAAATTTTAATTTCAAAAGAAGTGTCTATTCGCCATAACCTTTCACGAATGGACATGACTGTTGTTCTTCTATAAATAAGGGTTAGTTTCAACGAATTTTATATCAATTTTTCTAGTTTTTCACTTCTCTTCTTCTTCCACATTTTCTTATTCAAAATCCTATCATCACTCTGCCGAAATCAACATTGAATCTAACTAGATTATCTCTGGTTTGATTCTCTATCACTATCTCAACAAGATCCAAGTGCTATTCAGAGTTATAGGCTTCTTTGTAATCTATCTAGCGAGAAAAGGTGTGATTGTAGCCTTGGAAATCAATCAAGCGAGAAAAGGTATGATTGTAGCCATGGAAATCAATTGGGTGAACTTGTTGCCCCGGAAATCAAGTATCTCTACCCAGAGGATTGTGATTCTGGAGGGTGTACCTCGTAGCCTTGAAACCGAGGGTTGTAATTGTTGAATTGCTTTTGAAAGGAAATCTGTACTTAGTTGTGCGGGACTGGATGTAGGGTAACTCCGAAACAGTATAAAATCCGGTGTGTTCTTTCCTTTACTGCATTTACTTTATTTCCGCATCTGCGTTTGTTTCTGTGATTATATCTGTGTCTGAATATTGCATTCATTTGTGTTTAAATTAACATAAACTCAAAAAGATTTAGTAATTTCTTATAAACACTATTCACCCCCTAGTGTTATTTCTAGCCTTAAGATCCATATTCCGCATTCCTCACATTTGGTATCAGAGCAAGGTTTTCAAAAGTTTCATAATATGATTTTTGAAAAGATTTCAAAATGGCTACCAATAGTGGTACTGTTATTAACACTAGTATCCATGTCACTATTTCATTTATAGAAGGTCAGCCTACTGCCAGACCACCACTTTTTAATGGCAGTAACTATGCATATTGGGCATGTAGGATGAAAATATATTTACAATCTATAGGATTAGATACTTGGAATATCACACAAACTGAATATTCTGAACCCATAACTAATTTTGCACAGTGGACCACTGAGCAAAAGACTGTTGCACAAAATAATTCTAAAGCAATGAATATTCTATTTTGTTCACTTGATAGGAATGAATTTAATAGAGTGTCAGTTTGTAAGTCTTCATATGAAATCTGGAAAACTTTGCAAGTGACTCACGAAGGAACAAGCAAAGTTAAACAGACCAAAATTTCCATGCTCACAAATCAGTTTCAGTTATTTAAAATGAATACTAATGAGTCTATTTCAGATATGTATAGTCGATTTCAAGATATTGTGCATTCTTTAATATCTTTGGGAAAGGAATTTTCAGAAGAAGATCAAGTCAGAAATTTTTTGAATTCTCTCACTCCAGAATGGGATCAAAAGACACTTGCAATTGAAGAGGCAAATGACATCAGTACTTTAAAGATAGAAGAATTGATTGGAAATTTAATGTCGTTTGAAGTTCAAATGATCGGGAGAAGAGAAAGCAAAGCATCTGAAAAGAAATCAATGGCATTCAATGCATTAACCGACGGATCAGACTCAAACAGTGATAATGATGAAGAGATAGCATTTATGACTAGGAATTTTCGGAAATTTCTGAAATATAGAAAGATGAATAATCTCAAGAGAAACAACTATAAGAATTCTGGAAATCAGAATGCAGTGCCAAACAATGTCAAATGTTTCAACTGTGATGAACCAGGCCATATCAAAAGAGACTGTCTGTATCCAGAAAGGCAGAATCCTCCTATAAACAATGACTCAGTAAAGAAACGGAAGCGTGCATTTACTGCTACTCTAGATGACTCAGACTCGTCCTCAAGCGATGATGATCAGAAGACAGATAACTCAAATTTGTGTTTCACGGCAGTTCACGACTTCAACAAATTCAAGGAAACGGATTCAGAAAAAGGTACACATTTACTAGGGCTGTTATGGTAACGGTAAATTTACCATTACCATACCATTACCAGTCGATCGGTTACCATTTTCGAGTGAAATCGGTATACCAGTTTAATCGGTATGGTAACGGTAAATTTACCATTTTATACGGTAAATCATCGGTAACATTTCTTCAATACCAGCGGTAACGGTAATTTTACCAGTCAATTTATAATACATGTATATTCATGTAACATGCTTTATTATAGGCATTTAGAACCAAGCAAATGATTAAATTTAGTTTATTAACCAGGTGAAATAATGTTAAATACACTTCACTTCTTTCTCATTTATGTCTTTTATTAAGTAACACTATAAAATATATAATGAAGCACCGTTATGGTGTGAATACGTGTTATGTTACTAACCTTTTTAGACAAACGGTAATTTACCATTACCAGTGTAACGGTTACCAAATTATCGGTATACCAGTCTTCGGTATACCAGCCTATTGGTAACGGTAAGCAATTTTCGCTTACCAGTAAAAATGGTATGGTAACGGTATTTGTGAAATGGTAACGGTAACCATTACCATAACAGCCCTAACATTTACAATACAATTGATTGATATTGCATGCTTAGAATTAGATGATTGATTGCTTGATTGATTGATTTTGAATTGGTGTGTTGATTGATTTTTAAATTTATTTTTATTTTATAATTTTATTATTATTTTATTATTATTATTTTAATAATATAATTTTCTGGAATATACTATAATAATACTCCAGATATATATATATATAGACATTAAAATAATAAGTATATATATATATATATATTAGAATACTTAGGAAATATAAATCATAGAAATTCATAGGCATATGTCGACATGGTCCCTACCGTGATGTCGACATAGGTACCAGAATTTGTAATTCAAAATTTGAATTCAAATGGTTGAATTTCCCTCCATCTTTTCACTTCATTCAATAATCTGAAAAGGAATCTTTTGACCAGAGAACATGTCTTTCAAAAATCTATTTATTCACTATCTTTTATCATAACTTTTCACTTTCATTTTCAAATTCAAACTCTCTCTTCAAAACTTCAAGCTGTCTATTCTCTACTTTAATGGCTTCTTCAAGCTACCCCTCCACCATGAGACTTTCCAGAAACTTGAAAGAGCAACTCCTCAATAATCCGGAGGCAATAAAAGCATACATCAATTATGCTAATTATGGAAAAGTCCATCCCGGAAAGTTTTCTATTTTTCAAGATTTTGCTTCTTATGAAATTGATACTCTTTTTGCAAACAATCAAATTCTTAGTCTTGTTGATTCTTCTCAAAATGATTTTGTTTGTTACCCAAATCTTGTTAAAATTTTCTATGCAAATCTCAATTGAGAATTTTATGAAGGAAATGATAATGAAATTTGGAGTAGTGTCAAAGGCACTAAAATTGTTTTGAATTGTGATCTTTTGGGTACCATTCTCAATTGCAAAAACACGAGAATGAATCTTTCTAGTTTTCAAATCGATGAACATGATCGTGAGACATTTCATCATATTTTTGAAGGAGATGAAAACTTTGAATTTAAAAATCGAAACTTTCGTCCTAAAGCAAGAATTGTCAATCTTCTTTTACAACATACTTTGACCCCAAGATCGGGAAATTTTAACAATCCTACTTCAAAAGTGTGCAAATCATTTCTTGCTATTTTCGGAAATTATTATATCAATTAGGCGCAAGTTATTTTGGATGAACTTCGTCCTAAAAATTTTGAAATGGGAGAAAACACTTTATACCATGGAATTTACCTTACTCGGATTTTCAACTATTTTGGAGTAAATTTCAAAGGAGAAGAATTTATTTCAAGAAAAGTTTTTAATATCTCAAACATTTCTCTCATGAAAATCCCATATGTTTTTCAACCTTATGAGACTCTTGCCGAAAAGGAAGAGCGTTTGGCTCATGAAGAAATGGAAGAGGAGGAAGAGGAAGAAGGAGAAGAAGGGGATGAAATAGAAATAGAAGAAGAAGGTGAAACATCCCTAGAAAGTATTGAATATCCCTCTAATCCTACCAACAAAACCCTTCTCAAAAACCAAAAGATTATTGTTGAGAATCAACGGGTTCTTAAAAGATCCGTTAGTAAAAAGTTGGACAAAATATCATACAAAATGAACAAGTTTTTCTCCAAAGTCAGCAAGAAACTTGGATTATCTTCATCTTCATCATCCTCTAACTAGTTCTATATTTTCATATCATGTCGAATTAGTTTAAGTTTGTTTTAATTAGAGTGTTTATTTATGATTAATCATTGTATCACTCTTCTATGCAAGGAAATTGAATTTCCTTTCTGTTATCTAGCTTATCTTATCTCTTGAATAAATGTCAGTATATTATATAAATATATATATATACACAATTATTCACAAAATCAAAATTACCATCAAATTTCACTGCCGTATGTCGACATACCCCCCTTGACCATGTCGACATATACTGGTCAGAAATGACACTTCATTTTGAATTTGAAATTTGAATAACTACCTTGTGTCTGTTCATTTCAAATGAATTTCTACACCTATATATACCCATTTCTTCCAGAATTCATTACTGAATATTATTTCTTATCTATTCTATCTCTCATTCTTCTCACAATTTCAAAAAAAATGGCTAATCCAATTCATAACTTATCCGAGAATCTTGAAGAAACTCTTAATTCATTCAGGAATATTCTCTCGTTCATTCTTCTTAACTAGCGACACTTAGAGTTGAGTCAAATGCAGATGATCAAGGAGCAAGAAAGGCATTTCGACGCAATTCGATGGATGATTTCTTCCCTGCACAAGGATGATAACGAAGCACATCCTCCTGTCTCTCTCACAAATGACAATGAAAATTGGGATGCCATCAAAGCAGACCCTATTTTCGGAGAAGAAGGATGGGTTGAAGTTCCCCGTAACGTTTAATGTGTTTGCTTTATTACTTTGTTTGAATTGATTGTTTTGATTAAAATCGGTTGTTTTGATTGATTTGATTTATACATTGGTGTGGTTTGATGATTGTATAAATATACATTGCTATATTTATAATCGTTGATTGAATATCATGTCTATTTTTATAGTTATTTCTTAGTATACTCTATTATATAGTTTATTAATGTATGTACTTAAGTACAAGAATGAGGGGGAGTTTTATAGTTTGGAGTTAGTTTGTTTTTGTTGATGACAAAGGGGGAGAAAAATAAAATAGGAGAGTTAGGCATAGATTATGGGGAGTTATTAGATTTAGGGGGAGTTATTAGGATAGAAGTAATATTTTGTAAACAAAGGTTGTCATCATCAAAAATGGGGAGATTGTTTGTCCATGAGTTGATGGTTTTGATGACAACAACCTTAGAGTAAGATTATAAAATATAAATACTAACATTATAGTTTAGATATATATGTATATGCAGGATTTAACCATGCAGGTATCAAGAATGAAGACTGTAAAGTATAGAGATTCAAGATATCAAGATTGAAGACTCATGAGTATCAAGAATATCAAGATTATCAAGATTCAAGATTTCATGATAAGTATTGAGTCTAGAATTATGTTAAAACTTCATAATAGCACTGAAGTCTTCACTCCAATTTTCTTTTGGGATGGAACCCATTTCTACCTTTTTAGTGGCTTACAAACCCACGACAAGTAGCTTACAAACCTACGACAAGTGGCTAACAAACCCACGAACATCCTGGTTTTGTACAAGTTCTCGAGTCCTGACATGATGAGATATTCTGTAGGAAGAAGCTTGCAAAACTACTTCAAAATATTTTTCAAAACAACTTCGGAATGATTTTCAAAATTGCTTTTCAAAATGTTTTAGCCTTAAAAATTATCTTTTCAAATGATTTTCAAAAAAGATGTTTTAGCCTTAAATATTCTTGTTTTTAAACTTCGTTTGTTTTAAACTATCTTTTAATTATAATATATTTATACTTAGATTTAAATATAAAATTATAGTAAAATTATATATATATATTGTTCTCTATATTTATCTATGTATTTTATCAATCGTCAAGTATATTTATAAAGTTTAAAATAGTTTAGGTATAAGATAAAGGCTATTTTCCAAGAAAATCAAAACATCAAATTTTCCTTTGGGATGTCGACATGCCCTAGTACCCCATGTCGACATAGTGTTAGTTAGAACCAAAATTTGAATTTCAAAAGAAGTGTCTATTCGCCATAACCTTTCACGAATGGACATGAATGTTGTTCTTCTATAAATAGGGGTTAGTTTCAACGAATTTTATATCAGTTTTTCTGGTTTTTCACTTCTCTTCTTCTTCCACATTTTCTTATTCAAAATCCTATCATCACTCTGTCGAAATCAACATTGAATCTAACTAGATTATCTCTGGTTTGATTCTCTATCACCATCTCAACAAGATCCAAGTGCTATTCAGAGTTATAGGCTTCTTTGTAATCTATCTAGCGAGAAAAGGTGTGATTGTAGCCTTGGAAACCAATCAAGCGAGAAAAGGTGTGATTGTAGCCTTGGAAATCAATTGGGTGAACTTGTTGCCCCGGAAATCAAGTATCTCTACCCAGAGGATTGTGATTCTGGAGGGTGTACCTCGTAGCCTTGAAACCGAGGGTTGTAATTGTTGAATTGCTTTTGAAAGGAAACCCGTACTTAGTTGTGCGGGACTGGATGTAGGGTAACTCCGAACCAGTATAAAATCAGGTGTTTTCTTTCCTTTACTGCATTTACTTTATTTCCACATCTTTGTTTGTTTCTGTGATTATATCTGTGTCTGAACATTGCATTCATTTGTGTTCAAATTAACATAAACTCAAAAAGATTTAGTAATTTCTTAAACACTATTCACCCCCTTCTAGTGTTATTTCTAGCCTTACGATCCATATTCCGCATTCCTCACATTTTATGTATACATCCATCCATCAGAGTACAATAAAAAATCACAATCATTAGCCTAGATAGTTATAACAACATGTCCTCACAAATGCTGATGATTTCAACAACAAAGCAGCAGAAAATAAACATATACGTGAATACGACCTGAAGACCTACAACTCGTCTCTTGAGTTCTAATGCATCTAAAGCAATCCGTAAATATGCTCGGTCTAACCCGAGCATTATAATAAAATAACATCTGAGTCAATCTAGTAAACTAGCGTGAAAAAACACACCCAACGACTAGAAAACCTTTGAAAATCAAAAGTATCTCGTAAGACCACGCCGCACATAAACACGGATGGGTTTTTACCTTATGATAACCAAAACGTTTCATATGAAATTCTCTGATATTATAATAGTGTCTAAGATACAAATACTTATTAATCTTAGCCAAAATTGTCACATTAGTTAAATTCCAGCATAATAGGTATAAACTAAAACCGTAAAGGCTCGTATTGGAGAATAGATTCCATACAATGACTGGGCTATGTAGTACCGCCCATCGTGGTGCATATCTAGATAAAATAACACTGAGGACCACCCCTGGATCCTCTGCCAACACAGAACCGGCCTACCCCTTACTGGATAGTACCGAATATGATCAACCCCCTCCGTTAATGGGCCCCGAAGCAGACAAATGAGAGATAGTATCGACTCTAATTTGGGATGATCATACCCTACTTGGGAGCGACCCACTTAGCCCTGTTGCATCTTCCATGTTTTAGACATTCCCGGTTGATAAGGCTTGAGGCTACGTTTTACCTTTTTATATAGCACTTCCCACTTGGAATGCTAACACTGACCTCCAGGCAAGCACTGCAATGCCATCATTCATCCATACAAGTTCATATTGGGACTGAACGAAACACTTGAGAGTTCCATCTTTAATTCCATCATCTTCATGATCTCTTCACTTCGAAATGCTTGAGTTGGATCGAAGTGGTTTTCAAATAACATATCCGACCCCAGTCTCTTCGAAACAACATTCGACGATTCCTGGGAAACTCAACCTCGGTGCTTTAGGAAATAAGCAGTCAAAGATAAGAGCGGAGACCACCTCCTAACCGTTTGTGGATAGATTTCCTTATCATTGTCCTAGGAGAACAGATCGAGATTTATACAAACAGTACAACATCATCAGAGATGACTGTGCCATATAACTCCTGTGTTTCTCCTAGATATTTCCAAAGTTACATTTTCAATTCAAAGTCGATAGTCGGTTATTTAACCATCGAATAAACAACATTCAATCTGGGATTTAATTCCATAGGGAAAACCAACATTAGTTAAGCACATAAGTAACTACTAGCCTCTTTAATAAATCTTTTCACTAACTAAAATCACTTTGTAAATATTTGTACCAAAATACTTTTATAAATATTCATTAACAAACCCTTATATTTTCAATATTTGGAAAATATCCATATACTTATCTCAATGGTATAAGTATATTCACAAACAGAGAAAGATTTCCTTCTACACAATTCTAGAACAGATTTATTAATTCCTTTATAAATCTCTAAAACCCGTTTATAACCCCATTCATTAATCTCTGAAATCATTTATAGACTCCCTTTTATACATTCCTAAAATCATTTATAAACCCTTTATAAATCCATAAGACCATTTATAAGCTCCTTTTGTACATTTATAAACCCATTTCAAAATTCTTTTATAAATATCTCAGACAATTTATAAAAGTCTTTTTACCCTCTAATTAATCTTCCTTTAAGTTTTCCAAATGTTATAAGATTCCTCTTATAAAACCCACATCTGTTTATAAAACCGTATTTATAAATCTCAAAAACAATTAAAATTAAATTCTAATCATTTTCTTTAAGAATACTATTATATAATAATAAACGGTATAAATAAATAGTAGCTAACTTCAAAACGTCTTAAAATATAATAATTAGTAATTTCAAATCAATCTTAATAAAACAATAATAATTTATCTTCAACATTATTATAAATAATAATAATTAATTTCCAAAACTTTATTGATAAACAATTTATAATTAATTTCAAACCATATTAATAATTAACTTTCAAAATATTAGAATATGGATAAACAACTATAAAAAAATATTAATATAAATAATAAACTTTTGAATATCAAAATATTCCCTTGATAAAAATCGATACTTAAATTTCAACATAATCATTTCTGTATTTATAAAAACCCATTTATAACCCTATCTCTTTATAAATCTCGCTTATTTATAAAAATCCCACTTTAAACATCAATTACAATCCATTTTAACATTGCTTCCATATGTATAAATTCCTTTCAATTTATAAAATATCGTTTAACATCTCCAAATCTATCATCACTGTCAATTTTCAAGTAGAATCAACTAATTTTTTCTAAACCACGTTCCACATCTTATTGTAAATCCACAATTTGTGATTTATTTCCTAATTTACCTAATGATAAAAATTTCCCTTATTTTATAAACATCGTTTATAAATCCATGCTTTTAGTAACAAAAATATGATTTTTCAAATCTTCATTTCATTCGTAAAATATCACTTTTATAAATTATCACATTTATAAATTCCACATTTATAAATAAATCTTAATATTTGTATATATATACACACACACGTATCACTTTATATAAAATGGTTAATAAATATTTATATCAAAATATCTCTATCTTCTTTTTAAAAACCATATCCCTTTATTATAAAAGATGAATTTATTTTAAGATTTTAAAAATCTTTATTCACAGTTAAAAAATCTCTATTTAAAATATTTTAAAAACTATTAATTTATTATCTCTAAAAGTCATACTTTTTATTTACTTTAATTAAATTCCTTCTTTAAATAATTCAAGGATAATTATTAAACACGTATAATTTTCAAAATCATTTTGAAATCCCTTTCTAAATCAAATCATTACTTTTATAGTATTTTAAAATATAAAAAATAAGGCCCAGTGTTACTATACCACTAAATAAGCCAAATTATATCCATCTCATCAAATATGGCATCCAACAAATCTTATATCATAATATATATGAAAAGTAAAATCAACAATGTAAGGAATCTAGTTGGATCTCTTCAAACTGTCTACCTACATCACATACAGTGTATAATCATAAAATATAAATCAACCGCTTCGAGGCGGGATCGTATACAAATGGTGTAACGTCTGCGAATTTTTCGCGTTCGAAAAATCGACATCCATACTTTACATCGTACTCGAATGCCATATATTCGATCGTTCAAATCCGAGTCGCCGGAGCTTATAACACAGTTAAGTAAACAACACAGCGGAAGAAAATGAATAATACATTGATATACAATATCTGATACAACGGAGTGATACAATGAATATCAATATATATCAGAGATATGATACAAGAAATAGCAGCAGAAAAGAAAACGATAACATCAGCAGTGGATAATCTCCATCTTCAAAGCACCAATCCAGAAATAGCTTGGACTCCCAATAACGAGGCACAAAGATAAGCAAGTGCAGTCCATATCCAAAGACTGAACTAGCTCCAGAAAAATCTACTAATTCTGACTATCTGAAAACCCCAACTCTAGACCGCCCGTGTAGAAAATTTTGAGCACCCAGAGTTTAGGAAAGAAACAATAAACTCCGGATTAGTCATGGGACTGGTGTGAGCAACAAAAACAGTTTATCTTTAAAAACAAATAGCAGAAAATTTTAAAGTCAATTCGCAATGCTTTTAGAAAATGAAACTACCATAAGACCTCCCGCCACACACACAATGCAAACGCAGAATTGGAGGAGATTTCTTCTTATGATAGTCAAAGATGCTTACTACGCAAAACAAATCATTTTTTTTGATATTATTATTAGTGCATAGTGTAGAAAATATTTCGAAAGTAGAATATAAATCTTAGCCAACATACGACCAGTATCGTATGCCTACTATAGCTACCATGTTCAATAACAGGTTACCGCCACATTCCATGACAGGTGATACAACTAAAACCGTACAAGTCTCGTATTGTTTCTTTGGATTTCCAACAAATGGTCAGGCCAAGGAACTTCCCATTGCCACATGGAAACGCCTCTGGAAGGACGTCCCGAGAACCTAACCGGATCTCTGCCAACACAAGGCCGGGTTACCCCTAACTGGGTAACTACTGACACGAGTATGCCATCTCCCAGTTGTAACCAACCTTTAACCGGGGCCCAGCAACAAATCACAAAGTAAGATATATATATATTTGCGACATCCACATAAGTTAAGTATCTGGGCTCAATACCATGATACCACTTCTATCCAGAAGGAAATGCACATACCCTAAGGGGCGCTACCCCCAATAACCTTGCCGCATCTTTCCTATTTTGACCATTTCGGGGTGTGAGGTTCGACGAAGTCTCGTCCACAAAGCTACGCTTTGGCACAAAGCCATGCTTTGGGTCAACAAATGATCAAAGTAATGATCACAAAGATAAAAAATCAAACAAATGATCATACCACAAATGATCAAACAATGATCATCACACAGCAATACTCAGCATGTCACATTACCAAATTGGGAATATATCGCTGATAACCTTCAACTACATAACCTTTGAGCTCGTACGTCTCAGATAAGGGTGTTAAGCTAAGAGAATAAATTCTCCGCCACCAACAGAAATGTATTTGAAAGAAATCTGCTCTATATCTCAAAGTGTAATGTCAGACATGTAACCATACAAGTCTGTTCCGGGTTCGAACATAACCGAAGGCACTTCCAAAGAAGCCCTTGCAAATCCGGGTATTCACAATCCCGATCGGATTTCCCATCACTTAGGGGATCTCACAGGAGCTACCTAGTGCAGAGACAATCGATAGGTTATCCTATCATTTTCGCAAACACCCGGTCTTCAACACCGGTCTTCAAATGCAATCCATATACGACGTATCACTTATTCGGAATGGGTTATGTGACACAAAGGTCCTCTCCCGGCTGAACCGAATAGTGAGCGCAATATTCAAAAACAAATGGATATTGGGATTTCAATTAAGTCACAATTTATTACCCAAAACTTTCCTCCAAATGGTTTAAACACACTACCATTTTATTCTTTTAAATAAAATATTTACTTCACAAAGTTCACTCAGTTTTCACAAAGATTCATTCACAGATTTTCCAAAACAATTTCCATTACGAATTTAATTAATTCGCTAAATCTTTAAATCAAAGATTTAACTCATAGCTTTCAAAACAATTTCATTTCGAATGGGTTAAACAAAACATCATTTTAATTCTGTTAAAAATAAACAGATTTAATTCATAGCTTTCAAAAAGAATTTCATTCATAACTTGGAAAAACCATTTTTCAATTCAATCTTGAAATTCCTTTAATTAAACTGGAATTTCATTTCTTATCTGAAAGCTTTTATTCTTTTAAAACAAACAGTTTTCATTTCGAAAAATCTGATTCATTTATACAAGTTAAAGTCTTTGGGTTAAATTCCAATTCTCAAAACCATACTTTTTTTAAATGGTTTAAATTCATATAAACACATTTATAACATCTTTAACTAAAATTTCAAATTATGGAATTTAATTCCAACTCTTGCATTTAAATTCAAATTGAATTATTTAAATTGGAAATTTTACTAAGTTATTAAAAATAACTTTTATCTTTGAAAAACACCTTTTCAAAAGTTTTAACATTTAACCCAAACCCATTTCCAAAATCAATTGAAATTAAAATTTCAATTTCAAAAATATTAAATTTAAATCATCTGTGACTTAACCTATTTCCTCGTGAAATCCATAATTGTGTGTGTAAAGGTGTGGTCCAGGGGTTTCACATAGTAGTGCAACATCATCAATCAACACAGATCAAATACCACAATATAGTTGATAAGCGGTATAAACTATAACGCTTATCTATTATTCACAGATCATAGATATATATCACAGATAATAAATTACATTAAACATAGCTCAAATCAAACAGAGCATCACATATCAGGGATATCAAACAATTCAATCATCCAATAGAATCCAATATCAATAAGTAAGGTAAGTTAATTGTCTGATTAATTCAAATCAGATTTATTACTTATGAATTACTAATCCGGGTTAATTAATATTACAAATCATTTTGATTAATTATTCTTTAATCATTTATTAATTAACCATTAATAATAAATTAATTAACTTTTAATTATAATTCATCAACCTTTAATTATTAAATAATTAACTTTTAATTATTTAATTCACCATTTAATTAATTATCTTTAATAAATTAATTTAACCCTTAATTACTTTCGCCAATTAATTAACCTTTAATTAATTAATTATTCTCAAATTAACTACCTTTAATTGTTTAATTAATTAAGTGTTAACTGTTACTTAATTAATCCTCAATTACTTGATTAGTTAACTTTATTGATTTCATTGTGAGGTTTAAAATAAGCTTTTAAAAATATACGTTCAAACATTTTAAACTTAATCAAACATTATTTAATCATTTATTACTCAAAATAGTTATGAAGAAAATTAGTTTAACTTAACCTATTTAAAACTCAAAACTTGTTAACCTTTAATTAACCACCCGAGTCACCTCCATGATTTACCCTAGCAGATACTTGAGTGAAGACAGCAAATCCCCAAGCCATCATCTTTTTTTTTCTCTTTTTTTTTCTTTTTAAAGCTTAGTATAAAAATTTAAAGTTTTAAAAACCTGGGTTTATAAACGGAATCAACCCGAGATGCTTCGCAAAATACTTCGAGATGTTCACGCAATCGACTCGAGAACCAACCCGAGCATTGTCTCCTTCTTCCACACCCACATACTCCAGATATGCTCATCACCTCCGTGCACATGCACAACCGATCGACGCTGCTCTGACCAATGCCACGACCACCAGTAAGTCATCGGCAACCCCACTACTCCAGTCGATAACCCAGATCAACTCAAACGTCCCCAAATCAAAATCGAGCACTCAAGATCAACTGGAACCAAATTTCAATTGACAGAACCGCCTCGCCACCTTGACTCTGACCACCAGAAATCACGCCACTCCGAATAGACATTCTCCAGAGCCTCTAGCATCCTTTCCCCCCGTACCGGCCTCGTCCGATTCGCCATCGACAGCGGAATCGCCTCTGAAACTTCGTCGAGTAAAACTGGGGTTTAAACCCTAATTACGCCTCGTCCCAAAATTTCTTGCATTCCATAATTTTTCTATCATTTTTCCTGGATTCGTGGATCATTAAACTAGCCTCTCAACAAATTTCAGCACCTAAGATTTGATAAAACAACAGAAATTGATAAAAATGCATTTTTTGTTCATTTTCGAACCGCGCCTTGTATTCTTTCTAAAAATCATCGTTCTTGTTTTAAAAATCTTACTTTTGAATATAGTTTCAAGTTATATAATTGAATCCAAAATTTACAACATTCGAAATTGGCATAGATTCTAGTATTCTCTGTAAAACAAAATTTTCAACCGCAATACTTCACTAACATACTTAAAACAAATTTTTAACAGCTTGGTCCATTCGTAAATAACTTATTTTGTTTTGAAAAGCAAGCCTAGAAATGATTGGAAGAAGATGTTTTGTATTTTGATTATCTACTTAACCCTGTAACAACTAACAAGAAACAACAGTATACTGAATTGTCTCAGAACACTCATACATATAATCATAGAGCTATACAAACAATATATATCCATTCCAGAAACTTGCATGCAATCAAAATTTATACTTTAAGTTTTTAAAAGTGAAGTTACTCACAGTTTTCAGGAAGGAGAACAGAGCTTGATTTATGTTGAAACTGCAGTTGTTTTTCTTCTTCCTTTAAATCTTTGTTTCCTCTATTTTGTTGAATTGAAGTGTTGTTTAAATTGAATCTTTGTTTAAGTTTAAAAGATGATGCTTCAGTTTTTTTTTCTTGTTTTAGTTTGAGATGAAAGAAATGAAATGAGGTTGATATATATAAAAGTGAAATTGATATAAAAGAAAGTTTACAGGTTGATTTTTTTGTTTATACAATAGAGTGATACTTTTCTTCCTTGTATAGTGGCTGATATATAGGAAAGTGTACAAGGTAATGTTATATTTTTCTTTGTACTAAAGTTATGGGCTGCATTTATTATCATTGTCTTACTTCCCATTTTTGTTTACAGCCTATGCTTATGTACTTCTTTATTTTGGCTGACATGATATTTGTCTTGTTTTATATTTGAGCAAATATTGCTTTCCTAGTTACAGCCTACATACTTATCATTTATTTGCTTGTTAGAATTTGTTAATGTATTTGCTTATATTTTTACAAAGTTCATTAATATATTGTTAGATCTTTAGTTAATAAATATACTTTATATCTTACAAACTATATAAGTTATGTTATATATTTTCTTATTTCTATTTTTATTTACATATTTATTTCTAACTTAAATACTTATCGTCTTGTATTGACATTGTATTTATATTTTACTTTATTTTTATTTTGTAAGAATATATAGATCTTTACACTATTTATAAATCCCAATTCAGATTTAATTCAAACACATCTCCCATGTACTGCATAATTTAACAAAAGATACATATATCAAGTACCAATTATTTCACAATTTTAAATCAAAAATAAATTTAATTATCAATTTAAAATTGATTAAAATTCGGGATCGTTACAAATGGTCATCCGCTCTTACACGGGAACGTAATAGGGTCTCATCTGCTTCAGGGGCAGGAATATATCGAAACCAACTAATAAAATAGTAAATCATACAAACATTGAATAACAATCAACAATAAAATATCCATACATCCAATAAATAATTTTTTTTATCGACTATATAATATTTTGTGTTTACCAAAAAGGTAAAATAGCTCACCTTTTCCAGTAGTCGCCAAAGCACTCCGATCCTAATTAAAATCGAATAGATGTTCAATTTTAAATTCTTTATGATCCCTACATCTATCCAATCCAACTCCATAGCGTAGTACTCACAGATATGATCACAACACAACTCGTCGCATTCAATTTGGACCTCGTATCAAAAAGTTACATCATTTATTAAATTTCGCAATTTAATTAATATCATTAATTTAATTAAATTACATCATTAGTTTAATCATCCTTATTAACGACTCTAACCCCTTGTTCATGAATCCCCACTTCACTCGACCATCGCCAGCCACCTCCATGCGACACCGCATCACCAAGGGAGGAGCCCCAGACCGCAACATCTCCATTGACATTGAACTCACCACCGTTCGTCACCACCAGTGCCAGAATGACATGATTTGTCATTGTCATTCATCGAGAAAATCCTGCCTCCACAGAACTTCATGCGAAGATCCACCCCTATAGATGAACTCCTCATCCCCTCGCCTACCTACCTTTAGTTGGTCATTTGGCCTTAATCGGCCACAATTGCTGTGAATATTCCTGGCCGTTAGATTTGGGGTTGTTTGTTTTTTTCTTCATCTTTTCGCGTTTTAAAATTTGAAAATGAGCGAAAAATTTCTCTTTCTGTTAGGTTGCGATTTTCATATAGAAGAGGGAGGGTATGGTTTGTACAATTGAAACATGGACAAGAATATGGGCTAAGGCATGGGTAGGGTATGACTATATATATATATATATGTGTATATATATATATATTAAATTAGAAAATATTCTGCTTTAAACGTCCAAAAATCTCGAACTCCAAACGAGGCATCCAGGCTAGCGTTCTATATGTTATACCCCTATTTTGAACTCAATGGAACTATTCTCAAGACCGAATTAGATCGTATACATAAGATAGCTTTTCAAACCCAGTTATGTTATATAAATTCTAAAATTAATTTCTATGCGTTTCGATCTTGCACGCCCAAACGATACATCTAAGCGCCACGAAATTCAATGACATATTATAATTTACTATTATGGATCCAATGAAACTGGTTTCATCAAAATCCGAGACAGTGCCTCGGAAGGCTATTTTACACATTGATTAAAACGAATTATTAAAAACCAAATTAATTACTTTTAATTCTAAATTAAAGGTTTACTATCTCCATTCTTATTCAAATGGAACTTTAATCAACTTCCAAAATTATTTTTACTCACATTAAATTCAAGAATCAATTATTTAAACAATCTCAAATATTAAATTTAATAATTAAATTATCAAATAAATCGCTATATTTGAAATTCAAGTTATTTAAAATTAAATTTTCAATGTTTAAAATTAATTAAACACTTCAAATTCAAATGACTGAAATTCTTGATCGTTACATTCTCCACTCTTAAAAGAATTTCATCCCCGAAATTTCCAAGGTAAGAAAAATGCCCCAAACCCATTAACTTTTCACAACCAATTGGTTGAAATAGATTCTAAATTTCTAAGTCATTTAAATTCACCCACCTATATCAACTAATTTCCTTCCATTCATTCATTTCAAGTTATAAATCAAATCAAACATTAGTCATCAAAAAAATTTCCAAAAATTCTCAAAAATTTCTAGAAAATTTCGCCAGTTCTCCTTTGCGCGGCTCGATAGAATTTTTTTACAATATATATAATCACAAATATACATCTCATCTTCGAGGATGAGGCCTCCCGTAGGGAAAAATATAAAAATACGTTATGTAATCCAAAATGTGTACCTTATTTTAGTATTAGCAAGCATATACCACCAACAAAATGTGAAAGCAAACTCCAAATGCGAAGCATAAGCCATCTACACCTACTAATCACTCAACGACCAATGAGAACAAGTATATAGAAAGTAACATCACTATATAATATATAATATACAATAACTATATGCAAATGTAACAAATGTAACAAGAGAAACCATCAAACAAATAATATCCATCCAACGAATTTATAACCATATCAATTTGTATTTTCAAATGTCAACATTATATTAATACACTTTCATTTTTATTAACATTCAATTGATTCATTGTTAATTATTTACATTCAATTAATTCACATTCACTCTATTTTCATTCACTTTACTTATATTCACTTTAAATTCAATTTATGTTCAACATCATTTCGCTGCATATTAAATTTGTTTATGAACCATTTCGTACAATAATTACTTTAGTTTATTACTAACATTTCATACTACACAACTCAGGTTTATTATTACTTCACAATTTAAGTTCATATACAATTCCATTAAACCACATCCCAAAACAGATCCAATTCATTTTACAATTTAATTTGGATTTCATTTTATAACTCAAGTTCATATTCATTATATTAATTCACTCCATTAATTCACTTTATTTATTCATCTAATTCATTTTAAATCCAATTCAATTTCATTTAATCTTTCTTAAGTTAAACTTTATTTCATTCAATTCATTCTAATAACTCAATTTATTTAACTTTACTTAAGTTAAATTTTATTTTCATATCTCAATTTTAAATTCTCTTTGTTATCTATACCATTTCAAATTATAAGTTAAAAAACTTACTTTCGCATAATTTCACAAAATTAGCTAAAAATTTTCAAAATTTAAACCCCGACTCTTATTTCAAATCATTTTGAAATCATAATACACACATTTCATTTGTATTTCAAATCCTACTTTTGAAATCCAAAACAATATTTTTTGCCAAAACAACTTTTGTGGCAGCAATCTGTCACTTAGAAACTCAGAAATGAACGTTGATGATGCGTCCATCATCACCCGAATTATTTTCCAACGACTGAAGTGAGTTCACTGTTTTCTATCTCTTTTAAATCCTATTTTAAAATATTTCTAGTCAAACATTTTTAATATAATACTATTATTATATTCAAATCTTTTGAAAAAGCATTTTCAAACCACTGGGATTTAAACTCTCAAAATTCTTGTTTTAAATCTATTTTATTCACAAATCTTAATTATAAATTCACTTATATAATCTCATTTCCTTTCCGTTTATAAATCGCATTTATAATTCATATTTATATAATCTCACTTCCTATGTAATATCATTTCACAAATATTGATTTTTGTTTAGATTATAATAATAAAAACTTTTATTATAATAATAACAAAAATGATAATAATCAAATATTATCATTCACTAATAACCAAACACTCCATATATAACTATAATAATTTCTGAAAAAAATATTCTTTTATATATAAAATATAATTTTTAGGTAAAATTATTTCATTTACAAATTCAAAACAATACTCTATTGGTTTGCCTTGTTTAAGTGTTTAGAAATCCCTATCGATATTGTGGCATCCCACGTGCCGACCAGAATTCATAAGCCACTCTACAGATTAATTAACACAATATAAAACAACTTTGTAAGCACTAAAATATATGCTCTCATATATATATATATATATATATATAATACGCTCAGACTCAGAATATGGCATTCCATTACATTATCTCTTAATGAGTTACCCCACCGAAGCCAAGGTTCTCGCTTAACCTTGAGCTATGATACCAAGTGTAACGATTCTGGATTTTCGACCCTCGAAAATCGATACTAATATGTGTACTATATTGCATGCCAATCAATCGAATGCTGGAAAACCCGAATGTTTGGGGAAAAGAAGAAGGAAGGAAGAAAGAAGAAAGAAGAAGAGAAGAGAAACTAAAAAACAACATAGAATCTCACAATCGCAGCGGAACAATATATGATATAATATCAATGATCTTTACAAAAGAAAAACTATTATATACATACATCCATCAAAGTACAATATCAAATCACAATCATTAGCCTGAACAGTTAGAACAACCTGTCCTGTCCTCACAAATGCCGATGATTTCAACAACAAAGCTACGGAAAATAAACATATATTTGATACGACTTGAAGACCTCCAACCCGTCTCCTAAGCTCTAATGCATCTAAAGCAATCTGTAAATATGCTCGATCTGACTTGAGCATTATAATAAAATAACATCCGAGTCAGTCTGGTAAACCAGCTTGAGAAAACACATCCAACTAGATTTCTAAGTTCTAGAAAACCTTTGAAAATCAAAAGTATCTTGAAAGTCCACACACTGCACATAAACACAGACGGGTTTTTACCTTACGATAACTAAAACGTTTCATATGAAATTCTCTGATATTATAATAGTGTCTAAGATACAAATACTTATTAATCTTACCCGAAATTGTTACATTAATTAAATCCAGCATAATAGGTATACAACTAAAACCGTAAAGGCTCGCATTGGATAATGGATTCCATACAATGACTGGGCTATTGGAGTACTTCCTGTCATGGTGCATCTCTAGATTAAATTACACCAAGGACCTTTCCTGGATCCCTGCTAACACAGAACCAGCATATTTTTAATATTTGGAAAATATCCATATACTGATCTCAACGGTATTATTCACAAATAGAGAAAGATTTCCTTTTCCACAATTCTAGAAAAGATTTATTAATTCCTTTATAAATCTATAAACCCCGTTTATAACCCCATTCATTAATCTCTGAAATCATTTATAAAATCCCTTTTATACATTCCTAAAATCATATATAAACTCTTTATAAATCCATAAGACCACTTATAAGCTCCTTTTGTACATCTATAAACCCATATCCAAATTCTTTTACAAATATCTAAGGCCGTTTATAAAACTTTTTTTACCCTCTAACTAATCTTTCTTTAAGTTTTCCAAACCGTCTTATAAGATTCCTCTTATAAAACCCATATGTTTATAAGACCCTATTTAGAAATCCCAAAAACATTTATAATTAAATTCTAATCATTTACCTTAGAAACACTATTATATAATAATAAACAATATAAATAAATAGTAATTGACTTCAAAACATCTTAAAATATAATAATTAATAATTTCAATTCATTCTTAATAAAACAATAATAATTTATCTTCAACATTATTATAAATAATAATAATTAATTTCCAAAAATTTATTAATAAATAATTTCAAACCATATTAATAATTAACTTTCAAAATATTGATAAACAACTTTAAAACAATATTAATATAAATAATCAACTTTTGAATATCAATATATTCCCTTAATAAAAATCCATACTTAAATTTCAACATAATCGTTTCCATATTTATAAAAACCCATTTATAACCCTATCTCTTTATAAATCTCACCTATTTATAAAAATCCCACTTTAAACATCAATTACAATCTGTTTTAACGTTGCTCCTAAATGTATAAATTTCTTTTATAAATTCCTTTCAATTTATAAAATATCGTTTAACATCTCCCAATTTATCCTCAGTTTCGATTTCCAAATAGAATAAACTATTTTATTCTTAACCACATTCCAAATCTTATTGTAAATCCATAATTTGTGATTTATTTCACAATTTATCCAATGATAAAAATTTCCCTTAATTTATAAACACCGTTCATAACTCCATGCTTTTATTAACAAATATATGATTTTTCAAATCTTCATTTCATTCATAAAATATCACTTTTATAAATTATCATATTTATAAATTCCACATTTATAAATAAATCTTAATATTTGTGTGTGTGTGTGTATACACATACATACATAACACTTTATATAAAATGGTTAATAAATAGTTATATCAAAATATCTCTTTCTTCTTTTTAAAAATCATATCCCTTTATGATAAAGGACTGATTTATTTTTAAGATTTTAAAAATCTTTATTCATAGTTCAAAAATCTCTACTTAAAATATTTTAAAAACTATTAATTTATAATATCTAAAAGTCATACTTTTTATTTATCTTAATTAAATTTCTTCTTTAAATAATTCAAGGATATTTATTAAATATATATAATTTTCAAAATCATTTTGAAATTCCTTTTTAAATCAAAATCATTACTTTTATAGTACTTTAAAATACCAAAAATAAGGCCCAATGTTACTAAAGCACTAAATAAGCAAAATCATATTCATGTCATTAAATATGGCATCTAACAAATCATATATCACAATATAAACAAAAAGTAAAATCAGTAGTGTGAGGAATCCAATTGGATCCCTCTAACTTGCCCACCTACATCACATATGGTATATAATCATAAAATATAAATCAATTCCTTTAAAAAGGGTCATCCGCTCTTACACGGGAACGTAATAGAGTCTCATCCGCTCTAGGAGCGGGAATATATCCAACCCAACTAATAAATTAGTAAATCATTCAAACATTCAATAACAACAACCAATAAAATATCCACACATCCAATAAATAAATTTTTTATCGACTATGTAATATTTTGGGTTAAGCTAAAAGGTGAGATTAACTCCCATTCTCTAATAGTCGCCAAAGCTTTCCGGTTTGAATTAAAATTGAATAGGCATTCAATTTAAATTCTAATTCCTATGATCCCCATGTCTATCCAATCCAACTCTATAGCATAGTACTTGATGATATAATCACAACGCAACTTATCCCGTTCAATTTGGACTTCGTATGAAAAAGTTATAGCATTTATAAGATTTCACAATTTAACTAATATCATTAATTTGATTAAATTACATCATTAGCTTAATCACACTTATTAACGACTCTAGCCCGTCGTTCATGAATCCACGACTTGCCTCAACCACCACCATCTCCAGCCATCTCCATGTGCCACCGCATCACCAAGGGAGGAGCCCCAGACCCTGACGTCTCCACTGACAGCGAACTCGCCCCTGCTCGTCACCACTAATGCCAGAATGATGCGATTTGTCATCGCCATTCATCAGGAAAATCCTGCCTCCACAGTCCTTCGTTCAATGGTCCACCCCCATATATGAACTCCTCGTCCCCTCGCCTAACTATCTCTATTTAGCCGTTTGGCCTGAATCAGCCACAATTGCCATAAATATTTCCGGCCGTTAGATTTGGGGTTGTTTTTTTCTTCTTCTTCTTTTCACGTTTCAAAATTTGAAAATGAGCGAAAAATTTCTCTTGCTGTTAGGTTTCGATTTTTGTGATGGCCCGGGATTTTCGACACCCGAAAATCGACATCAATACGTCCACTATATTACATGCCGAGCAATCGAATGCCGGAAATACTAGATCATTAGGGGAAAAGAAGAAAGAGGTAGAAGAAGAAAATAGAAACAACAACACAGAATCTCACAATCGAAGTGGAACAATATATAATAGATAACAATTGGTCTTTACATAAAAAGAACTATAACTGTTTTATACATTACATCATCAGAGTACAACAGAAATCAATAGCGCAGAACTGGATAGTTATAATAACTTATCCTTACAAATGCTGAATATATAGCCTACAATACACGGCGGAAATAAAAATCAAGTATGTGATGATACGTCTTTGTCATCCAGCTCATCTCCTGAGCTCGTAGCATCCTATCCTGTATCTGTAATACTCGGTCTGACCCGAACATTATAATAAAATAACATCCGAGTCAGTCTGGAAAACCAGCGTGAGAAAACACACTCAATTTGAATGATTAAAGTTTTCAAAATCCTTTGAAAATCAAAGGTATCTCATAAGACCACACCACAAATAAACATGACGGGTTTTTACCTTACGATAACCAAAACATTTCATATCAAAATCATCTGATATTATAATAGTGTCTAAGTATAAATACTTATTCAAATGCTGAAATGCTTGCATCTCACGTTTCAGCATAGTTGGGCATAATCAAAACCGTATGGCACTTATTGGAGAATGAGTTCCATATGAATAGGTACTGGGGTATCACCTGTCACAGTACACGTCTAGAACAGCGTACTGAGGACCACATTGGGATCCCCTGCCACACAAGACCGGACTATCCCTAACCTGGATAGACCGAATATGCTATCACCCCGGGTGTTCCCACCCTCTCTCGAGCTCCATCCATACATCGTAGTAATAATATTCGTGGGTATTTAGAAAGGTGATAAACATACCCTAATTGGGTGCTACCCACTTAGCCTTGCTACATCTCCCCTGCTTTTCAGTCATTCCCGGTTGATGAGGCTAGAGGCTACGATTACCTTTTAGGAATTTTCACTTAGAATGCTCATTGTCCTCCAATGACAATGTACTGATAACATTCATCCATACAAGTCCGTTCTGGGTCCGAAACGAAACCGAAGGCACTATTCCTACTACATCCATTTTGGAATCACCCTAAGGATTAGTAGTGATTAGCCCTTGCACTTCACTGCTCCATCTTCGACTCCATGCTCTTGTTTTCATATCGAAAACGTACTCGTTGGATCGAAGTGGTTTTCGGATAACTTATCTGATCCCGGTCTCTCCAAAACAACGTCGATATTTTCCGGTAAACTCAACTTCGGTTCTTTAGGAAATAATCAGACGAAAATAAGATCAAAGATAACCCCATAACCATTAGTGTACGGATTTCCTTATACGTCCTAGAAGAACGAAATGAGTTTATACGTACAGTATAGCACCTCAAATGGTAAATGTACCATATAATTCTCGTGTTTCTTCTAGATATTTCTAAAGTTATATTTTGGATCCAGATTTGATAGTCGGTTATTTAACTATCAAATAAACAATCATTCAACCAAATACTTCATTTTTCCACTGAATAACTCGAAATCTCTTTTTAATTTAATTTTAATAAATTAAATCTCTTTGTCCAAAATATATACTTATCTTATCGAGTTAAGTAAATTCACCAAAACTATTCTTTCAAAGATATTTGGAAACCCTTTAAAATAATTTGGAAAGTACCACTGCGGTATCAAACCATGGATTCACAGCTCAATAGTTACATCTCTATCCCAGAGAAATTCAAGACTTAACTGCAGGCACTCACTGCCTCCGATTTCGTCATGCGAGTATCCCAATACTCTCCGAAAACTTTATTTAAAAATTTTCAAAATAATAATTATGAAATTTCTATAATAATTTTCCAAGTTAAACTTTAGGCAACTACTTTTAAATAAAAGTTATCATATAAAATATTGATATTGAATAGTTTATCCTTTTAAAATAATAATACTGATTAAACTTTTAATAATAATTAACTACTATAAACTGACTTAATTAATATATACTTTAACAATTTTCAAACAACTAAATAATAATTTTTCTGAAATATTCTTTAACACTTTTAAATTTTCTAGTTAATACTTAAAAATACTCCTTTCTAAAATAATCTTAACTTCTCAGGAAAAATATATTTTCAACCCCGATATAGCCAGTCTAATCATTTATAAATCCCTTTCGATTTATTTCCAGTTTGATTTACGTTCCAATTCCATAAATTTCCTTTTCACAATTCCATAAATAAACCTACCATTTATTTCTAAATCGATTTGCACATCCCTTTATACACCCTCACCGTGAATTTATAACTTCAATTTTCCACTGATAATTATTTCACTTTATTTATAAACTTCGTTTATAAATTCCATAGTCTCATTTCCCTTTCATTACCGTTTTAAAATACTTAAGTCGATTTAAAATCGATTTTCTGAATTAAATTCTATTTTTGAATTAATTCCTTGCATAACCCAAATATATTCCATAACCCAACTAATTTCAAACCTCACTTCTTTTTTATGGTCTAAAATCTTATTTAAAACTGGAACATCAATTTCATCTTTTATTTTAAATTTTCCTTTTTATTTTTCCAAACTATTTTAAATCTCGATTTTAAAAATAAATCCCTTTTCACTTAAATAATATTGCTTAAGTTCTGTTATTTAAAATCCTTTAATTTAACTTATTTCCAAAATCTCGATTTCCTTATTTCAAAATTATCAAGCCCAATTTTGAAATCAAACTATTTATTTTACCCAATATTCATTCCTTTAAATAAATCTAAAATTTAACTATAAATATTTTTACTTCATCAAATTATCCTTTTATATCTCTTTCCAAATTTTAAACATTTATCATTGGTTTTTAAAAAAAATACCAAAATCTAGCCAGTAATACCGTGGCATCCAATAAATTCAAAATTTCACTATAATCTATCACAGATTATTCGAAACAAATCATATCACCGAATATTAAAATAATTTTCAACATTTTTAAGGAATAAGTCGGATCCCTCCAACCTATTTCCGTGCATCCACAGATGTTAATACAGTATAAAAATACCCATCCCACTTCGAGGGAGATATCACGGTATATAAGGTCATCCGCTATTATGCGGGGCGCGTAGGGTCTCTTCCGCTATATATATGCGAGAATAACAATCACTCCAATATATATATACTACTATATATAATATCACATTCAACCGATAATAATTTATCAACTCAGCCAATTATTCAATAATTAATTTTAACTATTTTAAAATTTACCAACAGTCCAAAAGAGTGAGATTTACTCACCTTGGTTTTCTGCCGCTTTCGCGTTCCGTTTTCAATTGAATCCGGACGCGTTTGAAATTATCTAAAAATTTCAGAAGCTCCCGATTCATCCAAACCAGTTTCATTTTGAAGCTCTCTTTACCACGATCGCTACGCAAAAAGTTTCATCCAAAATGGACCCTATAAAACAGAGCCCGGCCCAAAACTACTGTACGTTCACTTCCTCTCTTCCAAATGCCTGAAGCCATCATCTCGTGCACAACCCATGGCCGTGTGCACCAATGTTCAGTGATACGGAGCTACGCCGCTTCGTTTCTCGAACCGTTTTCGCCAAACGATCTCTCTCGACAAACCATACATGCTCGCCCCCTTCGACTCACCCCATCGACATCACATCAAAACGTGGCTCGTAAATCCCTACCTCGTACGCACCAGGTCGCTCTCCCCAAATCACAGCCGTACACCCCCAAACTTTGGCCGTAGCTTCGATTTCCCACAACAAATCCAAATATGGCCTTCAATCTTCCCATCGATGCCCCATACTCCGGCTACCTCGAACCCTAGGTCGACTATGAAAAATCGAGCTCGATAAAACTCAACCGCACCACCCATACTTTATATTAAATCGAAGAGGAAGAAGAAATACGATTTTTAAAACTAGTCTTGAATTTTTTTATCAAGTGTTTGAAGAGGAATAAATTTTTGAAGTTCTGCTCTTTTCTTTGTTTACTGTTGGGCTTGGCTGTGATGTTTAAAAAGGTGAAGGGAGGGAAAACATGTATTATATGGCAGGGAACAGTGATTTTAGGGGAGGTTAAAAGTGTAGATGTGAAACTTTTTGTCAAATCCATCATATATATACATTATCTAAATTATGAAACGTCTTGATTCCGTAAATTAAAATCTTGACCTCCTACTGAGGCGTGCCATTAGGTACCCCTATTCCGAACTCAATGGAAAAGGTTTCGAGTCCTAATTCGATCATATGGAGAAGATAGCTTTTTGGACCCAATTATTATATAAATTTTTCGATATAAATTTCAACGCGTTTATATCCCGTACGACCAAATGATAACCCCAAACGTTACGAAATTTGAAATCCGATAATAATACACTATTATGGATCCAATGGAACTAGTTTCGTCGAATTCCGAGACTGTGCCTCGGAAGGCTATTTTTAAATGTCAATTTAAACGATATATTTTTAAACTAAACAAATCACTTTCATATTCAATTTTAAAACTTTTATTATCTTCATTTTTATCAATATAAATTTTATAAGCCTTTAAATTATTTTTATCAAGCTTAAAACTCCAGATTCAATATTTTAACCAATTTCCAATTTTTAAATTCGATAATTAGATTATCAAATAAATAGTTATATTTGAAATCCAAGTTAAAAATTTACTTTTAAATATTTAAAATCAATTAAATATCCCGATTTCAAATACCAAAAATTCTAGGTCGTTACAATTTTCGTATAAAAGAGGAAGGGGATGGTTTGCACAATAGAAACATGGGCAAGGATATAGGCTAAGGCATGGGTAGGGTATTGCTATATATATTTTAAATTAGAAAATATTTCACTTTAAAATCCGAAATCTCAAACTCCAAACAAGGCGTGCCGCCTAGCATTCTATATGTTATGCCTCTATTTTGAACTCAATGGAACTAGTCTCGAGATCGAATTCGATCATATATAGAAGATATCATTTCAAATCCAGTTATATTATATAAATTCTAAAATTAATTTCAACACGTTTCGACCTTGCAAGCCCAAACGATACGTCCAGTCGCCATGAAATTCGATGGCATATTATAATTCACCATTACAGATCCAATGACATGGTTTCATCGAAATCCGAGACAGTGCCGCGAAAGGTTATTTTACACATTTATTAAAACGAATTATTACAAAAACCAAATTAATCACTTTTATTCTAAATTAAAAGTTTACTATCTCCATCCTTATTCAAATAGAACTTTAATCAATTTCCAAAATTATTTTTACTCACCTTAAATTCAAGAATCAATTATTTAAACAATCCCAAATATTAAAATCAACAATTTAATTATCGAATAACTCGCTATATTTGAAATTCAGGTTATTTAAAATTAATTTTCCAGTGTTTAAAATCAGTTACACACTTCAAATTCAAATGACTGAAATTTTCGGTCATTACACAATCTATAAGGAGTTATTCATCGTATATAGGAGTATGATTTGTTGAGCTTTCGTCAAGGTCCGAGTTTCAAGATATACGAGTGCTAACACCCAACAGTGAAGTCGAAAGACTTATATGTTTTGTCTTAGGGTTTGAAGAAACATAAAAGACTAGTGGGAGCTTTATTATAAAAATGAAATGGTAACATTCAACCTTTCTAATTGTTGGACGAAGTCCCACCGGACCAAGACCACCGAATCAAACCCAACTCCACTCCCCTCTCATCACCGAACCAGCTACCTATATCCACTGCCGAACCAAGAAGCGAGGGAGATCACCACCGAACCAGCTACCTATATCCACTGCCGAACCAAGAAGCGGGGGAGATCACCACCGAACCAACTCATGACCGAACCAAAGCCGCTCCACCTACCACCGAACCAAAGTCCCACCGAGCCAAAGTACTACCGGACCGAGGCCTCAACTCCAACCAACCATCGCCGAATCACTCACCACCGGACCAAGTCCCACCGGACCAGGTCCCACCGAACTAAGGTCCCACCGGACCAGGTCCCACCGGACCAAGTTCCACCTGCCCAAGGCGTTCCGGACCAACTTTGCCAGGCCAGATTGCACCAGCCCAGGCCCACCAGCTGCTTTATACATCCAAGACCCCTACCCCCAGCCTCACTCTATAAATAGAGGGGCAGGGGTACAACAATGGGGGACAAGTTCTGAGAGCTCAAGCATGGATAGAACTTTCAAACAACTTTCATATACTTGTATAAAAGCTTTGTGTTTGTAATCTGAATAAGAAAGGAGAAATAATATATGAAGTGGACGTAGGCACATTCTGGCTGAACCACTATAAATCTGTGTGTCTTTTACAGTTTAGTCCCTGCTTTTTACACATTTGCATAAATCATCCAGATCACTAAAAACAACATAAAATCAACTAAATCATACGACTTGGAGGTGTTTGCCCATTTTTTGTGCAAACATTTTTGGTGCTTCCACTGAGAACGCTGAACCCCGGACTTCAGGTTTTCCCACTTAACTTTCTTCCTATCAACATCGCACATTGCTTGGAAGACATGCCTCCCAAGCAGAAGAATGATGTTAACAAAGGAAAAAACATTGTAACCAGCAGTCTTCCAGATCTAGTGGTCACATATCAAGTAAATCATCCCATTCCAGCAGCAGTACCAAATGAAGGTCAGGCAAATCCGACAACCCCTACCACAGAACAGCCGGCAGCAATTACTAGGGCAGATCTAGACAGGGTTGTGGCTGAAGTGACTAACCGCTTCACATCCCAGCAGGAAGCCTTGGTTGACCAACTCATGTCACGCTTAAGGGATGCTGAAGAGTCCAACCGCAACACTAAATCATCGGGTGAGTCCCAGTCTGGAGGATCTCAGAGACAACAACGATCTTCCTTCTTCGAAGGAGCTAACGACAGAAGCAGCCATGGTAGGAGTCGAGACCGAGCTCAGCCCGAAGTTAGACCTGAGGAAACGCTTGGAATCGATCCCAACGGGGGAGGTACCGGGCGGAGGTCAACTGTAGCCGAGCCTGTCGTACTGCCTAACCATGGGAACACCAGTGAACGGGACCGAGCTAGAGTCCAGCCCGAAGTTGGACCCGAGGAAGTGCTTAGATCAGAACCCAGCAGGGGAAGATCAAGGCAATGGCAAACTGTAGTCGACCCTATCATGCTCCCAGAAGACCAAAGACAGCCACTGGAAAATATCAGGAATGACAGACAATACCATCCCTACAGGTCATCTGGACGGAATCAATCCCACAGAGCAGAACCGAACTCATTTCTATCTGCTCCTAATTCTGATAAAAGGATGGCACGCTTGTTCAGAGAGTGCGTCCAACGGGATCAAAGAGATCGAGGGATAGGCGCTAGGGTAACCAGCCCCTTCGCCCGCAATATCGAAATTTCCATCACCCCCCGAGAATGGAAAATGCCAACAATGGAACCTTACAAAGGAACCTCTGACCCCGTTGTACACTTACAGAGATACACAAAGCATATGCTCATGAGTGGAGCAACAGAAGGAGTGCTGTGAAAATGCTTTCCACTATTCTTAGCAGATCTAGCTACCTCCTGGTTCTGCCATCTACCCCAAGGATCCATCAGCTCATGGGAGATGTTGAAAGAAAAGTTTATCAGCCAGTTCGGTATTCATGTGGAGCAGCCCAAGGACGCTTATTCCTTATCAAGTATCAAATAGAAACCTGGAGAGAAGCTTCAGCAATATCTAACCTGATTCAATGCTGCAGCGGCCGCAGTCCAAGATGCCGATGAGAAGCTTATCTTAATGGCCCTCTGTAGTGGTGTGCATCCGGATACTAAATTTGCTAGAAGATTCACAAAAGAGAAACCAACTACTTTACCCGATTTCTTCCATGAAGCCGGAAAATATATGAGGCTTGAAGACGCTGCCACTGAGGGGCAGTCAGGGCAACAAAATAAGGCAGCTCATAGCAACACGCCCGCTGTAGCTAAGGACGTTCGAAGAAATGATTCTAGAGAACATGCTGGGGGCAAGAAGGGAGAAAAGCGCCTATATCGGCCAGGATCGAGATTCGACACTTACACTCCTTTGAATGAAACCGTCGAAAACATCTTCCTTGCCACCCAAGACGAAGTTAGATACAAACGCCCACCATACAAGAAGGAATCAGATAACGCACTTAAATTTGGAAAGTTCTGCCGCTTCCACGAATCTCATGGGCATGATACCAATGAATGCCATCATCTCTGGGACTTGATTGAAGAACACATCAGAAGAAAGAGTGGAACGCTATGTAAAAGGTCAAAACAGGACTCCAGCTATTGCTAATGAGAACCCAAGGCTACCCTTCCCTGAGATAGGCAGAGGAAATCTCAACAGTAGCGGCTCCAGTCAAGAGAAGATAGTGGTCCATACCATCTCGGGAGGACCACACATCGCTGACAGAAGCTGGGCAGAGATGGAAAGATATGGAAAGTCACTTAGAAACAATGAAGACTGCGTTAATTCTGTTATAGAAGAGCGCCACCCGAAATGGAAAGAGAGTGATGACATCACATTCAGTAGGCGTGATCTAGAGGGAAGGCAGTACCCTCACATGGATCCCATGGTTATCTCTGCCCGGCTCGGTCTAGCCGAAGTTTTCCGAATTCTAGTAGACACTGGAAGCTCAGTAAATATCCTATTCAAGCATGCATTCGACAAAATGAAACTATCAATGAAGGATGTTTCTCCCTGCAATAAACCACTACACGGTTTCACGGGAGATGCGAAGATGCCCCTCGGACAACTGGACCTCTTCGTTGGAATTGGAAGTCATCCCCGCTCCCTTGTGCGGAAATAGACATTTGTGCTAATAGAAAACCACTCGGCCTACAACACCTTCTTAGGAAGGCCAACCTTGTCTGACTTCCAAATTGTCCTGGCCCCATGGTGCCTGAAGATGAAATTTCCAACGGACAATGGAATAGGGGAAGTAGAAGGAGACCAGGACATTGCTCGAGACTGCTATGTAACTGAACTTCGCAACAACCACAGGAAGGATAAAGGGAAGAGTGTAGAGATTGCCCTCTGCACAAAAAGTTTGGAAGCATAGAAACTAAAGAAAGCCCCTCCTCTTCGATATACCAGCGACCCTTTCAATGAATTAGACCCCAGGGACAAAGAGGAGGAGGGCACCGCCGAGCCTACAGAGGCTATGGAATTTGTATCTGTAGACCGACATGACTCGAGTAGACTATTGAAAGTCGGGTCCCAACTAAAAGCAGAATTGAAGGAACAACTCATTGATTTTCTCCACCACAACTTGGATGTATTTGCATGGTCACACGCTGACATGACCTGAATCTCCCCTGACATAGCATGCCACGTACTAAACATTGATCCTACCAGGGCGCCAGTAAAACAGAAAAAGAGAAGTATGGGGGCAGAACGATCAGCAGCCCTCGATGAAGAAGTAAAGTACCTACTTGGCAACGACTTCATACGAGAGGCCATCTACCCAGAGTGGATCGCCAACCCGGTGCTGGTAAAGAAGGCTAATGGGAAGTGGCGAACGTGCATTGATTTCTCCAACTTAAATGACGCCTGCCCGAAGGATTGCTTCCCACTTCCCCGAATCGATCAGCTTGTGGACAACACAGCCGGGCACGAACTATTATCGTTTATGGACGCATACTCAGGATATAACCAAATTCCTATGCATGTTCCCGATCAAGACCACACTAGTTTCATCACTGATCGGGGATTGTACTGCTACAAGGTAATGCCTTTCGGACTTAAAAACACAGGGGCCACCTATCAACGCCTCGTCAACAAGATGTTTGCAGGGCTAATAGGACAAACTATGGAAGTTTATGTGGATGACATGCTGGTAAAGTCAAGGGGAGCAGATGATCACGTAAGCCACCTGGATGAAATGTTTCAAGTACTTCGCCAATATGGAATGAAGCTGAATCCCCTAAAGTGCTCCTTCGGAGTATCATCAGGAAAGTTTCTAGGATTCATCGTCCATGCCAGAGGGATTGAAGCAAACCCTGAACAAGTCCGAGCTCTAAGAGATATCAGGATACCTTCTACCCGAAAGGAAATGCAGAGCCTAAATGGGAAGGTGGCCGCCCTGAGCAGATTCATCTCCAAAGCAACCGACAAATGCATCCCTTTCTTCGAAGCTCTAAAGAAAGAGAAAGGAAAATTCGAATGGACTAACGAATGCTTAACAGCTTTCCTTAACTTAATTGAACACCTCCAGAGACCACCAGTCCTCTCAACTCCGAACAAAGGCGAAGAACTATACCTATACCTTGCTGTGTCATCTCATGCTCTAAGCACCGCATTGGTTAGAGAAGACGAACGCACGCAACGGCCAGTATACTTTGTAAGCAAGAGGTTTACAGGGGCGGAAGCCAGATATCCTAAACTTGAGAAACTAGCGTACTATTTGCTAATCACATCACGAAAACTGCGTCACTACTTCCAGTCCCATTCCATCAGAGTTCTGACCGATCAACCACTGAGGCAGGTACTCCATCGTCCCGACACTTCTGGGCGACTACTTAAATGGTGCATTGAACTAAGTCAATATGGGATCACCTACCACCCTCGCACCGCCATCAAGGGACAAGCCATGACCGATTTCATTGTCGAATTCACTACCAACGAAGGTAAGGAGCAATCGGAAATAGCAGAAGACATCAAGTGGAATCTCTTTGTGGATGGTGCGTCAAACGAACAAGGCTCGGGAACAGGTGTGGTAATAATCACTCCCTGGGGAAATAAACTACACTATGCTATAAGGTTGGAATTCACTGCCACCAACAACGATGTAGAGTATGAAGCAGTGATAGCTGGATTAGAACTTGCCTTAGAAATCGAAGCCAATTCTTTGTGTCTTCATAGCGATTCTCAACTTATTGTAAATCAAATACTAGGAGAATTCCGGGCTCGAGAAGAACGACTCATGGCATATTTAAAGAAGACCAAGTTGCTTCTCAATCAATTGGATCGCTATTTAATCAAACACATCCCTCGAGAAGAGAACCAAGAGGCCGACGAATTAGCGAAGCAAGCTAGCCCGAGAAACAGTGCTATTTCCGGAGTAGTAGCCATCTCAAAGCAACTGACCCCAAGTTTTGAGCAAGTGAATCTGATAGCTGCAACTGAAGAAGAAACTTGGATGACTCCCATCCGAGACTACTTACAAAGTGGCACACTACCCAACGGGCGTATCGAAGTCAAGAAAACCTTGAGGAAAGCTTCCCGCTACACAATACAAGAGGACATCCTCTATCAGCGCGGTTTCTCTAACCCCTTATTAAGGTGTGTCGCTGGAAGAGAAGCCAAGGAAATCTTATCCAACATCCATCAAGGAAGCTGCGGAGATCACACTGGAGGGCAGACTTTGGCAAAAAAGATACTCCGATATGGATATTTCTGGCCCACCTTAAGCAAGGACGCCATAGATTTCGTCAGAAAATATGACAGATGTCAGAAGTTTGCTAAGATTCCGTGGCTACCAACAAATAAGATTACTCAAATGACCAGCCCTGGGCCCTTTGCAGTATGGGGAATTGACTTGATTTGCGAACTGCCAATGGGCCGAGGCGGGGCCAAATATGCTATAGTGGTAGTCGACTATTTCACCAAATGGGTGGAAGCAGAACCCCTAAATAAAGTATCTTCAGCAAAAGTTATTAACTTCTTGATCAAAAATGTTCTGTGTAGGTACGGAGTCCCATTCAAAATCATATCGGACAATGGACTTCAGTTTGACAGCGAGGAGTTCGCCAACTGGTGCCAAGAGCATGGAATTCACAAAAGCTTCTCATCCGTAGCTTATCCCCAGGCAAACGAACAAGTCGAAGCCGTCAACAAAATTCTCAAAACTCAAATAAAAAAGAAACTCGAAAAGTCAAAAGGCACTTGGGTAGATGAACTTCTTACGGCACTGTGGGCCTATCGCACATCCTTCAGAACATCAACGGAGCATACTCCTTTCTCTTTGGCATACGGATCGGAGGCTATGCTCCCAGTTGAAACTATAGTGCCTTCCTACCGTAGGATCCACTATAACCCAGAAGAGAACGAAGAACTCCTCCACATGTCTTTGGATCTAATTGAAGAGAGAAGAAACGATGCAGCACTCAAAACATCAGCTCACAAGAAAAAAGTGGCAGCACAATACAACTCCAAAGTCAAGCATCGTAGCTTACAAAAAGGTGATCTTGTCCTCAAGCGAATCTTCCCGCGCCCCGGAGCGCTAGATCCAATCTGGGATGGACCATATGTAATTCATAAAGATCTCCACAATGGAGCTTATATTTTGTCAACAGTGGACGTGGAGGTGTTCCAGAGGGCATGGAACATCCAACACCTTCGTCGATACTTTTCTTAACTTGTACTACCCATATAAAGTGAATTAACAAAGACAATCAGTGGACGTAGGCATTTTCATGCCGTACCACTTTAAAAAACCTTGTCTCTTTTTCTTTACTTGCACCTTTATGTCTTGGCTGCTTGTTAACTTCATCCTTTTCTGTTGAACAAAATCCTGTGCAAATAGCATTTTCATTCAGGGCGCTCCACAGCGCGACTTCTCTGGACAAGACCTAACAGGTACTATACAAATCTATGCCCTCGCTAATGAGACACTTTTGCTCCGGCATCCCTCTGCTGCGGGTTAACTCATTGCTCGCGACGGCCCTCAAAGCCAACTGTAATGAGCCGATTATAAGCCACCAAGAAGGCCGACTATAGCCAAGGCAGTTCATTACGGCGTTCGACTCACCGACAACTGTGAACCTACTTTAAGCCCCAACATAAGGTGTGGCCAACCAGGGGTAGTTCACGGTTGACGATCAGCACCCACGCTAGTCGGCCATAGTAAATCGAATAATACCCACGATTACGGGCCATAATGGCCCGGGTAGTTATTGTCCGCGATCTCGGCTCCGATGCGTCTTAAGTACGGCTGTGGTAAAAAAGATTAACTCCCCGCAGAGGCGTAAGATGGGTGACAAATGTCTTCAAGACCCACAGCTAGGGAAAGTGACTACAAAGCCCGTTTGCCACGAACTTAAGCACATCGAAGGACTTCCGTGATTGGAAGTTTTACTATTTCTCATATTTCAATTTTATTTAAAAAACTTTTTTCCTATCCTCTATAATGATCCCTAAAGTACATGACAAATAATAGGAGACATTCGCTAATGGGAGTGGGAACTCACAACTGGACACTCGGCAGCATTCCATACTTGGTCACGCAAGAGATTCAAAGCCGCCATCTTCAGCTAAAAAAAATATGAAGGGCGGTACTTTCTTCTTTTACGTAGCTATTCACACATCACATTAACATTGCAAGATATGAAATTGTACTTTAAGCAAGAACTTGGCGTCAAACACAATTGAATTACAGGCATATGTATAGCTATATTTCTTATACAAAATGTCAAAATAACAAAAGCATTCAAATACGACAGAATCAGCTTAAGTTAAAAATTACACGTCAAGAATAATGTTGTTTATTACAAGTAGCATAATTACAACCTAGAGGTTACATTAATGTTTTGGGACTAACATAAACAACGATGTCAAGTCCACAGAAAGATATCCAGGTCAAGTCAAGGAGCCGGCTGCATCGGAGTTTTGCCCGTGTCTTGTTGCCCACCTGTCCGGTCAAAGAAAGAATTCATTAGTGATAAGCAACCAAGTTAACGGAAAGACTAGGAGGGAAGACTTACTAGCGCCTGCTTCCTGACCATCCTGATCATCATCCTCTACTTGCACACCTGCCTCCTCAGTGGCAAGAAGCCGCATACCCTCCTTCACCGCCACCTTCTCCTCCTTGGTAAACTGGGCAGTGACCACATCCATTCTGAAGACCGCGCCACCCTCTTTATCCGCATCAGCCCTAGCCTCCTCCAGAGCCCTGAGATAAATCCTGGCCATAACTCGGGGATAATCATCCATCCAGGATAAGTTACCCTGTTTCCAAGTGCGGAAATACATGTCCTGGAGCATCTCATCCATCATCCCCTCGTTTTCCTCAAGCTCCCTCATTCAGGCCTCAGAAGCACGCAGCTTTGCAACGGCAGCATCCCTCTTTGATCGATATCGTGAGCGGTCAACCTGAAGGGATATCCTCATCGCCTCCATCTCCTCCTTCAACCTAGACTGAGCAAGCTCCGCGGCCTTGAGTCTCCTCGTTAATTCCTGTACCCGCTCGAGGTCCGCTTGTCGAACCTCATCCACCATCGCAATGGCCATGTCAATCTGCTCCTTGTAGGCGGCATCCATCTTTCGCAACTCTGCCCTGCTGGCCTCTTCCATAGTCTTCTTCAGTTGCCTAGATGCGGCCTCGTGCTGAGAAATTTGAATGGCTTGATCGGCAAGTTGCTTAGCCTGGTCGGAAACCATTAACCGTAACCGAATGTTCGCACTCCTAATTTCCTCCCCGGCCTTAACTAGTCGGGCATGATGCCCCATCAATTTCCTGGTCTCCTTGGCAACTCGGTCGATGTTCGCCTTAGCTTCATCCCCCAGAGTTACAACCCGGGTGGTAAGCAAATCAAGGTCCAGGGACTTAGCTTCGTCAAGCACCCGTACCATAGGATTGCGAGGGAGAAGGTGCTCACCAGTAGCCTCATCGAAGGAGATGTCATGAGAGGCCGGGTCCAGGCCTGGATGACTCGCAAATGGATTACGAACCAAGCCAGGGTGATCTATCGGGGTGAAGGTTGGATTCTCAAACGGATGTGGGGAAGGCATAAACTCAGTATCATCCTCCGTAATATCGTGAATAGGCTGGAGTGGGGCCGGAGGGCCAGGAAGAGACTCAAACGAAGATCGACTCCTCTTCCTCTTTTGTATATCTTCTTCAATAACTCCAAGAAGAGGACGATAGCCGACTACGTCTCCAGGGCGGCAAGTAGGAGGCTTCGGTTTGGCAGAAGCTTTGAGGAGTCTATATTGTTCAAGCCTGTGCTGAAGATCTGAGGTCTTGGCTGTTTTGCCCGCTCCTGGAATGAAAACCCAAGTGTCATCAGCATGCATTGAGCCATCATTCAAGAATTAAAAAGAACAAAGAAAAATTCACCTTGAATCGTAGAAGTTGTCCCAGTAGAAGCACTCCCGGAAGATAAATCGGCACCGGTCCCGGCCTTATCAGCTTTCTTGGGTTTCTCCACCAAGGCCGGTCTTTCCTCCAACTCTTCAAAGGCTTGGCGGAGAGCATCATCCGTCCACTCTTGGATCACGCCTGCCTGCCCAGGAGGCAAAGCCCCAATGCCATCACCGCCTTGTCCTTCGCCACCATCATTGCCATGACGATCACGGTCAACTTCTCTACCACTTCCACTCTCTGCCTCACCTCCTTCATCCTCGCCTTTTCCCCCTCCACATTGTCCTCCTCCTGAACATCTGGATGTGTGCTGGGAGAGGGTCCATCGGACTTCTTTAGTTTCTTCCCCCCGGCGATTGGATGTATCCAGAAGGGTCTCCTTTTGCTGCTCTTCGCCGTGGCCCCTCCTATAGCTTTGGCAGCCCTCTCCTCCGCCATATCTCTCTGCTTCACCACTGACTGATGTGGTAGAATAAGGCTATGCCCCAGAAGTGTAGCGTTCCTGATCAGGTAAGAAGCCAACCTATCCCTTCCCGTAATGGCTTCTATTTCCACAGCCATCTGAACCAGGCGATCGTTCTCCACGACCGCAAAACCACCTGTCGCTAGCAAGAAATAAAAGCACATGAGAAGAAGCATTGCAGTCAGAACGGAAATCATAAATGAGCTTCAACTTACAGCCAGAGGTGAAGCGACGAATAGAGATAGAGTCATCCTTGACGAAAAACCATTCTTTCTTGAACATACTGAACTTCGAATATAAGTCCAGGACCGGCTTGAAAGATACGGCTGATTCCAAGCTGATGTATGGAGACCCCTTCTTATAGCCTCTCAAATTGTACAAATACCGGATCTCTCGGTTGGAGGGAGGATGCCCGTATCTCCTCTGAAAAATGACAAACAGGCTCACCAGGATGGCGTAGGAGTTAGGCTGAAGCTGAAATGGAGCCACCTTCAAGTAGGTGAGGAAGCTGAGTATCCAAGCATTGATCGGGGGAATGGCCCCACACATAAAATGGTACCTACTATAGACGAAATATCCTTCGGGGGGATTATATGGCATCACTCCTTCCCCCGGCAATAGCATACGCGCTCTGTCAATCCCAAAGGAGCGAGAAATAATGTCAAGCTGCTCGCCTTTGAGAGAGCTAGGGAAACAGTCAGGAGGTGAGTTCAAAGGCTCATGAGGGCCATACCCATCTACTAGTGACCTCGGGGTGGGCCCATGACGTCCCAGTCCTGACTGAGCTGGGGGCACTACGGAAGGATCTTCTCTGTCCTGGGATTTCTTCTTTTCTGATCGGGTTTCAACTTTATGAGACATTATCTGCAACACAAAAGAGTACATCGTTAAAACAAAGGATGTAGAGATATAAACAAGCAAGTGCGTACAATCTAGAATTTCATTTGTAATTCAAAACATGAAAGGTTCAAAGTCATTCGGCAGTTCAAGGCTACAAAGTCATTCGGCAGTTCAAGGCTACAAATTCATTCGGCAGTTCAAGGCTACAAAGTCATTCGGCACTCGAAATCCCCGAGTCCATTCGGTTAGGCAAATCGAAAGTTCATTCGGCAGAAGAGGGCCTCACCTGGTCCGGTAGTTGAAGTATGGTTCGGTGCTCGTTTATTCAGCAAAGACAAAAACGTTGGTTCGGCTAGTATGGAATAACAGGGGCATGAGGCTCCTACTTATAGGCGAACATGGACGACCGAACCAACCGGTTCGGCAGTTTAAACCGAACGAACTAAAACAAAGCAAGACACATGCTAGAATATGCCCCACTTTGGGAGGAAAATGTTGGACGAAATTCCACCGGAGCAAGACCACCGAATCAAACCCAACTCCACTCCCCTCTCATCACCGAACCAGCTACCTATATCCACTACCGAACCAAGAAGCGGGGGAGATCACCACCGAACCAACTCATGACCGAATCAAAGCCGCTCCACCTACCACCGAACCAAAGTCCCACCGAGCCAAAGTACTACCGGACCGAGGTCTCAACTCCAACCAACCATCGTTGAATCACTCACCACCGGACCAGGTCCCACCGAACCAAGGTCCCACCGGACCAAGTTCCACCGGACCAAGGCGTTCCGGACCAACTTTGCCAGGCCAGATTGCACCAGCCCAGGCCCACCAGCAACTATATACATCCAAGACCCCTACCCCCAGCCTCACTCTATAAATAGAGGGGCAGGGGTACAGCAATGGGGGACAAGTTCTGAGAGCTCAAGCACGGATAGAACTTTCAAACAACTTTCATATACTTGTATAAAAGCTTTGTGTTTGTAATCTGAATAAGAAAGGAGAAATAATATATGAAGTGGACGTAGGCACATTCTGGCTGAACCACTATAAATCTGTGTGTCATTTACAGTTTAGTCCCTGCTTTTTACATATTTGCATAAATCATCTAGATCACTAAAAACAACATAAAATCAACTAAATCATACGACTTGGAGGTGTTTGCCCATTTTTTGTGCAAACACTAATATTGTAAGAACATTTGCTATGTTTAATTAAAATAATTTACTTCGATAAATTTATGCGTTAAATTTAATTGATAAAATGTTTATCAATTAAAATATACAAAGGTGGAAATAAATAAAATATTGACAAAGAAATATTAAAATATACTTACTAATGAATTTTTGCATGTTGGCCCATGCAAGCGCCTTTTATACAACCACTAAATATGTTCGTAACATGGTGACTTGTGAGTTTGCTAGGCCAAGACTGTGTATTGTCTTCAATGAGTTTCGAACTCTTAAAACAAAACAAGAACATTGGTATTTGATCCATACACAATTACATATAAATGTTATAGAGTGAACGTCACAATTCGTAGTGTATGAGACCTCGATGAAATTTATTCATTGAAATAAGAAAGTAAACTGTAATGTGTGGTCGTGTATTCAATACGATTGATTACAATAGTGAACTTATTGTGTAAAATATAACACTGGACCAAAGGTTACAAAATAGATTTGAGAATTCAATCACTAAAATGTCGGTTTGACCACTTTCGTACAGTGCAATTTATTTGATGTCCTTAAAAGTTAAGGATGAACAAATGCACTTTTGTAAAGAATTCACTACGATATTGTAGTAAGGATTTTGTTTGAATGGTTCAATTGTTTAGAAAGGAAACTGAATGTATAAAAGTGAATGTAACCTAAGGCACAGTTGGGATGAAGAGAGTGAATGGTCACTTCTGCTTCATAAAGAAACATCGAAAATGAGAATTGTAAAATAATAGTTTATACTTAACATTAGGATAAGAAATATGGTTTCTATTCCAAAATGTATTTTCATATAGAAAATTATTTTCTATAAGTTTTATTCTTCCGAGTTTGAGATAATTGATCTGAAAAGTCTCGACTGTAAAACTAGTTACAATTAATGGAATAAATAGCCTACATTAAGTGGTTAGATGGACCTCCGTATTTCGTACACTGATATAGTGATAGCAGAAACAATGGGAGCTTGCCATATAACACTTATTGGTTGTATCAAGTTACGAAAATCATTTTCGTTATACGTACTAAACATTATTTATGAAATAATAATTATTTTTCAGTATTTTTGTTTGTCAACGTTTTCACTATTACACCCTAAAAACCAAACTTCCCTTTGACATAAATCAAACTTAAAAAAATTATTTTGATTCATCCATCTCTTTTTCAGCCTATCTACTTTCCAATTATATCTTCTAAATCGTCCATACTAACAATCCAATCTTGTCCTCTAAAAGAGAATTTTAGTAAATAACCAATATAACTCTTGGGTTAAGTGAAAAATTGGTAATTTTTCTTACATCTCCCCCTCGATGCCTAGGTATCATTTTTGGTTTGCTATAGTATTCTCATAAAACAGATAAGATAGATCTAATAGTTTGCAGAGAGATTAGACATTGTTCTATATTAGTATTAATATATTAATTCGTTATAAAATAAAACTATAATACTGGTAGTTGTAATGCATTTGAAAATATAGAAGTATCTAAATTTATTTGCAATTATTTTGGAATTATGGAGAAAGCCATAGTTTTGAACAAATAATCTTTTGGTTGTATGATTATGAATCATATGGCACTAGTAAATTATATCTCAAACAATTAAGGGCAAAGCACCCAATCAGCGAAAGCATCATAAGAGTTAGTAAACTCTTCGGACTAATATGTATTGGTACATGCAATCGCAAGTCTATTAATACCAAAGTGGTTCAACATACTTTGTTATATTCACCGATGAGTTACCATCGACATGGACATGTGTATTTGATACACATGTAATATGCATGTGATAAGCTGACAGAGTATAAAAAAGAAGTAAATAAAATAAACATGCAATAAAATAAAATAATTCGATTTGATCGAATATATGAGAATATCGAAAAGAGTTCCGAACGTACCTAAAAATGAATAAAGATTCAACATCAAAAGTCACTCCTTCCTACAATACGTAATGATGTATCAATAAGGAGTAATCAAACTTTGTTGAATGAAGTATAATTAATTTTGAGTGAAGTTGAGTTAACTTCTTTCTATAAGGTTGTGTACTTAAGAGTATCACACGAGGTCAAATTAATTTCAACTAAAGAATGGTTTACAAAATCAAACAAGATAAGGTTTATAAGAAACCCCAACATATCCAAAGCAAGGAGTTGGCAGGTTGGGCGAGTCAAAAGAATAAACGTAATAATTGTTTGTGAGGGGTCTTGTATGAATCGTTACAAAAGGAGTTTGGGAACAACTGCCATCGGATGGCAAATTTATGTTTTAAATATAAGTTTTGTAAATTAAATACCTAACAGTTTTATATGTAAGGAAATTCATAATGCATTTATGAATACATTATCCGTTGCATAGAGAAACAACGTTGTTTCAAAAGTACCAACATCATAGCGAAAGAATTTCTTTATGAAATTATTGGTAGTAAAGTAGATTTGGATACGATCCAATGAGGAAATTGATTACGAGTGATGAAATAAAATCAACCAAAGCTAAATGAATGCAATGCATTAGAATGTCTATTAAATATTCTCCCATATGAAAGAGAGACTATGAGTTTCTTATCAATATCGAGAATATATAATCCTTAGATGTCAATTAAACAATTAAGAGTATTGACTCCATGATATGGTATGATGCACAAATCCTAAAGGATTCCAAGTACATTATCAAAATATGATTTTGGTAGTCGTACCTAAAGAGATGTGATCCATTGGCCATGATTGCGTCTTTAAGAGTAAGACTAATGTGGTTGGAATTTAATGAGAAACGTTGATAAGAATGACATCGTAAATTTCAATTGTTGAAATCAACATAATAGATTCATCATTCAATTTGCTCAAGTTAATTCAGATTTACTCATAAAATTATTGCTTGGTATGGCTTTGTGTTTGGGATATATGTATTGAAATGGGAAATAATAAATAATGATTTAGAATAGACTATTTGCACACAACGACAAAAGTGTCTTGAAGTTAGTGGGAGTGATACTGAGTTGTGTGTACTCAGATATGATCTAAGAATTGATATGAAAGTATTATTCCACAAGCATCATAATTGAACAAATATTTTGATAGAAATATTGAATAGTTTGATTTCCAGTCAAATTGCAAAGGAAGCGTGTGTCCATATATTTAAAATCATTTCCAATCTTAAAAATGGCGATAACTGCTTTCAAATTCTTGCCTTCTTCTTTCTCGTTCACGCATCCTCGAGTATCTGATCTTTCTAATTCTAGTTCCTATGTCAATTACGATTCTTCTACTTATCGTATCTATGCCTAAGTGGTTAAGGAATCAAAGTTTTCTTCGCCTCAATTTCTTAACCAAAAGGCTAAATATAAGAATTGGGTGGATTCAAGAAAAGGGAAAATAATATGTTTTCGTTGTGGGGACTATTATTATTTGGCTAAGGACTGTCATGAACCCGTTAGATGTTTTGGGTGTGGTTGCTTTTGTCATAGAAAGGTCGATTGTTCGGTGAAATTAAATTTTGATTATGGAGATCATAGAAGCCTTTCTATCACCGATCATGGATTTCTATTTGCTTTAAAATGTATGAAGCTTAAGAGAATCTTGTTAGATCATCTCTAGATTCAGAGGAATGAAGAAATCAAATTTTTGGAGGACTTGTTCAAGCATTTTTATGCGATTAATGCAGTTAACATTGGCAGAAATTATAAAACAAGTTTGGAGATCTTGAAAATTATTTTGGAGATTCTGGTTCTTCCATAGATAGAGATGAATCGCTATTGATATGGTGCTTGTATCGAATGATGGCAATGGGGTATCTGGTGATTTTGTTAGTGTCAAAGAAGCTTCAGATGTCTCTGTTGCTATTTTTAATGAGGAGTTGAATTCTTTTGATCCATTGCTTTTAGATCCTGATGTTTTACAATGTAGATTGGTACCTCATTCTTTGGAAACCAGGGATATAATGATTGATAATGGGTGTGCAGTTTATGATGTTGGTTCTGCAATTCATTTGCGAGAGTTAGGTAAAGATTTTGTTCATGTTCATAACAAAAAATTTAGTGCTAAATTCTATAATATGGGGAGTTTTGAATTAGTCACCACTAACAGTTTTGATTGTCTAAGTTCACTGGAGGATTCGGGAGAGGAATCTGATCTGTCAACAGGATTTGTAACCCATGGAGGGGTCTTGGATGGTTGTTTGGTGGATAATAAGTCCGAAGTGAGTGGGTTTAGAGAGGTTGCTTCTCTGCAAGTTGTAGATATACAGTGTAATGATGTTACTGCTGTTGCTCCTTACTCATCTGAGTCTTTGGTGTGTGATAATAGTTCAAGGAATCATGTTTATGATTGCAATGCTTCTAGTGAAAGTTTAATCGAGGTTTTTGTTGGTAGTGATGTTGGTAAGGAGGTTGGCAGGGTTGGTTCTTCCGGTTGCTTGGAAGTTGATATTGTGCATTATGACTCTAGTGCTATATATGTAGATATGCACAAGTCTTTATCTTGTAGTTTGATTATTAATGGTGATCAGTTTTGCGTTCTAGAAGGATACTTAAATTCGAGTGTTATGATGATTGGTGATTTTTATACGGTTTACTCATATTTGGATACTAATGTGCACACGAGCAAGTTGTTGAAAGATGTAGCGATTAATTTGATGGATTCTAAATTTATGAATACAGTTAAGATGGGTTTAGAAGTTGTTGATGGTTTAAAGAAGACAGATGCAGTGTTGAATAATCCAGTTGGGCATCATGTTGTTGTTGGTGCAGGTTTTAATGTGTGCATGTTTGATATAGAATTAGCTGATGTGGGTATTTCTTCAACTGATTGCTCATTGAGTGATGTTATTGCTTCGCCTGGAATGGGTTTTATAGTGGATGCTTCGACAGTACTTTCTATCAGTTCTCAAAGTGGTGGCTTGGTTGGGAAACGTGACGGAGAGGCTGTGAGTAGGTTGTTGTTGGATGGGGATGTGTTGGCAATGTTGTAAATTCCGGTGCTAGCGTGAATGATGATATAGAAAAGAATGATTTACAGGGTGCACAAAGCTCATCTGCAGTAATTGATAATGAGTGTAGTATTGATAACAAAACTTCATTTTTATCTTCATCAACAAAGAGAGGCAGGTGTAGGAAATCAGGTGCTGTCAGTGGTGCTGTTCATCGTAGTGCCAGGGTCCGCAGTAGTCATTCTTCATTTATGGGTGTGTCACCTGATTCGAGTGCTACGAGTGGCACTACGAATTCAGGCATAGGTATGGCTTCTGTTTTAGGCAGTACTTATTCTTCCTATGCTCTAGGTAGTTTATCCACCAGTGAGTTATGTCAGTTAGCTAGGGATATCGCTTTTATTTTACTGATGATGAATTAGATACTGCTTTCATTAGGAGTGGGGAAATAGAGAGGGTTAGATCATCTGGATTATGAGGATTATTAGCTGGAATGTTAGGGGTCTTCATGATTTAAATAAATGTGATAAAATTAGAACATTTTTTAAAGATTACTTTATTGATATTGCCCTTTTAAAGGAAATGAAAATAGATTGTCCTGGTCTTCTTTTTTATAGAAGATTAGGTGGGTATCATTTTAGACATTGGGCTTGTTTACCTTCAATTGGTGCTTCTGGGGGTTTACTTATAGGGTGGCGTGATAATTCTTTTAAACTTCTTCAAACTATTACTAAGCAACACTCTTTATATATTATTCTCATTAATCTTAGTGATAACTCTTTGTTAAATATTTCTAACGTTTATGGTCCAAACTCGAAAATTGGTCGTCGAATTTTATGGAGTGAATGTCTAGAATTTAGATCATTTGCTCCTGGATCTTGGATTATGGGCAGTGACTTCAACGTTACGCATTTTTTAGGGGAAAGATCTCCCTGGGAAGGAGATTTCTCTTCTATCGAAGAATTTGATCAATTTATTATTAGTAGTAATTTGATAGAAATGCCTTTATCTAATAGAGAATTCACTTGGAGTAATACTAGGGATCCCCCTTCAATGGCTCTTTTAGATAGATTTTTTATCAGTGATGAAATCGAAAATAAATTTCCTATTTGTAGAATCACTAGTTTGCCTTATACGTATTCTGACCATTACCCTTTCATTCTTACGTGTGATCATCATAGAATTGTTAACAAAACTTTTAAATTAAAAAATGTGGTTATTAGAATCTAATTTCTCTAATCTAATTAAAAATAAATGGATGTCAATGAATTTTTAAAATATCAGGAATACAGAAAACTCGGCAAAAAAAATTATTTTAAAATTTAGAGGTCTTAGGAATTTTCTTAAAAATTGGAAGAAAAATGTATTTGGCGGTTGTTGGCTCGGTTTTCTGGCAAGTAGAGAGGGAAGAAAGAAGGGAAGCAGAAGTGGGCTAGGACACAGAAGGCGGAAATGTCGGACCAAATATTTGGTCCGACATTCACTAAAATGCCGAACCAAATATTTGGTCCGGCCTTCTCTGATATGCCGAACCAAATATTTGGTCCGGAATGACACATCCAACACCGGACCAAACATTTGGTCTGGTTCTCAGGCATCCCGAACCAAATGTTTGGTCCGACAAATAAGAGACTCCAAAGACAGAAACCCCCTGACCAAACGCCGAACCAGACATTCCTACCTAAAATGCCAAGCCAGATTCAGAAAGCTATATCTCCACCTCCACACTTCACAACTCCACTCTATAAATACCAGAGCTTCTCAATAGCAATGGATAAAGATTCAAAAAAAGAGGAGTGAAAACTCTGCTGAAAATCCACCACTTCAGCTACTTGAAGTTTTACTCTTTTCGCATATATCTTGTACCTGTAATCAAATCAAATATAGAATAATAAGATGGAAAGTGGATGTAGGCACATTCAGGCTGAACCACTATAAAAACTCTTTGTTATCTATTTTCCTTATCCGCTTTCCAAACTCTGCACTTGTGAACTATCTCTGCATTTCCTGCAAATTCAATTCGTTTATGCTGGAACATAAATACCCCACGCCAATCAAATCAAATGAAACCTAAATAAAAATAAAAGAAGAAAGAAAAAAAGGAAGAAATCATATTATGAGGTGTTTGTCCAACTTTTGAGCAAACATTTTTGGTTCTTTCACTGAGAGTTGAACTCAAGGACCTTAGTGCATCATTAGAACATGGCTCCCTCTAAGCGAAATGCTGACAAGGGTAAAAATGCAGTTACTGCTAATACACTCAACCCCATCGAAGAAGATCAAGAAAACCCGACTACTCGCTCCCTGCCCCCAGACTCGGTTGTCACCCGAGAAGACTTAGAAAGGATTGTGAATGAGATGACTGACCGCTTTGCTGCCCCACAAGAAGCTTTGGTGGACCAGCTCATGACACGCTTAAGGAGCACGGAGGAATCCACTCACAATACCGGATCCCAAGGTGAATTCTCGGTCTAGAGAGTCGCGTAGAAGGAGCGGATCTCCCGCCAATGATGAGTTCGATCAGGAGGATCCAAGGGCTCGAAGCCGAGCTAGGACTCAACCCGAAGTCGGTCCAATAAGGTTGTCAAGAGCTGGACCCAGTCAAGGGGGCCCCAGACATGGACCGTCTATGGTTGATCCTGTCACACTTCAAACCAATCATCGCTAGTCTGGCCTCAATCAAGGCACCAGGCACCACCACTATCAAAGAGAGCGTGGCTCTTCTCCCAAGGCCGCCCCCGAGTCCGAAGAAAGAATGACGCGTCTCTTCAGGGAGTACCTCAAGCGTGAACAACTTGAAAGGGGAATAGGAGCCAGAATATCCAGCCCTTTCACTAGGGATATAGAGGCAACAACCACGCCTCAAGAATGGAAGATGCCCACCATGGATCCATATAAAGGCACCTCTGACCCAATCGTCCACCTACAACGATACTCTCAGCACATGCTCATGAATGGAGCAACAAAAGGTGTATTATGTAAATGTTTCCCGCTATTTTTGTCATATTTAGCAACCACATGGTTTTGTCGCCTACCTCACGGATCCATCAGTTCTTGGGAAATGTTGAAGGAGAAGTTCATAAGCCAGTTCCGAATTCATGTGGAACAGCCTAGGGACGCGTATTCCTTGTCCGACGTAAAATAGAAATCAGGGGAACCTCTACAGCAATACCTCACCCATTTTAACATGGCCGCAGCAGCGTTGCCAAACACGGAAGAAAGACTTACACTGATGGCACTATGCGGGGGCGTCCATCTGGACTCCAAACTTGCAAGAAGACTCACGAAGGAGAAGCCTCTAACTCTTCAGGAATTCTACCATGAAGCAGGAAAATATATGAGATTGGAAGATGCCGCGGCTGTCCGGCATGGCGAGCAGCTTGCAGGGGGTTCCAGCTCCCATGGAGATAAAAGTGCCCCGCCTCGAGGAGAAGGGAGAAAACCAAACAATGACGATAAAGGCAACCGTCAGGGCCACCCTAGAGCTAAAAAAATAATAAACGACGATACAGACCGAGACAGAGATTTGATTCCTACACTCCTCTGAATGACACTGTGGAAAACATTTACTTGGCCACTCAACACGAATTGAAGTACAAGCGCCATCCATATAAGAAGGAATCAGAAGTTGCGATTAAGATGGGAAGGTACTGTCGCTTCCACGAGTCTTATGGACATAACACAGAAGAATGTCAACATTTGCGGGACCTCGTTGAAGAATACATCCGGAAAAAGAAATTGGAACAATACGTACATCAAAAGCATAACTCCCCCGCTCCGACCCACGAAGGACCAGGGCCGCTCCGACATGGAAACAACAAAGAAGAAGCAAGTGCGAGCCGCGCCAATCAAGAGAAAATAATTGTTCATACTATATCAGGGGGCCCGCATCCAGCCGGCAGAAGTTGGCCCGAGACGGAGAGGTACGGAAAGTCTTTGAAGGAGGAAGAAGGGTATGTTCATTCCATTACAGAAGGACGCCTCGTCAAACAAAGAGAAAGGACCAATATAACCTTCAGCGATGAGGATTTGGTTGGAAGGCAGTACCCACAAACTGATCCCATGGTCATTTCTGCCTGGATCGGCACGGCAGAGGTGTTCCGCATTTTGGTCGATACGGGAAGCTCGGTGAATATATTATTCAGACATGCCTTCTATAAAATGAAGTTATCAATGAGAGACGTATCGCCATGCAATAAGCCCCTACACGGATTCACCGGAGAAGCCATAATTCCGTTGGTGTAGTTGGAATTGTTTGTTGAGCTAGGAAATAACCCTCGATCCGTTATCCGAAAGCAAACATTTGTGCTGGTAGACGGACATTCAGCTTATAACGTGTTTCTGGGAAGACCTGCCTTATCAGATTTCCAGATAATCTTAGCCCCTTGGTGCTTGAAAATGAAATTCCCTACCGATGAGGGAATAGGAGAAGTGAAGGCGACCAAGACGCAGCCCGCGATTGTTACGTGACCGAACTCTGCTAGAACAAAAGAAAGGAAAAGGGAAAAAACATAGAGGCCGCCCTTTGCGCCAAAATTGTGGAAGCATAGCAATTAAAGAAGGCCCCTCCTCTCAAGTATACCAGCGACCCGTTTAATGAACTAGACCCGAGGGACAGAGAAGAGGAAGCCAATGCTGAGCCCATGGAGGCCATGGAACATGTTGCAGGCGGATGATCTCGACGAAACAAGGCTTTTCAAGATAGGGTCGCAGCTAGGTAAAATTCAGAAAATCCAATTGGTAGGGTTCCTACGCAGAATTTGGATGTGTTCGCATGGACCCACGAGGACATAGTGGGAATATCCCCCGAAAAGGCCTATCACCACCTAAATATAGACCCAACCAAAAACCCGGTCAAGCAGAAGAAGAAGAAGAGCATGGGAATGGAACGCTCAAATGCCCTCAACGAGGAGGTAAAAAACCTACTCGCCAACGGCTTTATTTGTGAGGCTATCTACTCCAAATGGATCTCCAACCCGGTCCTGGTGAAAAAATCCAATGGAAAATGGCGAACTTGCATCGATTTCTCCAATCTCAATGACGGTTGCCCCAAGGATTGTTTTCCCCTACCCTGAATCGACCGGCTAGTGGACGGAACAGCGGGGCATGAATTGTTATCGTTTATGGACGCCTACTCGGGATATAACCAGATTCCCATGCATGTACCAGATCAAGAACATACTACATTGTCACAGATTTGGGCCTAGATTGCTACAAGGTCATGCCCTTCGGGCTTAAGATTTCTGGTGCAACTTATCAACGTTTGGTTAATAAGATGTATGAGCAGCAGATTGGTCACTCCATGGAAGTGTATGCCGATGACATGCTTGTCAAATCAAGAAAAGGAGCAGATCATTTACACCACCTAAACGAGATGTTTCAGGTATTGCGCAAATACAAAATGAATCTGAATCCGTTAAAATGCTCCTTCGGAGTCTCCTCGGTAAAATTCTTGGGTTTCATTGTGCACGCCAGAGGAATCAAAGCAAATCTCGAAAAGGTCCAAGCCCTGAAGAGCATCAAAATACCAACCACATGAAGGGAAATACAAAGCCTAAATGGGAAGGTAGCTGCTCTAAGATGAGTTATATCCAAGGCCACAGACAAGTGTATCCCTTTCTTTGAAGCCTTGAAAAGGGACAAGGGAAAGTTTGAATGGACCAGCGAGTGTCACTTGGCCTTCCAAAGCCTGTTGGAACACATGCAGAATCCGCCAGTGCTTTCTACCCCGGTAGATGGAGAAAGCCTCTACTTGTACCTAGTCGTGTCCCCTTATGCATTAAGCGCCGCCTTGGTACGAGAAGATGACCATACCCAAAAACCAGTATATTTCATCAGCAAAAGGTTTACCGATGCAGAGGCTAGATATCCGAAGATTGAAAAATTGGCTTACTGTTTGCTCATAGCATCCAGAAAATTACGACATTACTTCCAATCTCACTCCATAAGGGTCCTAACAAGTCAACCACTGTGCCAGCTCCTACATAAAACAGATACATCGGGACGTCTACTAAAATGGTGCATCGAGCTAAGCTAGTATGATATCACCTACCATCCATGCACCGCAATCAAAGGGCAGGCCCTGGCTGATTTCATAGTTGAATTCACCATTCAGGACAAGGATACGACCATCAGAACAGAGAAAACAACCGAGTGGAATATGTTTGTGGATGGAGCATCCAACGAGCTAGGCTCGGGGGCAGGAATAGTGATTATCACACCCCGAGGAAGAAAGTTAAGTTACGCGCTAAGGTTAGAATTCACCGCAACCAATAACGACACTGAATACGAAGCGGTAATAGCGAGAATGGAGATCACTAGGGAAATAAGGATCAAATCAATATGCATACACAGTGACTCGCAGCTAATGGTGAACCAAATCCTGGGGGAATTCCAGACTCGCGGGGAAAGGCTCGCCTTTTACCTCCATAGGGTTAAAGTCCTCCTGAATGAGCTAGACTACTACGTAATCAAACATATCCCATGGGAGGAGAATCGAGAAGCGGATGCACTTGCCAAAGAAGCTAGCATGAGAAACGAGCTGATGCCGGGGGCAACCCCCATCATGATGCGAGCTACACCAAGCTTTGAGTGTCTTCAAATCACAACCATCAGTAGTAACGAAGAAACATGGATGACCCCCATCGTCAAATACGTACAAGAAGGGATCCTACCAACAAATCGCAATGAAATTAGAAAAATCTTAAGGAAGGCATCCCGCTACACAATCCATGAGGGCATCTTGTACCGTCATGGGTTTTCCAATCCCCTAGTAAGGTGTGTCGCAGGAAATGAAGCAAAAGATATTCTCAACAACACATACCAAGGGAGTTGCGGTGACCACACCGGCAGTCAAAATCTAGCCAGAAAGATCCTACGCAATGGGTAAGTTTGGCCCACACTGAACAAAGATGGAACCGAGTTTGCTAAAAGATGCGACAAGTGCCAGAGATTTGCCAAAGTCCCTAGACTGCCACCTACTGGTCTGACCCAGATGGTTAGTCCTTGGCCCTTCGCCGTTTGGGGGATCGACCTAATCGGGGAACACCCCATGGGGCGAGAAGGGGCGAAGTACGCCATAGCGGCGGTAGATTACTTCACCAAATGGGTTGAGGCGGAACCTTTAAACAAGATTTCATCTACCAAGGTGATAAATTTTCTAGTAGGTAACGTCCTGTGCAGGTATGGGGTACCACAAAAAATCGTATCGGACAACAGGCTCCAATTTGACAACAAGGAACTTGCCAATTGGTACCACGAGCATGGGATTTCCCGAAGCTTTTCAGCTGTGGCGCATCCGCAGGCAAACAGACAAGTCGAAGCGGTGAACAAGGTGTTAAAAACACCGATCAAGAAGAAACTGGAAAAGACCAGGGGGCATGGGTCGACGAGTTGCCTACGGCTTGTGGGACTACCGAACTTCTTATAAAACTGCGACATGACACACTCCATTCGCACTGACGTACGGAGCCAAAGCCATGCTCCCCGTCGAAACAATCGTCCCCTCACACCGAAGGATACACTATAATCTGGAAGAAAATGAGGAGCTATTAAACGTATCACTCGACCTGATCGAGGTGAAGAGAAATGATGCCGCCCTCAAAGCAGCTGCTCATAGACAAAAGGTGGCAAGGCAATACAATTCCCAGGTGAAGCCTCGAACACTACAAGAAGGAGACTTGGTTCTCAAATGAGTCTTCCCACGACCTGGGGCGTTAGATCAAATTTGGGAAGGACCGTTCGTTGTACATAAAGACCTCCACAACGGAGCTTACATCTTGTCAACGGTAGATGGAGAGGTGTTTGGGAAAGCGTGGAATCTCCAACGTCTACGCCGCTACTTTTCTTGAGTTGTAAAGAAGCATGTACTAAAGCAATAAAAGAAAGACAGTGGACGTAGGAATATTTTGGCCGAACCACTATAAAATATGGTGTCTCATATTACTTATCTTATTTAATTGTTCTTTCATTTAATTATTTTATCTGATAACCATTCTTACTGCAAACAATCGCAGACCCTCGCCGGCAGTAGTGAAAATAAGATATCCATGATAAAGGGCACGAAACAAGCCCGTGAAGTTCACTGCTGACGATAGACACCCCTAAGCCGGCAATGATGAACCGATCATAAGCCACGAATTAAGCACAAATTATATCCAAGGCAGTTCATCATTGGCGTTCGGCTTACCGGCAATTGCGAACCGACTATGGACCCCACGATTGAGGCATGGCCGCAGCCAGGGTAGTTCGCACTTTAAGATCGGCACTACACATGCCGGCAACGATAAATCGAATAATGCTCACGACATGGGCTTTTGCTCGAGTAGTTATCGTTCGCGATCGGACTTGAATATAACAGCACTTCTACATTTCTGTCTTTATCTCTAAACACTATAACGATTAACCAAGTCATAAACAGAGCAGACTATAAAAAAGAAAACACGCATCACAAAAGTCATCCCAGAAAAACATATATATATATATATAATATAAGTTGAACAGTACAGTGTTAAATTCCTCCCGTGCAAAGCTTATCGCTTATATTTATGTACATATGCAGAACGTCCATACATCTTTCAAAAATGCATGCGAGAAAGAAATCTCCTTGGCTAAGAAGGAGGGATGTCCTCACCGCTCGGCCCGCTCCCTCTAGCCCTGTCCTTCGAGGGCTCTGATTGACCGAGAAGGTCGCCTTCCTCTTGCGAAGACCCAACCTGCCCCGGGGGCACCTCTACACGAGGCAAATGAAAATAATTGTAAGCTTTGTAGTCCATAATAGGTAATGACAAAGCTAGGATAGAAAGGAAAGACACCTGCGACAATGTGACTTGGATAACCAAGCCCCTCGAGATCAGATATGCCCTCATCATCCTCGTCCTCAGCCAGCAACTCATACCCCTTAGCTATGGCCTTGGTCTCCTCCACTGTGAACTGGCTGTTCACCATCCTAACATCATACACAGCCCCTTCTTCCTACGCGACTACAGTTTTAGTCTCCTCGATAAGTCGAGCATGGATTCCGGCCTTCACTTGAGGGTAGTCATCCATCCACTGAAGGTTCCTATGTTTCCAGAACATGAAGTACGTATCCTTCAGCATCTGGTTGACCGTGTCGCAAAAGTCGCCGGATTTAACAACTTCGGTCTGGAGGGCCACCACCTTACTCATGTATTGCTCCTTATCTCTCCTCAACTGAGCATGCTCCATGTAACGACCCGATATTTTGGACCATTCGCATCCATTATTCAAATTCAACTTCATTTTATCAAAACCTACAAATTGAGTTAAATTAATTCATCAAATCAAATTCTTTAAATTTCAAGCCTTACATTTATTTCAATAAATCACATTTTATTTCTTGTTAAAGAAATTCAATTTCATTTATTTACTCACTTAAATAATTTTCCAAAACTTAATTAATAAAGAACTCAATTTCAATTATTTACGAAGTAAAATCACTTATTGAAAAGTTCAATTTTCTTATTAAAGAATTCAATTCAAAATGATCATTAAATCATTCAATCTTATTTAATTATTAAATAATTCAAAACTTAAATATTAAATAATTTCAAGGTTTAATAATTTCAAACTTAATTATAATTTCAAACTTAATTATTACATCATTTCAAAGTTAATGATTTCAAACTTAATTATAATTTCAAACTTAATTATTAAATCATTTCAAAGTTAATGATTTCAAACTTAATTCAATCATTTCTCAAATCAAACACATTCTTTCATCAATTACATTGTTAATATTTTGTTTTAGATTATTAAATATTAACATTTTCCTTTCATAAAATTCAAATTTAATTTCATTTCAAAACCATATTATTTATTCAAATAAAATTTTCGTTTACTTTTAAATCAAATTATTGACCAATCGGGTTTTATTTAATTCTCTATCCTAGGTCAAAGTTCAATTTGGGTATTTATCATTTCAACCCGATTCCAATTCAATTCAAAATCAAAACATAGCAAAGGGAACTTGCAGTGTGATAAATGGGATGGTGTCAAAGTAAATAAACAAGCAATAACAACAATCAATACCAATCCAATAATCAATTAAAATAATCCCGAAATAACCGTATTAATTCGCATTGTTATTTGTACGAATTAATAAAATTATTTCTAGAATCTACACTATCATTTCATGTAGATTAAAGATTATTACATTACGGTTTTCACTTGTCATCTATTTACAATTTCATACATCATCAATTTAACACATACATTCAGTGGTTCAAAGTGTAGTTAAACAAATCCTACGTGTCAATAAATTTAACAGTTAAAGGGGTCATATTATACAAATGTCAGTTAATCAAATTTAACATTTAACTATCCTATATCAAGTTCAATTGCATACTATTTATCATTTTAACATTAACAATTTAACGTCTAATATAAACATCAACAATCAATCAAATATCAGCCAAACTGTATTATCATCGCATAAATAATTAACAGATAATGGTGTCAGATGTCACAGGTGAACTGATACAGGTAATAGCATATAAAACAGTGTAATTAACTACAGCAGCATATTTCAATTGTCGTTTCAATTGAAATCAAATTTAATAAATAAAAGAACGTTAATCGTGAGTGAGTGCTCACCTTTCGAGGCTAGAGAGGAGATATACAACATAACAGGCTATGATTTGAATTGCGAAGTGACTAATCCAAATGAAGATTTTCAAAGCAAGTCGGAATTTAGCACGAATTCGACGCACGATCGAGCTGATAACAAGAGTTGATGAAAATGGATCAGATCAGGTTGATAGAATGAAAAATATATATATAATAAAATTTTCAAATCAATATTAATTTAAACACAAATAAGATTAAATATATATTTCAAAATCATTGGTTTGAATAAAACACATAAATAGAACAACTATTAACATTAATGTAGTATAACATATTATATATAAAGATACCTGTTTTCAAAATAATAATATAACTTATGTATTTTAAACCAACAGATTTGACATAAAATAAAACACTGCACACTAAAAATAAAAAAATAAAAAAAAACCGTTGTACTTGTATATTCTATTGTAACAAGTATACAACTTAATATCACCAAATAGCAACAAGCTTTTCATTATATTTCTTTGGAAAAAACAGTAAACATGATTTCCGAAAATATAAAGTATGTACACTGTAATATAACTTTACATAAATCTATACATACACTATAACTATTATACTAAAATATTGTAAACATAGATATAACAACACTCATATATACTGTATAAACTCAATTTGCGTATGTAATGATATATATAAACGAAGCTTGACTTGCGTCCATATAGATATAACAAATATAAACTAAAATACTGCCCCTGTACATTACATTCAAAACACTATAAGTATAACCAAACATTGTTACAGTATATGTACATTATAAGTAAATTATCAGTAAAAGGAATGTGGCACTAACTATATATATAATACTAACAGCACTTGTAAACAAGCATATGAAATTTGTTTGCACAAATAAACTTTCACAAACCGAAAATATAACTTTATATATAAATATGTACACTTTTTATATATTTTTTTTTTTTTGAAACTCGTAGTTTTTATTCAAGTGCTCAAGCAAAGTAGACATGTATATACACGAGAAAAGAAACAAAACTCACAAGCATAAAATAATCATCAAGATTTTCACCCACTACTGAGACTATACCAATACTTCTTACCGCGGTAACTTTCAGTCCATTAATGTATACCCCAAACTATACAATCGAACAACCAAAGCAGATCAAAGGATAATTTCTAGTCATGGTGCTAATTTTACAAAAAAAATACTGGTTATAACAATATATGCTCCAATCTTTGTTCAATATACCCTTAAACAGCTTTAGACACGTACAAAAAACTATCGGCAACAATCTCATATATGCACATATAGCAACATGTATTAAATAAATTCATATCCTATAAAAGTGTGTATACTTTATATGTAAAACCTATAAAATAGCTGATCATATATATACTACATATAGACAAAAAAAAATAGTGTAAACTGTATACAAAATAGTAAGATATATAAGTATACAATTTACATAATGGTATATAATATATGCTTATAGTACCTATCATCACGGAGGGGAAACAAAATAGAAGAGGAGGTCTCGGCCGCTGAGGAGGGTGGCTTGTCATGAGAAGCCCGGCTGTGCAGTGTTGGGTGGTTGCACGGCGCGGACCGGGAAACTGGACGGAAATGAGCTCTAACGTGAGGGAGAAAGAGATGAGGCCACGCCTACATGGAATGGTGGATGGTGGTTCTCAAGCTCGGACCAAGGTGGTTCAGGCAGAGCAGATAGATGGCCGGGGCGGGCTGCTGTGGTGGAAGTGAAGGATCTAGGAACTGGGCTCGGCTATACGCATGGAGTGGAAAGATAGATCTCAGGAAAACAGAGGAAGAAGAAGTATGAGGAGATATATTTAAAGTTATAAAAGAAAAAGGAAAATGAACCGGTTACAATAAATTGAAACCAGAAGAGCAAAGAAATGGTTAGTATTTAATTCCTAGGGAATATAAAAAAACTAGAGGTTGCATAGTCAATAGACGTTGGAATACAAAGATAAGGGAAGCTAAAAAGAAATCAAATGTGAACCGATACGAAGACGTTTCGTGAAGTGCAACGCAAATCAGACTTCGAATTTGACAATCGAATATACCGTAGAGATCAACACGACGAGACGATCAAAACGGTATATGGATATCAGTGGTATGATTGAATTAAAAAAATTCGAAATTTTTATACTAGCGGAAATTGCAAGAAAAACGCTGAAAAATAAGATCGACGGAGCCAAAGATGTCCGAATTTGGAAAAACAACAAACTGACATCTTGCTCAGAAGATGGTTTAGAATTTTTCTATGTAAAAATATTTAGGTTTCGGAAACATTTTATTTTCAACGCTTTTTAACTGATTAAATTGAAGTGAATTTACGCGCGAAATAAACTTTCATATTTTCGGACAAAAATTTACCAGTTGCTATGTTTAACTAGACGTATTCCAAATATCAAATTTATATTTCAAAATTTTATCATTTAAAATTTCACAAAATTTTAACTAATTACGTTATTAAAACAGTTGAAATTTACGGGTCGTTACACTCCACCTTCAACCTGTCGACCTCAGCTTGACATGAGTCTCTCTCCTTTTGCCACTTACCTCGTGACTCCCTCAACTCGGCTAAAGCCTCTTTCGATTTCTTCATCCTGCCCTTGAGGGAACGGATTCGCTCCAGATCCTTCTTCCGAGCCTCATACACTGAACTGATGGCCATATCAATCTGCGTCTTATATAGGTCAGCAGCCTCTTTTTTTGCCTCCTCCTTGGCCTTCGTTATCTCGGAGGTGCAAGATGCTTCGACATCCTTTAACTTAGCCTCTTTCTCCATGAGCACCTTACGAAGGTTCTCCATCTCTAGGCGTAACCGCACATTGACACTCCCTATTTCTTCACTAGCTTTGGCCAAACAGGACTGGTAGTCAACTATGTTTCTGGTCTCATTTGTAATCTGAGCCATCTGTGTTGTCAAGTTAGGAAAATCAAGAGTCTTCGCCTCATCCAGGATCCGGACCAAGGGATTTCAAGGTAAAAGGTGTTTGATGTGTGTTTAGTGTTTGATGATAACAAAATATATATCGAATTATAGATGTGTTTGCAGATTATACACATATAGGAATAAATATTCATTTTGAGTAATAATACTATTGCACAGAATTTAACAAATTCAATCAGTATTTTATTCAATAGAATATTTTATTCAGTACAATGTTTTCATACATTACACTAATTTCATATTTACAGTTCACTCTCATTCATACAATTCATAGTTACATTTCTGTCCTCACTACATCACTCATACACTCAGTCTTCTGCATCTGCATTGTCCAGCTCCAGTATTTGACTTGTCTCCTGTGTACCTGTAAAATTAAAAACTACAGCAGTAATCTGAAAAGAAACAAATTTGATTTGCAAAAATATAAAATTTGTTTTTAAAGCTGTCTCAGATATACGGGTTAAACATCATCATCTTTGATTGTGTAATATATGTGCATATCAATATTCATATCAGGGACAGGTAATTACGAGTGGCTGCAGTACACACGTATGCACTTGTGCACTGCCTCGCCAACTCGAGTGCACAAGGTAAAATCAGAATCAGATTCAACACAAGTGCAAATGGACTCGATCAAAATCAAAGTGTACACATGAACAATATGTGTCCAGAACAAATGTAATTCAAGTGAACAGGCTACAACATCAATGTACACTGGATCCAAAACCAACTACAGGGATGAATACAATGTCAAAGATCAAAGACCAGACTACTACAACAATATAAACAAGTGACTCAAGAACAACATATCAACAAGGCATCAAGTATACACATCTCAGTGCATCACAGTGCACATATGTTAAGTACACAAAGACTCGAGTGATCAAGTGTCTACAACAATATAAAGTGCATCAGTGAATCAACTGGACAGTGATTCAAGCCAGGGTACCCAGTATGAAAACTACAACAAAGAAAACCATTGCAACTATACTGGAATATCAAAGACACAACAGGGAAAACTCCAATTTCAACAAAATGAAACTGAAGCTTCAACAGTGTCTACACAATAGCAATAATGCAGACCAAAAGCTTCAGATGCCACAAAAAGAAAATTCAAACTGATTTGATGCAAACAGGTCAAGCATATATAGATATGCAGTGACAAAGTGGATCAAAGCAAATAAAAAATGAAGTAGTACAAGCATATGAGGTGCAGACCAAAATGTGTACAACTCATCAAGCTCATTGCAACTAAGAAGCTGACCTATATGCAACATGGACAAAAGTATATGAATGCACAAATTCAACCAAATGATCAAGTGACATAATGAAGCAGCTGTGATAAACAAGAACAACTATGAATACAACATGAATCAGTGCCACAGTAGTCAGAGACTTAGCATAAATTCAAGAATATATGCATACACACATACATAGTATCACAATGGATGCAGACAACATCAAACCAGAAAACATGAAGCAAGGTGATCAAATGGTCAAGAAAATGCAATAGTGCATACAACAGTGACCAGAGACCAAAGACCACATCTGGAAACTGTGAAACGGTGAGCAAAGCAGTAGCATCCAAATAAAACAATCAAAGTACAAACACAATGAAGTGCAACAGAGCTCACAAAGTCTCAAGTGACCAAGAGCACCATTGAATCAGAGAAGCCACAAAATTCACAGTGAAGTCGACAAGGCCAGAATAAATCACAAAAACAACTATATCAGAGATGACCAGAGACGAAATAACACAAAGCCAGAAATTCACAAAGTTTCAAAATGATCGAAGCCATGAGTAGAACAAGTAAAGCATGAAATTCACGGAGGAATAAAAACAAAGCCATGGTCAACACGAAATTAAAGGCAAGTCAAGAATCGCAATATATACTCATTTGAAAAAGTCAAAACGTTATAATTTAGTAAAGTTTCAGAATTCATAGGATCGACTATTTAAAATCAAAAAGATCAAACGTTCAATAATCGAAGCCGTGAGTCAAAAGAAATTTCCCAAAATATCGAGATGTAAAAACGGCAAGTATAAACAACATGGTGATCACGTAAATCAAATCAGACTCTATATAAACAACCACGATATCATCATCGACTTTGTGGTGAAGAGCAGAGAAAGAAAAACCCAATAATCACCGACAAAAGCTCTCAAGCATTCAAGTTCAAATCGGAAAAGCAACAAGGCAAATAATCACATACCGAAGTCGAACTCGATCAATCATCGAATCAGCCGAAGCAAGCTTCAACGAGACGAACGATCGATCAAAGTCACATGCGAGTTCATCTACACAATTGATCAACAGAAGTCGGTTGCTCCGACCAAGCAAAGCCCTAATTCCAGTCTCGACGCAAAGATAATCGCAAACCAGAGCTGCAAAGAAGAAGCCGAAGCCAAGCACTTCTCAAGCCCTAAATTCGCAGAGCAAAAGGAATCCAGATCTCAAAGCCCTAATCCAGTCACGAAGACGATGCCGCCATTTTTTTTACTTTCCAGAGAGAAGAGGAATCGGGACAAAAGAATAAAGCCGGCCGCCTTTTTTAATTAGGGCATAGATTATTTTTAAGGGTTAAAGTTAAATTAGGGTTATGTTTTTTTAAGGGTTAGTTGTTTTTAAATAGAGTTTAATTTTTTTTAAACGAGTTTTTTTATCTTGAGCAAAAATCGTAGATTCCAGTTTGTATTTTAATTTTTGCTCCTGCTTTTATTTTCTGAAGTCTGTTTTTTCTTTTCAAGTCAAAGTTTGGTTAATCACCACCTAGGGTTTAGGTGTTGTCAGATTGTCTAGTTAGGGTTAGTTCAGTGAGCAGGTGTGCGAGTTTACAAAGCTCTATAGGCGGAGCAGGGTGTGCGAGTCTGTAGGAGTGTTTGTAAGCGGGATACTGTTTAATCCTAATAGAAATCTGGGAATGCAGCAGTAGGCAGCGGTTGCCGAAGCTGGGTAAATTTTGTGTGTGATTTACTTTTCTGCATATTTATTTATCTACTGTTTGCTTCCGCGTTTGATTTGAGAAAATTTGCGATAACCCTATTCACCCCCCCTCTAGGGTTAATCTAGATCCTACAAGTGGTATCAGAGCGAGGTAAAAATTTAACTCTAGAGTCATGAATCTATCAAATAATGCTTTTTCTGAGGGGCAATCAATTGCTAGGCCACCAATGTTTAATGGTAATGATTATGCTTACTGGAAAGTTAGGATGGGTATCTATCTTAGTTCTATTGATTATGATGTTTGGGATATTATTGAATCTGGCTATAAATCTCCCACTATAATTGTAGGTGATACTGAGATTCCTAAACCAAAGGACATGTGGGATGCTAATGATAAGAAATTAAAACCTACCAATGCTAAGGCAATGAATGCTCTGATCTGTGCTCTTGATAAAACTGAATTTAATAGAATTTCTCATTGTAAAACAGCACAGGAAATCTGGCATACTTTGGAAGTGACACACGAAGGAACTTCTCAAGTCAAGGAGTCTCGTCTAGCCCTGTTCAGCAATGAATACGAGAATTTTGTGATGGACAAAGGCGAGAGCATAAAGGACATGTTTGGACGCTTCTCAACCCTGGTATACAATGCTAGAGCGCTTGGAAAGGTATTCTCTGAAGTAGAGCTAGTGAGGAAGATTCTACGAGTCTTACCGATGAACTTTGAGGCAAAAGTCACGGCAATACAAGAATCAAAAGATTTAAGTAAACTGAGCATGGAGGATTTGATCAGAAATCTGATGACGTATGAGCTTGAGTTAAAAGCAAAGGAGGAACGCATCAATTCCGAACCAAAGAAGAAGACAATTACCTTGAAAAGCAGAGAAGAGAGCGATGAAGAAGATCCAATTGAAGTGCTTGCAGTGGCTGTCAATAATTTTAGAAGATGATCGAAATTCAAGCCACGCAAGAAGAAATCAAGTGGTAATAGGTCAAAAGACTCTGACAACTCTGAAAACGAATTAACCTGCTATAACTGCAATAAGCCTGGCCACTTCAAACAAAATTGTCCACTTCTCAAAAACATCAAGGAAAAGAAAAAGAAGAAAAAGGCCTTCACAGCAACTTGGGATGATGAGGAAGGAGAGGAAGTTTCAACTGATAACTCAGAGGAGGCTAACTTATGTCTTACGGTGAGATCAGATTCAAAAGCAAGCTCAGAGGAATCAAGATCAAATTCAGAAGAAAGCTCAGCGGAATCTAATGAGGTAAAGAACTACACTTATAAAGAACTTGTTTATTTTTGCCTCGATCTTACTAAAACAGTTGAAGCTCTTGATTCTAAAAATGAAAAACCGAAATCTGATAGAAAAAAAACTTGCTCATGAAAATTTTAGGTTAGAATCTGAACTTGAAAAAATTCAAAACTTAGAATGTAAAAACTGTAAAATTTTAGATTCAGAATTATCAAAACTGAAGAATAATTTTGAGGATCTTGAGAAAGAAAACTTGAATCTAAAGGAAACTATTGAAACTAGGATAAAGGATTTTATAAACAGATGCACCTCACTTGTGTCTGAAAACTCAACACTGAAAACCAAAGTCCAAGATCTTGAGAAATCACTGAATAAATTTTCTAGAGGAGAAAAAACATTCAATATGTTATTGGGAAATCAATTGTTTGCTAACAATAGAAAAGGACTAGGTTTTGCAAAAACACAAGTTGATGATAGTGCAAAAGGAAAGGGCATCTTTACTGAATGTGAAATAATTGGACATCATATTGAAAATTGTAGTCATAGAAACAAGAACACTAAATTTATACAAGTTTGGGTTCCAAAAAATTCTACAAACAAATTTCATATCTATTGGAACAAGAATGAAAGGACAAAACAAGTTTGGGTTCCAAAGGGATTATTTATTCACAATTATTCTGCCACTAACAACCATGGACCTATAAAAACAAATAGGTCACATACATCTTTAACCGTGTAGGTGTGGTGGCAGGCTAAGGAACAACATTAGTGTTATCTGGATTCTGGCTGTTCCAGATATACAACGAGCGTCAAATCAACGTTCCTTAGCCTAGTATAAAGGTGACAGATTCACTATGGGCAAACAACGATAGATTATCGTACAGGTAAAATAGGTAGTTGTATTTAATTTCAAACGATAAATAACCGGTAAGATTCTGCATCATAATCTGAATTAAATCAGCCAGTTATGATTGATGATGTTAATTCCGATTTTGAAATCAATCATCTTATTCGAAGTAATTGTAATAGTTGACAGAATCTAACTTGCTTGATTTATGATCTTATATGATTTGATTTTAACCTGTTCTTGAAAAATTGATCAACCATTTTCTTCTTGAACTTAATCTGCTTGGTCAAATTATGATGTTGATTGATTATTGAGTACTCATGCTATAAAAGGATTTTTAGAAACTGTTGAAACTATTGGAACTTCACTGGTGAAAACTTCAAATTACTTTTGAGATAATCATGATATTTTAACTGTGATCATACGGAAGGTATACACACTCGCTCTTCATTTGATAAAAGTTTGTGTGCGTTTTGTTGTCACAGTGGTTTATTTCTGTAATTGAATCTGATTTTGTTGAAGTGATTCTAAATAATGAAAGTTGGATTTGAGAGATGCAAAGTTGAACTTAATCAATTTGAAAGAAGAAATATCAAGGGATAATCGGTCCACTATCTTACTAGACCTGATATTGTTTTCTGTGTGTTTGTGTGCACGTTTTCAATCAAACTCTAAAGAATCACATTTGAAAGCCACTAAACGAATTTTAAGATATCTTTCACACACACACAAATTTGGACTATAGTATCCTTCTTGTGAAAATTTTGGATTTAGTTGGTTATTCTGATGCTGATTATGTGGGTTTACTGGTTGACAGGAAAAGTACTAGTGGGACATGTTTCATGCTAGGACATTCATTAATTTCATGGTCTAATAATCCTGTTCATCATTCACGCACGAAACACATTGATGTGAGACACCATTTTTTAGAGATCACATTGCTAGGGAAGACATTTGCATAGAACACATTTCAACTGAGGATCAACTTGCTAATATTTTCTCAAAACCACTCCCCGAAGACAGATTTTCCATATTACGTTTGAATTTGGAGATTATGGAAACTGACTAATCATATTTCAATTTTTGGTGGAAATATTCTTGGATATTTATTTTCAACTTCAATTTCTAGGACTCAAACCTATTTTTAATATTATTCAAAGATTGATTCGAATATGGTATTCAGCAGTGGAAATATGTTTGTTCTATCTTAAGAAATTTCATAATATGATTAATTTGATAACTTATTCCACGACCATTTCTATTACTACCATCGTTCTATCATTCATAATGGTTTTTGAAAAATGAGATCAGTGAATGGCTTTTTAAGTTAAAAAGGAAAATAAAGAAAAATTTTAAAAAATATTTCTCATGCATCCATTCTCATTTAAAAGTCCTTATGGTTATGCATGGATGGATCATGTGAGTTTATCATCACTCCATTCTCATTTAAAAGTCCTTATGGTTATGCATGGATGGAGTATGATAGCTAATAAGTAACTGCTAATCCCATTTAAAAGTCCTTATGGTTATGCGTGGTTAGTAAGTGCTTATTTATTTTTGTGCTTAAATGTCAAATTATTTTTAAAGAAAAAAAAACACTCCTCTTCTCATTATATAAAAATCGAATCATTGATCCATACTCTACAAAGTGGAAATTGTTATCGTGTTATGATATATTATGATTTTTCTTGGTTTTACATTTGTTTTTCACCTACTATTCCATTATTTTTTTGTCAGTCTTTTGATGATAACAAAAGTGGGAGAAGAATAAATTTTTGATAAGGAAATAAGTATTTCTGGAATAATTCACCAAATTTGTTAAATGTTGTTAGTTTATTTTTCTATAGTTCTTTTATTCGTCTGTAATTTCCTAAATCTTCTGAATAGGGAATAGTCTCAGTTGTAGGGGCAGTATTCTTGTAGGGGGAGCATACATGTAGGGGGAGCTAAATATCTCATGTTTAAACACATCTACTAAAATTTCAAAATCTTTAACATATATGTTTGTCATCATCAAAAGGGGGAGATTGTTTGATGTGTGTTTAGTGTTTGATGATAACAAAATATATATCGAATTATAGATGTGTTTGCAGATTATACACATACAGGAATAAATATTCATTTTGAGTAATAATACTATTGCACAGAATTTAACAAATTCAATCGGTATTTTATTCAATAGAATATTTTATTTAGTACAATGTTTTCATACATTACACTGATTTCATATTTACAGTTCACTCTCATTCATACAATTCATAGTTACATTTCTGTCCTCACTACATCACTCATAAACTCAGTCTTCTGCATCTGCATTGTCCAGCTCCAGTATTAGACTTGTCTCCTGTGTACCTGTATAATTAAAAACTACAGCAGTAATCTGAAAAGAAACAAATTTGATTTGCAAAAATATAAAATTTGTTTTTAAAGCTGTCTCAGATATATGGGTTAAACATCATCATCTTTGATTGTGTAATATCTGTGCATATCAGTATTCATATCAGGGACAGGTAATTACGAGTGGCTGCAGTACACACGTATGCACTTGTGCACTGCCTCGCCAACTCGAGTGCACAAGGTCAAATCAGAATCAGATTCAACACAAGTGCAAATGGACTCGATCAAAATCAAAGTGTACACATGAACAATATGTGTCCAGAACAAATGTAATTCAAGTGAACAGGCTACAGCATCAATGTACACTGGATCCAAAACCAACTACAGGGATGAATACAATGTCAAAGATCAAAGACCAGACTACTACAACAATATAAACAAGTGACTCAAGAACAACATATCAACAAGGCATCAAGTATACACATCTCAGTGCATCACAGTGCACATATGTTAAGTACACAAAGACTCGAGTGATCAAGTGTCTACAACAATACTAAAGTGCATCAGTGAATCAACTGGACAGTGATTCAAGCCAGGGTACCCAGTATGAAAACTACAACAAAGAAAACCATTGCAACTATACTGGAATATCAAAGACACAACAGGGAAAACTCCAATTTCAACAAAATGAAACTGAAGCTTCAACAGTGTCTACACAATAGCAATAATGCAGACCAAAAGCTTTAGATGCCACAAAAAGAAAATTCAAACTGATTTGATGCAAACAGGTCAAGCATATATAGATATGCAGTGACAAAGTGGATCAAAGCAAATAAAAAATGAAGTAGTACAAGCATATGAGGTGCAGACCAAAATGTGTACAACTCATCAAGCTTATTGCAACTAAGAAGCTGACCTATATGCAACATGGACAAAAGTATATGAATGCACAAATTCAACCAAATGATCAAGTGACATAATGAAGCAGCTGTGATAAACAAGAACAACTATGAATACAACATGAATCAGTGCCACAGTAGTCAGAGACTTAGCATAAATTCAAGAATATATGCATACACACATACATAGTATCACAATGGATGCAGACAACATCAAACCAGAAAACATGAAGCAAGGTGATCAAATGGTCAAGAAAATGCAATAGTGCATACAACAGTGACCAGAGACCAAAGACCACATCTGGAAACTGTGAAACAGTGAGCAAAGCAGTAGCATCCAAATAAAACAATCAAAGTACAAACACAATGAAGTGCAACAGAGCTCACAAAGTCTCAAGTGACCAAGAGCACCATTGAATCAGAGAAGCCACAAAATTCACAGTGAAGTCGACAAGGCCAGAATAAATCACAAAAACAACTATATCAGAGATGACCAGAGACGAAATAACACAAAGCCAGAAATTCACAAAGTTTCAAAATGATCGAAGCCATGAGTAGAACAAGTAAAGCATGAAATTCACGGAAGAATAAAAACAAAGCCATGGTCAACACGAAATTAAAGGCAAGTCAAGAATCGCAATATATACTCATTTGAAAAAGTCAAAACTTTATAATTAAGGAAAGTTTCAGAATTCATAGGATCGACTGTTTAAAATCAAAAAGATCGAACGTTCAATAATCGAAGCCGTGAGTCAAAAGAAATTTCCCAAAATATCGAGATGTAAAAACGGCAAGTATAAACAACGTGGTGATCACGTAAATCAAATCAGACTCTATATAAACAACCACGATATCATCATCGACTTTGTGGTGAAGAGCAGAGAAAGAAAAACCCAATCATCACCGACAAAAGCTATCAAGCATTCAAGTTCAAATCGGAAAAGCAACAAGGCAAATAATCACATACCGAAGTCGAACTCGATCAATCATCGAATCAGCCGAAGCAAGCTTCAACGAGACGAACGATTGATCAAAGTCACACGCGAGTTCATCTACACAGTCGATCAACAGAAGTCAGTTGCTCCGACAAAGCAAAGCCCTAATTCCAGCCTCGACGCAAATATAATCGCAAACCAGAGCTGCAAAGAAGAAGCCGAAGCCAAGCACTTCTCAAGCCCCAAATTCGCAGAGCAAAAAGAATCCAGATCTCAAAGCCCTAATCCAGTCACGAAGACGATGCCACCATTTTTTTTACTTTCCAGAGAGAAGAGGAATCGGGACAAAAGAATAAAGCCGGCTGCCTTTTTTAATTAGGGCATAGATTATTTTTAAGGGTTAAAGTTAAATTAGGGTTAAGGTTTTTTTAAGGGTTAGTTGTTTTTAAATAGAGTTTAATTTTTTTTTAAACGAGTTTTTTTACCTTGAGCAAAAATCGTAGAGTCAAGTTTGGATTTTAATTTTTGCTCCTGCTTTTATTTTTTGAAGTCTGTTTTTTCTTTTCAAGTCAAAGTTTGGTTAATCACCACCTAGGGTTTAGGTGTTGTCAGATTGTCTAGTTAGGGTTAGTTCAGTGAGAAGGGTGTGCGAGTTTACAAAGCTCTATAGGCGGAGCAGGGTGTGCGAGTCTGTAGGAGTGTTTGTAAGCGGGATACTATTTAATCCTAATAGAAATCTGGGAATGCAGCAGTAGGCAGGGGTTGCCAAAGCTGGGTAAATTTTGTGTGTGATTTACTTTACTGCATATTTATTTATCTGTTGTTTGCTTCCGCGTTTGATTTGAGAAAATTTGCGATAACCCTATTCACCCCCCCTCTAAGGTTAATCTAGATCCTACAAAAGGAACTCGGTGTCAGGATCCGCCGGCGATGACCTGCAGGGTTTGGATTTATCTCAGGGTGACCCTCAAAGGGATTCCATGCCAGCTATTGAAAATTTGAGAAGAAAGAATCAATATTGCCCTCTCCCAACTCATCCGGCACTTCGTTCACTTCGGAACCCATTGGATAGTGACGACGACGACGGGAGGAAGTTTGGAAACCATGGGAGGTGGCTTTCTTACCCGGGGAGCTCGCATGTTTTTTAGAAGACTCACGGCTCTCTCCCTTATCCAGACCTGACGGGCTCTCCCTAACATTCTCCGGCACAGTTTTTCCCCTTGGAAAGTCGCCTTAGAAGAAACAGAAGTCATTTTCATCCATTTGAACTGCTCAAGCCGCCTGGCAACTTCATTCAGCTTAGGGTTTCTCCTTTTCCATGGACACAAGCAACAACATTAGATCCAAGAAAGCAAGAAAACATAAAAATGTGTAACACTGAAGACACTAAGATACAACAAGCTACTACAAACCCTATGGTTGGACTGGATCATATGGTCGAGGCGGGGTCTCACTCAAATAAGGAACAACCAGGGATGGGACTCCACTTGAAGGAAGGAGAACACATGGCGACCGGACTTCGTTGGATTGAGGAGCAGGAGGAGGCTGGGACTTGTCGAAAAACAAAAGGTTTTCAAGAAGTATCTCAAAGTTTATATAGTAATCAAAAGTACCTGGAGAAAGCCCGAATACCTCGTAGATTCCCACTCCACCTGGTGCTGGAGGAGGCGGTATTTCACCCAGATCACCTGAAGCCACGTTTTCCCGGGAAAGATCGACAGCAGAAGACGGCCTTGAGGCCGGCTCGGGATGTTCCAACTGCTCAGGCCACTCTTTCACGTCATCGGCATTTTTTAAAAAATCCGTGCCCAATCCCGCGCTGCTTATGATATCCACGTCTGTAGATACATGAACATCCCCTTTCGTTGCTTCAGAAGTACTCTATGATCCTTCCTCCTCTTCACTTTCCACTCCCAAATGAGAACCTCCCTCATCGCCAGGGGAGGGAGCATCTCGAATACGTAGAGATTTCCCCGAACGGAGAGGACGAACTGCGATCTTCTTATGTCTCAGTTTCTTCGGGCTTCAGCCACACCACTTCCTTCATCCGGGCCTTTACCTTTGCCTCCGTCAGCCCTGTCACCTTCGGCTCCCGCTTCTCTCTCGACAAAACTTGGCCTAATCTTGTACACGGACTGTCTGGGGCCAATCAAGTTGTAGAATCAGAGGGCTTCATCATGGAGTAGGAATGAAGCTTCTCGCTCGGCCTCCGGGATAGCAAATATTTCCTTGGCCATCTTTTTCAAGCCATCATCCTCTATCGCCTTCACACAACCTGAAATTTATGGAGCAATAAGAACCAAAAAAATAGAAGAAAAGGGGTTTAGAAAAAGATAATACGATAACTTACAGCCAGAGGTAAAAGCGTGTTGTGCCATGGTGTCATCACGTATAAAGAAATATTTTTTCTTGAACATGCTAAACTTAGAATATAAATCCAAGATGGGTTTGAATTTGTGTGCAGACTCTAAACTGATAAAAGGACTTCCCTTCCGGTAACTCCTCATGTTATACAAGTATATGATCTCTCTATGAGTGGGGGGTCTCCAATACCGCTTCATGAATATCAAATATAAACACGTCGGGATAGCGTAAGAGTTCGACTGAAGTTGCATAGGAGCAACCTTCAAATAAATCACGAAGCTGGCAATCCAATTGGTAAGCGGAGGAATCGCGCCGCACATACAATGATACTTGATGTATGCCATATACCCACCTAGGGGAAAGCACGCCTTATCGTCCAGACCGGGTAGTATCATGTCCCGACAGTCTATCCCAAAAGTAGTAGCTTTGGAGTTTAGCTTCTCTATCGTCAACACACTAGGATAACACTCCGAAGGCCTAACCAACATTTGATTAGGAGCATAACCTTCCACCAAAGAGTAAGCTGAACTGGATTGCCTGGGAGGATTGGCTGGAGCTTCAGAGGAAGAAGGACCAGCCCCGGCAGGCTGAGACGCCGCAAACTTGGAATGAAGCTCACGGCCAGAAGACATGTCCCCTGTGTAAGAAAGTAAAGGTCAAGCGAAGTTCAAAAAGAAATTAAAAGCACTCACGAGGAACCTCCTATCATCTATCCCAGTGGAACCTATACTCCTAGCCTAACCATCTCGAGCTCGGAAAACCTATGGTCCATGTGCTCAGAAAATTTGGTTCGGTAGTACCCTAACACCCAAGAACCAAACGACATCACAATGCCGAACCAAACCCACCAGATGATAACTAGGTTGGCCTGAAGCTCACCCTCCTATAGCCCAACCACTCACACAACCGCACCATATAGAGGAACGAATAATGCCATACCCGACCTAGGTAATAACCACTTGTAACCTAAATGAAGGCTATGAGGTGTTGTAAGGCCGACTGTTGGACAAGAGTTGAGGAGAATTCTAGCCAAGGGTTGAGCACTATAAGGCAGAGATCTACCTATCAGCTGAACCTTAACACGTGTAGATAGAAGATGCATGTATCACACATCTATCTCACTCTAAACATACCCTCCAGTCTACCAAATACTTCATGATATTTACTTGCATCCTAGTACAGTTGCTACTCAAAACTTCTCTTCGCAACCTGGGTTGTACCACACACTAAAGTCCAACACCCAGACCTAACGCTCCATCAGGAATCACTACCCCATCTTTACCAAGCACAAGCTTCTTCTTCGCTGAATAGCTTTAAAAATCCCACCGCTCACTTCCTTTCCCTGATTCGAAGCCAAAAACATTCGTACTCGTGCCACACACCCTTAAAAGCCTAAAAGCCTAAAACCCTAGACCAAAGACCAAATTTAGATGGCCTTACCTTAAACAATGAAGACGCGAAGATATCTGAATTCATGCAAGGAAGAAAATCTCAAGTTAGACTTAGACCAATTAAAAGTAAGTTGAAGATATTTAGTTAAGAGGATAGAAGGAAAAGAACAAGGAGAAGGACCAGTATTTAAAGGGAAAAAGGAAGGGAAGACGAATGGTCTCGAATTTTCAACCAGACAATGAGGCTCGGTGCTGAACCAAGCAAATCATGTCGTGTAAGCTACACAACATACTTTGGGGGACAAGTGTTGGCTCGATTTTCTGGCAAGCTGAGAGGGAAGAAAGAAGGGAAGCAGAAGTGGGCTAGGACACAGAAGGCGGAACTATTAGACCAAATATTTGGTCCGGCATGCCGGACCAGATATTTGGTCCGGCTTTCTCTGATATGCCGGACCAAATATCTGGTCCGGTATGACACATCCTACACTAGACCAAACATTTGGTCCGGTACTTAGGCATCTCGGACCAAATGTTTGGTCCGGCAAATAAGAGACTCCAAAGACAGAAGCCCTCTGACCAAACGCCGAACCAGACCTTCCTACCCAAAACGCAGAGCCAGATTCAGAAAGCTATACCTCCACCTCCACACTTCAAAACTCCACTCTATAAATACCAGAGCTTCTCAACAGCAATGGAAAAAGAGTCGGAAAAAAAGAGGAGAGAAAACTCTGTTGAAAATCCACCACTTCGGCTACTTGAAGTTTTACTCTTTTCGCATATATCTTGTACTTTTAATCAAATCAAATATAGAATAATAAGATGGAAAGTGGATGTAGGCACATTCAGGCTGAACCACTATAAAAACTCTATGTTATCTATTTTCCATATCCGCTTTCCAAACTCTGCACTTGTGAACTGTCTCTGCGTTTCCTGCAAATTCATTCCGTTTATGCTGGAACATAAAAACCCCACGCCAATAAAATCAAATGAAACCTAACTAAAAAAAAGAAGAAAGAAAAAAAAAGGAAGAAATCAGATTTTGAGGTGTTTGTCCAACTTTTGAGCAAACAGCTGTATTAAAATTAAAAAAGATAATTTACTTTCTGAAATGGTTTAAATTAATAAGATAGAAGAAAATAGACAATTAAATCTTGGAGAACGTAATGTACTCGCTAATTTAAAAGAAGAACTTAATTCAATTTTAGAAAAAGAAGTGGTTATGTGGAAACAAAGATCTATAAGTCAATGGATTAATAAAGGTGATAATAATACAATTTTTTTTCATAATATGGCTAATGGTTGAAAATGTAGCAATACAATAAACTCTATTTTTGTGAATAATGTTGAATTGGTTGATCAAAGGGATCTTAATAAGGCCTTTACTGATTACTATAGGGATATTTTTGGTAATAAAAATAGGCATAGAATAAACGTTAGATGGAATGATCTATTTCCTATTGAATCTAGAGTTAATCTTAATGACATTGATAATCCTTTTTCTATAGAGGAGATTTTGAAGGCTATTAATATGCCTAGTGTAAAGCCCCGGGTCCTAATGGTTTTCCTATTTTATTTTACAAATTATTTTGGAATGTACAAAAACTTGATTTAATTAACATGTTTAACGAATTTTATAATGGAAAACCACAATTAGGAAGATTTAATTTTGCTAACGTCATTCTATTACATAAAAAATCGGTGATAATAATTTAAAAGATTTTATACCAATTTCTTTAATTAATTGTTCTATTAAAATTATTTCTAAAGTTTTAGCGAATAGACTTAGCATAAGAATGAATGATTTAATCGATTGTTCACAAACTACTTTCATTAAGGGTAGAAATATCATGGGTGGAGTGGTTGTTGTTCAAGGGTACATTAATCACTGTTGTAAGAATAACATTACATGTGCGCTTCTTAAACTTGACTTTGCGAAAGCTTTTGATTCGATTGATTGGGATTTTTTAATTGATATGTTACAGGCTAGAGGTTTTAGCCGTAAATGGATTTGTTGGATTATGGCATTGCTTAAAACTGGTAATTCTAGTATAATGGTTAACGGGATTTTAGGGAATAAAATTTAGTCAAAACGTCGCTTACGATAGGGTGATCCTTTATCGCCTCTCTTGTTTAATTTAGTTGCTGATGTTTTTGCTATGATAATTAAAAAAGCTGTTGGAAATGGAGCTTTAGAGTGCGTTGGTAGCGAAATTTCACGAAATAGACTCTCTGTTCTTTAATTTGCGGACGATATCTTACTATTTACTTCCCATTTGCATAATCACGTCATTACCCTTAAATTTATTTTATACAGCTTTGAACTACTTTCAGGAATAAAAATTAATTTTGATAAAAGTTCGGTTTTAGTTTTTAATGACGTTAATAAGGTTGAAGATTTAGTAGCTAATACGTTAAATTGTAAAACCATGAATTTCCTTATTGATTATCTTGGATTTTTTATTAGACCAACTAAAGTTAGACATGATGACTGACTAATTATAATAGATAACTAAAAATAGAATTTCCAACTGGGATGGGAGGTTTTTATCGAGAGCGGGTAGATTTGTTCTCATCAATTTTGTTTTATCTATACTTCCGATTTATTGGATGCCAATGCATCTTTTTCCAGAATGGGTGATCAACAAGATTGATAAAATAAGAAGAGATTTCTTATGAAATGGTGATAATCCTAGCAGTAGTCTATAATGTTTAGTTAAGTAGGAAACCATTTGTAAATCGAAAAAAGAGGGAGGATTGGGTGTTATTAATTTACGTAACATGAATTTGTCTTTATTAGGGAAGTGGTTGTGGAAATTTAAGGATACAAATGATAATTCTATTTGGAAAGAAATTGTATCTAAGCATTATTATAATTGTAGTAATAATTTATACCAAATTACACCTTTGGATAACAATAAATTGTCTAATTTTTGGAAATCAATTTTAAAACGTCATGATATTTATAACCTTAGTACTGATACGATTGTTCATTTAGGTAATATTACAAATTTTTGGCATGATGGTTGGATATCAGCCATTCCTCTTAGGGTCAAATTTAAAGATCTTTTCGAAATTTGTAACTTTAAAAATGCTTTAATTAAAGATATTTTTTCTCTAGATAATGATCCCCCTTGGAACTTTATTTTTAATAGAACCTTAGAAGGTACAGCTCTTAGAACATTTTCTTTATTATGTGCAAGATTGAATTTATATAATTTTGATAAAGAAAATGATATTATTAATTGGGAATGGGATAAAGGTAAGAAATTCACTTCTAATTCATTGTATAAATTTCTTAATTTCTCGGGCATTTCTAATAACACTTTTAATCTTATTTGGAAAGCAAATGCACCACCAAAAGCTAAGATTCATATGTGGTTAATCATGCATGGTAAGCTAAACACCACTGAACTTTAAAAAGAAAGAATTTGCCATTTTATAATAAACGTACTTTTTGTAACTTGGATTTTGAAAATATTAATCATATATACTACGACTGTATGGATACTTGCTACATTCTTAATAATACTCTTAAAATCTTTAACTTTATTCTTACAACTAAAATTACTTATTGTGATTTTTACTGGAATAACTTAAGATTTAAGTTTAAAAAAGGAAATAGATTTTTATTAGGTACTTTATTCATTATAATATGTTGGTATATTAGGTTTGAGAGAAACCAGAGACTATTTAATAATAAAAATAGTTATATTAATAGATTGGTAATAACAGTAACATCATTTTTTTTCAGTTGGATCTCAAATCCAAAATATAGATTGGATAAAAATAATCATTTTAATGAATATCTTAATAAGGTTAGGAAAAGCATTGATTTATTTAAATGAAAAAAAAATAATTTTAACATTAATAACTACAGCGTTAGCATTTATTCGAATTCAAATGAAGACTTTTCTGATTATCATAATGTTCTTTTGATCAAAGGAGCGTAATATTAATATTTTTTCATTTTATAAAATTTTATAACTATATAATTACATATTTTGTTAATATTAATGCTTCTTGATTCTATCTCATAACATAATAATAAGTTATGATGTTGCATAACCTTTTTTTTAGTTTCATTGCTGTCTCATAGTTTTAACTCTAGTTTTGTTACTTTTATTTGATCAATGCATATTTATGTATATAAATTTTATTTATATACATGTATATGTGTATTATTCTTTTTTTAGTTCCATCTTCAGGTATAGGTTTAGGCTATATTTGGTGCTAGTATGCTATTCGCAGGGTTTCAAGGTTGATATTGCCAGGATTGCAGGATTGTTGTTCATAGGATCTGTGACGCCCCACCTCTATGCCCATAATAACAAAGAGTATTAAAAGAAATACTGTCTATTATTACGAAGAATAAGGCTATATAGGAGCGGCCATCCGTAGTTGGCTTTACGCTAATATTGGTTACCTCGATAGGAATGGTATATACTTTTCATTTTTCATCTTATTTATTCACTCCCATCGACATACCCAATTATCAGAATAAAACAAACTACGATGGTTCATAATAGTTTAGGACATTAGATATAATAATAACACAGATAATATAAATGCGAAACACAGATAAAAACAAAGGTCTCATATATATATAACTGATGTCAGTTACAACATAGTTGACACAATACATATGATACAACCACAACTGTCGACTTTGGAAGTTATATATACACATACATTATCGACTAATATACATGAATACATATCAACCTATACAATTTGACACGACTTCTAAAATGACGAAGACAACTTCAGAAGATGTGAAAAGTCTTCATATCCCGAACAGCAACTCAAAGAAGGAAATCTACTACCTGAAATAACTCGGGTCTGACCCGAGTATTATATTCAAAAGAAAATAATACACGGGTCAGTCTAATTCAAACTCAGTTATTAGTGCATAGGAGCAATAATAATCAAACTTCAAATAGACGACAGTCACAGAAATCTTGTATATCCAACTCTCGATACGAGAATTGGATAACGACAAATATAACACTATGCAGTGTAAATCAACAAATCAGAAATCTCAAAATGATCAAACACATCAAATTTCTGTGTATATCAGTATTCATATCAGGGACAGGTATGTACGAGTGGCTGCAGTACACACGTATGCACGTGTGCACTGCCTCGCCAACTCGAGTGCACAAGGTCAAATCAATATCAGATTCAACACAAGTTCAAATAGCCTCGAACAAAATTCAATGATCACTGCAACAATGAACTGTGCATGTACACAGTGAAATTCAAAGTCAAAGCATCACAAAAACAGTGTGCAAGCAAAGATCAAAATGAAAACTGCAAAGTGAAGACTCAACAAATACCACAGACCAGAATGGCTACTGGAATGAATGCATATTGAATACATGATCAAATGTCAACAAGCTCCAGAAAGAAAGCAACTGAACCAGTGAACTACATATATACAAGAGAACAAATGTAATGAACAGGTTAGAACATCAAGGGATCAAAGACCAGATTCATGCATATGAACAAGTGAAACAATGACAGTTCAAGAATGCAGATGAGCATACATGAAGATCATCCATATAGCATCAAAGCTTATGTATGCAGACTAGACATGCATCAGCCAAACCAAAATTGAACAGCAGTAGCTCAACAATAACCACAAAGCATATATGAAGAACTCAAGTGAAATACTACATCACCATGAACAGGCAGGTAAACTCAAGTGATCAAGTGTGGAGCAAATCAATGAAACAGATAGTAACAAACAAAGTCAAGAGATTCAAGATTACAGAATGCAGAACCTACTCTAGACAGAATGACAACGTACATGCAAGTATACAACAATGAACAACAACCGTCGATCAAGCTAAAGATATTAATGCCGCTGACCCAAGTACACTAACCAAATGCAATATTAAGGTCAATTCGAGTATACCATAGAGATGAATACAAATGACCAGAGGAATGCACAAAGCTACTACAGGGAGGAACAAAATTATACAAAAGAGAATGTGCTATGCAAAGAAGCCAAACAGGTCAGGGATGAACGAAATTCAATAGTGCAGAGATGATCAAAGTCAGGTGATATGTACAGTAAATAAATAGGTATATTCAAATATGTCATCAACTACAGAATGAACAAGTATAACAGTGAATATCACGACAAGTCAAGGCAGTAAAGTGTAACTGCAATCAAGATCTTGGTTTAAACCTATCACAGCAGTAACAATGATCAGAGAAGCAAGTTGTAGAATTCACAAATAAAGGAAAAAAATCAAATTCGTATATTTGAATTTGTCAGAGGAAAAAATTTAGAAATAGGAAAGTTTTAATGCCGTGAGAATCAAAAATAACGAACGTTCAAGAATCAAAGCCGTGACTCAAAAGTAATTCCCAAAAATACAAAGAGTAAAATAGGAAAGTCTCAACAACGTGGAAATCACGTTTTATCAAGTCAAAATTCATCAATAATAACAAAAATCGAATAACATAAGATAGGCATCGAACACTAAAATTCGAAACCATGGTGTCACAGAATCAAGTACGCGAACCAAGTCGTAGTTCAAACCCACATGAATTGAAAAAGACAGATAACAATCTCAAATATCTATACAAATCAATAGCCCACACGAATCAGTTTATATTTTAAACAATTATAGATACGAACTCAATGGAGGGGATTGAACTCAGATAAACGAAATCCAGACTTTCGTATGAATTAGATGTGAGTGATGAACACTCACCTTGTTCGAAGTGAAGAGCACGCTTGATCGGAGGAGCAAGCAACAAGGATCATATCTCGACTGATCTAATTGAAGTCGGCACTCTCGAAGACGAGCGAAAATCTAAACGAAACCCTAGTTTTCGCTAAAGAGGAAACGGCTGTCATCATTTTTTCGTTGTTTTGATTTAGGGTTATACGAATTGAAATGGGGAACGGGTCGAGAGAATGCAATTCAAAATAAAAGGGAAACCAGGTTATCACTTATCACGGCAACTAAAGAAAATACTTGGGCCAATTCAATTTCAAAGCCCACAATTCCTTTTAACAATTTATAAAAGAATTTCAACTCCAATTTTTAAAAACTTCAATTGCAATTGCTAAATGAATTAAATTGTCATTTGACGATATTCAACTGCTATAAAACCCTGGGTTGTTACAGACTCCCCTCCTTATAGAAATTGCATCCCCGCAATTTTCATAATTAAGGTCGTCAACAATTATTATTCTTCTAACATAAACTGGTTACGTTAGAAAAATAAAGATCGAGAACCCAATACCAAAGAAATCTTTCAAATGCATACAAGAGATTCACAAATTCTCAACAAAATCTAACTATCAAGATAGATAATCAGAAAACAACAAAACTGAATAAATGCAATCATCAGCGATATTCATTTATCAACAAGATAATTAAAATACAGAGAATCACAAAGCAACAACGTCTAATCATCGATACGATAATTAGAAAAACAACAAAAGCTAATTATCAACAGAGATGATTAGAAAGCACAAATCACCATTCGCAAAACTGCAAATATCTAGTTATCTCAAACGGTAATCAATTTCAAATCAACCAATATTCAATTATCAAAAGCGATAATCAAATTCAAATTCAACAAATATTTGATTATCACAAAACGATAATCAAATTTCCAAATCAACAAATATTCGATTATCAAAAACGATAATCAAATTTCTCAAATCAACAAATATTCGATTATCAAAAACGATAATCCAATTTCCAAATCAACAAATATTCGATTATCACAAGCGATAATCAAATTTCAAATTCAACAAATATTCGATTATCAAAAACGATAATCAAATTTCTCAAATCAACAAATATTCGATTATCAAAAACGATAATCCAATTTCCAAATCAACAAATATTCGATTATCACAAGTGATAATCAAATTTCAAATTCAACAAATATTCGAGTATCAAAAACGATAATCAAATTTCTCAAATCAACAAATATTCGATTATCACAAGCGATAATCAAATTTCAAATTCAACAAATATTCGATTATCAAAAACGATAATCAAATTTCTCAAATCAACAAATATTCGATTATCAAAAACGATAATCAAATCAACAAATAACTAATTATCACAAGCGATAATTAGAAACAACAAATATTTAATTACCGATATGATAATTAAATCTCATAACATCAGATATCTAATTACCTGCAGATAATTAGAAACAACAAATATCTAGAAATCAATTAAGAAGACTAGAAAATCAACATAAAAGCTTGGATCGATCCCATCAGATGGCGAGTTTTTAATTCACCGCACGTGCATCAACAAATGGCCGAAGCCTACCAAGTACTCAACATAATTTTGGCGCCCAACAAATGACCCGAAGGTCCGCAGAGTGACCCGAAGGTCTAGTACTGGTATTTGACTCGAAGGTCCATCAGAATGGCCCGAAAGCCCAACAAATGACCCGAAGGTCCAACAAATGACCCGAAGGTCCTCATAGTGGCTCGAAAGCACACGAAAACATCAAAATATTTCAATTAACGAGTCCGGAATTAATCAAAATAGCAAACGCACATGTCCTAAACCACTAGTTTTACTAAATCGTTTAATTCTCTTCATCGTTTCCTTGAAAGTGCAAATTCATCAAAATCATCAAAACAACAGATATTTCAATTAACGAGTCCGGAATTAACCGAAATAGTAAAAGTGTGGTTCCATACTCCGCACTTTTGCTAAATCGTTTAAATCTCTTCATCGTTTCCTTGAAAGTGCAAAATTGTGTATTTTGTAAAAATACACTTTACATTCTCAAACGGACAAGTCCGGAATTAAGCGAATCAGTAAAAGAAAGGGATCATAGTCCTCAATTTTGCTGAAACGTTTAAATCGCTTCCTCATTCTTTTGAAAGCGCAAACTGTTAAAATTCTTGAAAACAATTTTATTTATTTTGTAAAAATGACAATTCACATTCTCAACTGGACAAGTCCGGAGTTAAGCGAAATAGTAAAAGAAAGGGGTCATAATCCTCGATTTTGCTGAATCGTTTAAATCACTTTCTCATTCTTTTGAAAACGCAAACTGTTAAAAATTTATAAAACAATTTTCATTTTAAAACGATTTTCCAATCACGTGATTAAAATAGCAAATCAGTAACAATTTCGATAAAGAAATTGTACTTCTCATAATACCGTAAAAACGGGTCACAAAATCAGCATTGCGGAATATACGCTTGAAAATCCACTTTTTAAAATTTGACGGTTACTGAAGTCAAAGCGACAGTAATCTTTAAACATCAAAATCTCATCAAAATAATTCACATCAAAATGTATTAACAGCGAATTTTCATTCATCAAAATGCCACAAAACACCGTGCTTCAAAATATAGCATTGGTGTAAAAATTCCGTTATAAAAACAACGGCAACAAAATACGCTTCATAACCAAGCATCGGTTCAACGTAAAATAAATGCAGTAACGTGCAATTCATATTTGCACGTACATTACAATATAAACAAAGAAATCATTCGAATGTATCTTCAATGAAGACAATTCAAAACAGCAAAATCTAATCAATAGATGATTGGTACAAAAGAAAGCCAGCGGAAATTTCAACAAATCACATATCTACAATTTCTTCGAATTCTCAATTCGGATTCGAAATGTTCAAAGAAACAAAATAATTACAGCTATGTAAACCACAAATGAAATTCATATCAATTTCGTATTTAGATTTTTAAATCAAAAAGATTATCAGTTGTACTCAGCGAAGACAGTGTCACTGTTTCCGCTGCGCACTTTGATAAACAGAACACAATTTAATCAAAACAACAAAACACAATTCCACTCTTATTTTTAAATAAAGATATTTAAAATTTTCATCAAAATTTAAAAACTTTAATTTTGACTCAAATCACAGATAAACATCGACCAATAGTTGTAACATATGTTCCATCTAAGTTATGTTTTATATTATGTCCATAAACTCCAAGCTCTGATACCAACTGTGACGCCCCACCTCTATGCTCATAATAACAAAGAGTATTAAAAGAAATACTGTCTATTATTACGAAGAATAAGGCTGGATAGGAGCGGCCATCCGTAGTTGGCTTTACGCTAATATTGGTTACCTCGATAGGAATGGTATATACTTTTCATTTTTCATCTTATTTATTCACTCCCATCGACATACCCAATTATCAGAATAAAACAAACTACGATGGTTCATAATAGTTTAGGACATTAGATATAACAATAACACAGATAATATAAATGCGGAACACAGATAAAAACAAAGGTCTCATATATATGTAACTGATGTCAGTTACAACATAGTTGACACAATACATATGATACAACCACAACTATCGACTCTGGAAGTTATATATACACGTACATTATCGACTAATATACATGAATACATATCAACCTATACAATTTGACACGACTTCTAAAATGACGAAGACAACTTCAGAAGATGTGAAAAGTCTTCATATCCCGAACAGCAACTCAAAGAAGGAAATCTACTACCTGAAATAACTCGGGTCTGACCCGAGTATTACATTCAAAAGAAAATAATAAACGGGTCAGTCTAATTCAAACTCAGTTATTAGTGCATAGGAGCAATAATAATCAAACTTCAAATAGACGACAGTCACAGAAATCTCGTATATCCAACTCTCGATACGAGAATTGGATAACGACAAATATAACACTACGCAGTGTAAATCAACAAATCAGAAATCTCAAAATGATCAAACACATCAAATTTTTGTGTATATCAGTATTCATATCAGGGACAGGTATGTACGAGTGGCTGCAGTACACACGTATGCACGTGTGCACTGCCTCGCCAACTCGAGTGCACAAAGTCAAATCAATATCAGATTCAACACAAGTGCAAATAGCCTCGAACAAAAATTCAATGATCACTGCAACAATGAACTGTGCATGTACACAGTGAAATTCAAAGTCAAAGCATCACAAAAACAGTGTGCAAGTAAAGATCAAAATGAAAACTGCAAAGTGAAGACTCAACAAATACCACAGACCAGAATGGCTACTGGAATGAATGCATATTGAATACATGATCAAATGTCAACAAGCTCCAGAAAGAAAGCAACTGAACCAGTGAACTACATATATACAAGAGAACAAATGTAATGAACAGGTTACAGCATCAAGGGATCAAAGACCAGATTCATGCATATGAACAAGTGAAACAATGACAGTTCAAGAATGCAGATGAGCATACATGAAGATCATCCATATAGCATCAAAGCTTATGTATGAAGACTAGACATGCATCAGACAAACCAAAATTGAACAGCAGTAGCTCAACAACAACCACAAAGCATATATGAAGAACTCAAGTGAAATACTACATCACCATGAACAGGCAGGTAAACTCAAGTGATCAAGTAAGGAGCAAATCAATGAAACAGATAGTAACAAACAAAGTCAAGAGATTCAAGATTACAGAATGCAGAACCTACTCTAGACAGAATGACAACGTACATGCAAGTATACAACAATGAACAGCAACTGTCGATCAAGCTAAAGATATCAATGCCACTGACCCAAGTACACTAACCAAATGCAATATTAAGGTCAATTCGAGTATACCATAGTGATGAATACAAATGACCAGAGGAATGCACAAAGCTGCTACAAGGAGGAACAAAATTATACAAAAGAGAATGTGCTATGCAGTGAAGCCAAACAGGTCAGGGATGAACGAAATTCAACAGTGCAGAGATGATCAAAGTCAGGTGATATGTACAGTAAATAAATAGGTATATTCAAATAAGTCATCAACTACAGAATGAACAAGTATAACAGTGAATATCACGACAAGTCAAGGCAGTAAAGTGTAACTGCAATCAAGATCTTGGTTTAAACCTATCACAACAGTAACAATGATCAGAGAAGCAAGTTGTAGAATTCACAAATAAAGGAAAAAAATCAAATTCGTATATTTGAATTTGTCAAAGGAAAAAATTTCGAAATAGGAAAGTTTTAATGCCGTGAGAATCAAAAAGAACGAACGTTCAAGAATCAAAGCCGTGACTCAAAAGTAATTCCCAAAAATACAAAGAGTAAAATAGGAAAGTCTCAACAACGTGGAAATCACGTTTTATCAAGTCAAAATTCATCAATACTAAAAAAAATCGAATAACATAAGATAGGCATCGAACACTCAAATTAGAAACCATGGTGTCACAGAATCAAGTACGCGAACCAAGTCGCAGTTCAAACCCACATGAATTGAAAAAGACAGATAACAATCTCAAATATCTATACAAATCAATAGCCCACACGAATCAGTTTATATTTTAAACAATTATAGATACGAACTCAATGGAGGGGATTGAACTCAGATAAACGAAATCCAGACTTTCGTATGAATTAGATGTGAGTGATGAACACTCACCTTGTTCGAAGTGAAGAGCACGCTTGATCGGAGGAGCAAGCAACAAGGATCATCTCTCGACTGATCTAATTGAAGTCGACACTCTCGAAGACGAGCGAAAATCTAAACGAAACCCTAGTTTTCACTAAAGAGGAAACGGCTGTCATCATTTTTTCGTTGTTTTGATTTAGGGTTATACGAATTGAAATGGGGAACGGGTCGAGAGAATGCAATTCAAAATAAAAGGGAAACCGGGTTATCACTTATCACGGCAACTAAAGAAAATACTTGGGCCAATTCAATTTCAAAGCCCACAATTCCTTTTAACAATTTATAAAAGAATTTCAACTCCAATTTTTAAAAACTTCAATTGCAATTGCTAAATGAATTAAATTGTCATTTGACGATATTCAACTGCTATAAAACCCTGGGTTGTTACAGACTCTCCTCCTTATAGAAATTGCGTCCCTGCAATTTTCATAATTAAGGTCGTCAACAATTATTATTCTTCTAACATAAACTGGTTACGTTAGAAAAATAAAGATCGAGAACCCAATACCAAAGAAATCTTTCAAATGCATACAAGAGATTCACAAATTCTCAACAAAATCTAACTATCAAGATAGATAATCAGAAAACAACAAAACTGAATAAATGCAATCATCAGCGATATTCATTTATCAACAAGATAATTAAAATACAGAGAATCACAAAGCAACAATGTCTAATCATCGATACGATAATTAGAAAAACAACAAAAGCTAATTATCAACAGAGATGATTAGAAAGCACAAATCACCATTCGCAAAACTGCAAATATCTAGTTATCTCAAACGGTAATCAATTTCAAATCAACCAATATTCAATTATCAAAAGCGATAATCAAATTCAAATTCAACAAATATTTGATTATCACAAAACGATAATCAAATTTCCAAATCAACAAATATTCGATTATCAAAAACGATAATCAAATTTCTCAAATCAACAAATATTCGATTATCAAAAACGATAATCCAATTTCCAAATCAACAAATATTCGATTATCACAAGCGATAATCAAATTTCAAATTCAACAAATATTCGATTATCAAAAACCATAATCAAATTTCTCAAATCAACAAATATTCGATTATCAAAAACGATAATCCAATTTCCAAATCAACAAATATTCGATTATCACAAGCGATAATCAAATTTCAAATTCAACAAATATTCGATTATCAAAAACGATAATCTAATTTCTCAAATCAACAAATATTCGATTATCACAAGCGATAATCAAATTTCAAATTCAACAAATATTCGATTATCAAAAACGATAATCAAATTTCTCAAATCAACAAATATTCGATTATCAAAAACGATAATCAAATCAACAAATATCTAATTATCACAAGCGATAATTAGAAACAACAAATATTTAATTACCGATACGATAATTAAATCTCATAACATCAGATATCTAATTACCTGCAGATAATTAGAAACAACAAATATCTAGAAATCAATTAAGAAGACTAGAAAATCAACATAAAAGCTTGGATCGATCCATCAGATGGCGAGTTTTTAATTCACTGCATGTGCATCAACAAATTGCCGAAGCCTACCAAGTACTCAACATAATTTTGGCACCCAACAAATGACCCGAAGGTCCGCAGAGTGACCCGAAGGTCTAGTACTGGTATTTGACCCGAAGGTCCATCAGAATGGCTCGAAAGCCCAACAAATGACCCAAAGGTCCAACAAATGACCCGAAGGTCCTCATAGTGGCTCGAAAGCACAAGAAAACATCAAAATATTTCAATTAACGAGTCCGAAATTAACCAAAATAGCAAACGCACATGTCCCATAACCACGAGTTTTACTAAATCGTTTAATTCTCTTCATCGTTTCCTTGAAAGTGCAAATTAATCAAAATCATCAAAACAACAGATATTTCAATTAACGAGTCCGGAATTAACCGAAATAGTAAAAGTGTGGTTCCATACTCCGCACTTTTGCTAAATCGTTTAAATCTCTTTATCGTTTCCTTGAAAGTGCAAAATTGTGTATTTTGTAAAAATACACTTTACATTCTCAAACGGACAAGTCCGGAATTAAGCGAATCAGTAAAAGAAAGGGGTCATAGTCCTCGATTTTCCTGAAACGTTTAAATTGCTTCCTCATTCTTTTGAAAGCGCAAACTGTTAAAATTCTTGAAAACTATTTTATTTATTTTGTAAAAATGACAATTCACATTCTCAACTGGACAAGTCCGGAGTTAAGCGAAATAGTAAAAGAAAGGGGTCATAATCCTCAATTTTGCTGAATCGTTTAAATCGCTTTCTCATTCTTTTGAAAACGCAAACTGTTAAAAATTTATAAAACAATTTTCATTTTAAAACGATTTTCCAATCATGTGATTAAAACAGCAAATCAGTAACAATTTCGATAAAGAAATTGTACTTCTCATAATACCGTAAAAACGGGTCACAAAATCAACATTGCGGAATATCCGCTTGAAAATCCACTTTTTAAAATTTGACGGTTACTAAAGTCAAAGCGACAGTAATCTTTAAACGTCAAAATCTCATCAAAATAATTCACATCAAAATGTATCAACAGCGAATTTTCATTCATCAAAATGCCACAAAACACCGTGCTTCAAAATATAGCATTGGTGTAAAAATTCCGTTATAAAACAACGGCAACAAAATACGCTTCATAACCAAGCATCGGTTCAACGTAAAATAAATGCAGTAACGTGCAATTCATATTTGCACGTACATTACAATATAAACAAAGAAATCATTCGAATGTATCTTCAATGAAGACAATTCAAAACAGAAAAATCTTATCAATAGATGATTGGTACAAAAGAAAGTCAGCAGAAATTTCAATAAATCACATATCTACAATTTCTTCGAATTCTTAATTCGGATTCGAAATGTTCAAAGAAACAAAATAATTACAGCTATGTAAACCACAAATGAAATTCATATCAATTACGTATTTTGATTTTTAAATCAAAAAGATTATCAGTTGTACTCAGCGAAGACAGTGTCACTGTTTCCGCTGCGCACTCTGATAAACAGAACACAATTTAATCAAAACAACAAAACACAATTCCACTCTTATTTTTAAATAAATATATTTAAAAATTTCATCAAAATTTAAAAACTTTAATTTTGACTCAAATCACAGATAAACATCGACCAATAGTTGTAACATATGTTCCATCTAAGTTATATTTTATATTATGTCCATAAACCCCAAGCTCTGATACCAACTGTGACGCCCCACCTCTATGCTCATAATAACAAAGAGTATTAAAAGAAATACTGTCTATTATTACGAAGAATAAGGCTGGATAGGAGCGGCCATCCGTAGTTGGCTTTACGCTAATATTGGTTACCTCGATAGGAATGGTATATACTTTTCATTTTTCATCTTATTTATTCACTCCCATCGACATACCCAATTATCAGAATAAAACAAACTACGATAGTTCATAATAGTTTAGGACATCAGATATAACAATAACATAGATAATATAAATGCGGAACACAGATAAAAACAAAGGTCTCATATATATATAACTGATGTCGGTTACAACATAGTTGACACAATACATATGATACAACCACAACTGTCGACTTTGGAAGTTATATATACACGTACATTATCGACTAATATACATGAATACATATCAACCTATACAATTTGACACGACTTCTAAAATGACGAAGACAACTTCAGAAGATGTGAAAAGTCTTCATATCCCGAACAGCAACTCAAAGAAGGAAATCTACTACCTGAAATAACTCGGGTCTGACCCGAGTATTACATTCAAAAGAAAATAATACACGGGTCTGTCTAATTCAAACTCAGTTATTAGTGCATAGGAGCAATAATAATCAAACTTCAAATAGACGACAGTCACAGAAATCTCGTATATCCAACTCTCGATACGAGAATTAGATAACGACAAATATAACACTACGCAGTGTAAATCAACAAATCAGAAATCTCAAAATGATCAAACACATCAAATTTTTGTGTATATCAGTATTCATATCAGGGACAGGTATGTACGAGTGGCTGCAGTACACACGTATGCACGTGTGCACTGCCTCGCCAACTCGAGTGCACAAAGTCAAATCAATATCAGATTCAACACAAGTGCAAATAGCCTTGAACAAAAATTCAATGATCACTGCAACAATGAACTGTGCATGTACACAGTGAAATTCAAAGTCAAAGCATCACAAAAACAGTGTGCAAGCAAAGATCAAAATGAAAACTGCAAAGTGAAGACTCAACAAATACCACAGACCAGAATGGCTACTGGAATGAATGCATATTGAATACATGATCAAATGTCAACAAGCTCCAGAAAGAAAGCAACTGAACCAGTGAACTACATATATACAAGAGAACAAATGTAATGAACAGGTTACAGCATCAAGGGATCAAAGACCAGATTCATGCATATGAACAAGTGAAACAATGACAGTTCAAGAATGCAGATGAGCATACATGAAGATCATCCATATAGCATCAAAGCTTATGTATGCAGACTAGACATGCATCAGACAAACCAAAATTGAACAGCAGTAGCTCAACAACAACAAAGCATATATGAAGAACTCAAGTGAAATACTACATCACCATGAACAGGCAGGTAAACTCAAGTGATCAAGTAAGGAGCAAATCAATGAAACAGATAGTAACAAACAAAGTCAAGAGATTCAAGATTACAGAATGCAGAACCTACTCTAGACAGAATGACAACGTACATGCAAGTATACAACAATGAGCAGCAACTGTCGATCAAGCTAAAGATATCAATGCCACTGACCCAAGTACACTAACCAAATGCAATATTAAGGTCAATTCGAGTATACCATAGTGATGAATACAAATGACCAGTGGAATGCACAAAGATGCTACAAGGAGGAACAAAATTATACAAAAGAGAATGTGCTATGCAGTGAAGCCAAACAGGTCAGGGATGAACGAAATTCAACAGTGCAGAGATGATCAAAGTCAGGTGATATGTACAGTAAATAAATAGGTATATTCAAATATGTCATCAACTACAGAATGAACAAGTATAACAGTGAATATCACGACAAGTCAAGGCAATAAAGTTTAACTGCAATCAAGATCTTGGTTTAAACCTATCACAGCAGTAACAATGATCAGAGAAGCAAGTTGTAGAATTCACAAATAAAGAAAAAAAATCAAATTCGTATATTTGAATTTGTCAGAGGAAAAAATTTAGAAATAGGAAAGTTTTAATGCCGTGAGAATCAAAAAGAACGAACGTTCAAGAATCAAAGCCGTGACTCAAAAGAAATTCCCAAAAATACAAAGAGTAAAATAGGAAAGTCTCAACAACGTGGAAATCACGTTTTATCAAGTCAAAATTCATCAATACTAACAAAAATCGAATAACATAAGATAGGCATCAAACACTCAAATTCGAAACCGTGGTGTCACAGAATCAAGTACGCGAACCAAGTCGCAGTTCAAACCCACATGAATTGAAAAAGACAGATAACAATCTCAAATATCTATACAAATCAATAGCCCACACGAATCAGTTTATATTTTAAACAATTATAGATACGAACTCAATGGAGGGTATTGAACTCAGATAAACGAAATCCAGACTTTCGTATGAATTAGATGTGAGTGATGAACACTCACCTTGTTCGAAGTGAAGAGCACGCTTGATCGGAGGAGCAAGCAACAAGGATCATCTCTCGACTGATCTAATTGAAGTCGGCACTCTCGAAGACGAGCGAAAATCTAAACGAAACCCTAGTTTTCGCTAAAGAGGAAACGACTGTCATTATTTTTTCGTTGTTTTGATTTAGGGTTATACGAATTGAAATGGGGAACGGGTCGAGAGAATGCAATTCAAAATAAAAGGGAAACCGGGTTATCACTTATCACGGCAACTAAAGAAAATACTTGGGCCAATTCAATTTCAAAGCCCACAATTCCTTTTAACAATTTATAAAAGAATTTCAACTCCAATTTTTAAAAACTTCAATTGCAATTGCTAAATGAATTAAATTGTCATTTGACGATATTCAACTGCTATAAAACCCTGGGTTGTTACAGACTCCCCTCCTTATAGAAATTGCGTCCCCGCAATTTTCATAATTAAGGTCGTCAACAATTATTATTCTTCTAACATAAACTGGTTACGTTAGAAAAATAAAGATCGAGAACCCAATACCAAAGAAATCTTTCAAATGCATACAAGAGATTCACAAATTCTCAACAAAATCTAACTATCAAGATAGATAATCAGAAAACAACAAAACTGAATAAATGCAATCATCAGCGATATTCATTTATCAACAAGATAATTAAAATACAGAGAATCACAAAGCAACAATGTCTAATCATCGATACGATAATTAGAAAAACAACAAAAGCTAATTATCAACAGAGATGATTAGAAAGCACAAATCACCATTCGCAAAACTGCAAATATCTAGTTATCTCAAACGGTAATCAATTTCAAATCAACCAATATTCAATTATCAAAAGCGATAATCAAATTCAAATTCAACAAATATTTGATTATCACAAAACGATAATCAAATTTCCAAATCAACAAATATTCGATTATCAAAAACGATAATCAAATTTCTCAAATCAACAAATATTCGATTATCAAAAAAGATAATCCAATTTCCAAATCAACAAATATTCGATTATCACAAGCGATAATCAAATTTCAAATTCAACAAATATTCGATTATCAAAAACGATAATCAAATTTCTCAAATCAACAAATATTCGATTATCAAAAACGATAATCCAATTTCCAAATCAACAAATATTCGATTATCACAAGCGATAATCAAATTTCAAATTCAACAAATATTCGATTATCAAAAACGATAATCAAATTTCTCAAATCAACAAATATTCGATTATCACAAGCGACAATCAAATTTCAAATTCAACAAATATTCGATTATCAAAAACGATAATCAAATTTCTCAAATCAACAAATATTCGATTATCAAAAACGATAATCAAATCAACAAATATCTAATTATCACAAGCGATAATTAGAAACAACAAATATTTAATTACCGATACGATAATTAAATCTCATAACATCAGATATCTAATTACCTGCAGATAATCAGAAACAACAAATATCTAGAAATCAATTAAGAAGACTAGAAAATCAACATAAAAGCTTGGATCGATCCCATCAGATGGCGAGTTTTTAATTCGCCGCACGTGCATCAACAAATGGCCGAAGCCTACCAAGTACTCAACATAATTTTGGCGCCCAACAACTGACCCGAAGGTCCGCAGAGTGACCCGAAGGTCTAGTACTGGTATTTGACCCGAAGGTCCATCAGAATGGCTCGAAAGCCCAACAAATGACCCGAAGGTCCAACAAATGACCCGAAGGTCCTCATAGTGGCTCGAAAGCACACGAAAACATCAAAATATTTCAATTAACGAGTCCGGAATTAACCAAAATAGCAAACGCGCATGTCCCATAACCACGAGTTTTACTAAATCGTTTAATTCTCTTCATCGTTTCCTTGAAAGTGCAAATTCATCAAAATCATCAAAACAACAGATATTTCAATTAACGAGTCTGGAATTAACCGAAATAGTAAAAGTGTGGTTCCATACTCCGCACTTTTGCTAAATCGTTTAAATATCTTCATCGTTTCCTTGAAAGTGCAAAATTGCGTATTTTGTAAAAATACACTTTACATTCTCAAACGGACAAGTCCGGAATTAAGTGAATCAGTAAAAGAAAGTGGTCATAGTCCTCAATTTTGCTGAAACGTTTAAATCGCTTCCTCATTCTTTTGAAAGCGCAAACTGTTAAAATTCATGAAAACAATTTTATTTATTTTGTAAAAATGACAATTCACATTCTCAACTGGACAAGTCCGGAGTTAAGCGAAATAGTAAAAGAAAGGGGTCATAATCCTCGATTTTGCTGAATCGTTTAAATCGCTTTCTCATTCTTTTGAAAACGCAAACTGTTAAAAATTTATAAAACAATTTTCATTTTAAAACGATTTTCCAATCACGTGATTAAAATAGCAAATCAGCAACAATTTCGATAAAGAAATTGTACTTCTCATAATACCGTAAAAACGGGTCACAAAATCAGCATTGCGGAATATCCGCTTGAAAATCCACTTTTTAAAATTTGACGGTTACTGAAGTCAAAGCGACAGTAATCTTTAAACGTCAAAATCTCATCAAAATAATTCACATCAAAATGTATTAACAGCGAATTTTCATTCATCAAAATGCCACAAAACACCGTGCTTCAAAATATAGCATTGGTGTAAAAATTCCGTTATAAAAACAACGGCAACAAAATACGCTTCATAACCAAGCATCGGTTCAACGTAAAATAAATGCAGTAACGTGCAATTCATATTTGCACGTACATTACAATATAAACAAAGAAATCATTCGAATGTATCTTCAATGAAGACAATTCAAAACAGCAAAATCTAATCAATAGATGATTGGTACAAAAGAAAGCCAGCGGAAATTTCAACAAATCACATATCTACAATTTCTTCGAATTCTCAATTCGGATTCGAAATGTTCAAAGAAACAAAATAATTACAGCTATGTAAACCACAAATGAAATTCATATCAATTTCGTATTTAGATTTTTAAATCAAAAAGATTATCAGTTGTACTCAGCGAAGACAGTGTCACTGTTTCCGCTGCGCACTCTGATAAACAGAACACAATTTAATCAAAACAACAAAACACAATTCCACTCTTATTTTTAAATAAAGATATTTAAAATTTTCATCAAAATTTCAAAACTTTAATTTTGACTCAAATCACAGATAAACATCGACCAATAGTTGTAACATATGTTCCATCTAAGTTATGTTTTATATTATGTCCATAAACCCCAAGCTCTGATACCAACTGTGACGCCCCAACTCTATGCTCATAATAACAAAGAGTATTAAAAGAAATACTGTCTATTATTACGAAGAATAAGGCTGGATAGGAGCGGCCATCCGTAGTTGGCTTTACGCTAATATTGGTTACCTCGATAGGAATGGTATATACTTTTCATTTTTCATCTTATTTATTCACTCCCATCGACATACCCAATTATCAGAATAAAACAAACTACGATGGTTCATAATAGTTTAGGACATTAGATATAACAATAACACAGATAATATAAATGCGGAACATAGATAAAAACAAAGGTCTCATAAATATATAACTGATGTCAGTTACAACATAGTTGACACAATACATATGATACAACCACAACTGTCGACTCTGGAAGTTATATATACACGTACATTATCGACTAATATACATGAATACATATCAACCTATACAATTTGACACGACTTCTAAAATGACGAAGACAACTTCAGAAGATGTGAAAAGTCTTCATATCCCGAACAACAACTCAAAGAAGGAAATCTACTACCTGAAATAACTCAGGTCTGACCCGAGTATTACATTCAAAAGAAAATAATACACGGGTCAGTCTAATTCAAACTCAGTTATTAGTGCATAGGAGCAATAATAATCAAACTTCAAATAGACGACAGTCATAGAAATCTCGTATATCCAACTCTCGATACGAGAATTGGATAACGACAAATATAACACTACGTAGTGTAAATCAACAAATCAGAAATCTCAAAATGATCAAACACATCAAATTTCTGTGTATATCAGTATTCATATCAGGGACAGGTATGTACGAGTGGCTGCAGTACACACGTATGCACGTGTGCACTGCCTCGCCAACTCGAGTGCACAAGGTCAAATCAATATCAGATTCAACACAAGTGCAAATAGCCTCGAACAAAAATTCAATGATCACTGCAACAATGAACTGTGCATGTACACAGTGAAATTCAAAGTCAAAGCATCACAAAAACAGTGTGCAAGCAAAGATCAAAATGAAAACTGCAAAGTGAAGACTCAACAAATACCACAGACCAGAATGGCTACTGGAATGAATGCATATTGAATACATGATCAAATGTCAACAAGCTCCAGAAAGAAAGCAACTGCAGTGAACTACATATATACAAGAGAACAAATGTAATGAACAGGTTACAGCATCAAGGGATCAAAAACCAGATTCATGCATATGAACAAGTGAAACAATGACAGTTCAAGAATGCAGATGAGCATTCATGAAGATCATCCATATAGCATCAAAGCTTATGTATGCAGACTAGACATGCATCAGACAAACCAAAATTGAACAGCAGTAGCTCAACAACAACCACAAAGCATATATGATGAACTCAAGTGAAATACTACATCACCATGAACAGGCAGGTAAACTCAAGTGATCAAGTGTGGAGCAAATCAATGAAACAGATAGTAACAAACAAAGTCAAGAGATTCAAGATTACAGAATGCAGAACCTACTCTAGACAGAATGACAACGTACATGCAAGTATACAACAATGAACAGCAATTGTCGATCAAGCTAAAGATATCAATGCCACTGACCCAAGTACACTAACCAAATGCAATATTAAGGTCAATTCGAGTATACCATAGAGATGAATACAAATGACCAGAGGAATGCACAAAGCTGCTACAGGGAGGAACAAAATTATACAAAAGAGAATGTGCTATGAAGTGAAGCCAAATAGGTCAGGGATGAACGAAATTCAACAGTGCAGAGATGATCAAAGTCAGGTGATATGTACAGTAAATAAATAGGTATATTCAAATAAGTCATCAACTACAGAATGAACAAGTATAACAGTGAATATCACGACAAGTCAAGGCAGTAAAGTGTAACTGCAATCAAGATCTTGGTTTAAACCTATCACAGCAATAACAATGATCAGAGAAGCAAGTTGTAGAATTCACAAATAAAGAAAAAAAATCAAATTCGTATACTTGAATTTGTCAGAGGAAAAAATTTAGAAATAGGAAAGTTTTAATGCCGTGAGAATCAAAAAGAACGAACGTTCAAGAATCAAAGCCGTGACTCAAAAGTAATTCCCAAAAATACAAAGAGTAAAATAGGAAAGTCTCAACAACGTGAAAATCATGTTTTATCAAGTCAAAATTCATCAATACTAACAAAAATCGAATAACATAAGATAGGCATCGAACACTCAAATTCGAAACCATGGTGTCACAGAATCAAGTACGCGAACCAAGTCGCAGTTCAAACCCACATGAATTGAAAAAGACAGATAACAATCTCAAATATTTATACAAATCAATAGCCCACACGAATCAGTTTATATTTTAAACAATTATAGATACGAACTCAATGGAGGGTATTGAACTCAGATAAACGAAATCCAGACTTTCGTATGAATTAGATGTGAGTGATGAACACTCACCTTGTTCGAAGTGAAGAGCATGCTTGATCGGAGGAGCTAGCAACAAGGATCATCTCTCGACTGATCTAATTGAAGTCGGCACTCTCGAAGACGAGCGAAAATCTAAACGAAATCCTAGTTTTCGCTAAAGAGGAAACGGCTGTCATCATTTTTTCGTTGTTTTGATTTAGGGTTATACAAATTGAAATGGGGAACGGGTCGAGAGAATGCAATTCAAAATAAAAGGGAAACCGGGTTATCACTTATCACGGCAACTAAAGAAAATACTTGGGCCAATTCAATTTCAAAGCCCACAATTCCTTTTAACAATTTATAAAAGAATTTCAACTCCAATTTTTAAAAACTTCAATTGCAATTGCTAAATGAATTAAATTGTCATTTGACGATATTCAACTGCTATAAAACCCTGGGTTGTTACAGGATCGTTGTTAGGAGAGATTTCACATTTTAGATCAGGATCATCCATGCTAGCTGTGAGGCGTTCATTCTCTAGTGGAGCTTCTTGTTGATTTCATTTGTTCACTTGGATGAACCATGGTTTTTATTGAGTACTTATAACACTTCATTATCCGGCGGTGGCCTTGCCGGAGTTCGATACTGAGGTGTAATGGGCGTTGGCCTTGCCGAAGCTCATTCAAGTAGTTACCTGATGCTGTTATCTTAGATTTTTCTATGTTATGATTTGTCACCTGCCAGGCATATTGGCAGCTCCTTACTATCAGTGATATATATATATATATATATATATGTACATGTGTACTCTCCTCTACTTTAAAGGATCATGAATTTCTCTCGAAAAAGAAGAAGTGTGTGTCCATAAGAAAGAACATTAAAAAGTACATAGATATTTCTAGACTATAAATAAAAAACATACTGTTGATTGTTAACTATTTACATATGTTAAAATCAATAATAGTTTGGTTGTTTAATACTCGATGTTGGATTTGTAAATTATGTCTTTAAAGGTGGGAATGTCCTACACCATATGCATAGACATCATATTAAAATATTTAATATGCAACATGTAAGATGAATTCCTTATGTATTGATAATATGAATTATCATACATGATAAATTGTCTACAATTTCATAAATTTCTTATATATTTAATGCATGAAGCAAATATCAATTCTTAATTAACATCACTAAATGGTCGTTTAGAGTTTTCTCGAGTATTTACGAAATATTAGAGTATTGTTTAAAGAAATAGCAAGCACTTTATGAAAGAGTGTTTGAAATTGAACTTTGTAAGTGCTAGCGAGTATAGTATATTGATGTTAAATTCATGTTCAAACGTTAATTAAGAAGCTTTAAGTTAAAAATGTTCCACACAAAAGGTTGTGGCTAATTCAACGATAGGCTAATTAAATCGAGTTGAATAACACCGCAATAAAAAGCAATGTTTATAAATATGAATGCACAAATTTACAGCTGAGCTAGGGACGATTTCAAGTATTAGGAATACCACATCATTGTTATATGATAACAATGTAATAATAAGAACTCACTGAAAGTCAGATAATAGAAAGTTATAAAGTGGACATAGGCTTCATTAACAGCCGAACCACTATAAAAATCTTCTTGTTTCTTTACTTTTTCGGCAGTCTACCATTGCTTTTACTATTTTATTTGCCTTGATAAACAGGGCTGATGCTTTCACACTCAATCCAAGATGTTGATCAATTTTTTGGGTTAACATTTTGGATGCTTTCACTGAGAATCCAGCTCAATCTCAGATCTAGCTATCTACTTTGGATTAGACAGATTCAGAAGTTAGATCCTCAATCTCTGCTTAGAAAACTTGCTATTGAGAATCAATGGCACCAGAAAGAAAGAGAACCACTTCAGGAAGATCCATTGAAGCTGTAATAGCTGTAGAGGAAACCAATCCTCAGCAAGTTGAAGTTAACGGCGCCAACATAGGATATCAGATGCCGGGATATTTTATCCAGCATAAAGTTGTCACTTGAGGCGAGATAAATAGGATGGTTGATGAAATCAATCAAAAGATAGAGAATAACTAAAAAGCACTTTTGGAAAAACTAAATGCCCTCCTGACCTTGCAATCACTAGCTGCTCCGAGAACCATGCCAGGGCCTGCGGCTGCCACAGAGCAGGAAAACTCTTCCGTTTCTGGCCTAAACAGGATAAACAGAAAGCGGTAGCAAAAAAGAGCAGTTGGTGGAGCTGTAGGAATCACCATAGAAGGAAATGCAAGCACTCCACCAACTGCGAAACAGCCTGCCATGAACTTGAATCCGGGGACGAAAACCCCACGGGAAGATATAGCAGTGGATCTCTCCGACTCCGAAGATTGCGAACAACTTGATGACGACTTGATAGAAAACGACTTGATATATATTGTGATTTCCGGCCTGAGGCCAATGTATATATATATTTGTGCATCCTGCGATATCGCAGAAGTCCCTCCGTACAAGGGAGACTCTGCCAAAATTTTCCGTAAATTTTGGGAGCTAGAATTTTTTTTGAAATGTTTGAAAATTTTCATTAACGATAAATGATTTAAAATTGATAAGCATAAAGAATTGAACTGAATATGGAAATATAATTGAAGTGTGTATATAAAGTAAGGTGAAATCAAAGAAATTGAAGAAAGAAAAAGTTTGCAACAAACTTCCATTTGAGATATGAAAACAAATTAGCAAGTGAAACTACTAAAGAAAATGGTCAATTAAATATTGATTTAGATAAGATGAATAAAATTCAGTATATAAGGTTTGAAACCAAATTGAATTCTAATGGGATTGTAAAGACAAAAGTGAATAAAATTTAATATAAACTTCAAGAATGAAGTGAAAAAAATCCAAGAAGTATATAAAATGTTTATTTTGAACTTAAGAAATGAATAGTGAATTCTTAAGTAAATTTGGTATTGAAAGTATGCTAAGTGAATAATTGAATTAAGGTTGAAACTGTAAATTGTGAGATGGGAAAGTTGTGAATAAGTGGATAAAAATAAAAAGGAATCCGAAATAAAAGAGAATTGATTTAGCTGATAATCAATTGAAATTGATACGTAGGATGTATGTATATTATTTTATTCGCATAGCTATTTAATCCAGAATTTGAGCATAGAATTTCGAGGTAATTATACAGATCCGAGTAGGATTTTTCACTCGATTTTCGACGGCGAACCTGGATATGGATTGTTGATTGATTCTGAAAATTCTCTATCATAGTTTACGGCTATGCAAGGAGAATGACGGTTTCTGATCAAGAAACCAGATCTGAGTCCGCACTAGGATGTCGGGTGGACGATACTAGTTCGGAAGTGAAATTGTGTGATCGTGTGAGCGATCAGATTTGCTATTGCGTACGGATGATATATGTGCATCGTACGGGCTTAAGTAAAACAAATATTGAAAATTTGTAAAGAAAAGTATAAAATGACTTTGGAATTGTGATTGAATATTATTGCTTAGTAGGATATACAGGTGTATAAAAGCAATGGATAAATTAGGATTTTTCATTTTAGAAGATAAAATTTAATAGCCCGACAAAAGGTATGTATTTGAATTTCTATATGAAATTTGATTGGGTTTTTGATCCAGCCACTTGGCTTTTTGTTTTCTTTTTAAGATTGGGAGGCCGTAGAGCCATTTTATAGTTGTACCGAGCTAGCCGCGCAAAGGAGACGCTGGCAAAAGTTTTCGGAAATTTAGAGAGTTAGAAAAATTTTGGAAAAATTTTGACAATTCAAAATTTGGTTTCAAATTTAAATTTGAATTGATAAGTAAGTAATATTGATTGGAACTAATAGATAAGATGGAAAGTAGGATAAAGGTTAATGTGTCTTTGATAAAAAGACTTGTTTAGCAAGTTGATGAAAATGGTTAGTTTTGAGAAATAGTTAACGGAAATTGAATCATTCTTCCTAATTGGTAATTTCAGGGACGAAATTCTTTTAAGGGGGGAGGAATGTGACGACCCGTAATTTTGGATATTTGAAATGAGAATATTTAATTAATTTTAAATATTCAAAAGGGTAATTTTAACTTGAATTTCAAATATCACTATTTATTGGGTCATTTGATTTTCGAATTAAACAATTAAAAATTGGGCAAAATACTGAATCAAGAGTTTCAAGCTTGTTAAGAATATTTTAAAGGCTTAGAAAATTCATATTAATGATGCTGAAGATAATAGAACTTTTAAAACTGAAATTAAAAGTGTTTTGACCGGTTTTGAAAATATATCGTTTAAATTGAATTTAAAAATAGCCTTCCGAGGCACAGTCTCGGAATTCGTTGAAACCAGTTCCATTGGGTCCGTAATATTGTATTATTATCGGATTTCAAATTTTGTAGTAATGGGAGTTGTTGTGTGAGTGTACGATAGATAAACGCATCGAAAATCTATATCGAATTCAATATAAATAAATTATATATATAATTAATTGACAAGCTTTTAGTCCTCTTTCAAAATACTGTATACCCATCCACACACGTTACCTTCCTTCCCGTCTTTTCTGTCCCCTTTTCTTTCTAAACGAAACAGTAGTATATTATAAAAGAATAAAATGATTTATTTAAAAACAGCTTACCACTACAAACTAAGGGATAACTTCCCTTAAAAGTTTCAAGGCCAGTACACTTCCTTTTTTCTCGTTCTATATCTCAACACGCAACCATCATCCTCCTAAAATAAAAATCAATCAATGGCCGAACATTTTGAATCGAGATTACGAGCCTTTCCCTTTTATCGAACCTCGTCTTCCCCTTTTCTTTTAAATCAGTTCGAATACGATTGACTGTTCAAAACCCTTCAATTCGAATTCGCACTCTTATCCTGAACAAAGCCAACGTCAAACCACTTTTCGAAGCATACGCGGAGCCTCAGCTTGTTGATTCCTACTCGATGCTGCCGTTCCGATCTAGGGCTTTCGAACGAATTAACTCGAGCAAATGGAGACTTCGATCTCAGCTTTGGGGGAAGCTCGCGATTCAGTCAAGCTGGAGGGAGGGCTCGCGATTGTTGAAGTTCGCGATACGAACTAGGCGATGCTGTCACATACCGAAATTTTCGACTTTCGAAAATTCGACATTGATACTCACTTTATCGACTGCCGAGAAATCGAGTGCCGGAAACTCGAATAGTGATGGTTTTAAAAAGAAGGAAAAGGTAGAAGAAGAAGAAAAGAGGAAAAAGAAAGAAGAAGAACAACAGAACAACAACATAAACAGAAAACAATATCAGAATCTCACATATCGCAGCGGAACAATATATAATAGATAATCACTAGTCTTTAGAACAAAGAACTATATCAGTTTATACATACATCAATCAGAGTCAATATACAACTCAATACAAAGATGGACAGTTATAGAACTTGTCCTCATACAGAATACACAGCGGAATAAATATTATCAGATACAAATAATACGTCTCGCCATTCAGCTTGCTTCCAAAGCTCCAGAATATCCAGAATATCCCGATAACATAACTCTAGGCTGCCCGTGTGGAAATTGGTGGGCACCCAGAGTTTAGAAGGGAAACAATAAACTCCGAGTCAGTCATGGTGACTGGTGTGAGATCGTAAAACAGTTATTTATCTTTAAAACAAATAACAGGAGAATTTAAAATTAATTCGAAATGCTTTTTGAAAATGCAACTACCATAAGACCTCCCACCACACACACAATGCAAACGCAGACTTGGAGGAGATTTCTTCTTATGTTAGTCAAAGATGCTTATTACGCAAAAATCAAACCATTTTGGATATTATTATTAGTGCATAGTGGAAAAACATTTCGAAAGTAGAATATAAATCTTAGCCAGCATAGGTACCATTATATTATGCCTGCTATAGCTGCCTCCTGAGGAGACAGGTTATACAATTGAAATTGTAAAGGCTCGTATTGTTTCTTTGGATTTCCAACAAATGGTCAGGCAAAGGAACTTCCTATTCCACGAATAGAACGCCTCTGGAATGACGTCCCGAGAACCTAACCGGATCTCTGCCAACACAAGGCCGGGTTACCTCTGCAAAAATAGGTAACTACTGACACGCGTATGCCATCCCCCGATCGTAACCGATCTTCCCGAGGATCCCCGATTCGCAACAAACCACATAATATAAATGCAGCAACCACATAGGTTAAGTATCTGGGCTCCATACCATGATACCACCTCTATCCAGAAGGAATGACATACACTAAGGGGCGCTACTCCCTAGAACCTTGCCGCATCCTTCCTGTTTTGACCATTTCCGGGGTGTGAGGCTCGACGAAGTCTCATCCACAAAGCTACGCTTTCTACAAAGCCATGCTTCGGGTCAAACAAATGATCAACCTATGATCACAAAGATATAAGATCAAACAAATGATCATATCGCAAATGATCAAACACTGATCATTTCACAGCAACACTCAGTATGCCACGTTACCAAATTGGGAGTATATCGCTGATAAATTTCAACTACATAACCTCTGAGCTCGTACGTCTCAGAGAAGGGTGTTAAGCTAAGAGAATAAATTCTCCGCCACCAACAGATATGTATTTGAAAGAAATCAGCTTTATATCTCAAATTGTAACGTCAGACACACAATCCATACAAGTCTGTTCCGGGATCGAACAGAACCGAAGGCACTTCTCACGAAGCCCTTGCATATCCGGATAATTTTCTAATCACGTCCAGACTTCCCGTCACTAAGGGTGATAAAACCTCTAAATCGGAGATCAGCCGATGTAGAGTAACTCGACGGTAATCCTTCCATTTTCAAAAATATCCGGTCTTCAACACCGGTCATCAAATGCAAATCATAACGACGTATCACATATTCGGAATGGGTTATACGACCCCATGGTCCTTTCCCGGCTAACCCGAATAGTGAGCGATTTTTCAAAAATAAGTGTGGCATTCAATTTCATCCAATTCACAACAAATACCATATTCAAGGTAATTATTGATAGTCGGTTATTTAACTATCAATAAAGATGCGCAACATCATCAGATTCCAAATAATTTTCCAAATTATTTTATCTTCCAAAATATCTTTACTAGATATAAAATTTCCATACTTCAAAAATAAATCAACGTTTATTTTTAAAAACGAATTCCCATTTCTTTTTATAAATTCCATATTGAATTTATACTTTCGAATATCTACTGATATTCGATTTTCAAGTCATTTTCAATATTCAATTACAATTTATCTTTAAGAAGATAAATTCTCAAAAACATTTCATTTCATTTTGGAAAACATTTCCATACTTATTTAATAATAAGTAATTCACAAATCTATTTACTTTCAACATTTGAAAATATTCGATATACTTAAATCAAATTAAGTATATATTTCATTCTTTTAAGGAAACCATTTTATATAACAACATTTATTTGAGTCAAAACGAATGTTACGTAAAACATCGTTACGACGACTCAAAATCACTAGTATAGGGATTCGAATTCTTAAGATAGATATGTAAATCCCAATACTAGAAAACAAAAACATTTCCTTTCGGAAATCATTTACTATAACAACAGTGTTATAGTCCACCATTTCCTTAAATTTCTCGAAAACGTCTATTTCAATAACAAGTGTTGAAATCTATGCTTTCGATTTATAATACATTTTAAAACATCTTTAAAATGTTTAACTTCATTTTTTAATATCACTTCTTCAAAAATGAATCCATTTTATTCAATAATATATTCACTGTCCAAAATCGTGAATATAATTCACTTAACCCAATTTCAATCATTTCTACACATTTTATTTCAATATAAATTCGCTATCCAAAATCGCGAATATATCTTCTTTAATAACCTTCTATATTTAATTTATCAAATTCAATTGATTTTGAATTTATAAACACGTTTATAACTTCTATTTCTATTTTAATAACAACTTCGACTTATAAATTTTCTTTTATTTACTTCTATAATTTACTTATCAAAATAAGTGATTTAGAATTTATAAACAACGTTTATAAATCGCATTTATACTTTATAACAATTTCAACTTATAAAATCATTTCATTTAGCAATTTCTATTTATATCCCATCTAAGTGCAAAAGTCAAATTTATAAGTAAATTTCTTATAAATCTTTTATTCTACAATATCTATTCACTTTTTAACTTCACGTTATAAATCTATTAATTTCATTCTCTTATACTTCTTTTTAATACTTATAAAAAATTCGTTTTATAAGTCCAATATTTTGATTTATAAAATATCAAATTTATAAACCTTTTTATACAAATCGTTTATAGTTATTCAAAAATCCCAACTTAAACCATTTTATAAATAAATCAACTATTTATTTTAAAAATCACACTTTGGTTAAATTTCACCAAAAATCTTAACTTTTATAACTTTAAGATTTTAAACGTTTATTCATTTGAAATAAATCAATTCAAAAATTCAATAAAACGTCTATTTCAATAACAACTTTAAAAATTCTTTTAGAGTAAAAGTCGTTATTTTTAAACTTCAAAACTGAATCCGATGATGCAACAGCACCAATTAGTCAATCACAACAACAAACATCATATATCATCATATGATAACAAAATATATATCAATGTCTGTAAATAAATAAATACAGTTGAGGAATCCAGTTGGATCCCTCCAACCTGTTTCCCTGCATCCACAGACGTTAGCACAATACCAATTCCACTTCGAGGTGGAATATCGCGGTATATGGGTTTTATAAAAATCATCCGCTTACTAACGGCGCAATAGGGTCTCATCCGCTATACGAGGCGGGAAATCATCAATCCAATATATACATATGCCAATATGTATATATTGCTATATATATATATAGATATATCCTACTATATCTAATATCACATTCAACAAAAATCAAATCAATCAATAACTGCCAAACAAAAATTTATTTGAGTGAGAATAATCTCACCTTTGCTTTTATTTGTAGTCCAATTTCCATTTTGACCATTTCCTCACGGTTTTGACCTTGTATAAACAATTATATCATTTATAAATATACAAATTAAATTGAATAATAAATTTTCATTTTACAATTTATTTTACTTTAATCTAGCTGATGATTTAAATTTAACAAATTATTTAATTTCAATACCAACTTCCTTTTGAATAATCCTTTAGTAATTAAAATAAATTTTAAATAAGTTAACTAAACAAATATATTGCCTTATTTTTATATCTTCAAACCGTTTAAAATCAATATCCTTTTTAAATGAGAATATATTTATATTTATCTATATATTTGTACATCTTTAAACTGAAACGAGAATATCTTTTTTTTATATTTATATTCTAATCGACATGTGTTATATTTATAAAATAACTTGTATAAATCAAAATTCAAATTTTAATATAAACTATTTAAATCAAAACGTTTTAAAATTCATGTTTTAACCCTATATATATTTTTCAGTAAAAATAAATAAAGAAATTACTTTCTGTTTTCTTATACGTATACGAATATATTATCTACTAATTGAATTTAAATTAACAAAAAATATACCTTACAATTAAATTCCAAAATTCAAGTCACTGCTCTTCCCTGCGTCCACAGCTTCCCATCGACTTCACCCAACCCATCGCGTGCTCGAACGCGAGCATCACCACCACCGATTTGCTCGAACTCGAGCCTGCCATTGCCGCTTGAACGAGCAGAGTTTCGCACCTACCCTGCTCGATAGAAACCATCACGGCTATTCCTAAAATTGAACTTCACGCGCTGCCCAGGAGGTCGCGACTCCACCACTTAAGCAAGCATCCACCCAGACCAGAAATATCAACGTTGCCGACCACTATCGCCACGTCTTGCTTCCCTGACCGATGCTACGAGGATCGAGACGCCTTTGCCCTTCCGGTCTCACGAATCTGCTGATGCGTTTGATCGAGAACAAGGTCTATAGGCAATTGATTTAGGGTTCGCGATTTTTGACTACGTCGCCCTCCAGATACTCGCGTACGCGAGCACGCGTTACCTATGCCAACAACAGATATTATTGAGAACGAAGGGATTGAATTCGTGAATGAGGTTGAAAAGGGAGAGGGGAACTCGATTTAACTAGAAACGAGTGAGAGGGGTTCGACCATTGTTTTATTATCTTTGTTTTCGTTCGAATTTGATTTATGAAGGGGAAGAGGGGAATTTTAAAAATGAACGAGTATGGGTTGCGTGATTTCTCGTTCGTGATGCTTGGCTGAAACAAAGGAGCCTGTTTTTAGGCGTGGATGAAGGAGAGAACGTGTGTATGTTGACAAATTTCTAATTTAAATTTTAAATTTAAATTCGATTTAAATTTCAACGCATTTGCATATCGTACGGTCACACGGCAACTCCGTTAAATACGAAATTTGAAATCCGGTAATAATTCAATATTACGGACCCAATGGAACTAGTTTCGTCGAATTCCGAGACTGTGCCTCGGACGGTTATTTTTAAATATCGGTTCAAACAATTAAATTCAAAACTGAACAAAACAGTTTAAAATTCAATTCTGAAAGTTCGATTATCTTCAGAACTATCAATACGAATTTTAAAAGCTTTTGAAATATTTTTCTTCGGCTTAAAATTGAAGATTCAAATTTTTGTTCAACTTTTAATAGATTAAATTTTATAATTTAATCGCCAAATTCAAAGTAAAATATTGGGAATTCAAATTAAATCATCGTTCAAATATTTAAAATTAATTAAATATTCTCAATTTAATTTGTTCAAAATTCTAGGTCGTTACAAACTTCCCTCCTTAAAAGAATTTCGTCCCGAAATTACAAGTTAGGAAAAAGGGTCCTTAACTCGTCTACTATTTTCCACAATCTAATAGTTTTATCATTTTATCAAAACAAATCTTCTACTAAAGATTCGTTATTAATCCAATTAACTTTCAACTTCAACTTTAAGTTTCAAACAACATTGTTTAACTTCTCTTTTCAAATTTAAATTCAAATTTAAACTTTCAAAATTTTCTCAAAAATTTTTCTAACACTCGAAATTTTCGAAAAATTTCGCCAGCGTCTCCTTTCCGCGGCTGATACGGAACGAATACAAAACATCCCTACGGACTCTCAGATTTCAAAAAGAAAAGAAAAAGCCAAGCGGCTAGACAAAAAATCAGCAAATCTCATATTGAAATTCAAATTCATACCTTTTTGTCGAGCAATTCAAATTATCTTCAAAAATTAAAATTCCAATTCCTTTACACCTGCATACCCTACTAGCCATAATATCTAGTTACAATATTCAAACTATTTTGCAAATTCGATTACAAAATTTTCAATATAAGCTTCTTATACCACTTCTAGTTTACTATTGAAGTTATATATTTATTCTCATTCAATTTTACATTTCACATTCATTTAAATTCAATTCACTATTCCAATCTAATTTGGATCCAATTCATCTTCTGAATATTGAATTTCATTGATTAGCTTTCATTTACAAATTCATTACAAGTTCTAATTCACTTACAAATTCAAATTCGTTTTCAACATTCAGTTTCAATTCCAGTTTTATCCTTTTGTTCATTCCCAATTTTTTTTTCAATTTACCCTTCGGTTAAATCTATTTAAATTAAACTGGATTTCAAATTCGAATTCAATTTACCTTTCATTTTTATAATTATTGAATTTAATTCGTTTCAAACCTTATTCATTTGGTCCATATTAAATTAGCTTCACTTACTAATTTTCTTTTTAATACTTCACTTCATTTTTCACAAATCAAATTCAATTCCAGTTATATTCACTTATAAATTCAAAATGAATTTTAACATTCAATTTCACTTTCATTTCACTTACAATTTCAAATTATTCATTCATTCACTAATTCTTTAATTTTAAATTTGAATCTCATTCCTATCAAATTACCAAATATTTATAAGTCTTTGACTTATTTACATTTTGATTTATCAAATCATTTATACGTTCATATTTACAATTTCCATTCCTTTAATGAATTTTAAATTTTCAATTACTTCCTGGAATTCCATTTCCAATTATAAATTCACTTACACTTTATATTTATAAATTTCATTCGTATATAAATTTCATTTTCTTATCTTTCAATTCACAATTATAAATTTCACTTGTTAAATGAATTTATCTTCAATCTTTGGTTATTACTTTATTTTCTTATTCAATTCCATATAACAATGATAATAATTCAATGTTATTATTTCCTAACAACCAAGCATCCACATACTATGATAATTCATAGAAAATCATTTCTTTTCTATACAAAAATAGTTTTGGGTAAAATTATCTCATTCACCCTATTCAAAAACAATACTGTGCCGAATTGTTCTATTCAAGTGTTTAGAAACCCCTTCGATCCAGTTGCGCAGACTGTGCCGACGAAGGTTCATATACCACTCAATCAATCATCACAATATAAAACAATTTTATTTTCACTAACAAATACGCGCTCATATTTATTATTACACTCAAACTCATTCTAGAGTACTGCTGACTCTATCTCTAATGAGTAACACCCAACAGAGCAGGGTTGTCGCTTAACCATATGCTCTGATACCACGTTGTCACATACCGAAATTTTCGACTTTCGAAAATTCGACATCGATACTCACTTTATCGACTGCCGAGAAATCGAGTGTCGGAAACTCAAATAGTGATGGTTTTAAAAAGAAGGAAAAGGTAGAAGAAGAAGAAAAGAGGAAAAAGAAAGAAGAAGAAGAACAACAGAACAACAACATAAACAGAAAACAATATCAGAATCTCACATATCGCAGCGGAACAATATCTAATAGATAATCACTAGTCTTTAAAACAAAGAACTATATCAGTTTATACATACATCAATCAGAGTCAATATACAACTCAATACAAAAATGGACAGTTATAGAACTTGTCCTCATACAGAATACACAGCGGAATAAATATTATCAGATACAAATAATACGTCTCGCCATTCAACTTGCTTCCAAAGCTCCAGAATATCCAGAATATCCTGATAACATAACTCTAGGCTGCCCGTGTGGAAATTGGTGGGCACCCAGAGTTTAGAAGGGAAACAATAAACTCCGAGTCAGTCATGGTGACTGGTGTGAGATCATAAAACAGTTATTTATCTTTAAAACAAATAACAGGAGAATTTAAAATTAATTCGAAATGCTTTTTGAAAATGCAACTACCATAAGACCTCCCACCACACACACAATGCAAACGCAGACTTGGAGGAGATTTCTTCTTATGTTAGTCAAAGATGCTTATTACGCAAAAATCAAATCATTTTGGATATTATTATTAGTGCATAGTGGAAAAACATTTCGAAAGTAGAATATAAATCTTAGCCAGCATAGGTACCATTATATTATGCCTGCTATAGCTACCTCCTGAGGAGACAGGTTATACAATTGAAATTGTAAAGGCTCGTATTGTTTCTTTGGATTTCCAACAAATGGTCAGGCAAAGGAACTTCCTATTCCACGAATAGAATGCCTCTGGAATGACGTCCCGAGAACCTAACCGGATCTCTGCCAACACAAGGCCGGGTTACCTCTGCAAAAATAGGTAACTACTGACACGCGTATGCCATCCCCCGATCGTAACCGATCTTCCCGAGGATCCCCGATTCGCAACAAACCACATAATATAAATGCAGCAACCACATAGGTTAAGTATCTGGGCTCCATACCATGATACCACCTCTATCCAGAAGGAATGACATACACTAAGGGGCGCTACTCCCTAGAACCTTACCGCATCCTTCCTGTTTTGACCATTTCCGGGGTGTGAGGCTCGACGAAGTCTCATCCACAAAGCTACGCTTTCTACAAAGCCATGCTTCGGGTCAAACAAATGATCAACCTATGATCACAAAGATATAAGATCAAACAAATGATCATATCGCAAATGATCAAACACTGATCATTTCACAGCAACACTCAGTATGCCACGTTACCAAATTGGGAGTATATCGCTGATAAATTTCAACTACATAACCTCTGAGCTCGTACGTCTCAGAGAAGGGTGTTAAGCTAAGAGAATAAATTCTCCGCCACCAACAGATATGTATTTGAAAGAAATTAGCTTTATATCTCAAATTGTAACGTCAGACACACAATCCATACAAGTCTGTTTCGGGATCGAACAGAACCGAAGGCACTTCTCACGAAGCCCTTGCATATCCGGATAATTTTCTAATCACGTCCAGACTTCCCGTCACTAAGGGTGATAAAACCTCTAAATCGAAGATCAGCCGATGTAGAGTAACTCGACGGTAATCCTTCCGTTTTCAAAAATATCCGGTCTTCAACACCGGTCATCAAATGCAATTCATAACGACGTATCACATATTCGGAATGGGTTATACGACCCCATGGTCATTTCCCGGCTAACCCGAATAGTGAGCGATTTTTCAAAACTAAGTGTGGCATTCAATTTCATCCAATTCACAACAAATACCATATTCAAGGTAATTATTGATAGTCGGTTATTTAACTATCAATAAAGATGCGCAACATCATCAGATTCCAAATTATTTTCCAAATTATTTTATCTTCCAAAATATCTTTACTAGATATAAAATTTCCATACTTCAAAAATAAATCAACGTTTATTTTTAAAAACGAATTCCCATTTCTTTTTATAAATTCCATATTGAATTTATACTTTCGAATATCTACTGATATTCGATTTTCAAATCGTTTTCAATATTCAATTACAATTTATCTTTAAGAAGATAAATTCTCAAAAACATTTCATTTCATTTTGGAAAACATTTCCATACTTATTTAATAATAAGTAATTCACAAATCTATTTATTTTCAACATTTGAAAATATTCGATATACTTAAATCAAATTAAGTATATATTTCATTCGTTTAAGGAAACCATTTACTATAACAACATTTATTTGAGTCAAAACGAATGTTACGTAAAACATCGTTACGACGACTCAAAATCACTAGTATAGGGATTCGAATTTTTAAGATAGATATGTAAATCCCAATACTAGAAAAAAAAACATTTCCTTTCGGAAATCATTTACTATAACAACAGTGTTATAGTCCACCATTTCCTTAAATTTCTCGAAAACGTCTATTTCAATAACAAGTGTTGAAATTTATGCTTTCGATTCATAATACATTTTAAAACATCTTTAAAATGTTTAACTTCATTTTTTAATATCACTTCTTCAAAAATGAATCCATTTTATTCAATAATATATTCACTGTCCAAAATCGTGAATATAATTCACTTAACCCAATTTCAATCATTTCTACACATTTTATTTCAATAAAAATTCGCTATCCAAAATCGCGAATATATCTTCTTTAATAACCTTCTATATTTAATTTATCAAATTCAATTGATTTTGAATTTATAAACACGTTTATAACTTCTATTTCTATTTTAATAACAACTTCGACTTATAAATTTTCTTTTATTTACTTCTATAATTTACTTATCAAAATAAGTGATTTCGGATTTATAAACAACGTTTATAAATCGCATTTATACTTTATAACAATTTCAACTTATAAAATCATTTCATTTAGAAATTTCTATTTATATCCCATCTAAGTGCAAAAGTCAAATTTATAAGTAAATTTCTTATAAATCTTTTATTCTACAATATCTATTCACTTTTTAACTTCACGTTATAAATATATTAATTTCGTTCTCTTATACTTCTTTTTAACACTTATAAAAAATTCGTTTTATAAGTCCAATATTTTGATTTATAAAATATCAAATTTATAAACCTTTTTATACAAATCGTTTATAGTTATTCAAAAATCCCAACTTAAACCATTTTATAAATAAATCAACTATTTATTTTAAAAATCACACTTTGGTTAAATTTCACCAAAAATCTTAACTTTTATAACTTTAAGATTTTAAACGTTTATTCATTTGAAATAAATCAATTCAAAAATTCAATAAAACGTCTATTTCAATAACAACTTTAAAAATCCTTTTAGAGTAAAAGTCGTTATTTTTAAACTTCAAAACTGAATCCGATGATGCAACAACACCAATTAGTCAATCACAACAACAAAGATCATATATCATCATATGATAACAGAATATATATCAATGTCTGTAAATAAATAAATACAGTTGAGGAATCCAGTTGGATCCCTCCAACCTGTTTCCCTGCATCCACAGACGTTAGCACAATACCAATTCCACTTCGAGGTGGAATATCGCGGTATATGGGTTTTATAAAAATCATCCGCTTACTAACGGCGCAATAGGGTCTCATCCGCTATACGAGGCGGGAAATCATCAATCCAATATATACATATGCCAATATGTATATATTGCTATATATATATAGATATATCCTACTATATCTAATATCACATTCAACAAAAATCAAATCAATCAATAACTGCCAAACAAAAATTTATTTGAGTGAGAAAAATCTCACCTTTGCTTTTATTTGTAGTCCAATTTCAATTTTGACCATTTCCTCACGGTTTTGACCTTGTATAAACAATTATATCATTTATTAATATACGAATTAAATTGAATAATAAATTTTCATTTTACAATTTATTTTACTTTAATCTAGCTGATGATTTAAATTTAAATTTTTTTTTAATTTCAATACCAACTTCCTTTTGAATAATCCTTTAGTAATTAAATTAATTTTAAATAAGTTAACTAAACAAATATATTGCCTTATTTTTATATCTTCAAACCGTTTAAAATCAATATCCTTTTTAAATGAGAATATATTTATATTTATCTATATATTTGTACATCTTTAAACTGAAACGGGAATATCTTTTTTTTTATATTTATATTCTAATCGACATGTGTTATATTTATAAAATAACCTGTATAAATCAAAAGTCAAATTTTAATATAAACTATTTAAATCAAAACGTTTTAAAATTCATGTTTTAACCCTATATATATTTTTCAGTAAAAATAAATAAAGAAATTACTTTCTGTTTTCTTATACGTATACGAATATATTATCTACTAATTGAATTTAAATTAACAAAAAATATACCTTACAATTAAATTCCAAAATTCAAGTCACTGCTCTTCCCTGCGTCCACAGCTTCCCATCGACTTCACCCAACCCATCGCGTGCTCGAACGCGAGCATCACCACCACCGATTTGCTCGAACTCGAGCCTGCCATTGCCGCTTGAACGAGCAGAGTTTCACACCTACCCTGCTCGACAGAAACCATCACGGCTATTCCTAAAATTGAACTTCACGCGCTGCCCAAGAGGTCGCGACTCCACCACTTAAGCAAGCATCCACCCAGACCAGAAATATCAACGTTGCCGACCACTATCGCCACGTCTTGCTTCCCTGACCGATGCTACGAGGATCGAGACGCCTTCGCCTTTCCGGTCTCACGAATCTGCTGATGCGTTTGATCGAGAACAAGGTCTATAGGCAATTGATTTAGGGTTCGCGATTTTTGACTGCGTCGCCCTCCAGATACTCGCGTACGCGAGCACGCGTTACCTCTGCCAACGACAGATATTATTGAGAACGAAGGGATTGAATTCGTGAATGAGGTTGAAAAGGGAGAGGGGAACTCGATTTAATTGGAAACGAGTGAGAGGGGTTCGACCATTGTTTTATTATCTTTGTTTTCGTTCGAATTTGATTTATGAAGGGGAAGAGGGGAATTTTAAAAATGAACGAGTATGGGTTGCGTGATTTCTCGTTCGTGATGCTCGGCTGAAACAAAGGAGCGTGTTTTTAGGCGTGGATGAAGGAGAGAACGTGTGTATGCTGACAAATTTCCAATTTAAATTTTAAATTTAAATTCGATTTAAATTTCAACGCATTTGCATATCGTACGGTCATACGGCAACTCCGTTAAATACGAAATTTGAAATCCGGTAATAATTCAATATTACGGACCCAATGGAACTAGTTTCGTCGAATTCCAAGACTGTGCCTCGGACGGCTATTTTTAAATATTGGTTCAAACAATTAAATTCAAAACTGAACAAAACAGTTTAAAATTCAATTCTGAAAGTTCGATTATCTTCAGAACTATCAATACGAATTTTAAAAGCTTTTGAAATATTTTTCTTCGGCTTAAAATTGAAGATTCAAATTTTTGTTCAACTTTTAATAGATTAAATTTTATAATTTAATCGCCAAATTCAAAGTAAAATATTGGGAATTCAAATTAACTCATCGTTCAAATATTTAAAATTAATTAAATATTCTCAATTTAATTTGTTCAAAATTCTGGGTCGTTACAGATGCGATGGGGGTTTCCGATGTCGCATCGGGGATGGCGAAGCTGGGCAGTCGACGTCGCGACGTCGAGGATGCGTATCATTCGAGTTGAGGGGGTTTGTCTGGTAATTTAATTTACCTAAGTAATTTTCTTAAATCTTAATGTGGTTCCAGGAAAATTTAGACAGTAAGTTAAATATTGAATTTTTAACATGTTAATTTTAATTATTAAGGCAGTTACAGTTTGTTTACTGTAAAGGTAATAATATATATGGACAAAGTTTAGAAAATAGAAATTTTTATGGTAATATAGATTTTGGTATCTATATATATACTATATTTATAAGGTTGTGTTATAAAAATAATAATAAATGGATAAATAAATACCCATATTTCAATTCATTGGTTTGTTTAAAATAATTTATTAAGGTGGTATATTTTGTTTAATTTACTTATTTTAATTATTAGAATGTAAAAATAAAAGAGAGAGAAGTTATGTAAAAATTAAATTATTGGTCTAAATTGAATCATTTGTTAAAAATTAAATTATTAGCTTAAATTAAGTCACTTAAACGGAAAATTTATTTATTCGATTAATTCAAATATTAATAAACTATAAATGTCTATACAAGGTCTAAAGTCAGTGTGTAATCAAGTCAAGTTGGATCAGATTGCTAATTTAAAAAGCAAAGGTGAGTTAATCTCACTCATCTGGTTGCTGTTTAAATTTAAATAGTTAAATTTAAATATTGGGTGAATGATTGGATTGATTTGATATGATAGTATATATAGTAGTATATACCAATATATATTGGAATATGTATATATTGGAGTTGATATTCCCGCATTATATAGCGGATGAGACCCTATGCGCCGCATAATAGCGGATGATATTTAAATCCCATATACCGCGATATTCCACCTTGAAGTGGAATTGGTATTGTGCTAACGTCTGTGGATGCAGGGAAACAGGTTGGAGGGATCCAATTGGATTCCTCAAAATTATCTAGACTGTTTTATATTCTGTGTAATGAATATTGATATCTTGTGATGAATTATATGGATAATTGGATGTTATGGCTTGATTGGATCTATGTGGATATGCTGAGTTATCAAAATCTCTAGAATCGGATTTTTGAAAAGAAATAAAAGAGTAAATCCTTAAGTAAAATAACCGAGGAGAGTTTGAATAAGTTGGAAAATGAAATTGGGAGAATAAAAGTAACTACAAATTTCAGATAAATAAATTCTGAATATAAGGAAAAAAGGGAATTTGGGATTAACAGGGGGAATAATAAATTTTAAACTAAAGTGATATTATTTTAAAGAATAAAGGATTTATTTTTAAATTTAAGGATTAAATTTAATTAAGGAATAAGAAGGAATTTTGGGAATCTGAAATTGATATTTTCAGTTAAAAAGATTTTAAATCATAATTAAGAAATAAAATCTAAAAGTTAATGAATTTTGGACAAATGAAGTAAGAAGATTTATTTCAGTAAAGTGAATTGGAAATCAATTGTAAATTGATTTAAGTGTTTGGGATTTGAAATTTTAAAGAGAAGTGAGATTTTGGAATTTATAAACTGGGTTTATAAAGTAAAGTAAAATATCAATGGATATTTGAAAATATAAATTCAAGGTGGGAATTTATAAAGGAATATGAATTGGTTTAAAAATAAATGTTGATTTATTTTTAAAAGATGTGAAAAGTGTATTTCCTTGGATAGACAAGTACATTTTCAAAGCAATTTTAGATATTGGTTTAAAGTTTTAATATGTTTTAAAAAGCATGTTTAGGAAATTTATTATTTCTAAACGTTAAATTTTTAAAGTAAGTATTTTCAAATCTATTATTGTAGTAAATATATAAAAGTGATTTGGTATTATGTTTAAAAGAGAAATTTAGTTTATATTTATAAAGTGGTTTTATTTTAAATATTCTTAAACTATATATTTTGATAAAGTATTAAAGTAGTTTTAAAATTTCAATGTTATAAAGTATATTTATAGTAAAGTGTTTTTAAATTATTTTTAAATCTAAAAGTATTTTTGTAACGACCCGTATTTTTACGGATCGAAACATCGAAGAAAAATTTTGTCGAAAAAGTTTTCATGAAGACTGGCGAAATTTCAAAGTCCTAAGTCGTCCACGACTTAGTATAAGTCGTAAGTCGTATACGACTTAGGGGATATGGTTTAGGACGACCTATAGAACCTGACCGAGTTAGACAGTTCGAGTTAGCGACCTATGATAGTTAGGTCGGAGTTTACGACTTAGGTAGGGTAGCGACTTAAAATGTAGACGACTTAAGAAAGCCAGCGACTTATAGAATGTAGCGACTTAGTATCTTGGAGCGACCTATAGGTTAGCGACCTAAGAAGGTTAGCGTGTTAGCGACCTAAGAGTTAGGAGTCTTAAGGAGTTAGGACATAACCCAGTTAGGTCGCGTGAGTAGTTTTGTAGTATGGGTTGTTAGGTCGCAGGGGATAGCTTAAGTGTTAGGTCGCGTGATTTCTAAGTCGTAAGTCGCGCACTTGTTAAGTCGTAGGTCGCGTGAGTGTTAGGTCGCGTAAGGACTTAACAGATAGGTCGTTGAGGTGTTATGTTGTTAGGTCGCTTCTCAGTTGGGTCATAGGCGCGCATGCTATAGGTCGTGACCGACTTAGGAGAAAACCGTTAAGTCGTAAGTCGTGTCTAGTTGTGAGCTGTTAAGTCGCGTGGACCTATAGGTCGTATGGATGCGGTTCTGCTAAGTGTTAAGTCGTAGGTCACGCGCATTCTTAAGTCGTAGGCAGGTGATTCTGTTAGGTCGAATAGGCGCGCGCACGTGTTAGGTCGAAGGAGAGTTAAGTCGTAGTCCTTAAGTCGGAGGTGTCTTAGGTCGTAAGTCGGAGACGACTTAGGAGATAGCCGAGTTACGACTTAGTGGATTTTCAGCTATAAATAGGAAGGGTTTTTCTCACTTTTTGGGAGCCGGATTTCGAAGCGACGAAGTGCTGCCATTTTGAGAGCTCGACTTCTACACTTCTTCACTTCTTTTCTCCACTCTAATCTAGTGCTTCCATTCATCCAAGTTGAAGATCAAATTGAAGATTCAAGAGCTTAGATTGAAGATCTTCATCCATTGAAGTTAGATTTCATCGGTTGAAACGGATTCATGATAGATCAAGCTTGATCCTTCGCTGTCCAGATCTGAAGCGTGTTGATTTGGGTTTGTTTTGGTGATTTGGTGAGTGGTGATTATCTCTCACACGGATCCAAAGGAGTATATCGGATTGTTGGCTCGATTTGGTGTTGAAATAGTGATTTCCATGCATTTTATTCATCCTAAGTGTAGATCCATATAGATTCATTGTTCATGATGATGTTACATCCATTTTATCACATGTTAACCTATGCAAGTTCATTCATCAAGTTTGTAGAGATATTGTTCATGTTTTCATGCTTGTTGGACTTTCAACTCTTTAATTACGAAAATGCCATTATTGTTATAGTTGTCTACTTAGATCATATTTGAATGCTTGATTGCTTGGATTAATGTTTGATTTGATTGATTGTTATGAATTAGATGATTGATGGTTTGATTTAGACCAAAGATGATTCAAAAGCTAAGGGAAAGGCTCTTGAATTGGAAAAGCTGCTTGTGGCATTTGTAGCGGGTGATGAAGCTCTTATTCATAGATTCGATGATGATGATGTTGAGATGAGACTTTGCGAGGATGTGATGAAGCGAAGTATGATATGAGATAGTCTTGGTCTAATCCAGACGGGATCATTCCAAGCACGTTGGTAACTCGGTGATATGATTCAAGTTAAGGGTAATGGATGCTTGAGAGGCGCTTGAGCTAGTATGGAAATAGTTGTCGAGGAGGATGACTAGGAGGATTGGATAGCATCGTTGTTGAAGGTTCTAGCATGCTCTAAGCAAGAGTACGTTTGGGCAGATTCGATAGTCCCAACGGCCAACTGTTGATGGTCGAGTACTCTGGGCAGATTCGATAGTCCTAGGCACGGGCTGCGACGACGTGCGGGAGTTATGTCTAGAACCGGGGTTTCCATTAGCCCTTGACGGACGGCTGAAAGAATGTGCCGGTCATTCAATTAACGGTGATATCGAAGCAATGATAACAGTGATAGCCAGAGTCATGGATGTTTGGTTGTATCGTCATTCGGTCTCAAGAGCGGTATTTTCTGGGTGCTTGTCTGATCTTGGTTTAGGCCTTGGGGGTTTGTGCTTGGAAAACATCGCCCTTGACTCGAGTGATAATTTCTTTACTTTACATTGTATGCTCTGTTATGTTTGATTGCTTAGTGTGTGTCTGGGGGCTATCACTGTAGAAAGAGGTTGGAGTGGGAGGGTTGTATTCCTATTCCTTTTCCTTTATGCTCTTTTGGTATGTTGTTAGTTAATTTACTGCTCACTAAGACTGTTGTCTGGCTCAAGGCTTTATGTTTTAATTCTTATTGCCTTGGGCTGTACGTCCATTTTTGGGACGGGCAGACTAGGTAGCAGGTGGCAGGTGCTGTTCTTGCTTCTCACGATGCTGATATCGAAGACGAGCTAGAGGGTTGCATATTATCTTCTTACTATATGTACTGGGTGTTCCGCTGTTTGTATATTCTCTGAGTGTTATGTAGTGAGGCTTGATGTATTGACTATTTGGATGCTTGTATTCAACTATTATGAAGTTTTTATATGATGGCATTTTATTCTGTAAAGCTTCACTATACATATGTTCTATTGTATTTTGTCCATGCGCTGTGAGTAATACGATAGATTCTGTTGTTTTAATTTACCCTGACAATCGTCCATGGTCGCCTGGCACACGTTACAGCGCATTTTCTCTAGATACAGTGAAGGGGTCATGGGCGGTCGTCACATTTGGTATCAGAGCATTGGTTAATCGATCTTACCCAACGCTCGCTGACGTAACTACGTATGAGAGACGTAATTGTATTTTGATGGATGAATACTATATATAATATAGTAGTTTAGTTGAGTTTGAGTCCTTTATGCAGTTGTTTCTCTAAGATGTTCTGATCATTCCTTTTTATAGATATTGAGAATGAGTCGAAGAGGGAGACCAGCTGCTAGGGAAGGCCGTGCTACTGAGGGGACTGCTGATTATGCAGCTATGTTCGAAGCTATGATGTCTTCGATTATGAGAAGGATACCAGTTCTGGGGGCAGCAGTAGATGTTGGAGTTCAAGTCCAAACCCCAAAGCCGGTGGATTTTGCTAAGTTGTGCAAGGACTATACTGCTCTTGGAGGAAAGGTTTTCTTGGGAACGGAATCAACTATTGAGGTCCAGAGGTGGATAGATGCTTGTAGAAGGATCTTTGGTGACTTAGGAATTGAGGATGCGACTAAGAGGAAGTTAGCATCAAGGCAGCTTTAGGGAAGAGCTTCTGATTGGTGGAACTCTATCACTATTGATACTCTGGAGGAAGAGATTACTTGGGAGCAATTCCAAGTCAGATTTGAAGCTAAGTTCATTTCTACAGCTCAGAAGTCTGTTCTGTTCAAGAAGTTTGTGGAGCTCAAGTAGGGAGGGAGACCAGTTCTTGAGTATGTTTCCGAGTTTGAAGCGTTGTCCAAGTATCCCCGGTCGTATATTGAATCTGCTTATCAGAAGAATGAGAAGTTTGTGACAGGCTTGGACAGTTATCTTGGGAGACAGTTGGTGGATCATTTGGACGATTCATTTGAGAAACTTGTGGAGAAAGCTCTCAGGCATGAGAGTCTGTTTCCTAAGGAAGGATCTGTTGTTGCTGTGACTAGGGAAGAGTCTAAACCTCAGCAAGGTGGAAACAAGAAGAGGAAGCAGCAGTAGCAGAAGGGTAGGGATGGCCAGAAGAAGCCGAAGGGCGAAGTGACTTGCTACAACTGTCAGCAGAAGGGCCATTTCTCTAAGGATTGCAAGAACCCGAAGGCGCCGGCAAAGTGCCACAACTGTGACAAGCCGGGGCATTTCAGGAAGAATTGTCCAGAACCGAGGAGGGACAAGCAGATTGTGCAGGCTTATGCTTTGGGAGCTGTTCCGTCGTCTTCGAAAGCTCCTACCGCTGAAGAGAAGGGAAAGAGTGTGGTGGTTCAAGGTACTCTTTTCCTATGTGGTGTTCCAGTTAGAGTTCTGTTTGATACTGGGGCGTCGCATTCGTTTGTTTGTAGTGTACTCGTAGGCCGGTTAGGTTTGGAACCGGATATTGTTGATAGGCCATTGGTTGTGACTAATCCAGTTGGGGGTTCGTCTTGTTTGTGTATGTTATGCCGTGGTCTAGTTTTATCGAGTCATGATTGTTCTTTTGTTTGTGATTGCTTTGTTCTGAACTTTGCGGGGTTCGGAATTATTTTGGGAATGGACTGGCTTAGGAGGTATGCGGCGAAGGTTGATTGTGAGAGGTTGGAAGTGACAGTCGAGAATGTGGAGGGGCGAAAGGTTGTGATACGATGTAAGCATGAGAAAGGCGTCTTCATGAGCTTCATGTATTCGCTGGTTGTTCCACGGGATGGACTGTCATCGGTGCCGATCGCGAATGGATTCGAGGATGTCTTTGACGAAGTCAAAGGGTTGCCGCCGCATAGAGAGATCGAGTTTCGTATAGATCTAGTTGAAGGATCCAGACCTGTTGTGATGCCTCTTAGGCGGATGGCGCCTAAGGAACAGCAAGAGTTGAGGGTGCAAGTTGATGATCTTTTGCAGAAAGGATTCATTCGGCGTAGTGTGTCCGAGTGGGGTGCACCAGTTGTGTTCGCAACTAAGGCAGATGGATCGCTGAGGTTGTGTGTCGATTATCGTGAGCTGAATAAGGTGACTAAGAAGAACAAGTATCCATTGCCGAGGATAGATGACTTGTTTGATCAGCTTCACGAAGCTAAGGTGTTTTCTCAGATGGATTTGGCAACGGGATTTCACCAATTGAGAGTGGCTAAGGATAGTGTGCCGAAGACTGCTTTTCGAACACCATCCGGTTTCTTTGAGTGGTTGGTAATGCCATTTGGATTGACTAATGCGCCAGCATATTTTGTGGATCTTATGAATAGAGTGTTCAGAGATCAGTTGAACAAGTTCGTACTTGTGTTCGTGGATGATATTCTGATTTATTCCAGAACTGAAGAAGAGCACAAAACGCATTTGCGTATTGTTTTGGAAACCTTGCGGAAACATCAGCTGAAGGCTAAGTTTTTGAAGTGTCACTTCTGGAAGAGTGAAGTGAGGTTCTTAGGCCATGTGATTTCTGGAAATGGAATAGCGGTTGATCCCGCTAAGGTGGCAGCAATCCAGGATTGGGTTAGACCTAAGAATGCATCTGATGTGAGAAGTTTTCTTGGATTAGCAGGATATTATCGACGGTTTATCAAAGACTTCTCTAAGGTGGCTGCACCGTTAACAGGATTGACGAAAAAGAACCAAGTGTTCAGATGGGATGATAAGTGTGAGCAAGCCTTTAGAATCCTGAAGGAGCGATTGACTAGTGCTCCTGTTTTGACTATTCCAAGTGGGAATGATGAGATGGTGGTTTACACCGACGCATGTGGTACTAGACTTGGAGCAGTGCTAATGCAGAAGGATAAAGTTGTTGCGTATGCCAGTCGACAACTGAAGCCGCACGAAAGGAATTATCCGACTCATGATTTGGAGTTGGCGGCGATTGTTTTTGCTCTGAAGATGTGGAGACATTATCTGTTGGGAGTTCGATTTGAGTTGTTTACAGATCATAAGTCGTTGAAGTATCTTTTCCCCCAAAAGGATTTGAATCTTCGGCAGCAGCGATGGCTAGAGTTTTTGGCATCATATGATTTTGGTATAGCTTATACTCCGGGAAAAGGTAACGCAGTGGCAGATGCGTTAAGTCGAAGACATGCAGGATTGGGAGCCATGTTTTCAGAATGGAAGAGTCTCGAGTATTTAGCTGGATTTGACTTCAGGCCTGGATGCGAATTGGAACCTGAGATGTTGGCAAACTCGTAGGTCATAACATGTTGATAGGTCGAGACCGACCTAAGAAGGAAGCTAACGAGATAAGATTTGGTGAGAAATGGTGGAAAAATCAAGTTTTAGGTCGCAGCCGACCTAACAAAGCTTTTAAGTTGTCCCAGCGACTTAGTATAACTCGGCAGCGACCTAGTGAACGAGTTAACTCGAGTGCGTGACCTAACGAAGGTTTTAAGTCGTCCCAGCGACTTAGTATAACTCGGCAGCGACCTAGTAAAGGCCCACGACTTAACGAAGCTGAAGGTATAAGTCGTCCACGACTTAACAAAAGACATGAAGAGGAAGCGAGTTACGACCTAGAAGAATTAACTCGTAAGTCGTTGAAGTTTAACTCGTGAAGTTCTTAAGTCGTAAGTCGCGTGAAGATGTTGCCGTTGATTCTTCTGCGAGTTAATCTAAGCCATTGAATTCCTTGTTTGTAAGTCGCTGAAGCCTGATACCGTTGAATCTGCTAACGAGTTAATCTCTGCCATTGAATTCCTTAAGTTGCTGATATGGATGCGCATGTTGTTAAGTCGCGAAAGCTTGTAGCCAAGTATCTTGATGCCGCGTCAATCTGAACCGTTGATGATGAGTCGTTTTATCTTTGAGTCGTTTGTGTTTCTTTTTAGCTCGCACCTGTTTGTAAGTCGTCATCTATAGGTCGTTTCCGACCTAAGTACTTGTATTTTCTTTGAAGTTTTTGTGTGTGTTGAGTTGTAACTGTTTGGGCTTAAGTCGTGTACGACTTATGTTAGGTCGTGACTGTTAGCTCGGAACCGACTTAGGAGATGTAATTTTTGTTGTTTTTTTCATATGAGTTGTAAAACGCCTATAAATAGGCCGAGTCTCTCATTTGTAAAAGGTTGTTGAATATTGAATAAAATTCTCTTTTGTTAGCATTGTGCTTTCAATTTCAATTGGTAGTCGAGTGTATCTCCTATCTCCACTTACGTCATTCGAGTGCGCTCGAATCATCGTTTGTTGAAGCCGATTCACGGTATCTTGTGCGCAAGATCAACGTCGAAGAATCATAGATCTCTTTCCCGGTATCTTCGGATCAACGAGTCAGAGATAGCTAAGAATTCGGCATCTTCGGATCAACGAATTCGGGCATTCCAGTATCCATCAATCCATCGATTGCTACTTTCACCGATTGAAGATCGTTTTGATTAATCCGCTGCGTCAGTTTTGGTATCAGAGCTTGTTCTAGCCAATCATAGCTAGATCGAGACTTGGAGCCAATTCATTTTGAAGTTGAAGAGATTTGCCGAGCTCGAAGTGAAGATTGGAGGTTGTTTATCACGACCGAGAGTAAGAAGAGCTTGTTCGAAGATTGATTGATCGAATTTGTATTGGAGGCCGAAACTTTGTCCATCGTGTTCATCGCGATTTGCTACAAAGTGGAAGTTTTCGATCCGTTTCATTTTGGATCAAAGTCCGAATTGTGTTTGAATTTTGAAGTGTTGAAGAGTTTGTGAAGTTTTCAAGTATGCCGCCAAGAAGAGCTAATCGCCACCAAAACGTAGAAGCTTTGTATCGAAGAGAAGAGGCTGATGAGATGGAACAAAGAATCAATGAGAACTTTAGTGAAAAGCTTAACGAAGGAATTGGTCGGTTAGAGAAGCTTATGACGGAGATAAATCAAAATCGGAGAAGGGTTTCACCTGAATCTAACCATGGGGGTAGTAGAGTCTCGCCACATTCCAATCGAGACAGAAGTGTTGAAAATGATCAAGGGCGTGGGAGGAACGTGAATGATCGTGAACGGAGGAATGTAGATAGAAGGGATGATGGTGGTAGGCGTGAAGGTAGTAGAGATGTGGGTGGACGAGATAGACAACGGTATACATCTGATTTTGAAGAGGAGTATGATGGTGGTAGTGTTCGAGGACAAGGACGAGGACAAGGAAGAAATTACTCTGAGTATGATCACAAGTGGGAGACGGGGATGAAGACTGAAATTCCTGAATTCAAAGGTGGTATGCAAGCAGAGGAGTTTCTAGATTGGGTGGCTAATGTCGAGGAAATTTTTGACTTCAAAGAAGTTCCAGAACAGCGTAGAGTGAAGTTGTTTGCTACGAGGTTAAGGGGTAGAGCTTTGGCATGGTGGCAGCAGACCAAACTTACACGTGAATGAATGGGAAAGTCAAAAGTTGAATCTTGGGAGAAGATGAAGAAATTGATGAAAGCAACGTTCTTACCTTACAATTATCAGTCTTTGATGTATCAACGTTTGCAGAACTTGAGACAAGGGACGAAATCTATGAATGACTATGCTGATGAATTCTATCAACTTATTGCAAGGAATGATATTATGGAAACAGAAGAGCAGCTGACATCTAGATTCACTGGAGGATTGCGAATGCAGATTCAGGATATGGTTAATATGTTCGATCCAAGATCTGTAGCGGAAGCACATCAGAAAGCGTTGGCTTGGGAGAAACAGGGACGACGAGGAAGTGGTGTGTTTACTAATTCTAACAATCAAGTGAAGGGTGTTGGTGGAAGTTCTAATGTTTCTAAACCTATCAGTAGACCAGTGGTGAAGGAGGCTGAGAAGACAAAGGTTAACAACGATTTCAAATGTTACAATTGTCAGGAATTTGGTCACAAAAGTAGCGAATGTCCAAAACCGAAGAAGAGAGCTATGATAGCAGAGGTTGAGGACGAGAATGAAGAAGCTTAATGTTCCAATTCACCACCTGATGAGGAGGAAGAAGAAGTGTCGGGAGACGAAGGTTATAATCTAATGATGAAGAGGTCCTGTTTAACACCAAAGCAAGAGGAGGATTGTAGTTGGTTGAGGAGCAATATTTTTCAGTCAACATGTACTATTCTGGGGAAAGTTTGTAAATTTGTTATTGATGCTGGAAGCTGTGACAATATAATTTCTTCAGAGGCTGTGAGGAAGTTGGCGTTGAAGACTGAGAAACATCTGAAACCATACAAGCTAGCTTGGTTGAGGAAAGGCGGGGAGGTGAAGGTTGGACGAAGGGCTCGTGTGAAGTTTTCCATTGGGAAGAAATATAAAGACGAAATCTGGTGCGATGTTGTGGACATGGACGTTTGTCATTTGTTGCTGGGGAGACCGTGGCAGTATGATAGGGCGGTACAACATGATGGGCGTACCAACAGTTACAGTTTCATGTTTGAAGGCACAAAGATTACTCTAGTTCCAAAGAAGCGACAACAGGAGGAAAACAAGTTGGAGGAGATTGAAGAGCTCAAAACTTTGTTATCGTTGAAGGAGTTTGTTAAGGAGGTTGAAGAAGAGCCGGAAGTATTTTTGTTGATTGGGCAAGAAATCAGTGAAGAGGTTGAAATACCAGAAGATGTTAAACTAGTTTTGAAAGAATTTGACGATGTATTTCCAGAGGAGTTACCAATGGAATTGCCACCGTTGAGGGATATACAACATCAGATAGATCTTGTTCCAGGTGCTGTGTTGCCACACAGACCACATTATCGAATGAGTCCGAAGGAACATGAAGAGTTGCGGAGGCAGGTAGAGGAATTGCTTGAGCAGGGGCGTGTGCAGGAGAGTTTAAGTCCTTGTGCTGTACCAGCTTTATTGGTACCCAAAAGGGATGGAACGTGGAGGATGTGCACAGATAGTAGAGCATTGAATAAGATCACAGTCAGATATAGATTTCCGATGCCGAGGCTTGATGATTTATTGGATCAAATCAGTGGGTCCGTAATCTTTTCTAAGATTGACTTGAAGAGCGGTTATCATCAGATTCGCATTAGACCAGGGGACGAATGGAAGACAGCATTCAAGACGAGGGAAGGCTTGTATGAATGGCTGGTAATGCTGTTTGGTCTATCGAATGCACCGAGTACATTCATGAAGTTGATGAACCAAATTTTCAGACCGTACATTGGGAAATTTGTTGTGGTTTACTTTGACGATATTCTGATCTACAGTGCTAGTACAGAAGAGCATGTTCAGCATTTGAAGAAAGTGTTAATTATTCTTCGTGAAGAACAATTCTATGCTGCTACAAAGAAGTGTGTTTTTATGGCGAGGAGTGTTTTATTTTTGGGGTATGTTGTATCGGAGGAAGGAATACAGGTTGACCAAAGTAAAATCGAAGCTATCAGAGATTGGCCGCAGCCCAAGACGATAACGGAACTGCGTAGTTTTCACGGGTTGGCTTCATTCTATCGAAGGTTCATCCCACACTTTAGTAGTGTGATGGCACCTGTTACAGATTGTATGAAGGGCAAACAGTTTTCATGGTCAGTAGAAGCAGGGGATGCTTTTGGAAAGATCAAGGAGTTGCTGACGACTGCACCAATTCTAGTATTACCAGATTTTCAGTTATTGTTTGAGCTACACACTGATGCGTCAAAGGTTGGGAATGGAGGAGTGTTAAGTCAAAGGGGTCGTCCTATTGCCTATTTCAGTGAGAAGTTGTCAGGAGCGAAGATGCGATACAGTACATATGATGTGGAGTTTTATGCTGTTGTACAAGCTATTAAACACTGGAGACATTATCTATTCCAGAAAGAGTTTGTTCTGTATACTGATCATGAAGCATTGAAGGATTTGCAAGGGCAAGATAAGATTTCAGCAAGACATGCATCGTGGATTGCATATCTACAACAGTTTACTTTCGTTGTTAAACACAAATCAGGGGTGACGAATCGAGTGGCTGATGCTTTGAGTAGGAGGAATAATTTGTTGACAACAATGAAGGTTGAAGTGACGGGGTTTGACATTTTACCGGAACTATTTGTGGAATATCCTTACTTTATGAAGTTTGTTGATAAAGTCAAGAATGGGGAGACGAATGAGTTCGTGATGGTAGATGGTTTTCTGTTCAAGGGAAATCGATTGTGCATACCTGATTGCAGTTTGAGAATGAAAATTGTGAAGGAGCTACATGATGAAGGACACGTGGGTAGAGACCGTACATTACAGTTGATTTCACAATCTTACTTTTGGCCATCGATGAGGAAAGAGGTGGAGAGGTTTGTGGAGCGATGTCATATCTGTCAGGTTTCGAAAGGAACTGCAACTAATGCTGGGTTATATATGCTGTTACCTGTACCAATTAAACCATGGGTTGATGTGAGTATGGACTTCGTGTTGGGATTACCGAGGACACAGCGTGGTAACGATTCCATTTATGTGGTGGTTGATCGATTTTCGAAAATGGCACATTTTATTGCTTGTAAGAAGACGGCGGATGCTGTTCATGTTGCTCAATTGTTTTTCAAGGAGATCTATCGACTTCATGGATTGCCAGAATCTATTGTGTCGGATAGAGATACTCGTTTTCTGAGTCATTTTTGGCTAAGTTTGTGGAAGATGGTGGGAACGAAGCTGAAGTTTAGTAGTGCTTATCATCCACAAACGGATGGACAGACCGAGGTTGTAAACAGATCGTTGGGAAACTTGTTGAGGTGTCTTGTTCAAGATAATCTGAAGAGTTGGGATGTGAAGTTATGCCAAGCAGAGTTTGCCCATAATCATGCTGTGAATCGAAGTACTGGGTTCAGTCCATTCCAGATTGTTTATTCGAGCTTACCAAAAGGGCCGTTGGATTTAACGGTAATACCACACTCTAAGGGGACAATTAAGAAAGCTGCTGATTTTGTTAAAGGGTTGATAGAATGTCATAAAATCGTTCAGGAATGATTGGAGAAAGCAAATGAGAAGTATAAACAATCGGCAGATTTGAAACGAAGAAATGTTGAGTTTAATGAAGGAGATATGGTTTATGCAGTGTTAACAAAAGATCGTTTTCCCGTAGGCGCTTATAACAAGTTGAAAGCCAGGAAAATTGGTCCGGTGGAAGTTGTGAAACGAATCAATGAATATGCTTATAAATTGAAGCTGCCAGATGATGTGTATACGTCTGACGTATTCAATGTTAAACACCTCGTACCATATCACGGAGATGAACGAGCTGAGTTGGTAGAATTTACAAATTCGAGGACGAATTTCTCTCAACCAGGGGAGGATGATGCAGGCCAAGTACTAGGTCGTGACCGACCTAGCAAACTCGTAGGTCATAACATGTTGATAGGTCGAGACCGACCTAAGAAGGAAGCTAACGAGATAAGATTTGGTGAGAAATGGTGGAAAAATCAAGTTTTAGGTCGCAGCCGACCTAACAAAGCTTTTAAGTCGTCCCAGCGACTTAGTATAACTCGGCAGCGACCTAGTGAACGAGTTAACTCGAGTGCGCGACCTAACGAAGGTTTTAAGTCGTCCCAGCGACTTAGTATAACTCGGCAGCGACCTAGTAAAGGCCCACGACTTAACGAAGCTGAAGGTATAAGTCGTCCACGACTTAACAAAAGACATGAAGAGGAAGCGAGTTACGACCTAGAAGAATTAACCCGTAAGTCGCTGAAGTTTAACTCGTGAAGTTCTTAAGTCGTAAGTCGCGTGAAGATGTTGCCGTTGATTCTTCTGCGAGTTAATCTAAGCCATTGAATTCCTTGTTTGTAAGTCGCTGAAGCCTGATACCGTTGAATCTGCTAACGAGTTAATCTCTGCCATTGAATTCCTTAAGTCGTTGATATGGATGCGCATGTTGTTAAGTCGCGAAAGCTTGTAGCCAAGGATCTTGATGCCGCGTCAATCTGAACCGTTGATGATGAGTCGTTTTATCTTTGAGTCGTTTGTGTTTCTCTTTAGCTCGCACCTGTTTGTAAGTCGTCATTTATAGGTCATTTCCGACCTAAGTACTTGTATTTTCTTTGAAGTTTTTGTGTGTGTTGAGTTGTAACTGTTTGGGCTTAAGTCGTGTACGACTTATGTTAGGTCGTGACTGTTAGCTCGGAACCGACTTAGGAGATGTAATTTTTGTTGTTAGTTCATATGAGTTGTAAAACGCCTATAAATAGGCCGAGTCTCTCATTTGTAAAACGTTGTTGAATATTGAATAAAATTCTCTTTTGTTAGCTTTGTGCTTTCAATTTCAATTGGTAGTCGAGTGTATCTCCTATCTCCACTTACGTCATTCGAGTGCGCTCGAATCATCGTTTGTTGAAGCCGATTCACGGTATCTTGTGCGCAAGATCAACGTCGAAGAATCGTAGATCTCTTTCCCGGTATCTACGGATCAACGAGTCAGAGATAGCTAAGAATTCGGCATCTTCGGATCAACGAATTCGGGCATTCCAGTATCCATCAATCCATCGATTGCTACTTTCACCGATTGAAGATCGTTTTGATTAATCCGCTGCGTCACTCCGGGAAAAGGTAACGCAGTAGCAGATGCGTTAAGTCGAAGACAAGCAGGATTGGGAGCCATGTTTTCAGAATGGAAGAGTCTCGAGTATTTAGCTTGATTTGACTTCAGGCCTGGATGCGAATTGGAACCTGAGATGTTGGCAAACTTATCAATAAGACCTTCTCTTGTGGAAAGGATTGGTGAGAGCCAAAAACGAGATGATAAGCTTGTCAAGATTATCCGTAAATTGGAATCTGGATTGGATCCAGAAAAGGATAAAGGATTCGAGGTCGATCGAGAGGGTTGGCTTCGAAAGCAAGGACGACTAGTTGTTCCCGATATAGATGAATTGAGGAGTGAAGTTCTGAAGGAAAGTCATCACTCGAAGCTGACAATTCATCCAGGTGGAAATAAGATGTATCGGGATATGAAGAGAACCTACTACTGGGAAGGTATGAAGAAGGATGTTGGAAATTTTATTTCCAAGTGTATGAACTGCCAGTTGGTAAAGGCTGAACAGAAGAAGCCAAGTGGATTGCTTCAGCCATTAGAAGTTCCTACATGGAAGTGGGAACAAGTGTCGATGGATTTTATCGATGGATTGCCTAGAACCAGAACGGGAAATGAAGGGATTTGGGTCATTGTAGATCGTCTGACTAAGAGTGCAAGGTTCATTCCTGTTCGATCGACTAGGACTGCATCAAAGTTGGCTGAGTTGTATGTTAAGTGGATAGTTCGATTCCATGGTATTCCGAAGAGTATAGTGAGCGATCGAGATCCATTGTTCACTAGTGGATTTTGGAAGAGCTTCCAGGAAGTTTTGGGAACCGAGTTGTGTTTGAGTACAGCTTATCACCCTCAAACGGATGGTCAGACCGAGAGAGTCAACCGAGTTTTGGAAGATCTCCTCAGAGCTTGTGTTTTGGATTTCGGAGGATCATGGGAAGATCACCTTCATTTGGTGGAGTTTGCGTACAATAACAGTTACCAGTCAAGCATTGGTATGGCACCGTATGAGGCATTGTATGGAAGACCGTGTAACTCTCCGACATGTTGGATAGAGACTGGAGAAAAGCTGATGCTTGGGCCAGAGATGATTCGACAGACTACGGAGTGTATAGAGATCATTCGGCAACGAATGAAGGCAGCTCAAGACCGTCAGAAGAGTTATGCCGATAAGCGTCGAAAGGATTTGGAATTCGACGTAGGAGATATGGTTTTTGTGAAGATTTCTCCACTGAGGAATGTTATCCGATTCGGGAAGAATAGAAAATTGACTCCGAGATTTGTTGGACCATTCCCGATCATCGAGCGAATTGGAAAGCTCGCCTATAGACTGGAGTTACCAGAGAAGATGTCGGGTGTGCACAATGTTTTTCATGTATCGTATCTATGGAAGTATGTGCACGACTCGAATACCGTGATTCCTGCTGATAGCTGTGAAGACTTAGAAGTTGATCCAGTCGATAGGAGACCTCGTAAGCCGCTTCGTGTTGTTGAAACCGACACGAAACAGCTTAGGAGGAAGGTAGTTAAGTTGCTCAAGATACAATGGAGTGACGATGATAACGACTGTACATGGGAGGTGGAAGAGAGGATGAAAGCAGCTCATCCCGAACTCTTCAAGGTATGGCCCTAAGGTGTCGTGTCATCTCGCGATATTGTAACTTGTTCTAGTTTTAGAATTCTATACGCTAAGCTAGAATTTGATGCATGGTTTGCTGATTGTTATGGATGGTAGGCGTGCAGAATAGTCCTTGATTGCTTTGTTTGTTTGGAATTTCAGGGGCGAAATTCCTAAGGGGGAGAGAATGTAACGACCCGTATTTTTACGGATCGAAACATCGAAGAAAAATTTCGTCGAAAAAGTTTTCATGAAGACTGGCAAAATTTCAAAGTCCTAAGTCGTCCACGACTTAGTATAAGTCGTAAGTCGTATACGACTTAGGGGATATGGTTTAGGACGACCTATAGAACCTGACCGAGTTAGACAGTTCGAGTTAGCGACCTATGATAGTTAGGTCGGAGTTTACGACTTAGGTAGGGTAGCGACTTAAAATGTAGACGACTTAATAAAGCCAGCGACTTATAGAATGTAGCGACTTAGTATCTTGGAGTGACCTATAGGTTAGCGACCTAAGAAGGTTAGCGTGTTAGCGACCTAAGAGTTAGGCGACTTAAGGAGTTAGGACATAACCCAGTTAGGTCGCGTGAGTAGTTTTGTAGTATGGGTTGTTAGGTCGCAGGGGATAGCTTAAGTGTTAGGTCGCGTGATTTCTAAGTCGTAAGTCGCGCACTTGTTAAGTCGTAGGTCGCGTGAGTGTTAGGTCGCGTAAGGACTTAACAGATAGGTCGTTGAGGTGTTATGTTGTTAGGTCGCTTCTCAGTTGGGTCATAGGCGCGCATGCTATAGGTCGTGACCAATTTAGGAGATAACCGTTAAGTCGTAAGTCGTGTCTAGTTGTGAGCTGTTAAGTCGCGTGGACCTATAGGTCGTATGGATGCGGTTCTGCTAAGTGTTAAGTCGTAGGTCACGCGCATTCTTAAGTCGTAGGCAGGTGATTCTGTTAGGTCGAATAGGCGCGCGCACGTGTTAGGTCGAAGGAGAGTTAAGTCGTAGTCCTTAAGTCGGAGGTGTCTTAGGTCGTAAGTCGGAGACGACTTAGGAGATAGCCGAGTTACGACTTAGTGGATTTTCAGCTATAAATAGGAAGGGTTTTTCTCACTTTTTGGGATCCGGATTTCGAAGCGACGAAGTGCTGCCATTTTGAGAGCTCGACTTCTACACTTCTTCACTTCTTTTCTCCACTCTAATCTAGGGCTTCCATTCATCCAAGTTGAAGATCAAATTGAAGATTCAAGAGCTTAGATTGAAGATCTTCATCCATTGAAGTTAGATTTCTTTGGTTGAAATGGATTCGTGATAGATCAAGCTTGATCCTTCGCTGTCCAGATCTGAAGCGTGTTGATTTGGGTTTGTTTTGGTGATTTGGTGAGTGGTGATTATCTCTCACACGGATCCAAAGGAGTATATCGGATTGTTGGCTCGATTTGGTGTTGAAATAGTGATTTCCATGCATTTTATTCATCCTAAGTGTAGATCCATATAGATTCATTGTTCATGATGATGTTACATCCATTTTATCACATGTTAACCTATGCAAGTTCATTCATCAAGTTTGTAGAGATATTGTTCATGTTTTCATGCTTGTTGGACTTTCAACTCTTTAATTACGAAAATGCCATTATTGTTATAGTTGTCTACTTAGATCATATTTGAATGCTTGATTGCTTGGATTAATGTTTGATTTTATTGATTTTTATGAATTAGATGATTGATGGTTTGATTTAGACCAAAGATGATTCAAAAGCTAAGGGAAAGGCTCTTGAATTGGAAAAGCTGCTTGTGGCATTTGTAGCGGGTGATGAAGCTCTTATGCATAGATTCGATGATGATGATGTTGAGATGAGACTTTGCGAGGATGTGATGAAGCGAAGTATGATATGAGATAGTCTTGGTCTAATCCAGACGGGATCATTCCAAGCACGTTGGTAACTCGGTGATATGATTCAAGTTAAAGGTAATGGATGCTTGAGAGGCGCTTGAGCTAGTATGGAAATAGTTGTCGAGGAGGATGACTAGGAGGCTTGGATAGCATCGTTGTTGAAGGTTCTAGCATGCTCTAAGCAAGAGTACGTTTGGGCAGATTCGATAGTCCCAACGGCCAACTGTTGATGGTCGAGTACTCTGGGCAGATTCGATAGTCCTAGGCACGGGCTGCGACGACGTGCGGGAGTTATGTCTAGAACCGGGGTTTCCATTAGCCCTTGACGGACGGCTGAAAGAATGTGCCGGTCATTCAATTAACGGTGATATCGAAGCAATGATAACAGTGATAGCCAGAGTCATGGATGTTTGGTTGTATCGTCATTCGGTCTCAAGAGCGGTATTTTCTGGGTGCTTGTCTGATCTTGGTTTAGGCCTTGGGGGTTTGTGCTTGGAAAACATCGCCCTTGACTCGAGTGATAATTTCTTTACTTTACATTGTATGCTCTGTTATGTTTGATTGCTTAGTGTGTGTCTGGGGGCTATCACTGTAGAAAGAGGTTGGAGTGGGAGGGTTGTATTCCTATTCCTTTTCCTTTATGCTCTTTTGGTATGTTGTTAGTTAATTTACTGCTCACTAAGACTGTTGTCTGGCTCAAGGCTTTATGTTTTAATTCTTATTGCCTTGGGCTGTACGTCCATTTTTGGGACGGGCAGACTAGGTAGCAGGTGGCAGGTGCTGTTCTTGCTTCTCACGATGCTGATATCGAAGACGAGCTAGAGGGTTGCATATTATCTTCTTACTATATGTACTGGGTGTTCCGCTGTTTGTATATTCTCTGAGTGTTATGTAGTGAGGCTTGATGTATTGACTATTTGGATGCTTGTATTCAACTATTATGAAGTTTTTATATGATGGCATTTTATTCTGTAAAGCTTCACTATACATATGTTCTATTGTATTTTGTCCATGCGCTGTGAGTAATACGATAGATTCTGTTGTTTTAATTTACCCTGACAATCATCCATGGTCGCTTGGCACACGTTACAGCGCATTTTCTCTAGATTCAGTGCAGGGGTCATGGGCGGTCGTCACAATTTTGTACTTGGTGTTTCAGAGGGAAATAAATATTTGGGAAATGTATTCCGTAAGCAGAAACTGTTTGAAATTGTTTGAAATGAGTTTTGAAATTGTGAAATATATCTTGAAAGGGTATTTGAGGTAAATAAATAATTTGGAAATTATTTATGGTTTGATGGATGTTGTGAATGTGAATTGATAGTTAAATAACCGACTATCAATATTGGCCAATTCGCTGATCGTTTCGAAGAGACCGGGATTGAGATTAATTTCTCGAAAACCACTTCGATCCGGTTTGTACGTTTCGTGGAAACGATTTCGGAGTCGAAGATGGAGCAGTGAAGTGCAAGGGCTAGTCGCTACTAATCCTGAGGATATTTCCAAAATGGATGTAGTAGGAGTAGTGCCTTCGGTTCCCTTCGGACCCGGGACAGACTTGTATGGATGAATGCTTTCGGAACATCGTCAGCGGACGATGGGCATTCTAAGGGATATGTGCTGAAAGGTAACGCTTAGCCTCAAGCCTTATCAACCGGGAATGACTGAAAATCAGGGGATATGCAGCAAGGCTTCGTGGGTAGCGCCCATTGGAGAGTATGGTCATCCCTGTCTAGAGGTCCCTTTATTTCGGCTTAGTGGTGCGGTTGCTGATCCCAACCGTGGGGTGATCTTATTCGGAATTGCCCATAGGTGATTCCGGCCTTGTGTTGCAGGGGAGCTGGCGTACTCCTCGGTACTGTGATCTAGGCCACGTACCGTGACAGGTGGTACCCCAGTGCCTAGTCATTCGTTGGAAATCCATTCTCCCTACGTGCCTTGTACGAGTTTTGTTTGTATTACCCACTTTGTGGCTAGTATGTTGGAATTTAATCATGTAACAAATTCAGCTATTTTAATAAGTATTTGTATATAGACACTATTATAATATCAGAGGATTTTATAAAAAGTGTTTTAGCTATCGTAAGGTAAAAACCCGACATTTTATTTGTGGCGTGGTCTTACGAGATGCTTTTGATTTCAAAGGATTTTGAAACTTTAATAATCAATTTGAGTGTGATTTTCTCACGCTGGTATTCCAGACTGACTCGGGTGTTGTTTTATATGATGCTCGGGCCAGACCGAGTATTTTAGGATACAGGATATGGCGCTATGGAGCTCAGGAGACGAGCTGGATGGCGATACGTACTTCCGTATTTGATTATTGTTCCGCTGTGTATCCAGTGAATGTTATGGATGTTGATGTACTCTGATGATGTATTCTGATGATGTATTGTATAAAAAAGATATAGTTTTAATTTGTGTAAAGATCTGTTTGTATATATTATATTTTATTCCGCTGCGAGGGTTAGATTCTGATGTTGTTTTCTATTTTCTTCTTCTACCTCTTTCTTCTTTAACCCTAACGTTTCGATTTTTCGTGTAAGAAACATCGGGTCGTTACACTTTATTTCATTGTAAGAAACATCCTTTTCCTTTCATTTCTCCAGGTACATACAATAAAAAATAATTGTTTTTGGTACCCACTTACTATGTTAGGGTTCGGAGGTTAATCATAGGGAGAAAACCTTATCAAAATAGGTGTGATTATACCACCTAAAAGAAATAAAAGTAATGAAACAATTTTATCAAATAATAATTACTTTACAATACTTTTGATAGCATTAAAACAGTAGTATTTTGATCAAAATATTGTAGAAAATCCTTTTTTATAGCATTTTGTAGTAAATGGCTATGTTTTAGTGCTATAAGTAGGACTGCCAATCATTAATAAATAACCGCTACTTATAAACTTGGGTTTCAGTAAAAATAACTTAACATTTAAAGCATGTGATACCCAGGGTTCTTATAATATCTTAAGTTTTAGGAAACCATACACATTTGGGTGCGACTGAACCTTTATAAATATAGTTCATTACAAATCACATTCTTATAATAGTTGCTAATATAAAGTTATTTATCATGATCAATCGTATTAGCAGGAATCCATATTTTAATACAATTAGTCATTAGCTTAGTACTTGAAAAAGATCTTCTAATCAATTCTAAACAAAGTACTATTATGACCATAAGTGATTTTATAACTATCTTGGTTACTGGTACTAGCACTAGAATCAGTATACATGAATGCATACATAGTACTATTTTTACTTTTAACTTGTTTATAGCCTAAACCGCTTTTATCATTGTAAGTTTTTGAATTTGTAACCAAGGAAGATAAGATATCTTTACCTTTGCTAAAATTTATGAATTTTTCATTTATTCTTTCAAAATTTGCTTTAAAATCGCAAACGTTTTTTTGCAAAATATTATTATTATCTTTTAAAATCTCACATTCTTTGGATAATTCTAAATTCTTTTAATTAAAGATTCATTCTCTTTTTCAAGAGACAAAATTAAAGAGCTAGAATTATATGAAGAATTTTCCAAAACTATATTTTTAATTTTCAAAACATCGATTTCCTCTAAAAGATCGTTAAATTTAACTTCTAACTGCTCATTTTCTTTTTGTAGGAAATCTTTTTATAAAATACGTTCTACCATATTTTCAAAAACTTAGTTTGTTTTATCAAAAATTTATTTTCCTCTTTTAAATTGAAAATTTCTTGCTCACAATCTTTTAACTTAGCTAATGCAATTGTATTAACTTTATTCAAAGTTTTACAATCTTTCAGTAATTCATCATGTGCTAACAAAATATTTTAAATAAAGAATCTAAGCATATCGATTGTGATCTGAGTTTAGCCATGAAACATTTGCTTGTTTGCTCCTTTGATTCTTCTTTATTGCTCTTTCTCTTTCTATTGTCTTGACCGGATCTCTTTATGTCCATTTATTTTAGGATGTTGTTACGATTTCTAGAATCACAGACTCTGATACTAAATGAAAGTCGTTATATAGATGGAGTAATATGAATAGTTCTACCAAATTAAAACTTGCATATAATAGCAGCAGAAATAAAGAACTATAAAGTAAAATGCACCAAAGATTTTTATACTGGTTCAAACTTTCCATTCTATGTCCAGTCCCAGACTCTGTGACGACCCGACTTTCCAGGCTCGGAAAATCGCATCATCTTGAAGAAAGAAAGGGGTGAGAAAGTAGAAAAGATAGAGAAGAAGAAGAAACAACATCAGAATCTTAACAGCGGAACGAATAAAATATAATATATCACATATGAGAATACATAGTATCATATACATCAGAGTTACACAGCTAATACATCACATACTAGACAGTTATAAACACCTGTCTAGTTAATACAACTCAGTATAATACAACTCAAACAATACATCTCAGAGATACCTACACAGCGGAACACTATACATATCTATAACGCTGAAGCCTCCTGCTCCATTGCTCCTCCACAGTTCGTCAAAGCTAACATGAATCCCTTGGCTACCCATAAAAATTGGGTACCCGAGAGTTTAAGAAAACAGAAATAAACTCCGAGTCAGACATGGGTCTGGTATGAGTAACAGGTTAAAGTTGCTTAACTTTGAAATTTTTTTGAAAACAAGGTATCACCTAAGACTTCCCACACATAAACATGGAAAAGTTTTTACCTTAGCTAACCAAAACATTTGATAGGAAATCCAGTGATATTATAATAGTGTCTAGGGTTTTCAAGTAAAATACAGAAATAGATGAAATGCTTACATCTCACATTCCAACATAGTTGGGCACAATCAAAACGTACGGCACTTATTGGAGATTGGATTCCATACAATGGCAGGGCTACTGGGGTACCGCCCGTCACAGTACCTGGCCTAGATCAACGTACCGAGGATCACGCCCGACCCCCTGCAACACAAGGCCGGAACCATTCCTTACTGAACAGTTCCGAACAAGACAACCCCGGCAGTTGGAGCTCACAACTGCCCACACAGCCGAATAAAAAGGGACATCTAGACAGGGGTATATCTCGCTCTCAAGTGGGTGCTACCCCACGAAGCCTTGCTGCACCTCCCCTGTTTTAGCCATTCCCGGTTGATGAGGCTTGAGGTCACGATTACCTTTATCAGAACTCATCACTTAGAATGCTCATCGTCCACCTGACGATGTGCTGAAAGCATTCAATCCATACAAGTTCGTTCCGGGTTCGAACGAAACCGAAGGCATTATCTCGTTACACTCATTTTGGAATCACCCTCAGAGTTAACGACAATAACCCTTGCACTCTGAATCTTTATCTTCACTTGAGATTCACGACCTATCGTTAATTTGGATCGATGTGGTATTCGGGTCTCCAGACCTAGAATCTCGGTATACGGAAACCCGATCCCGGTCTCATCGAAATCCAAACCGTATCTTTAAAGGCCAAGTTGTTTTAAAGTTAAAACAATTCAATTCAATATTATCTATATACTCACAGATAGATAAATCTCAATATCACAGATAGATAATCAACATTATCATCACAAACAGATAATCCATATTATCAACTCAACAGATAATCAATATTATCAAACAAGCATCCATATCACCTAGATATTACTCATCTCATATCTGAGATCACAATCAATCAATGAAATAACATTCATTCATAAGCAACGATTTATAAACACACCATTTATAATTAATTTAAAATGAATTAAATTAATTACCTTATCTCTAATTAATTTAAAGTAAATTAAATTAATTACTTCATCATTATAAATCTTGCTTGCATAACCATTAATAAATTTCAAATCAATTAATTAATCATTCTCTAATTTCCATCTTAATTAATCATTCTTGATTAATTATCCTTTAATTACATTTAAGTAATTATTCTTTAATTAATTCCACAAATTAATTATCCTTAACCAAACACAGTAATTAATCTTTAATTACTTCACAAATTAATTAACTATAATTAATTACATTAATCCTTAATTAATTACAATTAATTAATTTCTCAAAATCACTTATTATTGATTAATTAGTCTTAATTAATCAGTTCTTAATTACATTTTTGATTAAATTATTCCATTTAAATTAATTACACTAAGTAATTAATCTTTACTTAAACCATATCATTAATCAATCTTGATTAATTCCATTCAGTAATTAACTACCCTTAATTACTTTATTAAATAGATTAATTATTCCTTAATTAATTATCTCAATTAATCCCTTGATTAATTTCATAAAGTAATTTAATCGAAATTACTTTCATTATTAAATCATCTTCAATTAATTACATACAGTAATTATCATTAATTACTTCCCTAAGTAATTATACTTATCACATCCTCAAATGGTTATTTAAATTAATTAAACCTAACTAATTAACTTAAACAATTCATATTAAACTGAATTAATTACAATGAGTAATTAATTCCCTAATTACTTCCATTAAGTAATAATTTACACAGATGATTGTCTTTAGATTAATTAATCTAATTAATTATTAAAAATAAATCACATTAACTAATTATTAAATAATCCTAATTAATGTCCTTTATTAACTATTGATAATTCTTTAATTACCTTTCCTAAAGTAATTAACTAGGATTTATTATCAATTACAATTTAATTAATCTTAATAAATCATTAAGTAATCCTTAATTATTTAATTAATTAAGTGTTAATTGATGCTAACTCAATCCTTAATTACTTAATTAATTAATTACTAATCATTAATAAAAAGTTAAAACCTTATTTTATTAATGATCCTTAATTATCAATTTATTTATCCTAATTTAATTATCTTAAACTTAATTAGCTAATTTAAACTCTTAATTACTAAATTAATTAATCCAAATCTAATAAATTGAATTGGTTAATTATTCATTTTTTATTAACTTATTGATTTCAAATCATTAAGTCTTCCTTTATTCAAGAATAAAACATTTTTCTTATTAATGATCAATTTATTATTAACCAGGTACTTAAAACAATTTTCTTCACTTTTTACCTTTAAATTTCGTTTTAAAATTAAGATTTAAAATGAAATCAAATTAACTTTAACAAAGCTTAAAAACCCATTTTAAAACCTTTTATTTCACAAGTTAAAGAATTATGTATCCTATAATAGAGGTTTAAAGGAACTTAAACCCCATTTCATTTTTTTTTAATTTTTACTTTATCAATAAAACTATTTCAAACGATTTAAATTAAAAAAAAAACCTTTTTTTTTCAAGATTAAGATTCAAAATTATATTTGAATTTTAAATTTAAACCTTGGATTTCTAACTTCACTTACAAAATTCTAAACTTCACTTTAAAATTCAAACTTCTTAAACATTTTAAAATAGTCTACAAAAATTTAACCAAAAACTTTATTTATTTTATACTGAGATTTAAAATTATCTTGAATTGGTTTTAACTTGTATTTAAACTTAATTAAATTCCTGCTTCCCAATTTAAAAACCCAGATTTAAATTCTATAAAACTTACAGGTTTTAAAACCTATAGCTAATATACCCGAGACACCTTCCAGATGACTTCGAGTCAAAAACCCCATTACTTCGAGCCTGATACGCGAATCACTCGAGAATGTCTTGAGACCAAACTTTTACCACCAGAACCCAAACTAACTTTCCCAGTACAACACTTCACCGTGCATATGCACGATCGCTCCGGCCACTACTGATCATTGACGATGATCGCATCCCACCAGAAATCACCTCAACATCCCACCTCGATCATCAAAAGGCGCCCGACAACTAGAAATCGAGATCGAGCCCCACATACCAAACCTGGAACCATCATCAGAGTAAATGCTTCAACCTGGAAGTTTGCTCACCAGCACAATCCCGACCATCGAAGTCGTTGACACTCCGGCCACACCCTCTTCTACTTCCAAACATCCATCACCTAAAAGGCTGAAAACACTCGATCCACCCTAGAATCCGTAGTGATCGAATTCCTACACTTAACTAAAACTAGGTTTCTAGAAAGGATTCTACTGCCGCGACTTCCACAATGCTTTTTATCACCAACAATGATTTTTCCTAGCTTCTAATAACCCTCCTCCATCGCCTGGAAGAACCCCGAGCCTCCACGATTACTAGATCACCAGAAAATCTAATAATTCCATTCCAGTTCAATGCCCAAAATGCAACTTAACCTCTTTACGAAAAATTCTAATTCCCGTGTTAAAAATCATATTTCAGTTGATGATTTCGAATTATATTACTGGATTACAAATTATACAGCATGAATTTTAATTTATATAAACATGCATTGATGTTTATATGTTTCCTGAGGCCATCAAGTTTAATTTGACTTGATAAATTTTTTTTAATAGAAATCTAAGTTGAACAAACAACATTTGTTAAATATACAGATCCTATTAATAACTAAGTTAAGAGGTAAGGATTCTAAATACAAATTTTCAACCAGGGTTCAAACAGAGCATATACACAGCATGCATACATATAAAATTCACATAAGACATTCATGCAGTACTCATATTTTTTTTCCAAACATACAACATGCAACCAGATTTTCTTTTTTTTTTAATTTTTAAAAGTTACTCACCTCCATGAAGAAGCAGAGAACAGATTTTGAAACAGCTCTTTGAAAATCCTTTGCAAACTTTGAACTCTCTTTTAAAATTTGCACTTGAATGTTGAAATGCCTTATCAACCAGAAATACTTGTTTGATTTGGAACTGAGTTGTTTTGATTTGAAAAATGCAGTTGCTTTTGTTTCCTTGTTCTTGATTTATAAACTGTATGCATGCTTGGTTTGGAAAGATGCAAACTTTCTTTAGAACTCAGGTTTGCATGCAGAAATGAATCTCCAGATTGAAGAAAGTATGCACAGGCTTTGATAAGATTATGAAAAGAAGGTGCTCAGTTTTATGAACGAAAAGAAGAAGAGATTGTGATATATAGATCAATGTTTACAGAATTGTTTATTGACTGGTACAAGCTTTATTAATTTGGGTCAAAGATTTTTCTTTTATAAAGAGGCTGAGATGATTTTGGTTGTGTACTAAAGATAATTGCATTTAATGCTTATGTCCTTACCCATTTCATACTTATCCTTTTTCCAAGTTCGTATGTACTTATCTTCATTGTATATATTTTCCAAGTGTACAAAGTTATTTCCCTGTAACATGAATATATTTTTCTTGCCTTCAACATGAAGATATCTTTCTTTTACTTTGTTTATTCTTGCCCTTCAAATTTACTTACAGCCTTGCATCTACATTTGTTCCCAGAACTATCAAGTGTCTTATGCTTTGAAATATAGATAAGTTTTCTATACTTGACAAGATGAAAGAATTTAACCAATGTATATTTTACTTTATATATATCTATTCCTACTACTAACTACTAATTTATATTTCTTTTTAAAACTTAAGTATCAACATTTTACCTTATATTCATATTTTATTTTTAAATTAAAACTTATTCTTATGAATTTCTTTTTAGAGAAAATAAAACGAAACTATTTATATATATACAAGTAACAACTTATACAAATATCTTTAAAATCCAAACATTTTAAATACTTACTCTTTTTAATTTCAAGGCTTTTAAATTCAAACTAAATTCAAAAATCCAATTTTAAATCAAGTTATATATACATATATAACCACATATTCAATTTGAAATAACACTTCTATTTTAAATCTATTTATAATATATATATAAATAAAACAATACATTAATAAATGTTATTTGAAAACAATAATTTGTCATATTAAGTAATTCATAAAAGAAATTATAGCTTCCTATTATTATTTAAATTAATCAATATCTCATATTTATTAAACCATATTTTAAAACAAAACTTTTATTAAATTCTTGAACTTAAGCCAAGATATAAATTTAAATCAATTAAACATTTATCTTGAACATTTAAAACCATATATTTTAAATTAAATCCTAATTTCCAAATTACCAAAAATATATTAGAATTTGAAAACAAGCTTTATTTATTTATTAAATTCAAACCTAAGATTTCTATTTACAATATATATACAAATATATATACATTATAAATAGAAAACAATTTATTAGCTTTTTAAAAGATAATTTATCAGTTAAATATTTATTTAAAAGAAGATTATTAAATCAAATTCAGATCTAATTAACAAATATTATCAAATCAATTTAATTTTCAACACAGATTATTAAATTGATATTGCTAGAAATTCCGGGATGTCACATTCCTCCCCTCTTAAAAGAATTTCGTCCCCGAAATTTAAAACAAAGGTAATTTAATAATCTAATTAAGGATTTAATTTTAAAACACAAGCATATATTAATCATATGCTAACAACCATAGCAACCAACTCATCCAATCAAACAAATCTACCTATCCAGACAAAAACAGGATAGGACTATCTAGAGTTTCCCAGGTATAAACACCGGGATACTCGCTCTATAGAATCCAAACAAAACTATACTACTAAGCTACAGAGCTCCTACTCCTCTAGATCTACAAAACTAAACAGGATACTGACAAGTCTGGCTCTACAACCAACTCCCTGAACTGCTGGCTCTACAACCAGAGATAGATCTTACACATACTCCCTCAGAGATACGTGAAACACATCGTATCCCAGTTATCCAAACTGGCAATTCGCTCCAGAAGACCAAACACTTAACCTCACCAAAACATAGAGAAAATCCAAAATATCTCGGAGCTAGCTTCTCAATCTTACCCAATCTTATAGCTCCCTCGATCGGAGAGAACTTATCCAAAATCAAATCTCCAACTTCGAAATCCAAATTTCCTCCGTCTCTTATCCACAAACTCATTTGACGATCCTGGGCGGTCTACATCCCTACCGATCAGCTCGACCTTCGCTGATGCCTCAAAACAACTCATCAAAATGATCCATCCACAATCAATCCAAGAATACAAACTATACTCCTCAAACATCAGAAGACTGAACTTACTTTTCCTATCTGAAAAGATAAAACATATGCACTCCAAACTACTTCCGCTGCACAACTCTGATCTGAGTAGATGAAAATGCTGATGATACACACAAGCACAAACTGGACAACACATCCCAGAATTATGGTTCAACAGATCCAAGAGAGAAAACTCAGAAATCCCAAAAGATCTCTGACAAACCAAGAGAACACTCAACTATCGCAAGTCGCTTTTGCGATCAACCCCATCTAATATCCAAAGAAAACTGTTCTCTCTTCTCCAACCAGAACAGCTAAAGCTTATCTAGCCAATCCATCGAATAAAATGGATCCACTCTACTGCTGCTGAACTTCACTTCTAGAAAACTGCTGACAAAGACTTCCTAATCCAAAACTGCTCAAGAAACTCAGGCCTCAAAGCCAAACACAACACCCAGCTGAACTCAACCACACACCGAAGCAGACACACTTCCTTATATTTGCTCCAAAGAACATTTTCGGTGACATCCATAATCACTGCATCACATCACACAACTACTAATTCCCGAGATATCAAAATATCATCACTAGCTTCCGCTCAACTAATAGAATCCAAATCTACTCGTTCAAACTTGCACTTCAAAAATGATCTCCAAATCCTAACAGATTTCCTTCAAAGACTTGGTGAAATCCTTACACCACAACAACAATTCACTCGAGACGGTATTGGGACTACAGTCTCGGCAGATACGCTTCCAATCTCAACAAACTCCAACTATTGGTAGTCATGTTACACACACCACCACCCTATCTACCTTCATAACTTATATTGGAAAACCCGAACAGGTAACCTAACGGATAGGTAGAAATAATATATATATATATAAATATATCAAAAATACAAGTACGCTCTCTCAAGATAAACACCACTCCAGAGCCTAGGTATTCACTCAACCTACCGCTCTAATACCAAGTGTGACGACCCGACTTTCCAGGCCCGGAAAATCGCATCATCTTGAAGAAAGAAAGGGGTGAGAAAGTAGAAAAGATAGAGAAGAAGAAGAAACAACATCAGAATCTCAACAGCGGAATGAATAAAATATAATATATCACATATGAGAATACATAGTATCATATACATCAGAGTTACACAGCTAATACATCACATACTAGACAGTTATAAACACATGTCTAGTTAATACAACTCAGTATAATACAACTCAAACAATACATCTCAGAGATACCTACACAGCGGAACACTATACATATCTATAACGCTGAAGCCTCCTGCTCCATTGCTCCTCCACAGTTCGTCAAAGCTAACCTGAATCCCTTGGCTACCCGTAAAAATTGGGTACCCGAGAGTTTAAGAAAACAGAAATAAACTCCGAGTCAGACATGGGTCTGGTATGAGTAACAGGTTAAAGTTGCTTAACTTTGAAATTTTTTTGAAAACAAGGTATCACCTAAGACTTCCCACACATAAACATGGAAAAGTTTTTAACTTACGCTAACCAAAACATTTGATAGGAAATCCAGTGATATTATAATAGTGTCTAAGGTTTTCAAGTAAAATACAGAAATAGCTGAAATGCTTACATCTCACATTCCAACATAGTTGGGCACAATCAAAACATACGGCACTTATTGGAGATTGGATTCCATACAATGGCAGGGCTACTGGGGTACCGCCCGTCACAGTACCTGGCCTAGATCAGCGTACCGAGGATCACGCCCGACCCCCTGCAACACAAGGCCGGAACCATTCCTTACTGAACAGTACCGAACAAGACAACCCCAGCAGTTGAAGCTCACAACTGCCCACACAGCCGAATAAAAAGGGACATCTAGACAGGGGTATATCTCGCTCTCAAGTGGGTGCTACCCCACGAAGCCTTGCTGCACCTCCCCTGTTTTAGCCATTCCCGGTTGATGAGGCTTGAGGTCACGATTACCTTTATCAGAACTCATCACTTAGAATGCTCATCGTCCACCTGACGATGTGCTGAAAGCATTCAATCCATACAAGTTCGTTCCGGGTTCGAACGAAACCGAAGGCATTATCTCGTTACACTCATTTTGGAATCACCCTCAGAGTTAACGACAATAACCCTTGCACTCTGAATCTTTATCTTCACTTGAGATTCACGACCTATCGTTAATTTGGATCGATGTGGTATTCGGGTCTCCAGACCTAGAATCCCGGTATACGGAAACCCGATCCCGGTCTCATCGAAATCCAAACCGTATCTTTAAAGGCCAAGTTGTTTTAAAGTTAAAACAATTCAATTCAATATTATCTATATACTCACAGATAGATAAATCTCAATATCACAGATAGATAATCAACATTATCATCACAAACAGATAATCCATATTATCAACTCAACAGATAATCAATATTATCAAACAAGCATCCATATCACCTAGATATTACTCATCTCATATCTGAGATCACAATCAATCAATGAAATAACATTCATTCATAAGCAACGATTTATAAACACACCATTTATAATTAATTTAAAATGAATTAAATTAATTACCTTATCTCTAATTAATTTAAAGTAAATTAAATTAATTACTTCATCATTATAAATCTTGCTTGCATAACCATTAATAAATTTCAAATCAATTAATTAATCATTCTCTAATTTCCATCTTAATTAATCATTCTTGATTAATTATCCTTTAATTACATTCAAGTAATTATTCTTTAATTAATTCCACAAATTAATTATCCTTAACCAAACACAGTAATTAATCTTTAATTACTTCACAAATTAATTAACTATAATTAATTACATTAATCCTTAATTAATTACAATTAATTAATTTCTCAAAATCACTTATTATTGATTAATTAGTCTTAATTAATCAGTTCTTAATTACATTTTTGATTAAATTATTCCATTTAAATTAATTACACTAAGTAATTAATCTTTACTTAAACCATATCATTAATCAATCTTGATTAATTCCATTCAGTAATTAACTACCCTTAATTACTTTATTAAATAGATTAATTATTCCTTAATTAATTATCTCAATTAATCCCTTGATTAATTTCACAAAGTAATTTAATCGAAATTACTTTCATTATTAAATCATCTTCAATTAATTACATACAGTAATTATCATTAATTACTTCCCTAAGTAATTATACTTATCACATCCTCAAATGGGTATTTAAATTAATTAAACCTAACTAATTAACTTAAACAATTCATATTAAACAGAATTAATTACAATGAGTAATTAATTCCCTAATTACTTCCATTAAGTAATAATTTACACAGATGATTGTCTTTAGATTAATTAATCTAATTAATTATTAAAAATAAATCACATTAACTAATTATTAAATAATCCTAATTAATGTCCTTTATTAACTATTGACAATTCTTTAATTACCTTTCCTAAAGTAATTAACTAGGATTTATTATCAATTACAATTTAATTAATCTTAATAACTCATTAATTAATCCTTAATTATTTAATTAATTAAGTGTTAATTGATGCTAAATCAATCCTTAATTACTTAATTAATTAATTACTAATCATTAATTAAAAGTTAAAACCTTATTTTATTAATGATCCTTAATTATCAATTTATTTATCCTAATTTAATTATCTTAAACTTAATTAGCTAATTTAAACTCTTAATTACTAAATTAATTAATCCAAATCTAATAAATTGAATTGGTTAATTATTCATTTTTATTAACTTATTGATTTCAAATCATTAAGTCTTCCTTTATTCAAGAATAAAACATTTTTCTTATTAATGATCAATTTATTATTAACTAGGTACTTAAAAACAATTTTTTTCACTTTTTACCTTTAAGTTTCGTTTTAAAATTAAGATTTAAAATGAAATCAAATTAACTTTAACAAAGCTTAAAAACCCATTTTAAAACCTTTTATTTCACAAGTTAAAGAATTATTTATCCTATAATAGAGGTTTAAAGGAACTTAAACCCCATTTCATTTTTTTTTAATTTTTACTTTATCAATAAAACTATTTAAAACGATTTAAATTTAAAAAAAAAACCTTTTTTTTTCAAGATTAAGATTCAAATTTATATTTGAATTTTAAATTTAAACCTTGGATTTCTAACTTCGCTTACAAAATTCTAAACTTCACTTTAAAATTCAAACTTCTTAAACATTTTAAAATAGTTTAGAAAATTTAACCAAAAACTTTATTTATTTTATACTGAGATTTAAAAATATCTTGAATTGGTTTTAACTTGTATTTAAACTTAATTAAATTCCTGCTTCCCAATTTAAAAACCTAGATTTAAATTCTATAAAACTTACAGGTTTTAAAACCTGTAGCTAATATACCCGAGACACCTTCCAGATGACTTCGAGTCAAAACCCCCATTACTTCGAGCCTGATACGCGAATCACTCGAGAATGTCTCGAGACCAAACTTTTACCACCAGAACCCAAACTAACTTCCCCAGTACAACACTTCACCGTGCATATGCACGATCGCTCCAGCCACTACTGATCATCGACGATGATCGCATCCCACCAGAAATCACCTCAACATCCCACCTCGATCATCAAAAGGCGCCCGACAACTAGAAATCGAGATCGAGCCCCACAACCCAAACCTGGAACCATCATCAGAGTAAATGCTTCAACCTGGAAGTTTGCCTCGCCAGCACAATCCCGACCATCGAAGTCGTTGACACTCCGGCCACACCCTCTTCTACTTCCAAACATCCATCACCTAAAAGGCTGAAAACACTCGATCCACCCTAGAACCCGTAGTGATCGAATTCCTACACTTAACTAAAACTAGGGTTCTAGAATGGATTCTACTGTCGCGACTTCCACAATGATTTCTATCACCAACAATGATTTTTCCTAGCTTCTACTAACCCTCCTCCATCGCCTGGAAGAACCCCGAGCCTCCACGATTAATAGATCACCGGAAAATCTAATAATTCCATTCCAGTTCAATGCCCAAAATGCAACTGAACCTCTTTACGAAAATTCTAATTCCCGTGTTAAAAATCATATTTCAGTTGATGATTTCGAATTATATTACTGGATTACAAATTATACAGCATGAATTTTAATTCATATAAACATGCATTGATGTTTATATGTTTCCTGAGGCCATCAAGTTTAATTTGACTTGATAATTTTTTTTTATAGAAATCTAAGTTGAACAAACAACATTTGTTAAATATACAGATCCTATTAATAACTAAGTTAAGAGGTAAGGATTCTAAATACAAATTTTCAACCAAGGTTCAAACAGAGCATATACACAGCATGCATACATATAAAATTCACATCAGACATTCATGCAGTACTCATATTTTTTTTCCAAACATACAACATGCAACCAGATTTTCTTTTTTTTTTTAATTTTTAAAAGTTACTCACCTCCATGAAGAAGCAGAGAACAGATTTTGAAACAGCTCTTTGAAAATCCTTTGCAAACTTTGAACTCTCTTTTAAAATTTGCACTTGAATGTTGAAATGCCTTATCAACCAGAAATACTTGTTTGATTTGGAGCTGAGTTGTTTTGATTTGAAAAATGCAGTTGCTTTTGTTTCCTTGTTCTTGATTTATAAACTGTATGCATGCTTGGTTTGGAAAGATGCAAACTTTCTTTAGAACTCAGGTTTGCATGCAGAAATGAATCTCCAGATTGAAGAAAGTATGCACAGGCTTTGATAAGATTATGAAAAGAAGGTGCTCAGTTTTATGAACGAAAAGAAGAAGAGATTGTGATATATAGATCAATGTTTACAGAATTGTTTATTGACTGGTACAAGCTTTATTAATTTGGGTCAGAGATTTTTCTTTTATAAAGAGGCTGAGATGATTTTGGTTGTGTACTAAAGATAATAGCATTTAATGCTTATGTCCTTACCCATTTCATACTTATCCTTTTTCCAATTTCGTATGTACTTATCTTCATTGTATATATTTTCCAAGTGTACAAAGTTATTTCCCTGTAACATGAATATATTTTTCTTGCCTTCAACATGAAGATATCTTTCTTTTACTTTGTTTATTCTTGCCCTTCAAATTTACTTACAGCCTTGCATTTACATTTGTTCCCAGAACTATCAAGTGTCTTATGCTTTGAAATATAGATAAGTTTTATATACTTGACAAGATGAAAGAATTTAACCAATGTATATTTTACTTTATATATATCTATTCCTACTACTAACTACTAATTTATATTTCTTTTTAAAACTTAAGTATCAACATTTTACCTTATATTCATATTTTAATTTTAAATTAAAACTTATTCTTATGAATTTCTTTTTAGAGAAAATAAAACAAAACTATTTATATATATACAAGTAACAACTTATACAAATATCTTTAAAATCCAAACATTTTAAATACTTACTCTTTTTAATTTCAAGGCTTTTAAATTCAAACTAAATTCAAAAATCCAATTTTAAATCAAGTTATATATACATATATAACCACATATTAAATTTGAAATAACACTTCTATTTTAAATCTATTTATAATATATATATAAATAAAACAATACATTAATAAATGTTATTTGAAAACAATAATTTGTCAAATTAAGTAATTTATAAAAGAGATTATAGCTTCCTATTATTATTTAAATGAATCAATATCTCATATTTATTAAACCATATTTTAAAACAAACCTTTTATTAAATTTTTGAACTTAAGCCAAGATATAAATTTAAATCAATTAAACATTTATCTTGAACATTTAAAACCATATATTTTAAATTAAATCCTAATTTCCAAATTACCAAAAATATATTAGAATTTGAAAACAAGCTTTATTTATTTATTAAATTCAAACCTAAGATTTCTATTTACAATATATATACAAATATATATACATTATAAATAGAAAACAATTTATTAGCTTTTTAAAAGATAATTTATCAGTTAAATATTTATTTAAAAGAAGATTATTAAATCAAATTCAGATCTAATTAACAAATATTATCAAATCAATTTAATTTTCAACACAGATTATTAAATTGATATTGCTAGAAATTCCGGGATGTCACAGACTCCTTCTTTATTTAACTAACTAACATCCTCACTAAACCCAGAGGAATAAGTTTTACAAACCGCTTGAGCTGCCGAACAGGACTTCTATATTACAAACTCCCCAAGCTGCCGAATAGGACTTTGTGCCTTAAGATCTCCCACTGAACTTCAACTACAAATAGTATAAAGTTTCTTGACTGATTTTTTTTCAAGATAACACGGATAAGTATATTAAGTACACCCTTCATATAATCTCCTTGAAATGATGATTTGAACGTGTAATTGTAGGAAGTAAATAGTTGAGAATATTTGTAAATCACAAGTATGTATAGATTAGAAAGATAGAAAGAGTTTGTTCTTGGTGAATGTAAAAGTGAATTCTCAACTCTATTTATAGATTTAAAAAGTTCTAATTGAATAGTAGTAACCATTGGAGAGAAGTTTTAAAAGCAGGGGATACAACTGTTGAAAGAGATGGGACATGTCTTTTTAGAAATTCAAATAAAAACCCCAGCTACAAGCATCCAAACATTTAGATATTTTGTACCAGACGTCTAGATTCAATATAGACGTCTAGTAAAAAAAATTTAGATGTTTGGAATCAAACTAAAAATTTCATTTAAAATTTAAATGTACACAGACGTTTGGGACAGAAATGATAGACGTCCGAAGTTGAACTGTTTTGTTTACTTACTTTGAAATGTTATATTTTAACTATTTTCTTTGAATAAATATGTATTATAAAATAGTTGTATTGCAAAGATAGTTTTTCAAAATATATTTTTGTGTGTGTGAAACCATCAAATTGGAGATTGTACAAAAAATCTAGACTGACAAAATAATATGCAAAATTTTATTTGTTTTCTTGAATTTTAGCCTGATTTTGATGTCGATCGCCATATCTCCTTATATATATTCCTTCTTCTTATCTCCGTTGTGTATATCTCTTCTTGTATCTCCATGTATATACTTTATCCTTTTTGTACTGTGTATCTTCATGTTGAACTTATTTGTCTGTCTCTTTTTGATACTTATGTACCTGCAAGTAAGCTTAGAGGTTCTTTGGCATAATTGTATAGTTGTTGTCATTAAAATCAAACAAGAGAGCTTCTAACAATTTCAACAATTAAAATTTGTGAGGATATTCTTATCAACATTGCTCATTAAATTTTAGTTGCATTGGTCTCTTAAAGACACAATCACGGCCGATGGATCACACCCCTTCGGATACGACTACCAAAATCATATTTGGATAACATAATTGGAATCATTTCTGATTTGCACATCATACCATATCATAGAGTCAATACTCTTAATGGTTTAATTAAACAACCAAGAATTATCTATTCTCGACAAAGATAAAAAAACTCATAGTTTCTCTTCAATGTGTGAGAATACTTATTAGACACTCTAATGCGATGTGTTCATCGAGGTTAGTTTAATTTCATTTCATCCCATGTAGCTAGTTTCATCTTTGCATCATGTCCAATTCCATTTTATGCTAATAATATCTTAAAGAAATTCATTTTCTCAAAAGTTGGTCTTTCTTGAAATAACAGTTGTTTCTCAATGTAATGGAATGGACATTCATATACATTTTATGAGTTGCATATAAAACTGATTTTGCATTACTTCATAATATATTTATGTTCGCAATAGTCATCTAATGACCATCATTTCCAAAATTCTCTTGGGATAATTAATACATGGTCTCTTACATATAATTATTACGTGCAGTCTTTCGACTCACACAACCTGCCAACTCCATGACCTAGGATATATATGGGTTTATAAGCTCTTATCTCAATGGTTTGTAAACTAATATTTGGATGATATTAATTTTAACCTTGTATATTGTTCTTAAGTACACACCTTATAGAAAGTATTTAACTTAGGTTCATTTAATGAAACTTTTTTAATGGAAATAAGCAAATAATGTATATTGTAAATCATGTATTCAATACGATCGATTATATAAGAGTTTCCTTTTGAATGGGTTGACCATTTAAAAAAGGAAAGTGAATGTACAAGGGTGGATATAACTAAGGCATGGTTGGAATAAAGAGAGCGAATAGTCGACTCTGCTTCATGAAGTGATATCAAAAATGAAATGTACAAAATGCCAGTAGATGCTTAATATGGAATAGGAAATGTAATTTTTATTCCAATTGTTTTTTCCATATAGAAATATTTTTTCTATAAAAGTCATTTATTTGAGTTTTAGATATTTAATCGAAAACATTTTACTACAAGATAGTTACAGTAAAAGAAAGAAATAGCCTATAATAAGTAGTTAAATGGAGTTTTGTATAACATACTCTATTGAAGTAATGGCGAAAGTAGTGGGAGCAAGCCAATAATACTTATCAATGGATGCATCAAGATATAAAATTTGTTTTCGTAAACATACTAAATAATATTTATGAAATAATTATTATTTTAGTATTGAAGTGAATATAGTTTTGTTATGAATGTTTTGAATATTCGTTATGAAATAATCTATTAGAATAAAGGTATTTATTATATCAGCTAAATATAACAGAAGCATCTATAATTTTTTACAACTATTTAGGAATCAAGGACAAAACACCTGTTTAGTCGGAGCGACATAAGTGTTCGTGAACTCTTCAGATTGATATATAAAGATGGATGCGGTCAAAAATTCTACTGATACCAAAACAGTTCCTCATACTTCGTTTAATTCATGGATGAATTAACAAAAAAATGAACTTGTGTATTTGATACACAAGTAATCTATTTATGATAAGTTCATTAAATACAAAATGGAAGCATAAAATGCAATGTGCAAATGAAATAAGAAAATTCAATTTGATCGAATATGCGAGTAAATAAAAAACAGTTTCAAAAGCAACTAAAACGAAAAAGATTCTATCTCAAAAATACTCCTCCTATGATGCATAATGATGTATCCATAAGATATAATCAGACTTTGTTGGACAAAGTACGATTGATGATGAGTGAAGTTGAGTTGACAACTTTCTGTAAGGTTATTTTCTTAAGAGCAAGTACATAAGGTTAAAATTAATTTCCCCTAAGAAAAATTTTTCTAGATCCTACAGAATAAAAGTTTATAAGAAATCCCTATATACCTAGGTCAAGGAGTTGTCAGATTGTGTGAGTCAAGAGACTACACATAATACTTGTTCGTAAGGGATCCTGTGTGGACCACCCCAAAGGAGTTGGGGACAAAACAATACCGATCAACCAACTTATGTTATGAACATAAGTTGAGTAAACTTTAAAACCAAATCAGGCTTGCACACACACACTATATGCAATTCAGGAAATGCTTATGAATACCTATTTCATTACTCTGAGTAACAATTGTTGTTTTAAGAAATACACGCTTCATGACAAAAGAATTTCTTTTTGAAATTATTAGTAGTAAAAAGTATTTAGATATGACCCAAAGATAAAACCAATCACAAAGGATGGAATGAAATCGACCAAACCTAAATAGACCCAAATAATTAGAACGTCTAATAATATATGTCGCACATTAAATAGAAACTGTGATTTATTATCAATGTCAAGAAATGAATTTCCTCAGTCATCAATAAACCATTAAGAGCATTAACTCTACTACAAGGCGAGGTGTACGTATTCGAAGTGGATTCCGAGTACATTATCAAAATATGATTTTGATGGTTGTACCCGAAAGGATATGATCCATCAGTCGCAAAATTATTTTTGTGAAAAGGACAAATGCAGTTGGAATACAGTAAGCTATGTTTAAATAAATTAAGAACATAAGTTTTAACTGTTGAAATTAACGTAACAGATTTGCCATTTAACATACATAAGTTAATTTAGATTTTATTCAATATCACTCAATTTGATTTTAAGTTTTGGTATATGAAGCAGAGATTCTAAATAATGATTTAGAATATACTATTTGTGCTTAATAACTGAAATATCTCAAAGTCGGTGAGAGCGATTCTTAGTTGTGGGTTACTAGATATTATCTAAGGGGTGATATGAAAGTATTATTCGATCAGCATCAAAGTTAAGTAAGTATTTTGAAAAAAATCAAATAGTTTGATTTTCTGTCAAAATCCAGAGGAAGAGTGTGTCTGTAAGAAAGAATAATAATAGGTACAAAATATATTTAAAATTATAAGTAAACAACAAACTTATGATTGCTAAAGATGCACTTAAGTTAAAATCATGTTAGTTTGGTTGTTTAGCACTTGACATTGGATTTGAAAATGACATCTTTAAAAATCAGTACAAAAGATATTGGAATTGTCCCAAATTGATATATCGCCGACATAATATTAATTTTTTTAATATGGAGCATGTAAGATGGGCTTCTTATGCATTGGCAATACGAAGTATCATACATGTTATATTGTTTAGAGCATCACACTTTGCTTATGAATTTGATATGTAGAGAAAGTATCCGAACTAAGATTACTCTATGAAAATTAAGAACATTCTCGAATATTTACAAAATACTAGATAATTGTTTATAGAAATAAGAAACTCCTTACGAAGCAATGGTTGACTTGAACTTCGTAAGTGATATCGAGAATAATGTATCAATACTAATTTCTTGTTCAATCTTAAGTTAGGAACTTTAAGTTGGGATTGTTCCAAACAATTAGTGGTGGCTGACTTAACCAAAGGTTGAGTACATTTCCTTGAGGAATGTTGCAATGTAAGTAGTATAAATAAATGCATAAATTTATAACCGAGTTAAGGGTGATTTCAAATGTTGAGAATCCCATAAAATTTGTTATATGATAACAATGATGCGATGCAATTATAAAAAAACCTAGAGCTCACTGAAGTCGAGAAATAAATTTCAAAAAGTGCCACCTAATAAAGTTGGGTCTTCAACGACGGAGAGAGTTGATTGACAGAGTAGCTAATTAAAACAAAATAACATACCTGGTCACCAAAGGGCCGACCCGATTAGTTTTGTGAAAACCAATCAAAAAATTTGGAAGAAGAATCTATATCCCCAAGTGCAAGTGGTAGATTGATAGAGTTAGGTGTACGTCCTAGGGGCAATTATATAATTTTTTGCATATATCTAACTCGATAACCATTCTTGTTCAAAATAAAAGGAATTTAATTTCTATTATATACTTGTTATATTGTGATATAATTGATTAAGTAATTATTTAAAGTATATTAAATAGAGTATCCTCAAATGAAATGTTATGTGATAGTAATTACAATATGTTGTAATCATGATAATTTTATCATAATAGGAAACAACATATTATGTTAAATATTCCTAGTCAAGGTGTTTCGAGAAAGAACGATTCATCCATCGAGACTAGAGTATGTAATGCTCTCAAAATGTTGGATGGTGTATTACTTATGGCCGTTGGGGGGCACCAAGAGGTTACGTACTGATAATTATTGGATAACAATAGAATGACTCACTTAAGAATTCTCTATTGGTTAATATAACTAAGGTCAAACCGATAATCTCGAAGTGATAATATTACATAGTTCCCTCGACTTGATAATACCATTGAATTTCAATGTGGACATTCCACTTTGATTATAGTTAAATCATGGCATGGCGTCCATAAGTTGATGATAGTTAGGTCCGAGTTGAAGAATTTGAAGGAAACACTATTCAATAGAGAATTCGTCTCATCAGTTATATGAGGTTAGTATCACGATTAACTATAGCCAACTCAAAGTCAAAATCTCTAGGCAGAGCAATAATATTAGTAATTATTATTATTACTGAACCAAGACCTTTTTGTTTGGACTATTCAAGTTGAATGTGGGCGATGTTGGAATTATGGCCAAACTAGATTCTACAAGTCCTAATGTTGTATAGTATTAACGAAGAGAATTGGTATAAATAACCGTTACTACCAGGTACCATTAATAATAAATAAAATTGGATTTTAAAGATAAATGTATGAGTAATAAATTTAGCCAAAATATCACACCACTAGCTAAGGTGACTTGCGAACGTCAATATTTGAATTGTTCAATATTAGTCGCCGAATAAATTTACACTTCAGAGTCACACAACCAAAATAATGAGTAATTTGAATAAACCACATAGTTTAATTAATTCATAAGTAAATTAGTTAAATTAATTAATATTTACGAAATATTAACTGCCAAATTTTATTTGGTGTTTGAATACCATTAGTATTTAAAAAAATGCGTGTATAAAAGTTATTAATGCGCGTATCGATATATGATATTGATAGAATATTTAAACTGGTTTTAAATGCGGAAAATGTTGAATAAATTTGGAAATTTTTAAGGCCTACTACTCCTCATTCTATAACTAGCTGTAACAACCCGACTTTTTGACCCTCAAATTTCGACATTAATACATCCACAGTAATTGTGTGCCGAACACCCAAGTGCCAGAAAGACAGAAAGTTAGGTTAAAATAAAAATAATAGAATAAGAAATGAAGGACATAACATTAGAATCATACGGTAGAACGATAATATATAATATCAAAAGAAGAATACAAAGGGTCACTCTGAATACATGAATTTCAGAGTTACAAATCCTAAGTACTATCATCAGCTTGGATAGTTATATCTTCCTATCATCACAACGTTGATATATACATAGCTATATAAAATAACAGAGATAGAAACAGCTATATAATGGAAGCCTCTAGCTCGTCTTCTAAAATATGAGGCATCCAACTTAAAACCTACCATACTCAGCCTACTTGAAAGAGTACGCGAGGAATTTAGGGAAACAAAAACCAAACATCGGATATAAGTCTGGTATGAGAAAACTCGAGACACATGAGTACATGTAATAGTAACTATTGAGACCGTACGAATTCCCGTAACAGTTTTTCCCCTAAAAGAAACCAACAATTTATTAAGTTTAATATAGTGATATGATAGTTATTGTCCGGAGTGTGGAATGTAAATCATATCAAATAGCAGTAGGGCTTACATTCATCACACCACAGTATATTTAGGGTACAATCAAAACCGCTATGGTTCGTTCGCATATTGGCTTTTCCGTGGAGATCTCTTCGGTCGACGCCGAATCCAATCTCCTGCACAATGATCAGAAACTACCTCCGAGCGTCATATATCTCTAAATAAAATATACCTCAAAGGAAAACATAGCTAGCCCACATCCTACCACATGATCCTAAATATAATCAACTCCTGCTAGCAACAACGATAAGCATACTCTAGATATAGAGTTGATATATCCTGTCATGGGTTTGCAAAATCCCAGACTATGTCCCTACTATATTCTATGTCATTTTCAATGTTGAGGCTACGTTCGGCATCTCTCACATGGGTCTCGAATAAAACATGAATCCGCAAATGGATTCCCACGTCTCAAATAAATCACGAATCTCTACATGGATTCAAGCATCTAGAACAGATCTCGAATCTCTACATAGATTCCCTTTCTCAACCGCTTCCAAAACATAGAATCCTTGTACTAGTTTTGAAGTGGTATTCGGTAAGTAAAACACTTACCAATCCTAGACTCTTCAAAATCAATCGATGAATTGCCGGTTAACTCAATTTTGGTTTTTTCAAAAGTAAGCAAAAGCAGGAGACATTTCGTACCAATACTCCTCCCTAGGGATTCTTATTCGCACGAAATCGCAAAGCCTTTCGATAACTTCTTGAGTCAATATTATGCCAAGTTCGATAATCGACTAATCGATTATCTAATCAAAACAATTGCTTACACAAATCAATATTTGCACGCTTAACTCATTTTCGACATTCCAACTTTACTATTCCTCGTCTAAGAGTGAATCCAGGTAAGTTAGACCACTAATTGCATCAAAGCCTTGCCTGGACACTTCATTCTTCAATCTTACAAATAGATAAGTCAACCTCGTCGGCTTTTAGTGTTATGTATAGTATTAATGATTTCCATAAACAAGAAGAAATCAACACAATTAACACGTTTTTGATATTTTCCGACTTAATATTCCTTGATCAAATGGAAAATCAGTAGGTTAGAGCTCTATTGCTTTGTCCCTACTTGACATCTATCTTAACTCTCATAAATAGATAAGCATTAATTCGTCGGCTTTTAATGTTAAGTATAGTTAATTATTTTTCAAACAAGTAATCAAATAATTAACCATTTAGCCACTAAGCAATTATTAACCCCTTTTATAAACATTTGTATATACATAAAAATACTTGAAAATGCTTATAATAGGTTTTAAAACGTTTATAAAAAATATTACTTAAAAATAACAAGTTTGTAAAATACTTGAAAATAAACAATCTTAACTTCACTTAAAAAATATTTAAATTTAAATATCTTTTCAAACCTTTTAAGTCCAAAAATAAAGTCTAAACGGGGTAGTTTTGCAGAAGTGAAGTTTTGGTCATTTTCGAGATGTTACTTAACTTTTTACTATCCAAGATTTTAATAGCAACAAACATACATATAAAAATTATAAATATAGTGAGCCCTTAAGGATCTCTCTACAAAGTTCCATAGAAATTGCCATAAACACAGCAATTCACGACTACATCTATAAGAACTATCGCTATAAGTGCACTTTCAAATCCGAGTTATATTCAAACCTGTGTTCAACTACAACCTATGTTCTTTTTTCTAAGATCTTTCTATATGTCATACAAGTCCATTCAAGTACGTTCAACCTCGTTCAAATTCATACATATGCCACTTGCTTTCAAAGAAAGAATCAAAATCAATGTTTTCAACATAGGTCCAAGTCAATTGAAACAATTTTAACAAAACCAAACACATGCAAATATGAGTTATATTTCCAATCAAAGTAGTGAGTTAGCTCACCTTTAACCTAACAACTAACCAAGATCCAAGCGTCTATGTCCAAACTCAATCTAGCAACACCTTTCCCTCCTTCTCTTTTTCTTTCCACCTTGCTTCTTTGCCCTCTCTCCCACTCCAATGCTCATGGCCAAAAAGGATAGGGGAGTATGGCTTTGCATTTTAAAATTCCAACTAGGTAGAAGGTGTTGTAATGTGGTGGTAAGGCTTCACTCCAAGTTTGAAGTGGTTTGGGTTTGATTTGCAAATATTTTGCTTTAGGAAATTATGAAGAATGTGAAGAAGACATGGATTTTTTTACTTAAGCTTTGTGAATTTGTGAATGATAACTAAGGGTATTCCCCTCCTTGTATAGGCTAAGAATGATTCTCTTTAAGATTGCCTTCACACCCCTTCATGCCATGAAAGATTCACCTCCCATCACTTCTCCTTTAAGTCACTTCTCCTTTATGCTAATTACCATTTTACCCCTCTCATAATAATATCTCTTATACTAATAGAAGCTTCTAGGGCATTCCAAGCTTAATGAAGAGGTGTGGTTGTTAATTAGTTGTTATTGTTTTCATTTGATCATTAGTCAAGTGCACAAGAGTTCGAACAACTTATATCAATCGAAAATCTGCTTACCGATAAGTCGATTTTCGGTCACATTATCGATTTTTTTTCGAAGAATATATTTTTGTAAATTTTTTTATTATCATTGTTTTGTTAATTAAATGATGTTTAACAAGGTTATAAAATTTATAAAATCATATTTATAACACTTAATTTATTTCAAAACGTTTCGATATTCGAAGACGAAGTGTTTGAATTTTAGGATCGCAACGTTCTCCCCCACTTAGAACATTTCGTCCTCGAAATTCCAATAAGAACGATAATCAGGGAAGATAGCAGAATAATGTATATATATAGCATATTGTTGAAACTAGATACAAACTACCTGCAATCCAAATGCATACTAAGTGACTCCACCTCAAGCGGTGAGCACACTACAAAAGACGTATGATACTAAGATAAGAAATCTCTAGTCTATGGACAAATCCGGATAGAAATCTCTCAAACTATCCTCTGTTTTTCACGTATATTCCCGAGCATCCTCGCTCCACTGTACCTTAACTAACTTCACAACCTTAGTCCTTAATCGCTTCGTATCTCTATCAATAATACAAATAGGCTGTATTAATACAGTCCAATTTGGCTCAATCTTCAAGTCCTTCTGCTGTAATGCTTTCACAATCGTCGAAGGATTATGCACAAACTTATGCAAATGTGACACATGAAATATATTGTGCACACCTGATAGCATAATCGGTAACTCGACTCTATACACTAATATACCAATTCTCTCCAAAATCAGGAATGGTCCTATATATCGAGGAGTCAACTTCCCAGCCCGTCCATACCATACTACATTTCTCATCGGAGGAACATTTACAAATACAAAGTCACCAACTGAGAACTCCAAGTCTCCGTGCCTCTTGTCTGCAGAGGTCTTTTGTCGATTCTACACTTCCTCGATTCTCTTTCGAATCTCTATGACCTTATCCGATGCCTCTCGAATCATATCCGACCCAAGCACAAGACGATCTCCAGGTTCTACCCAACACGATGGAGATTTGCAAGACCTTCTATACAATGCTTCAAATGGTGTCATTCCGATACTAGCCTGATAACTATTGTTGTATGAAAATTCAAGAAGTCATTAGTGTTCTTCCCACGAACTCCCAAAATCTAAAATACATGCTCAAAGCAAGTCTTCCAGCACTTTTTTCACCCTTTCTATTTGCCCATCAGTCTGTGGATGGTAAGAGGTACTCAAACTAAGCTTGGTCCCTAAGGCCTCATGCAAACCCTTCCAGAACTGGCTTGTGAATATCGGATCTCTATCACTCACGATATCATAAGGAACACCATGCAATCTGATGATTTCATTAACATAAAACTTAGCCAAACTAGAAGCTGTTCTCGTAGTAGTTAACATGGGAGAAGTGGGCGCTCTTGGTTAATCGACCGACGATAACCCACACACCCGCATTGCCTCTTCTTGACCTAGGTAATCCATCGATGAAGTCCGTTGAAATCTCCCCCCATTTGCACTTAGGAATCTCAAGTGGCTGAAGAAGTCTAGTAGCCTTTTGGTGACTATCTTTTACTTGCTGGCAGTTAGCGCACCTTCTCATAAAGATAGAAACATCTTTTTTCATACCTTTCCACAATAAAGTATGCCTTATATCTTGATACATCTTAGTGACCCCTGGATGTATCATTTCGTGAATGATGACTCTCCTTCAAAACCTCCTGCCTAATCCCGTCAAACTTAGGAACACACAACCTTCCATTTATCCTCACTAAACCATGGCTATCTACTTCAAATCCTGGCCACCTCTCCAGTGCCTCATTCTTGCTTACCGCTTTGGCTATTCGAGCAATAAGAGGATCTCTATGCTGATCCTCTTCTATATGGCTGATCAAGGTCGAACGTACCTCAATGCTAACCATAACAACATACTTCCTACTTAAAGCATCCGCTACAACATTTTCATTCCCCGCTGTGTATAATATATCTAGATCATAGGCCACAAGAAACTCCAACCATCTTTGCTACCTCAGTTTTAAGTCCTTTTGCATAAAAATATACTTCAAAGATTTATGGCCCGTATATAACTCGAACCTTTCACCTAGCAAATGATGTTTCCATATCTATAACGCAAATACTACTGCTAACAACTCCAAGTCATGAGTTGCATACCTCTATTCATGCGATTTGAGCTGCCGATTCGCATAAGCGATAACCCTCCCATGTTGCATTAACACAGCACCTTAACCTGTTCCACACGCATTAGTGTAAACAGTCAAACCTTCACCCCCATCTGGAATAGTAAGAACATGAGCACTAGTCAACATTCCCTTTAACTCTACGAATGCTTGCTCTCATTTATCAATGCACACAAATTTAACATATTTCTTCATCAAATTCGTTAAGCGAGAGACAATCTTCGAGAAATCCTGTATGAATCTCCTATAATAATCTACTAGACCGAGAAAGGTCCTAATATCAGTTATGCTTATCGGCCTCTACCAGTCCTAAATGGTAATAACCTTAGCGGGATCAACTGAAATACCTTCCACCAAAAAAACATGACTTAAGAACCTAACTTCTAAACGCTAAAAAAGACACTTCGAGAACTTAGCCTTTAACACATGATCTCTTAAAGATTCCAGAAAAATCCTTATATGGCACAATTGTTCCTCCTCAGTCTTGGAGTAGACCATAATATCACCGATAAAAACAAGAACGAACTTATTCAACACATTTCGGAAAACTCGATTTATTAATTCTACAAAATATGTTGGAGCATTAGTTAGGCCGAATGGCATAACTAACCACTCATGAATTTGGTCGGATCTAAAAGCCGTCAAGAGTATACTCTCCTCTGCCACCCTTAACTGATGGAACCCTATAGCAAGATCAAGCTGAGAAAACACTTGAGGCTCCAAGAAGCTTAAGGAACAAGTCATCTATCATAGGAAAAGGATATTTGTTCCTAATAGTTCATATGTTGAGCTCACAATAAACTACACAGTCTTAGCGAACCGTCTGCCTTCATAGCAAAGACGATAGGAGCTCCCCAACTCGAATGACTTGGTTGGATGAAGCCCCTCTACAACAAATCACTAGCCAGATTTGTCAACTCCAACCTCTCCTTCGGGGCAAGTCCACGAATAGGAAATACGATAGGTGTTGCTTCTTTAACCAATTCAATGTGAAATTCTATCTCATGGTGAGGTGGTAAACCCGACACTTCTTCAAAGACATCCTAAAACTCTTGAACAACTATGATCGAACCCAACTCCTCCTTTGCCACATCCAAAGAATAAAGAAAGTTTCATAAGTGAACTAGGCTGTTCACAAGATACAGTCAGAGTTCCTCCTTCCTTCCTCAACAAGACGGTCATCTTATCATAATTCAAGACTGCATGATATCACGTCAACCAATCCATCACAAGCAGAACATCAAAACCTATACAACCAGATCATACATATTGCAAGGGAAGAGTTGGTCAAAACACATAACCGGAACTCCTAAGAAAATCATACTAAGATTGGTCGAGCCCGGTCTAACACACAAATAGAATCTAAAGCCATAACTGAATTGAGTTCTAATCTATCAACTAGAGTATGAGAAATGAAACAAAAAGAAGCACCAATGTCAAATAAAACATGAATAGGAATGCCAAAAATAGATAGAATACCTTTAGAACCCACTTCCACTTTGCAGCTGCAGAAGTGGAAGGTGCAAAAGCTAATGCAAAACTTAAGGATGTTATCCCTTCTGGAGCAACGGATGCATGGCTGATGGTAGTTGTAGCAGGCCATTGGTGCAAACTATGCCTTGGCCACTTGTGGCTCTAGCTTAGGTACCTTAGCAACAGGCGCCTTAACCAATGTCGCTTTCGCCACTTGTCTTCCCCCAACCGATGTACAATTCCTGGCAAATTAACCCTTCTTCCCGCACTTGTTTACAAAGCATTACAGCTATTTTGGGAATACAACCAAAACCATATAGCTCGTATTGGAATTGGATTCCCAACATGATAGGGAACTAGTGGCCATTTCCTCCGATGCAGAATCCACGGATAACAATCCTAGTCCACGGTGACTATTTACTCGTTTCAAGCAAGCCTCCATACTACATTGTTACACTAATGTAGAAAACTGTCTCAGTGGCTTTGCTCTGTCTCAGTTGAGCCTCCAATACCTATCCATTTAAACCATTTATGGGTCCAAATACTGAATTCCTCTATCAATAATAAAACCGATAGCCCAAATATGTCCTGTAGACCACATAATTACCCGTATCATCTCCGAGATGCGAGGCTCATGAGGTGACGCTTTATTTTCCACAAAGCCACGCATTGCTTTCCACAAAGCCATGCTTTGCTTTTCACAAAGAAAATTTCACTTAGAATGCCACATTGCCATTTCTAACAACACGATATTGATTTCCACAAAAGTACAACCCCCGAGTTCATACGCCTTAGGGAAGGATGTTATGTATAAGAGGGGTTACCTCCTACGCCACCGAACAGATGTATGTTTGTAAAAACCAATGTACATGGTCTTAGAAATGCAATGTCAGACATTCATCCATACAAGTTGTCCAGGTGAAGGACAAATTGAAGGCACTCCTTCCACTCAATCCTGTTTGGGAATTACCCCTAGGATTAGTTGCAAGTAGTCCTCGAAAATCGAAGATTTTCAAAACGAAGGCACTACCACCACCATATATATAATATGGGAATTACCCCAGAGGTTAGTGGGAAGCAGGCCTACATTATGAAGATAACCATCTTTAAAAATCATCGTCTTTAACATGTCTTCACTTTCAAACATATATGTTGGTTCGAAGTGGTTTTCAAATAGGAATCATCCAAATTCGATCCCGATCTCTTTGAACCAATCAATGATAAAAGATGTCAAGTATATAGGTGGTTATCAAACACCATCCAATCAATTTATCTTTTTATTAAATCAAATATCTTTCATTGATATATTCTTTTAAATTATTCATTTATATTTCCAAGAATATATAGAATCGTTAAGTCTCCTTTATCAAAACCTTTGGTAAATTAAAACCCCTTTTCATCTAAGAAATGCAATATTATTACGAAATTGTTTATTGTAAACTCAAACCGGTAAGTATTGAGAAAAAAGGGATCCATAGAAATTAAACTAATTATATTCAATACTAATTTCCATATTCAACCCGTACTATTCATCAAATAACGGTGAAATCACCTTTTAAATTCATATGAGTAGTATGAGTTCCCTCCTCGGAATTTAACATAGAGTTTAACTAGAATGTTTTCTATGCTTCCAAAATCTTTATTATTTTAAAATCTTGTTTATCCTTTAGAAAAGTCCACATCTTTTTTCTCTTATCTTAGGAAGATGCGGTCTGAGTAAATATAATTAGCTATCCCCCCCCCCCGTCGGGCCAGTCCGGATAGCTAGGGAGAGTAGGAAACTAGTTTTCCAAACCGAAGTCTAGAGATTATCTCTTTGTCACCCATAAGGCGGTCAAGTTATTTGATCGACTCTAACCTTAATATTTTCCAAGCTTCTTAATTTCCTTTAGAATACTTGATTAATTATTTGAAAAAAAAACATTCACTAAAGATTTGGGAAGAAAAACCCAAGTTTTATAAAAAAATTCCTTTTAACCATTTATTTATAAACTCCTTCAAAATAATTGTATAACTTCCAAATCACCTTTAAAATACTTAATTATTTATTGAAAAGATTATTAAAAAGATTGAGGAAGAATAATTAAGCTAAAACCCTAATTTTCAAAAGTTATCAAAACCGTCATAAAAAGCGCTATGACTAGTGTTTTTAAAGCTACTTTGATCAAACCACTTTTTCCATTTCATATATGTTTATTTTTATAACTTAAATCCCTTTTAAAACATTTTAACATATTTATGTAATTTATTTTCTATTTTTAAAGATTAAAAATATTCAATTTTAAAGGATTTACCACTTGGGTTTCTGAACTGCCAAAAAGCGATGTTTTTGGAAATTTGATTTGGACATATCTCAAACTCTACTAAATGAAATCTCGATTTTTATTTTTCATTTGAAAACCATAAACCCAAGGGTCTAGAAAATTCTTATTTCAAAGAATTATGACTTATAATCCACCCTACACATTCGTTTAACTTTTCGGGTGATGAAATCGTGAACTGCCGAAACGCGATGACTTATTTTTACACTTTAGTCAAATTTTATGAAACTTGTCCAACACACTTTTAAACTATTTTAAAATCATAATAAATCATTTTAAACCATCTTAAACTATTTTTGGACAATATTTTTCATATTAAAACTCATATTCACTTTTATTCGATATTATAATATTATATATTATAATAATATTCAATTTACTATCTTTTATTTGAAAATCCATTTATAAAATTCTCATATGATAAGTTATATGAAATTTCACTTTTCAAATTCTCATTTTCCAATTCAAACATTGTAATTTATTTTTCCAAAATTAACCAAAACTCCTCTTCTTAAATAAATTTCAAAGTGATACCTTTTCTATTTTAAACCATCCAAATAACTTTTCTTTTTAAATTCAAAACCATAAAGAGGCTTAATAAACTCCATACACATATTAATAAGGATTTATTTTCCATGAATTAACTATGGTTAATTAGTTAACCATTTCTATTTTGATAAATATGATTTTTCTCATTATTTGTTATATTTATTACAACCAAGTTATCAACCATATAATCAACCAATATTCAGATATATTAATCATCCAAGCATATTAATTTACTACCTAAACATGCATATCATTATTTTCTAAACATTTTAAGGTGTACGTAGATCAAGTAGTCACTATCATATCCACTCCTCCCCATAGCTTCTTGAAATTGTTCTAGCGATATTTCGGCAGCATTGCTCTCCACTATTTTAACTCCGAAGCTTCCCAGATCTTCCTCCTTTCTTCTTGCATGCTCGTCCATGATCTTGGGAGGTGGCTTGCTCGACCAAGCATGGTGGTATGGGGTAGGCGTGGATTTATGATGGGTAGAGGAGTGTTTTGTTCGTAGCTTTAGAGGTGAAAGAACTTTGTATGTATGTATGTATGTATATATATATATAATTTTTTTCTATAACTTTTCATTATTTTTGCATAACTTCCTTATGACTTTGGGAAGCCATTAAAGAGCTTCAAGAAGTGGAAGAAGAAGAAGAGAATTGGAATGAGAATAATTGAGGTGGGTAGGGTGCTATTTATAGCATTTCCAATGCCTTAACCATGAAGTAATCACCAAAAATTTCTCCAACATCATCATGCATCCCCTAATCACCTAGTTTTCACGCGACCCCCTCCTCCATGTGCACTTGTCTTCACTTGAGTGATGGTGAGTTCTGTTTTTATTTTGCTTAGGAAAATACCAAGGAATTTGTTTATTTACCTTCAGTAAATTTGAAAATGTGAATGTTAATTATATATGTAAATATGTGTTTATACATGTGCATGTACATAGGTGTCTATATGTCACCTTTGGCAAACCAAGTTATAACGTTTCGATATAACTTCTATCCGTCAAACCTTGTGAATCCACGATCCGAATTCCGGCCATATTTTCAGTTTTTGATCAAACTATTGATTTACATATACAAAACTTGAAAATAAATTTCTTATAATCTTTAAGTAATTAAAACAAGATTATTTAAGCTATAAAACTGTATTAAATAATACTAAAATCCATTTATAAAAATACGTCGTTGATCTACCAAAATACGACGAAGTTTATATATCTTTATAAAACATGTTTATATATTTATAAAACCATTATAAATCAATTATTATCACTGTATAATAAATAAAATGGATTGTTCATCATTTAAAATAAATATTTGGATATTTAAATACCAAATTCCAAAACTTTACTTATCTTCTCATTTATAAAAATGATTACATCATCGATGACATCGTATTATTTTTATTTCCAAAATTGAAAAATTATTTTTATTCCTTAATTTTGTTTAAATAGGTAAATAAGTGTATGTAAAGAAAATCGTGCGTGACTTTTGATGGTTAAAAAACTATTTATCGATAAAACGATTTTCGGTCATACTATCAATATTTTTTCAAAGAATATATTTTTGTAAACAATTTTTCAAAACAAAATCGCCATTATTATTTATCACATAAAACATGATTATTTATTTTTAATAAACCTGTATTCAAATATTTAAAATTAATTAAATATCCCAAATCAAAGTAGTAAAATTATGGGTCGTTACACTTTCCCCCTTAACAGTATTTAGTCCCCAAAATTCCAAGGGTGGAAAAACATAACAAAACCAAACAATTAAGTGTACCTAAAAATAAACATCACCCATAACCCTGAAATTTTACCAAACCCAACTCAAAAAAAGTTTGCCCAAAAACATTATTTTATAAATTTAAACATGTATGATGTACATATCATCTGTACTCAATATTTGATTCGATCCCCTATTCGAATGCACAACTTTACTTCCGAACTAGTATCGATCCCTCGATCTTCTAGTGCAGACTCTGATTAGGCTTTTGAACAGAAACCTTTGTTTTCCTTACATAGCACTCAACTATGATAGAAAACGCAAGTACCTAATCACAAACCCTTCTCAATGTACACCGTCAAGAATCAAGTGATAAATCTTTTTTCGGCCTGGTGTAAATACCTCAAAGTTCCATACTCAATTCTTAGATCAAAATGCTGTGACGAAATAATCTATGTACAACAGATGTATTTATTAACATTTGAAAATCTTTAAGAAAACATTTCATAGAACTTTTATCTTTGGTTTAAATACTTTTATAAGCCATTTATTACTTCAAAATATTTATTCACAAAAATTTTCTATCTCTTTTCCAAAAGAAAACATTTTTATTTAAAAGATAATTTAACTTTTATTTCCCAAAATTACAATAATTTTTTTATATTATAATATACTCCCTTTTAACCAATATTAAATGCAAACACCTTGATAAAAATTAACGATTGCTTATTAATCTATTAATTAATGATTCACATTATTTTTTAACTTAAAGAAAATTATATAGATCGAGTAACTCCAAAATAATACCAAGGAACTGGGTACTACCAAGAGTATCACATGACCCCTTAACCAGAAGGGTATGACTTAAGAGAAGTGTTTACCATCCGAACATATCTCTTGCCAATTTTTAGTTATTTTCGAGCCACTTGAACTGGTTAACAAATTCTTATAATTTATATAACATACCTTTCATATATATCATTTTATTTTTGTAAAATACATTTTTACAGAACATGCTCATTTGTTATCTTATATAAATTCATTAACTTTAACCCAATATTATTATCAAAACACCTTATAGTCAAACCGTGAAACTTAATTCACAAGGTGTTTGTACCTAACCCTTTAAGATGACACTAAATCATTTCTTAGCCAACTTCTATCAAACAATCAACAAATGATAATAACTAAATATTATCATTGTCTTAATCACAAACTAACACACGAATATATATGCCTTTTCAAAAGATATCCTTTTATATATAAAATATAATCCTTTTAAAAACAGTATTTCAGTTAGTCTTATTTAAGTATTTAGGAATCCCTATCAATCGCAGGGCATCCCTTGTATTGACCAGAATTCATAAACCATTCAACCGACCACTCAACATAAAACATTTTATTAGTTACTAACAAATACACGCTCATGTATATAATACACCCAAATTCATTCTAGGGTGTCTCTTACCCTTATCTCCAATGAGTTACTCATCTTAGGGTATTACTACCCCTATCCCTGATGAGACTTACCCTTACCAAGCTCATGTGTTCGCTCAACCTATGCTTTGATATACGAATGGGATTTTGACCCACGAAAATCCACACTAATACGTCAATTGTATTGTGTGCCGAGCATTTAAGTGCCCAAAAAACCGACTGTTAAGGGTAAAAAGAAAATAAAGACATAATAAAATCTCACACGAATGGAATTATTTATAATATCAATAATCTTTACAATGGAAAATTTGAAAATACATATATCAAAGTCTAACCTAAGCTCAACATGGAAGTTATAAATCTTTGTCCTTACAATTACTAATAAACCAAAACAAATTACAGCAGGAATATAATCTACATCCATACGTTGATGAAGCTCTCTAACTCTCCACTAGAAACTCCAAGCTTCTTCAGCTAAATCTAAAATTACTCGGATCTGACCCGAGTATTAAAAATACCCGAATCATGCTTGATAAACCAACATGAGAAACTTGAACCGTAATCATATGACTAAGTCATAGGTCAGATCGATGCCAAACAAAACCTTCTTGAAAAGAAAGGGTACCTCGTTAAACTATGCCACACATAAATACAGACGGGTTTCTACCATACGATAACCAAAATACTTTATACTTAAAAAATTTGATATTATTATTAATGACATTGTTTGAAAACACTTTTCAAATAAATATATATACAAAGTGGGTATCAATACATGGACGATGTCAAACGGTGCATATGATACCAAAGGGGTAGGTGAAATGTTTGCAAAGCATTACAACTATTTTGAGAATACGACCAAAACCATAAAGCTCGTATTGGAATTGGATTTCCAACATGGTAGGGAACTGGTGGCCATTTCCTCTGATGCAGAATCTACGCATAATAATTCTAGTCTCCGATAACTATTCACTTGTCTGAAGCAAGCCTCCGTACTACATTGTTACACTACTATGGAATGTCATATCTCGGTGGCTTTGCTCTTCTCAGTCGAGCCTCTAATACCTATCTATTTAAACCATTTGAGGATCCAGATACTGGACTCCCCTATCTACAATAAAAATGATGGCCCGGAATATGTCCTGCAGACCACATAATTATGTGTGTCATCTCTGGGATGTGAGGTTCGTGAGGCTACACTCTATTTTTCACAAAACCACACTTTGCTTTTCACAAAGAAAATTGAACTTAGAATGCCACATTACCATTTCTAACAATACACTATTGGTTTCCACAAAAGTACAACACCCGAGTTCATACGCCTCAGGGAAGGGTGTTAGTATAAGAGGGGTTACCTCTTCCATAACCAAATAGATGTGCGTTTGTAAAAACCAATGTACGTGGTCTTAGAAATGCAATTTCAGACATTCATCCATACAAGTTGTTCAGGTAAAGAACAAACCAAAGGCACTCCTTCTACTTAATCCTATTTGGGAATTACCCCTAGGAGTAGTAGCAAGTAGTCCTTGAAAATCGAAGATTTCCAGAAAGAAGGCACTACTATCACCATATATAATATGGGAATTACCCCAGAGGTTAGTGGGAAGCAGCCCTACATTATGAAGATCTCCGTCTTTAAAAATCATCGTCTTCAAATGCATATGTTGGTTCGAAGTGGAAGGAATCATCTGAATCCGATCTCGGTCTCTTCGAACCAATCAACCATAAAAAGATGTCAAGTATATAGGTGATTATCAAACAACATCCAATCAATTTATCTTTTTATCAAATCAAATATCTTTCAGAGATATATTCTTTTAAATTACTCCTTTATCTTTTCAAGAGTATATGGAACCATTATGTCTCTTTTATCAAATACTTTGGTAAATTAAAACCCCTTTTCATCTTTGGAAATACCAAACATTTTTTCTTTAATTACTTAGAAAAATATATTTCCATATTCTATTATTAGTATAATTCAAATCTTAATGAAGATTTTACATTTTCAAAACATATCTTTATTGGGTCAATAACAATGTTATTTAAGACATAATTTACTATAAACCCAAACAAGTTAGTATTGAGTATAAAGGGATCCATAGAAATTAGACTAATTATATTCAATACTATTTTCCGTATTCAACCCGTACTATTCATCGAATAACGGTGATATCACATTTTATGTTCACACGGGTAGTACGAGTTCCCTCCTCGGAATTTAACAAATAGTTTAACTAGAATGTTTTATATGCTTCCAAAATCTTTATTATTTTAAAATATTTCTTATCCTTTGGAAAATTCCAAATATCTTTTTCTCTTACCTTAGAAAGATGCTATCCGAGTAAATCAAATTCGCTATTCCCTCCGTCGGGCCAGTCCGGATAGCTAGGGAGAGCAGGAAACTGGTTTTTCAAACCCAAGCATAGAGACTATCTCTCTGTCACCCATCAGATAGTCAAGTTATTTGATCAACTCTAACCTTAACATTTTTCAAACTTCTTAATTGCCTTTATAATATTTGATTAATTATTTGACAAAAACATTCACAAAAGACTTGGGAAGAAGAACCCAGTTTTATAAACAATTTCCTTTCAACCATTTATTTTAAACTCCTTCAAATTAATTATATAACTTCCAATTCACCTTCAAAATACTTAATTATTCATTTGAAAATATTCTTTAAAAGATCTGGGAAGAATAATTAAGCTAAAATCCTGATTTTCAAAAGTTATCAAAACTATCGCAAAAACAGCTATGAATAGTTTTTTTTAAAGCTTCTTTGATCAAACCGCGTTTTCCATTTCATATAAGTCTATTTTTATAACTTAAATCCCATTTAAAGCACTTTAACTAATTTATGGAATTTATTTCATATTTTTAAATATTAAAAATATCTATTTTTAAAGGATTTACAACTTTGGTTTTCGAACTGCCAAAACACGACGTTATTGAAAACTTGATTTGGACATATCTTAAACTCTATTGAATGAAATCTTGATTTTTCTTTTTTATTTCAAAACTATAACCCCAAGGGTCCGAAAATTCTTATTTCAAAGAATTCTAACTTATAATCCACCCTACACATTCGTTTAAATTTTAAGGTGATGAAATCGCGAACTGGCGAAACGTTTTTACCACTTTAGTCAAATTTTATGAAACTTATCCAGAACACTTTTAAATTATTTTGAAATCATAATAAATCATTTTAAACTATATTAGGACAATATTTTTCATACTAAAACTAATATTCACTTTTATTCCATATTATAATATTATATTATTATAATATTTAATTTACTATCTTTTATTTGAAAATCCATTTATAAAATTCTCGTATGATATGTTATATGAAATTTCAACATTTAAAATTCTCAATTTTCAATTCAAACATTATAATTTATTCCAAAATAAACAAAAAACTCCTCTTCTTAAATAAATTTCAAAGTGATACCTTTTCTATTTTAAACCATCCAAATAACTTTTCTTTTTAAATTCGAATCCACACACATATTAATTTGGATTTATTTTCCATGAATTAACTATGGTTAATTAGCTAACCATTTCTATTTTGATAAATATGATTTTCTCATTACTTGTTATATTTATCACAACCAAGTTATCAACCATATAATCAACCAATAATCAAACATAATAATCGTCCAAGCATATTAATTTACTAGTTAAACATGCATATCATTATTTTCTAAACATTTTAAGGTGTATGTAAATCAAGTACTCACTATCATATCCACTCATCCCCGTAGCTCCTTGAAATTATTCTAGCGATACTCCGACGGCATTTCTCTTCACTATCTTCACGCCGGAGCTTCCCGGATCTTCCTCCTTTCTTCTTGCATGCTCGCCCTCGACCTTGGGAGGTGGCTTGCTTGGCTAGGCATGGTGTTAGGAGGTGGCTGGGGGTTTATGATGGGTAGAGGAGTGTTTTGGTTATAGCTTTGGGGGTGAAAGAACTTTGTATGTATATGTATATAACATTTTTTACTTTTTTGCCATAACATTGCATTATTTTTGCTTAACTTCCTCGTGACTTTGGGAAGCCATTAAAGAGCTTCAAGAAAAGGAATAAGAAGAAGAAGAGAATTGGTGTGTGAAAAAGTGAGGGGGTAGGGTGCTATTTATTGCATTTCCAGGCCTTACCCATGAAGTAATCACTAAAAATATCTCCAAAGTCATCATGCATCCCTCCATCACTTAGTACACATGCCACGCCCTCCTCCATGTTCACCTCCAAGTGCACCTCCAAGTGCACTTGTGATGGTGAGTTTTGTTTTTATTTGCTTAGGAAAATATCTAGTTTTTTATTTATTTACCTTTAAATTTGTAGATGTGAATGGTAATTATATATGTAAATGTATGTTTATACATGTGCATGTACATAGGTGTCTATATGTTACTTTTGGAAAACCAAATTGCAACGTTTCGATACAACTTCTATTCGTCAAGCCGTTGTGAATCCGGGATCCGAATTCTGGTCATATTTTCAGTTTTTGATCAAACTATGTAAATATTTCCAAACGATTAATAAAGTATTTTAAAGATGATTTAAAGGATTTATGGAATGGTTAAAAATTAAATGATTATAGTCAACCAATTTACTTGACTGCCTTATGGGTGTCAGAGTGGTACTGTCTAGAATTGGGTTTGGAAAACTAGTTTCCTGCTCTCCGTGGCAACCCGGACTGGCCCGTCGGATGGGATAGTAAATTTGATTTACTCGGATCAAAAAATTTCAAAGTATAAAGGATATAATTTCCTAAAAGTAAATAAATTGGATTTTATGGGGATAATCTTTTTATACTTGGTATTAAAGCCCGAAGAGGGAACTCGTACTATTCATGGAATTTAAAAGGCGATTTTGCCGTTATTCCGCCCATAGAACTTATTGAATACAGAAATTGATAGTGAGTAGAATTAGATGATTTCTATAGATTCTGCTCACTTAATATTTACTGGTTTTGGATTAATATCCTAGATAACATGGTTTTAACTCAATCAAAATTTTATTTTTGAATTAAGAAATCTTTGTTAAGATTTAAATAAATGATTTGGAATTTAAAAAGGTCTTAGGTAATCAAAGGATTTGATAAATGAGGTTTAATGATTCCATATATATTGGAAAGAATGTTTTAAAAATATATATCTGTAGAAGATATTTGATGAGAAGAATTAATCAATAAAAGAATAATTTCCTATTTACTAAACATCTTTTTATCGATGATTGGTTCGAAAGAACCGGGGTCGGATTTGAATGATTCTTATCCAAAAACCACTTCGAACCAATATATGCATTCGAAAAATAAAGACCTGATAAATATAATGAAGGATGAAGACCGGAGGTCTTCGGGGTTGAAGGACTGCTTGTTGATAATTCTGGTTAGCTCCCAAATAACTAAAGTAGCAGTGGTCCCTTCGTTTCTAAAACTCTTCGGGTCGCAAGGACTTCTTGCTGTTAATCATAGGGGTAATCCTCGACAGGATGTGGTTGGAGAGTACCTTTGGTTTGTCCTATTCCTAGACAACTTGTATGGATGAATGTTTGATGTTGCATTTGTAAATACATTGATTGATCTCTATGAACGTATCATATGATTGGTAGCGGAGAAGGAAACTTCTTTTTGCTTAACACCCTTTCCTGAGACATTCGAGCTCAGGAGTTATAGTTTGTAGAAATCAGTTGTGTGATTAAGATATGGAAATGTGGCATTCAAATTGGAATTTGCTATGTGAAAGGTAATCGTTACCTCGGGCCTCATCACCAAGAAATGGCTTAAGCAGGGCATGCCGTGAGGCTATGTGGGTCGCATCCATAAAGGTATGGTCGTCACCCTTCTAGATTACTCTATATACGTCAAGTATGTTGGTTATGTTGTTTCAGGATCCAGAATAGGTCGGTTACGACCGAGGTGATGTCATATTTGGTTCTATCCACCACCAAACGGGTCTGTAGGTAAGCCGATTTTGCTAGTTGTCGAGGTTTCAAAGACGTCGATCCTCGGTACATCCCTCTAGAGGTGTATTGTACGGAAGGTAGTCCCTTACCTGCCATTGTATGGAATCCATTCTCCAATAAGTGCCTTCGGACTTGATTGTAGAACCTACTTTGTAGCTAGTATGCTAGAATTTAATAATGTAACAATTTCGGCTAAGATCCATAAGTTTCCTTTTAATTGCTTTCAAAGGAATATCACTAAAAATAATATCAAATGAATTTTACGTAGCAAATGTTTTGGTTATCATAAGGTAAATAACCGTTTCATGCTTATGTGCGACGTGGTCTTATGTGATACCTTTTTTTTTCAAAATGCGTATTTTGAATGTCTCACACCAGTGCCATGATTGACCCGGAGTTTATTTTTCTTATCCCTTAAACTCTGGGTGCCCTAATTTTCCCGGGCAGGCAAATAGTTATGTAAGCTTGGAGCATTTTGAAAAGGAGGATGGAGCATGGAGCATGGAGCATTTTGGGTCTTTTGTTGAAGTCATCTATCACTTTTCGCTGTGTCTATATTATGTATTGGTATCTACCAGCACTGTAAGGATAGGACGTTATAACTATCCTAGCTAGGTTAGTACCTATCGTAACTCTGATGGAACAATTTGGAGTAATTGCATGTACTATTCATATGTATAATTATGTGTTGAATACGATGTGAGATTCTATTATTGTCTTATCTTCTATCTTTATTTCTTTACCTCATGATAATCTGCCTCTTCGACACTTGGATTTATGGCATGTGAATACCGAGGATGTATTAGTGTCGATTTCTGAGAGTCGAGGAGGTGGGTCATCACAAATTATTTGTAGGAACACTCTATATAGGCAACTATATTGTAATTATCTTGAAATGTTTTATCTTTAACTACAAGGATTAAAAAACATGGTGCCTGAAATTGAATGAAATGGAAATAAATAAGAACTTTTGTAAATATATCATTTTCCACCGTGTATACTGTATGTTATAATCTTGTCCAGTAGTATTTGACTAATATTTTTGTCTGTTATAGATTTAGATATTCAGAATCATCAATCAAGCTAATTTTTATTATTTTGACAATGTTTATATTGAGTATATATTTGAGGTATAAACTTGATATTCTCCAATAATACCAGTCTATTTATATATCAGAGACTAACCTTTCCTTCTTTGGCCAATTCTTTGCTGCCAAGAAAATTAACTTATTAACTTCTCCATATTTTTTATCGTCGTTCATTTTCAGAAATTGCTTTCCATATCTGCCTTGATAGCTTATCTGAATAACCTGATTGTTCCAAGAAAATGGTTATATATCACGAATTTAATCTATATATTATGTTGAAATATTCTCCTAATGTTTAGTGGTAATAATTGTCCACCCAACTCTTCACAAACTGTAAGTGGGCAATAATATGTAAAAAAAATCGATATGACTTAATGCTGTAAATTTTTTGGGTTTTATTAGACTTTATTATCTTACCTTTTGCATATAATCATTATTTCTATACAACGTGAAACCTAAATCAATAGAATCTAGCATTATGGGTAATCCACCAAGCATAAGGTAAGTCTAAATAATATTTGAACTCTTAAAAACATATTAAGGTAACTAAAGAAAATCAGGACCTATAAATCAAACAGTATAATTGGTATATAGAATTACATATTGCATCAGATGCAAGTACCATTAACTTTTTCCCACTTATGATTATTATACTATCTACGGTAAGCTAAGGATTACTAAGACCACTGATGAAAACTTATGTTTACTTAAGGGATTATGCTTTAGATATCACACTTACGCGATAATCTTTTCTAAAACTGACACTTTATACATTTCAAGCTTGCAAGTCATCAGGAAAAAAGGTCTTATGTCTACCAATCCCTGCATAAATATAGGGTCTGAAAGAAAGTATATTGATTGCATTAGAAATACACAAAACATTTCATTATAACTTATAAGTATTGATGTTGGCGGCAAAAATGGCCACCACCACCTAGTTGTATGAAAGAATACATATGTTTAAGGTCATACCAACACGATCAATTAAATAATAGCTAATCAAGGAGTCTACCTTCAGACATAGCAAATGAATGAAGTAGACAATTTCACATGTCCATGCATCTGGGAGAAAATGATCATTGTTACATTATTGCACTACCTTTAAAAAGGAAAAAAGAAAAACAATGCATCAATTTTAGTTCAATAATCAATTCTATACAACTTATAATGTTATGGACTGGCAAAAAGGAGACTATTTGCTATTCAAATTACATTGTTCTTCTACATATAAACCTAAGGCAAAAGAAAAGAAAACATTTGTTGATATGGTACCAAATTATGTGATAGAGGAACCAGTTATTCTTCTACATACAAACATTAATTTTACCCATTCCCTCAAAAAAATGTTACCAAACTATGATAGAGTTGTCATTATCCTATAGTTTTGCACATACATATATTCAGACATGAGCACAGAAATCTTATAAAAGGGTATAAGATAAGCAGTATTATAATTGAAAGGGATTTTAGGGATACATTCACTCATTTCAATGTACTACAATTTTGATGTAAAAAATGTGGATGTAAATTATATAATGTTATTCAAGTTAGGGTGGGAATACAACTATGAATTTAACGTATATTTAATTGAATAACATCATGAATTTGGTTTGTTATAAAGAGGTAAAGGCATTTCGTATTCTCTGCGAGTACTAGTAAAGATATCTTTGTTTTACTTCGTTTGTCAAATGATTCTTAATTAAGCAGTCAATATTTGTGTGTGAATGCATGTGCTCTTTTTGGATGAACTATTAAGAGTGTAAAATACCTTATTTAAACAGAAGATAGCAAATGATAACCAAGAGTGTGTGTGTATACTAGTTACAAACTCAAAAATACCTCTGCGAAACAATAGGCATCATATTTCCAACACCAGGATTCGACATGTAACTGTAGTAGTCGAACCACTGGTAAGGCATCATGTAGTTTATAGATTACATCCCAGCATTCATGACCGCTTGAATTATTTTTCTCCTTTTTGACTTTTTTACTGCCAATGGTTCTTTTACCAATTTTGTAGTGGTTCAGGTATGTCAGTAGCCTTGGCTTCAATGTCTTCTTTATTCTCTACATTTTGAGGTGAATGGGCTTTTGGCTTTGCATTGTTGGTCGATAGAACCTTTGTAAGATAACAACATAAAGCACAAAAGAATTGACGAACACAAATATGTGCTTATGAAACCATAAATTAATCTATGATATTGTAGGTAAAATTACGTACCATTTGGAGAACTAGAATTGCCATTTGATAAACTGAGATAACGGACATCGGTAGTTCGAACGGTTACATTTGGTATGAGAGCATCAACTTTACTTGGAGCACCACAAGAACACATGTCCCTATTAATTGTGTAATCTCTTATACCTATATAAAGTTTACAGATAACTTCAGTTTACCATAAACATAAAAGAAATGAAGTAGAAATTATAAGAAATTTTGTAAACATACATTTGTCGCAATAACTTTTAAAACAACATTTGCTTGTGAGTGCAGCATCTTGCATTACTCGATTGCACAATGGGCAGTGTAGTTATTTTGGAATATCCACGACATGTTTAGTAGGCAAACAATCAACCATTTTCTTAAATTCAGCTCTGCATTATTTTAAATTTAGAACAATATCTCATACAATTGTTGCATATTTTAGAAACTGTGGGTAAAGAAAAGTTCTTACTCTTTTGGCTGCAAAGCTGCAGCTTTCCTACTTGACATCGAATTAGAGATGCCAGTGGCAGGTTTCGTTCTTTTGAAATCATAGTCTGGGTCACCATTTGTAGGGCAGTGCTATATTGGATGAACTGGAGAAAGAGGAAAATATAATTCAAAATTGATACCAAGGACATTTTAAGCATATTTAACCAAATAACTATACTGAACCAACTATAGAAGTTGAAGAGTGCAACTTACCAGGCATTCTACACCTAAGACAAAGATAGCCTGCAGGCGAAGTTCTTGCTTCAGCCCAACTTTTATAATCATGTTTCTTAGCCTGTGAAACTGTTGAGAAAAGTCTTAAATATATCATGTATCAAACTTATGAGGATCTTCTAAATTTTAATAACAAACATTGAACTCATAAATCTTCTAGCTATGCTACTGTAATTTGATCGTAGGCTAATTCTATTTAGACACAGGATATTGCTGAGTAGCACCTTAATTTTTTTTAAAAATCTAGAGACAAATTTGCGCTTATGTCATTCGTCCATCTTTTTAGTTTTCAACACTCATCATATTTTCCATCTTCTATTTCTCCTATCTACCAAACCGTAAATTAAATTTTAAATAAATTCTCAAATTTTATGCTTGAATTGATGGACTGAGATGAAGATAATAAAAATCTAATGAAATCAAAAGTGGCAAAATTTGAATTTCATGTTGTTTTGAATTTTTTGGAATTTAAAAATCCGCAGTTTGCAAAAGAGGTAAAATTTGAATTTTATGCTGTTGCTTGATTTTGGTGGAGTGATTTTTTCTATGGCAGAATTTTTACAGGTTTGATTTTTACTAAGGAAGGGTATAAAGAGAAAATTTAACAATGAGAAGTGTATACTTAGCAAAAAATGGGTATAATGGTTTTTTCAATTTTATAGGGGGCTAGCAGCAACTTTTTGGGTTCAAATAGAATTAGCCTTGATCATAAGACCGATGAAAGTCTACAAAGGACATGCTTAGAAGGCATAATCACATAACTAACATTCAATTGAATTACACTTAGATCAAATTCGAAATAAATCCCAGTTTTGTCTCAGTTTTGTTTGATTGTGAAGGAGGCTTTGAGTACCGTGTTCCTGTTTTTAAGCATTTGTTAGAAAAATAAATATGTAAACCAGGTTCTTGTTTCTGAAAACTAAAAAACTTAAACTAAATTGCATTTCCCAAAAAGTTTTTTAGAATTAAAAATTGATTTGCACTTTTTTTTCTCTTAAAACAACATAAAAAAATCAAATAACTTCATTTTCTACTATTATCAAATTTTATAGAATTTTTGAGTGTTTTCAAATAGTGCAAGTTAGCTTCAAATTAGCCCAAACTGGTTTGCATTTTCTGTCTTTCAAATAAAACACTCATTTCCTAATTTGGGAATATTCTTAACAATGTATAATAGCATAAAGGATTGACAGATATAATTTATCAGTGGATTCAACATCAGCAAATTAGCAGAGAATTTATTTATTTCACTTTACTTGTTGGAAAAGTACTAGAAGTGAGATTTTTTTTTGTATAACCCTTCCTTTTCCAACTATAACGAGTTATGTTATCCCTGTAGTAAAAAAAACTTGTATGTATCAATTTTCAAATTATTTTTAAAATGTATGGTAACATATTAAAATAAGAAAAAAGTAACTAATCTCACCTTACACCATAATCCAAGGTTGCTGCTTCTATCACTGCCTTAATCGCTAAATCCTCATCAATTATACTATTATCCATTGTATGAAGATGCTAAACAGATTTTCTGTTTTTCAAAACATAATTAAAATGAGGAGAAATCGTCAACATCAATACAATATTCAATTCGGTAAGCAAAAAACAGTTTTTTGTAATCTCTTTTCAAACTATTAGTTAGATATAACATAATTTATAACATTTAGAAGATAATAACAATTGTTTATCCAATCACGGCTTACAGTTATCCAATTATTATAATTATTTTAGAAGGCTATGACTGGGAAATCAAATTTTTAATTGTTCCTACGTAACACACAAAAATTTACTGATCAAAACTCTCAAAATTAATTAGATACAACAAATATATTCCCAATTAAAAAACCTAGTTTAAGAATTTGAAATACCTGATCGATTTCGTAAACCTAATGAGGAAATTAGAGTTGGTAAAATGGAAAAGAAAATAATTAATTTCCCTTTGTAGGATATGGTATATAGGAGTCGAATTAACTCGAGTTTAACTCCAGTTTAGTTCTTCTGATTACGGTAACTATATTCACGGCAGTTGAGGAATCGAACCACAATATTGCTTAGCGAAGTTGAGGGATCAGAGCAACGGCCAAGTTGAGAAATCGGAGGAACACCAAGCAGCGAAGATGAGGAAGCAAAGTTGGGAAACTCTAATTTAGGGATTTAAAAGTGAAGGATTGGTTTAGTCTTTTAGAAGTGAAGCATGAAAAGATAATTCGCGGTGGACAATTGAATACGGGAGCGGGAGAGTGAAAATTTACCTCACAACATTCTCTTTTAATCAACGGCATGATTAATGAGTCATCATTCAACCTAAAGAAGCAGTAAATACTTAACAACAGCATGTCATGTTAAAATGCAATCTCCTCTTGCTATTAATGTACCATTTTCTTGTAGTGACTCGAGCTAGAGACTGCTTCAAGTGTGTAAGCTAAAACTACCTAAGTAGATGTCTGAGTAGAAGCTCTCGTGTTTCTGTGCAAGCTCACTTCACATGCCCAAATTTATCTAAGTTATAGCATTTGACTTTTTAAAGATATATATTGCATTCCTTCAAGAAGTGCCCTCTCCTGCCACACTTCTTATAGTGCACATCCTTTTTCTGTATCTTTCCTTTGGGTCTAAATCATCCCTTCTTATGATTTTTCTGCTACACCTTCTCTATAGCCTTCTTAGGTTCTTCTTCCTTAGCTCCCTTCGTGGAGATAGTATTTAGCAAGGCCATCCCTACTAGACCCTCATACATAGTACCCATAGGAATGTGACTCAAAGATAAACTTTAAAGATGCTGGTTCAGCCTTTCAGAAAACTGTAAAGCCTACCAATCAGTCCCATCCTGAATCTAGCTAGCTCATTGAACTGATTGATGTACTCTTTCGCTGACAGATTTCCTTGCTTCAATTGGATAAACTTCTCTAGTTGAACACCTTCCTCTGCCATAGATAAAAACTTCACCTAAAATCTCCTATGGAACGCATCCCAAGAAATATCCCCTCTACCGATCTCAGACTCAATAACCTCTCACCGGCTCAAAGCATCACCCTGCAACTTCCATGTAGCTAACTGCCTTCTCATCTCAACAGTCAAAGCCATCAAGCCAAAGATTCTCTCATAAGCGCGGATCCATGTCCTCGAATCCACGTAAGACTCTATCCCATATATGACTTTCCTTCAAGGTTAGAAAAATCTTTGCGCAGCTTAGAAAAGTCGGAGCGGTAGGTGGGCGGGCAGGAACCGCACTTGTCGCTCTCTCTGGAGGCTCTCTAGTGGGATTTATCTTATTCTAGCCCCTCGCCTCTAGGTACCGGGGGAACCATATCGGGATGTTCACACCTAGGACCTTGGCTGCATCGATGGAGCCTGAACCTACGGGATCACTCCTCTTCTAGTTGTGAATTTGAAGAATTTTATTAGCAGCTTTTCACAGATAATATAGCTATGGGTTTTTTTTTGAAAATTGGTTCCTTTTATTTCTTTAACAAAAAATTAAAAGTTACAATGTACAACAAACTATAGCCGAAGCAAACAAAAACTACAGATCAACTTAGACAAAATAAATAAATACAACTGAAAACATAAAAGCCTTCGATACACAATCCAACACTTGAAAACCGTCGGCCCAGTTTAATGAATAATATTATCAGTACCACTAACCCATTCAACATCAGCCCAATAAATAATATAACATTTTGTTGGGCCATCTGTTCTTCTTTACACAATAACATCGAACCACTTTTGCATGAAATCCTCTCGTGATTCCTTCGATGTACTACCTGAGATTCGCTACTTTGAAAATGACTTCATTATCATCTCGAAAGCCACACAAGCCATCTGGGAAAAAAATAACACCACCAAACACATAACTCCTGCATTGCTCGATGGCCACTGCGTTTATGAAATTAGCCCTTGCTAATTTTGGGGTTCGAACTCCATGGGTGAGCACCTATAACTTGAAGGTTGATGGTGTTATTTCCAAATAAACCCTTTATTCATCTCAGGTGTGTGGAACATGAAAGAATTCAGAAGTGAAGCACCGAAATTTTGAGTTATCATTTGAAATGAAAAGCTCAGCCTCACAAAAACAATGCACAGGGATATGAAACTGAAATGATTTAATACTAGATCCCAACTTAAATAACAGTTGCCCATATCCTAACAAATATACTTTATATATTAGGCACTAAAATTGCTTTGTGCCTTCAGTAGCATACACGGGAATTTCCATATAAATGCAGCAATGAATTATTGAAGTATACATGTCCTATATACTGCATATAACTCGAAAATCTGGGTATCAATCACAACTGACATTTGCAGTCCCATGAGTACTAATACAATCGCAAATATACTATAGTCATTAATCCAGATGCGTGAACATATCATAAATTACAAGGCACTATAAATTCGAAGTTGATGTGCCAATTAGAAATCTACCGTGCCTAAAGAATAAGAATAGTGGAATACATGGATACTCCTTCCAAACTTACCAAAAACTGAGACCATTAATTATTTTTTGATGGATGTGAATTATCAGATGAAGTCGGTGATAAAAGACTTACACAGCCCTGGATGCAATTTGGTTGGCCTCCTCGCCGGATCTAAGGGCCGTGTATCTGCGGCCACTGGTACGCCATGTTGTACCTGATATTCAACCACCTAAAGATGATTAAATTGCTCTAGGATTTCGTAAGAGTACATCCTTCCAAATTTAAAACCAACATTTCGATAGACTTGATCTGCACAGTACAACTGTCGATCCGTAAGTCGAACCAATGATGTAAGGAAAACCGATGCCGACAACGTTTAAGATAGGCTACTCCTCCAGATCCAAACAGCCGTCTTCCTATGGCCTAGATAACAACTAATCATTCGAAAGTCAACCGTCGCGATTGGCAAATCAAGATTTGTCGAACAGATTTGAATCTGTGTGAACGCCATTGGATGAATATGCCCTTTAATGTCAATGGGCTGGCAGTTCCATTCCCAATTCGCGATAAAACGCAATTGCTCCCAAAATCTGAAAGTTGATATGAAATTGAAGACTCGATTTTGGAACTTGGTACTAGAGAAAATGGTTATTGGTGAAGAAAAGTGGAAGGGATCAAGATCCCGATGTTGACAATCAGATCGCCTTTTCTCTCTGCCATTGGAGAGAAAAACCGTTATATATATATATATATAGGTATGAATAAGAGAGATATCATGGGTACGAATCAAAGATAAAATAGGCACGAAAAAGAGAGATTACGATATGTATAAAATCTTCTAGAAAGCTTTTTGAAAATCTTTACTTATATACTTATATATTTATAAAACTCATTTTTGAGAACTTATAGAAAACCTTTTGAAAAACCATTTTTCCCAAAAAAATTTCAAATATGTTCTCTTAATGCAGTCCTAATCTTTAAGGAACCTTGAACCTTACTGTGATGCCAGCTGTGACATCCTGCACCTTCCAACACAACGAAGCCTAGAATGACTTTTGGACTCATGTCGTGCTGAAAAATATGGATCATTGGGTTTTTATAACATTACAGAGACTAATATAACAAAATATAAACTAAGATGTACTAGACTTTCAGAACTCATAGCAAAAATAATAAAACATATAACACAGAAAAATGTTTATCTCCGAAAATATCCAAATCACAGTCTTAGAAAATCAGTACATGGTCCAATACAGAGTACAAAGGAAATATCACTCCAAGTCTGATAAAAGAGATAAAATGCACTGAGAAGATAGATAAATACATAGAGAGCAAATATGACAAAAAGTAGTCTCCAAAGATGAGCTCGACTCTTAAAGTGTAACGACCCGTATTTTCACAGATCGAAACAGTGTAAAACAATTGTCATTAGGTCGCATTGTTGATAAGTCGTCCTGAGCCTAAGTTTTAGGTCGTATAGAAGTTAGGTTGGTTGGAGCGACCTATAGGAAGTTGGCGACTTATAGGAGTAGACGACTTAGGGAAGTTGGCGACCTAAGGATTTTGGGTTAAGTCGTATGGTAGCTTAAGTCGTGGGGTAGGTTAGGTCGTGTAAGCGACTTAAAGAAATAGGCGACCTAAAGAAGCGGCGACCTAAGGGTTAACGGTATAGTAGTTAGCGACCTAAGAGTTAGCATCCTATAGTAGTTAGCGACCTATAGGAATTAGCGACCTGGTAGTTAGCGAGTTAGCATAGTTAGGTCGTGAGCGACCTAAGTTAGGTCGCGTGGAAGCGCACATGTGTTAGGTTGTTAGGTCAAAGAAGCGCACATGTGATAGGTCGTAGGTCGTGGATGCGCATTGTCTTAGGTCGTGTAGTATTAAGTCGCTAAGCCGCATCTTCGTTAGGTCGTATCTGTGTTAAGTCATATAGCGTTAAGTCGCAAGGTCGTTAAGTCGCACCTATGTGTTAAGTCGCGCAAGGTTAAGTCGTAGGATTGTTGAGTCGTTGAGTCCTGGTTCGCGCGCGCATGTGTTATGGCTTAAGTCGTAGGACCTGATAAGTCGTAGGTCGAAGGGGATGGATAAGTCGTAGGGTTTGTTAGGTCGTAAGTCGGAGGAGATAAGTCGTGGACGACTTAAGGAGGGCGGACGACTTAGGGATTTCAGCTATAAATAGGAGGGTTTTTCTTCATTTTTGGGATCCGGATTTTGAAGCGACGAAGTGCTGCCATTTTGAGAGCTCGAGTTCTACACTTCTTCACTTCTTTTCTCCACTCTAATCTTATGATTCCTTCCCTCCAAATCGAAGATAAAATTGAGGATCGAAGAGCTTAGATTGAAGATCTACATCCATCGAAGAGAGATTTCATCGTTTGAAGCGGAGTTTTGATAGATCGAGTTAAATCCTTCGCTGTCCAGATCTGAAGTGTGTTGCTTTTGAGGTGTTTAGGTGATTTGGTGAGTGGTGGTTATCTCTCACACGGATCCAAAGGAGTATATCGGATTGTTGGCTTGATTTGGTGTTAAAATAGTGATTTCCATGCATTTTCTTAAACTTAAGTATAGATCCATTGTTCATGATGATTTGACATCCATTTTACTACATGTTAACCTATGTAAGTTCATTCATCAAGCTTGTAGAGATATTGTTCATAATTCATGCTTGTTATATTTGGACTCTTTAATCACAGGATTGCCATTATTGTTATAATTGTTTATTTGATCATGTTTGAATGCTTGATTACTTGGATTGATGTTTGACTTGATTGATTGTTGTAAATTAGTTGAATTGATGATTTGATTTGGAAAAGATGGTCGAAAATGATTCAAAAGCTAAGGGAAAGGCTCTTGAATTGGAAAAGCTGCTCGTGGCATATGTGGCGGATGATGAAGCTCATATGGATAGATTTGATGATGTTGATGTTGAGATGAGGCTTTGCTATGATGAGATGAAGCGAGGCATGATATGAGATAGCCTTGGTTTAATCTAGAGGGGATCACTCTAAGCATGTTGATAACTCGGTGAAATGGTTCGAGTTGAGGATAATGGTTTGCTCGAGAGGCGCTTGAGCTAGTATGGAAAATAGTCGTCGAGGAGGATGACTAGAAGGCTGAGGTTTCATCGTTGTTGAAGGTTCTAGCATGCTCAAAGCAAGAGTACGTTGGGCAGATTCGATAGTCCCTAAAGACTATGATTGTGGTCAAGTACTCTGGGCAGATTCGATAGTCCTAAGCACGGGTTGCGATGACGTGCGGAGTTATGTCTAGAACCGGGGTTTCCATTAGCCCTTGACGGACGGCTGAAAGAATGTGCCGGTCATTCAATTAACGGTGGTATCGAAGCAATGATAACAGTGATAGCCAGAGCCATGGATGTTTGGTTGTATCGTCATTCGGTCTCAAGAGCGGTATTTTCTGGGTGCTTATCTGATCTTGGTTTAGGCCTTGGGGGTTTGTGCTTGGAAAACATCGCCCTTGACTCGAGTGATAATTGCTTTACTTTAAATGTCTGCTTTGCTATGTTGCTTCTGCTTAGTGTGTGTCTGGTGGCTATCACTGTAGAAAGAGGTGGAGTGGGAGGGTTGGATTCCTATTCCTTTTTCCTTTATGCTCTTTTGGTATGTTGTTAGTTAATTTACCGCTCACTAAGACTGTTGTCTGACTCAAGGCTTTATGTTTTAACTCTTATTGCCTTGGGCTGTTCGTCCATTTTGGGACGGGCAGACTAGGTAGCAGGTGATAGGTGTTGTTCTTAGTTTCTGGCGATGTTGATGACGAGGACGAGCTGGAGGCTTGCATATTATTTTCTTACTATATGTACAGGATGTTCCATTGCTTTGTATAATTCTCTAAGTGATATGTAGTGAGGCTTGATGTATTGACTTTTCAGATGTTTGTATTCAACTATTATGAAGCTTAATTGATGAGATTCATTTGTGAAGCTTTACTATATATGTTCTCTATTGTATTTTATCCATGCGCTGTGAGTTATACGATAGATTATGCTATTTTAACTTAACCTTGGCAATCGTCCATGGCTGCCTAGCACATTTTACAGCGCACTATCTCTAGGTTTAGTGCAGGGGTTATGGACGGTCGTCACATAAAGTATCAAGAATAGGCAAATCACTTGTTGCCCTGCCCACCTGTAGTGAGGAAAAAGAAGGAAACGAAGTGGTTCAAACAAAAGCCTGGGAAATGAGTACAAGTTTAATATCTGATGATCATGTCCAATTAACTTTAGTACTTCTCTAGATGACATGGGGTGTGCTACAAGTGTTTGTGAATTCCTAAGGTCCATTACCTAAGGGTTCTTGTTCAATACATACCTACACTACAACTTGTATATGTTACTAAAAGGGTCGAGCTACGTATCGAACCTCATAAGTAACAATCAACCATCTCTTCTTGAGCTACACAATAATGCCCCCTAGGCTACTGTGGAAATAAATTTCTACCTCTATCACCGCATAATGCAACTGTAAAAACTTGTAACAACCCGCAAATTTATCACTTTGATAAATTATATTTATTTTTAAAATATTCAAATATAATATTTTTTAACATACTATTATGTTTTAAAAAATAAATAATAATGGTAGTCTTATTTTGAATATGTATTTACGAAAATATATACTTTGGAAGAATATCGATAAAATGGCTGAAATTCGTTTTATCGATAAAGCACTCTATAATCGCCAGAAGTCGTGCATGGAATTGGATATATACACTTATTTATCCAATTAAACAAGAATATGAAATAAAATTATTTATTTTATTATTGAAAATAAAATGTTTTTATGACATCATCAATGATGCAATCGTTTTCAAATAATCGATTTTTGAATTTAAATTGAGTTTAAATGATTTAATAATTATTTTAAAATCAAATAAGGGCCTTTTTAAGTATTAAGTAATAATAGAAATATTATTTTCAAACTTTGTTTACAAATATATGTATGTTAACTAAGAAGTAAAAATATGACCGGAGATCGGAATCGGAATCGGAATTCGTAACGATTTGATGAATAGAAGTTGTTTTAAGTCGTTGCAACCTTATAAGATAAATATGCACACATATATACATACATATGCATGTCATACATGCACATGCACATATGAATAAACAAAAATACATACATGTATACAAATGAAACAAATATCATGATATTTCTCTTATACATACATATGCATGTCATTCCATCACCACCATCTTATAATAAGATGGTAGTGATGGAAGAGGGGTTTAGGCATGAGCACATGGAGGTAAGGAGGATCACATGGTGATGGAAAATATTGATGTGATGGGAGTGAAAAATATCATAATATTTTTCCAAACTTCACCTATATATACAAGACCACACCTTTTCATTTCTACACATCTCCTTCCACGCTTCTTCTCTTCTTCTTCGCTTCTTCTCTTTTCTTCTTTAATGACCATGGGCCATAAGTTGGAGAGAGAGGAAGGAGGTTTAGGCCCAACCAATGGTGAAGGAGGAAGTGGTCGTGAGTTTGGTGGTGATAAGAGGCTAAGCCCATGAGGTAGGGAATGGTGGAGGAGCAAGGACTAGAGCTAGGTGAAGGTAGAGGTGTTGGTCGTGTGGTTTAAGGGGGAGAATCATGGTTTTTGATGATGTTTTGGTGATGTAGAGAATGATGTAGTGAAGTGTTGATTTGTTTGAGTGTTGGTAGGAAGAAAGATTAATTTGAACAAATAGTGAGCACTCGAGTTTAGATTTAATTTTTTAAAACTTAATATGATGATATGCATGTTTAATTAGTTAATTGATATGCTTGGTTAAAAGTTGGTTGATTATATGGTTGATTATATGATTGGTTCTATGGTTGATAACTTGGTTGAGATAAATTATGAGAAATCATTATAATAATTGGTTAAGTGATTAACCATGGTTAATTTATGGAAAATAAATCCATATAAATATGCATATGGAGTTTATTGAGCCTCTTTATGTTTTGAAATATAAAAGGATTGAAAACGAATATTATAATAATATAATATTATGAAACAATTTAAAAGTGAATATGAGATTTAATATGGAAAATATTAGTTGAAATGGTTTATAAATGGTTTATAAACATTAAAACTCAATTTGAAAAAGTTTTGACAAGATATGGAATGGGAGTCAAAATAGTCGTGCAACGGCAGTTCGCGATTTCGCGTCGTAAAAGTTTAAATTCATTTACAGAATAGAATCAGAGTCGGAATTATTTGAAACAAGAATTTTACGAACTTTTATAATCATAGTTTTCAAACAAAAGAAAACGATCGAGATTTCATTTAGTAGATTTGAAATATGAGCAAAACAAGTTTCCAAAATAGTCATGGTTTGGTAGTTTAGAAACCAAAAAGGAAAATTCTTTAAAATGGATATTTTTAATTCTTTAAAAATGTGGAATAAATTCAACAAATATATTAAAATATTTTAAAAGGGATTTGAGTTATGAAAATGGATTTCTAAATGATAGAAAAGTTGTTTTGATCAAAGAAGCTTTAAAAACACTTTTTGCAGCACTTTTCGCAGCAGTTTTAGTAACTTTTGTAAACCATGGTTTTAACTTAATTATTCTTTCCTGAATGTTTTATAAATGTTCAAATAAATAAATAAGTGTTTTAAGGAATATTTGGAGGTTTCATAATTATTTTAAAAGAGTTTAAATAAACGATTAGAAGAAAGGCTGTTATAAATAAGTATTTAATCTTGGCTCTAAAAGCCAATGAGTAGACTGGATTTTTTTATTTGTGAGATCCGGATGTGAGATTCTTAAACTAAGGAGATATTCATAAGCAACTAGTGCCCTGGCTCACCTGGCCTTTCTTGGGCGAGGAATAGATAATGTTGAAATGTTGGAAACGAGACAAGTATAAAAGATTCAAATTTACAAATTTAATTTCATACAACTTGGATTATATAGAAATAATCTTTTTATACTAGGTATTAAATTCCGAGGACGAAACCCGTACTATTCGTGTGTATTTAAAAGGCGATTTCACCGTTACTCAATGGATAGTAAAGGTTAAATGTGGAAATTAACATTGAGCAAAATTGATATAATTTCTATAGATTCTTTTTACTCAATATTAACTGGTTTTGAATTTACCATCTTAAGATAACATGGTTTCAACTCAATTAGGAGTTATGACTTGAAAATAAGAAATCTTTGTTAAAATCTAAATAAAAAATTTGGAAATGTTTTCCTGAGTAAAAGGTAAATTGATTTGGAAATTATTCCAAGATTAAAAAGGGTTTAATAAACTAAAGGATTTGTTAAATGAGGCTTAATGATTCCATATACTCTTGAGAAGATAAATGGAATAGTTGAAAAGAATATATCTCTGAAAAATAATTGAATGAAAGGAAAGATTAATTAATTGGATGATGTTTGATAATCACCTATATACTTGACATCTTTTTATCGATGATTTGTTCGAAGAAACTAGAGTCGGATTTGGGTGATTCCTATCCGAAAACCACTTCAAACTAATGTATAAATTCGATAGTGATGACATGTTGAAGAAAATGATTTTGAAGATGGAGTTCTTCATGATGAAGGGTTGCTTGCCACTAGCTCCGCAATTTCATATTATATGTGTTAGCACCAAAATTGGTCACTAACCTCGTTGAGAAAGATTGTGTAGAGATGTAAGTGATGAAGTTAAATTAAACAAGGAAGAATATGCTAATTTAAATGCAGAAAATAAGAACATCGGATTTATAGTGGTTCAGCGTAACTGCCTACATCCACTTTGAGTTTTGATCTTTATTTCTTTCACAAGTAGTTGAATATAGATACAATCCATATATTAATGACTTGAATACAAGTTTGAACTGAAAATAATTAGTCTTCAAAGTGGCAGAGTCTCCCCATTGTTCTCCCAAAAAAGGTCCATTTCACTGTGCCCCTGCCTCTCTATTTATAGACAAAGGTGGGTTGGACTTCTCTAGCGGGCCTGGTAGCTGAATAACTCAGTCCAGATAGGCTGGTCCATGTGTGTCGAACCAATCAGGCCGAACGGTTGGATGCCGAACCATTCTCTTCATGCCAAACGAGGCACTTGTTGTGTGGGATGAGTGGGTCGAATAGCCATCGAAGCCGAACGTGCCTCCTGGCTAAGCGAAGTATCTGGCCGAACGTGTCTTCTGGCCGAACGAAGCCCCTTAGCCGAACGTGCCTTTAGGCCGAACGAAGCCCTTAGCCGAACGATGTCCTTAGGCCGAACAAAGCCCTTGGCCGGACGATGTCTCTGGCCGAACGATGCCTCTAGCCGAACGTTGCCTGATGCCGAGCGCTCCTGGATGCCGAGTACTCCTGGATGCCGAGTACTCCAAGATGCCGAGTACTCCTAGATGCCGAGTACTCAGTTGCCTGGCCAAATCTCCAGGAAACAATATGTATATGGTGGCAGTAGTGCTCTGTTAATCAATGCAAGGACTACTCGCTACTAATTCTAGTGGTGGTTCCCGATAGGATGTAATAACAGAGTACCATTGGTTTGTCCTGTTGCTGGACAACTTGTATGGATGAGTGTCTGACATTGCACTTTTGAAAACCACGTACATTGATCTCTACAAACGTACATTTGTTTGGTGGTGTAGGAGGTAACTCTCTTATACTTAACGTCCTTCTCTGAGACGTACGAGCTCAGAGGTTGTACATTCGTGGAAATCAATAGTGTGTTGTTAGAAATGGCAATGTGGTATTCAAAGTGGAACTTGTTATGAGAAAAGCAAAGCGTGGCTTTGTGAAAAGCAAAGCATGGCTTTGTAGAAATTGAGCGTAGCCTCACAGCCCCACATCTCGGTAATGGTACGGGTAACTATATAGTCTGCAGAACATATAATTTGGCTATCAGTTTTATGAGTATGAAGGAGTCCAGTGGAATCTGGATCCTCAAGGCATCTATTATCTTATGGACAAATATAGCGGCGTCTGAGTCCTTGGATGAGTAGCCGTTAGGTATGCTGAGCCATCGAAGTGGACAACATAGTATAGCGGCGTCTAAGTCCTTGGATGAGGTGCCATGGAATACTATAGTTGTTGCACTAAGAGTTTTACATCGAAAGAAAAGGCCACTTGCTCCCTATCATGTTGGAAATCTAATTCCAATACGAACCTTTACGGTTTTGGTTATAGAACCTAGTATGCCATCAAATTTAACAAATGTAACAATTTTGGCTATTTTGATATGTTATTTGAAAATCGTTTTTCAAAGGAATGTCGTCAAAGATAATATCAAATTATTTCGGTATAAAAGTGTTTTGGTTATCATAAGGTAAAAATCCATCCGTGTTTATGAGCGGTGTGGTCTTAAGAGATACCCTTCTTTTCTAAAGGTTTGATTTACATCAATATAATCTATACATTTAAAATTCAAGTTTTCTCACACTGGTTTATCATGCCTGATCCGGGTGTTTTTAATACTTGGATCAGATTCGAGTAGTTTCGGGTTTAGCTGAAGACGCTTGGAGTTTCTAGAGAAGAGCTGGAGATCTTCATCAACGTATGAACATATTCTATTTTTCGACTGAATTAATTTTGTTGTTTTCGGAATTTGTAAGGACAGGGATTTATAACTGCCTAGACTGAGCTTAGGTTAGACTCTGATATATGTATTTCAAATTTTTCCCCTGTAAAAGATTTTGTGGTTAATAATATATGTTATTCCATTCGTGTGAGATTCTGTTTTCTACTCTATTTCTATCTTTATTTTATTTTCCCCCTAACTATCTGCTTTTTCGTTCAAATTGGGTTGGACATGTGTGGTTTATTGTCACTTTGAAATGTACAGAATATGAGTCAGTACGAGACTACTCTCCACTAATATCACTGCCCCTAGGCTACTAGGGAAACAATTTTTTCCTGACTACTACATGTAATCCTAACTATGTGTCGAGGGAGAACACCCAATGCCGACTTGTAGAAGTGTCTCATCGTCTGCATTTGTATCCACCTCTCGATCGTAGTGTTGGCCTCTTATTGCACACGTCGGGATCCTCCATCAAAACTGTATCAAGTCACGTCAGAAATCGGGCATAGTAGGATTCCCTTTATGCCAGACCACACTCCATCAGACTTCTCGTCAGTGTTGCGTGTCCACTTTAGAAGCTCTTATGAGTGTCATTTGCGATAATAATCGCCCCTTGTCGAATGATAGACCCCTAAGTTCGGTAAACAACATTTACTCAACACCGCAACGACCTAGCGTCCTCTAATAAAGAACTAGCTGCCCTGTTATCTCTAACATACACATTTAGCACCATAGTAGGCTCAAACAAGAGATTAACATTTATATCATTTTCTATCTAATTTATATAATTTTTATTGCTAACCCAGGCCTTAGGCCGAGGTTCAAATTTTGTAGTTTATGGGTTAACCGGTCGACCGCTAATCCTAATCGGTCGACCGCTACTTGTCGACCGCTGAGTATCAGGGTCGACAGGTCATAGGCTAAATTTTTGGGTACGTTTAAATTTAACTGTCGATTGTAAATTTTTAATTAATTCGTGTCTGTAGCAGTTTCTAGTGAATCCTAATTACTAATTCGACTAGTGCAAGCCTTCAATTTCAATTTAGAGTTTACAAATTTTAGGTTTACCGATTTTAGGGTTTTAAGCTTAATTAACAAAAAAGCGTACTAGCATCAATGTCAGATTTAATCATTTACAGTTATTTCAATTCTACCCTAGATTATAGTTTTCAAATTAGATTATACAATTTAAATTATAATTTACTAACACCCTAAATCAATAAGAATAGTTTAAACAAACTGTAATAATCATATAATCAAAATTGTTCCCACTTATCTCAAGCCTAAGCTCTTTCTATTTGCTTTTCTTGAGAATCACCCATCCTAATGCTAGCTCGCTTACTACGTCAAGATCACATTGCTTGTGTTCTTTTATTTTGATTTTTGAAGAATATTAGGGTTAGAGGAGAGGTTGGAATTTGATAGAGTTTTGTTATAGTAAACGGTTATGTGAATTTTAGGTTAGATTAGGCTTGAGTTTATAGGGTTTAACAATTTGTTTAGGCCATTGGTCGTTGGAGAATCTTCTCATTAATCATGCATGCTCATTTAATACTTGGCAACGAAATAAGTGATCATGACTGTTTGAACACATACACGATAGATAATTACTCTCAGTTTTAAATAGACTACGGTCGACCGCTTAACCTTCTGAGTCCACCGCTACCGGTCGACCTTCGACCCTCTTGGGTCAACCGGCCATCGTGCTAATTTGTGTATTTTTTTTCTTATTCTATTTTCAATTCTTCCAACGCCCGTAACTTCTCCGTATTAACTCCAATTTCGAAGTATTATATATGAAATTCGTCTGGAAAATTGCTACAAATGCAATGGTGCAAGTTTCATAGCCAAATTCAAAAGTTTTTGAAAATTTTCTTTTTAGTCCTTGTTTTATTTAATTTAACTTTTCTCATTAAATTTTCGGGGTGTTATAGTACAGTTCGGATGAAGAGAGTGAATGGTCACTTCTGCTTCATAAAGAAACATCGAAAACAAGAATTTTCATACAATGTGTGATACTTAACATTGGAATTAGAAATTAGATTTATATTGCAAAATGTATTTTCGAATTGAAAATTGTTTTCTACAAAATTTATTTCTTTGAGTTCAAGAAATTTGATTAAAAAACTCTTTATTATTAACCAGTTATAGTATATGAAATAAATTATCCATATTAAGTAAATAATGGACCTTCGAATTCAGTACGCTATTACAATAATGGTAGAAATAGTGGGAGCATGCCATATAACACTTATTGATCACATCAAATTACAAAAATTGTTTTTGTACACGCTGAACATTATTTATGAAGTAATGACTATTTTTCGGTATCGATTAAAAAATTGACATAGTTTTATTTCAATGTGAATATTATGAATATTCGTTATGAAATAAATCTATAATGTCGTATTTTTTTCATAACAAAGGTGATGTAATGGGAAATAGAAATGTATCTAAAATTGTTTACAATTATTTTGGAATTATATACTGAGCCCTAGTTTTGAGAAATAATTTTTATTATATGATTGTGAATCATATGATACTGGTTAATTATATCTCTGATAATTAAGGGCTATGCATCCATTTTGTGGGAACATCATAAGATTTGATGAACTCTTTGGATTGATACATATAGATGTATCAAATAGTAAGTCTATTAGTACCAATCCACATACTTCGTCATATTCACCGATGGGTTATCACAGACATGGACATGTGTATTTCATATGCATGTACAAGTCTATAATAAGCTCATGGAATATAAAACAGAAGTAAATAATATAACATGCAGAAGTATTGATTGGATTTGATCGAATGGGTGAGTATATTGGAAAGAGTTACCAATGTACCTAATATGAATGAAGATTCAATCTCAAAGGTCACGCCTCCTTATAATACATAATTATTTATTGATAATGAGTAATCGAGCTTTGTTGGACACAGCACAATTAACGGTGAGTGAAGTTGAGTTAAATTCTTTCTGTAAGGTGTGTACTTAAGAGTAGTATACAAGGTTAAAATTAATATCAACCAATGAATAGTTTACAAAACCATACATGATATAGGTTTATAAGAAACCCCTACATTTCCTACGCTAAGGAGTTGATAGTTTGTGCGAGTCGAATGATTATGTAAGAGACCATGTATGATCGTCCAAAGAGAATTTTGGAAATGATAGTTATTAGATGATTAATTTATGTTATGAACATAAATATATTGTGAACTAGTGCAAAATTAGTTTTATATAAGGCAATTCATAAAATGTTTATGAATACTCATTTCATTGCAATAAGAAATAAACGTTATTCAAGAAATACCAACTTCACAGCGAACAGATTTCTTTAAGAAATTATTGGCATAAAATTGATTTGGATATGATCCAAGGATAAAATTGATTGCAAGGGACGAAATGAAATTAACCAAATTTAAATGAACACAACACATTAGAATGTCTAATAAGTATTCTTATACATTGAAGAGAAACTATGAGTTTCTTATCAATATCGAGAATAAATAATCCTCGAATGTCTGTTAAACCATTAAGAGTATTAACTCTATGATATGATATGATGCACATGTTCGAAATAGATTCCAAGTACATCAAAATATGATTTTTAAAGTTTTACCCAAAAGGGATATGCTCCATTGGCCGTAAGTTTCTTTAAGAGAAAGATAAATGCAGTTGGAATATAGTGAGCCACATTGGTATGAATAATACCATAAATTTAACTTGTTGAGATTAACGTAAAAAATTCCCCATTCGATATGATCAAGTTAGCTCAGATTTACTCACAAAATTATTTCTTAGTATGACTTTATGTTTGGTACATATGCGCTGAAATGGAAAATTCTAGACTGTTTGCACATAAAGTGGGAGAGATGTTATGTCTATAGGTTTTGGATATGATCTAAGAAATGGAAGAAAGCATCATTTTAAAAGCATTAGAATTGAATAATTATTTTGATAGGAATATCAAATAGTTTGATTATCAGTCAAAATGTAGAGGAAGTGTGTGTTCATAAGAAAGAATGAGAAAATGTACAAAGATATTTCTAAGCTATAAGTAAACAACACATTGCTGATCATTAACGATGTACTTGAGTTAAAATCAGCCTAAGTTGTTTAAATACTCGATGTTAGATTTGTAGATAATGTCTTTTATAGTAAGTGTAAAAGATACTGGGAATGTCCCAAATGATATGTAATGACACCTTATTAAAATGTTTAATACAGAACATGAAAGATGGATTCCTTATATATTGGCAATAGGAATTATCATACATGTTATGTTGCCTACGATATTGTGATTTGTTCGTGTATTTGATACATGAAGAACATATAAAATCTAATTGATATCATTAAATGGTTGTTTGAGGTTTTCTCATGTATTTATGAAATACTAGAGAATAATTTATAGAAACAACAAACTCCTTATAAAGGAGTGTTTGGACTTAAATTTTCATAAGTGATATTGAGTATAATATGTCAATAATAAATTCAAGTTAAGAATCTTTAAGTTAGAAATGTTACAAATGAAAGACTATGATTGATTAAATGAAAAAGGCTAAGAGCATTGCCTTTAATAGCGCCATAATAAAAGTAATGTATATAAATATAAATGAACAAATTTATAACCAAGCGAAGGGCGATTCAAAATGTTAAGAATTCCATAACATTGTAATATGATAATAGTATCGCAATATGGTCCATAACTGAACCTAGAGCTCACTAGTAGTCGAGAGACATACTCTGAATTGTTCCACATAATAAAAGTAGTTTATTAGCACCAGAGAGAATTAATTTATAGACTGGAAAATTAAAACATAATAACATACCTGATCACCGAGGGACTGACCCAATTGGTTTTGAGAAAACCGATTGGAGAAGTTGGAACGAGATTCCATAATTGAACCCAAGTGGAAGTGGGAGATTGATAGAGTTAGGGGTATACCTTAGGGGCAATTATGTAATTTGTTACATATATCTAACTCGATAACCAATCTTGTTCAAAATAAAAGGTGTTTTCTTTCTATTATATACTTGATATAGTGTTATTTATTAATTACTTTAATTAATTAAAAGTATATTTAATAGAAAATCCATAAATGGTATGTTGTGTGATGATAGTTGAAAACTATTATAACCGCGAGTAATTTATCACAATGAAAATAAATATACCATTTTAAATATTCCTAGTCAAGAGGTATCAAAATTGGATATTGATATATTCGTTGAGACTGGAGTACGTAACATACTCTATATGTTGAGTAGTGTATTACTCATGGCTACTGGGGCACCAAGGGGTTCCATACATATAGTTATTAGATGTTTTTGTGTTGGTTAATATAACCAAGGTAAACAGAAAATATCAGTGTGACTAATTTACATAATTCTCTCAAACTTGAGAATGCTGTTAATCTTTAATATGGAAGCTTCGCTTTGATTATAGTTAAATCGTGGCACGACGTCCATCGAACGACTATAGTTGGATCAAATGAAAGCATTAGAAGTGAAACACTATTAAAGTGTAGATTCGTCTCCTCAGTTATATATGGTTAGTATCACAGTCAACTGAAGTCAACTCAAAAAATCCCTGGATAGAGCATTTCGATTAATAATAATTGTTATTACTGAACTAAGGACTTTGTGTTTGGACTATAAAGTTGAATATGGACAATATATGAATTTTGACTATTATCAAATTCCATAAGTCTAAAACAATATAGAATTGATGAAGAGAATTGGTGTAAATAATTATCAATACCAAGTAAATTTTAAATAAGTAAAATTGGATTTTACCAAAAGATGTGTAAGCGATAAATTCAGCCAACATGTTACAACGCTAGCTAAGGTGACATGTAAACGTTAATATTTGAATTGTTCAGTATTAATCGATGACTTAATTTATACCTTTGAGTCACACAGCCGAAATGATGAATGCTCCAAATAAACCACATGATTTTATTAATTTATATTCGGTTTAAATTAATTAAATTAAAAAATATTTAAGAAAATTTATTTATTGAATTTTATTGAATTTGTTTGAATGTCATTAGTATTTAATAAAGTGCATATATAAAAGTTATAAACGTACGTAACGATGTACGATGTCGGTAGAATGTTTAAATTGGATTTAAATAGAATACATACTAAATAGGTTTTTCAATAAATTAAATTAATTAATATTTTTTGAAATATTAGTTACTAAAATCTTATTGAATTTATTTGAATGACATTATAATTTAATAAAGCGTGTATATAAAAGTTATAAACATGCACAGCGATATACAATATCGATAGAATATTTGAATTGGATTTAAATGGGACTGATGCAGATGGGAACTTGGACATTTTAAGGGCCCATGTGGCACCATCTATGGATATACATGCATGTAGAAGAGAGAGGGGATTTTAATGATATTTAAAAAATAATTGAAAGAGGAAGGTTTTAATGAATGAATTAGAAAGCTTTCTATCATTCTTTTAAAACAAATCTCCCTTTATTTCTTTCCGAGTCGATTCTTTCCTAAAACTATTAGTCCTCTTTCTCATCCATCATCCATAGTCGAAATTTTCATGGATTCAAAACCTTAAAATTCTAAAATAAAATATCAAATAAAATTAGTAACAAAAGGTGGTTCTCATCTCTTAATTCTTGCAAAATTCGGAGATCGATTCACGGAATCTAGGACCCTTTGATTCATTATTCAAGGTGTGATTTGTTAGCAACTTCTAGGTAAATTTTTGGTCAATTCATCAATATATATTCTCTATATTCATATACTTGGATTTGTGTGATTCATTTATGTTTATATTGATTATCTTGTAACATGAGAACTGATAACTCTTTTCTCAATTGAAAGTAGGTGTATTATGTTCATTTAATTCAGATCTACATATGTTATCTTTTGCATTACAATATTTTTATTTCAGTTTCTAGTGAATTGTATTTTATAATATTTACATGCACAATCACAAATGAAATGTAATCTAATTCTTATTTTAAAATTAATTTCTAGTGTTGCATGGTTAATGATTAGATATAATCATTTTGAATATTGTTTATGCAAGAATGAAAGGTTGTTTTCTAAAATTTTGAATGAACTTTTATGTAAATTTTAAATCATGTATATCTCATTTCTAAATTTATAGTTTTGTAAAATTTCCAGATACTCTTTTCATTTCCAAACTAAAAGTTCAATCTAAGTTGTTAATTTAGAATGAAATGTAAATTGTCAAATTGAAATTTTTAATAGAAAATTTTGGTTTAATTTTACTTACATATGCATGTGTGTGTATATATATATATATATATATATATTTGTGTGTGTGTACATATAAACTTTAAATATTTGTATTTCAAATTGCCAAAGCCTAATTTAAAAGTGAGGCAATTACATATACATATTAATTACTATTTGATGTTTATATCATTATATCATAATACCTCTTGCATGTAAAATGAGTGTTGTATTAATTAAATTTTCTAAATAGGGAAAGTGAACCAATCAAAGATTCCACTTTTCATCTCCTTTCCTATTAAATCCTTATGTAATTGCATCTGGATTTATTCTTGTTTATTCCTATCTAATGTCAACTATCTGAAAGTCTAGTGAATCATATACTATTTAACTTATGTATAATATGCAAGTATATATGTATATTAATGCAACAGTAGAAAATAAGTAGTAGAATATAAAAAGTGTGCAAACCAGTGTTTTTATACTGGTTCAGACCTCCCGTCCTACGTCTAGTCCCGAAGCTCCTCTTCGGTATTTCCTTTAAACAAACTACCCTCGCTTCGCCCAGATGAATATGCTTAATACAAAAGTGTCTTTGATAATCTTTTGTTCCAATAACACAGTTTTTGACTTACAGTACAAATCTTCATATGATCTCCTTTAAGTATATGAATATGATTGCTTTGAGTTTTAGGAAGTGAATTTAACCAAAAGGTTATAATCGATTGAGAGTATGTAGACAATGTATATGCAAGATAATGCTTAGAAATCAAGAGAGTATAGAATAGATCAAAATCAAGTTAAGTTAGTTCTCAATCAAGATGCTTAGAGTTGCAGAGGAGCAGATGAAGCGTTATTGCTTTTTGAAGAAAAATTATTGTTTTAATGGCTGCAACTCTTCATGAAAGAAGATTTCCTTTGGTTTAAAAAAGAAGTGTCTTTTCGAGTATGATAGTTTTTGCTTGACAGGCGTCTGTGGTGTAATGATAGACATCTCTGACTATTTTATTTTTTAACCCGAAACTTGTCACAGACGTCTGTGAGTATACCTCAGACGTCTATTAGTATTTTTATGTTTAAACCGAAACTTGTCGCTGGTCTGTGAGTATATCTCAGATGTTTGTTAGTATTTCTATTTTTAAATAGAAAATTGTCACAAACGTCTTTGAGTATACCTCAGACGTCTGTGAGATGAAATTCTGTTTTCTATGTGTTTTTGATGTATATAAAGTTGTGTATTCATATATACTCAAGGAGACCTTAACAATATATTATCTAGGACTCTTTTACAATAGAATAACCTTTAGTATGATCAATGAGTCTTCATCTTTTTTGAGTCTTAATACCTTCGATAATATTTTCGATCACGGTGTCTTCTTGTAGTATATACCTGCAATTTTGATAAAGTCTATCTATGTATATGATTGTATACTTGTTATCATTGAAACATAATTTGGAGGTTCTAACAATCTCCCTTTTTTGATAATGACAACTATATAATCATAAATCAACTATTCATTCATATAAATAAATATCAATAATAGAAGTATTATTATGTTTATCTATGTTTTGACTCCCCCTATGTATATGCTTAGTTTTCTCCCCTTTTGACATTATCAAAATGGAGGGAAACAAAAAATGATATATAATGTTAGCATCAAATATTGAACTAAGGCTTGAAGTTCTTCGTTCATAGCCTTACGCTAATTTGAGCTCTGATTGGCTTCACTAAAGTTGGATAGTTCCATTTAGTTAGTGATGTTACTCATGTAGGCTCTGTATGAAGGGTTTACCATGTTATATGAAATAAAATCTTGTATTGGATACATCACCTGCTGGGATACATAATCTTTTAATTTGATGGGAGGTCGAGTTTGTCTTGTAGATGTTCTTATGGCATTTTTTTCTTGAGTTGGATTTTTATGAGTTAATTCTTTACTTGACTCATGTATCTCTTCTTCTCCCCCTGAAGGAATTGGACTTGTTTCTCCGACTTGTTCTTCATTCATATGCTCAACCTGTTCCTAATTTGATTCCTCAGGAAACATGAAATTATTTGGACACAATATAACTGGTTACCTTGTCTATTTCCTTGTTCACTTAGTTGATAATATGGTTCATTTCAAAAAATGTTACATCTCGTGGGATATAAAGTCCATGGTTTTTTGGATCATAACATTTATACCCCTTTTCTGGGATGAGTGTCCTAAACATATGGCTTTAACAATATTTTTATCTAGCTTTTCATGTCTTCTTATGTGTACGAAACATGTGCACCCAAAAACTCTTATGTGATCACAATTTATTTTCCTATTCTTAAGAATTTCTAAGAGACTCGTATTTTTAAGCATGACACTTTACAGTCTATTTATGAGATAAGTCGTAATTAGCACGGCATCTGACAAATAAGATTTTGAAATGTTAGTTTGAAAAAGAAGAGAACTAGTGACATCAATAAATGTCATTTTTTTCTTTTTGAAACTTCATTTTGTTCGAGTGTATTAATACAAGTATTGTGGTGCAAAATTCCTTTTTGTTTAAAAAATTCTATGAAATCTTTGTTTCGTATTCTCTCCCATTATCAGTTCGAAAATTTTCAATTTTGCATTATATTGATTTTCTATAAACTGAAAAATTCTTAAAATAATGAAAAAACTTCATTTTTACTTATAAAAGGTAAACCCAAGTAGTGCGAGAAAAATCATAAGTAAATGTGATGAAATATTTAAAATGATCATAAGAATAAATAGAGGCTGGAGCTCAAACATCGGAATGAATTAAATCAAAGCATTTTTCTGACCTATTAGTAGATAAAGAAAATGGTAATCTAGTTTGTTTTAAAAACTTGCAAAAATCAAAAATTTTGGAATCAAATTAATAACAAAAAAGTTTATTTAAAATTTGATCAGATGGATGACCAAATCACCAATGCAGCAATTTATCACAATCTTCTAAATTTAATGACACATGACATTTAGTGGTGTTTTCATCATGATAATAAAGGCCATTTTTCTGACATCCCTTACCAATCTTCTTCCCTAAATTTCGATCCTGAAAGTTCACTTTATACAGTGAGAATATAACATGCAATTCTATAACATCCCTAATTTTAAGGCCTGAAACTAAGCACTATTGATGCTGCAGTCATGTATGGTATTATTTTTTGGTGACAAAATGCGGACATGTTATTGTGTCATAACATCAGAAGCATAAGTGTATGAAACAATTTTAAACACAGTTTCTAAGGAAACTTTATTATTACATTTCATATTCATTACATAATCCCAAAACATTGCCCAGGTTCAGATAAAATATAATTATTACAAAATACTCCAAGAGCGACACATGAAGACACCTCATTGGTTAATCAGAGTTACTAAATAGACTGATACATCTATTGTTAATACATTCACTTCAACAAAATCACTTCAACATAGCGGATTAATAATATAGATAGACTCCTACATAGCTAGTTTTGCCTCTTGCACGTCTCCGAAGCTTTTTTCGCCAAAACCTTCTTAACCGAAAAAATCCTTACCCTCGACCTACTCAATTCAAATTCAGAGCACCCAAGATTGTAAGGGGAAAACATAAAGTTCGAGTCAGACAAAAAATCTGGTGTGAATAATAATATGCCATCTAGGTTTATAGATATATAGTGAGACCATGCGCTGAGCGAAACAAATTTTCCCCTCACTAATATCCCTTTTAAAACATATCTTTTGCAAATCAAATTTTTGCAACCAAACTGGTTAAAATAGACAATATAAACCATAATGTGCATGCATGCTACATGGGTGAACATGACTATCCGTCAAACAGTGGACTATCTATCCCAATGTTTAGTTTTCACAAGGTAACTACCAACCTACATGACTGACTCGGTCCTACCAGATATACAAGGTTTCCTAACTGACTGTTAGAAGGAAATTGGATGGCCTATCCAAATACACTAATCCTAGTGTTTACCCGAGTATCTATCAATCTCATAGTTTTACTAGTCTCACTATGAACCTAAAGATTTTGCAGGCCAACCTATAATCTATTTTATCTTTATGTTTTCCTTTCTGTGCGTAAACTTGCTTTTAGTGTTACCCTTGACAAAGCCCTACGCAGTGGAATTTTGGACTTATAACATATAGGGCTAACAGCTCCAGTATGCGGCGCTACCCTACACTAGTGCCATCTTGGTTTTTAATCTCTTAGTCAATTTTATTCTATTACAATCTATCCAAAATTGATAAGAACAATAATCCTTTTAGTAAAAATCCTCGGCTAAATACCCTTTTCTATTTCCTTGAAAACAAAACCTTAGCAATGATTTAAGCCTTGAAATCATACTTTAAAACAAGGAAAATATAGCCCTTTGCTTTATACCGAAATATTTATGCCATGATATATGGCTTTATAAAACTTTATTGATGAATCTTGAAATCGCTTGGAAGTTATCTCACATCGAAACCATAGGCTATAGAGCCAAAACAATATAAAGCCATTATACTAATCTAACGCGGCAAGGATATAGTCGAAATGGGTCTATGCCCCTCAAAACATAAGCTAAAACAATAAAACCTTATATATTGATAAACCGTGGCATCATTATCTCCACTCGAGTTCATCGCCCCTCTTCAATATAAATATGTTAAAGTCTTTGATTTATATATATAAGGGTATATAGTCGAAGTCAACCACTTCGTATAGCATATTATAAACCCATAAAAGAATAGAGTCGACATAGAAAAATATCGGCATCATTGCCTAAGGAAGAATAAGCAGCTTCATTAGAGCCGAAGTCAATAGGAGCGGCACCATAGCCGTCTTCGAAAACATAAAGCAAAGAATAAAGTCAAAATGATAAAACACAGCTACATTGCCTTTCGGAGTTGTTATCAAATATGCAGCATCATTATCGCCGCTATGGTTTACTTTGAAAATAATAGGGCCGTCAACGTTGACACCATGCCCCTTATATCATGCGGCACTTAAATCATGCGCCAATGTCAATCATCGAAGTCATGGTGTCGACTTCGATGTTGTGCTTCCCACCTCAACCATGTTGATCCATTCCATATCAAATGAAGTTGATATCATATGTATCTCCTTTGTTTGGCGGCGAAGACCATGAACATGAAGAGATGGAAGGCAACGACGATGACTTCAGTGTAGCACTATCGCAATTAACATGAAAACTGTTATTTTGCTATTAAAAGTAGTTTCTTTTTAACAACTCCTTGTATTTGTCAAAATACCATTGGATAACAAATTTCTTTATTAAAATCTTTTTAGAAAACTGGTCTAAAGCGGGTTTATCATTTCCAAAATATTTAAGAACTTTTTAATCTTATATTAACATCTTAATTTAATAATTAAGCCCTTCTAGCTTAATAATTTTATAACCCTTCATAAACACTTAAGAAAAATCCCTAAAATCGTAAAAAAATTCAGATAAAATACCTTCTTTAACATATAAAAATTTCGAGGTCAAAAACTTTATTTAATTATTTTTAATAATTAAAACCCAAAATAACCAATTATCTTCCCTTGAGAAAATCATAGAATACTCGTACTTTATCAGAAAATTATGAATTTAAAACCGATTTCTAAAATAATGTTTCTAACATCATATCCAAATTTTAAGTCATTTGGGTGTCATTTGATAGGTTTTTCAAAACATATCAATAAATTCCATAATAAATCATATAAATTCATTAAATAGCATATAATCATCTTATCATTTAAAACATGACATATTAACATCAAAAGTTTCAGATTTAGACTTAAAATCGAAAGTAACAATTAAACTTGAGATGCATAACTATTATTCACCTTGAATGGTTTTAAGAAGGTTGAGATTTGAATTTTAATTTGATTCCCCTAAGCTTTGACCTTTCTTCCTAGCTTATCTTCTCTTGAATTCTCTAGCAATGGCCAGCCTACTCTTTTAATTTCATTTGTAATGAATGAAGCGAGGAAGGAATGGGAATTGAAAGGTTTAAGATAAGGAATGTGCTAGTTTTCTATTTTGCCCTCCTCATATGACCTCCTTTTTATTAATGTTCTAATTATCTCATTGGTTCATTACTTAAGGCTCGACCCCTTTTAATTATCAAATCTCAATCTCCTAAACATTTTACATTATTTTATTTTATTTATATATTATTTTATTTTATTTATCTAATTAAATATTATAAATAATGTTAGTCAAAATGAGGGTTATTACAGATTCCCCTTCTTAAAGAATTTCGTCCTTGAAATTACGATAAGCTACACACATCAAACATAAAAGCGTAGATATAAAACATACCATCATACAAGTTATGATAAGTGTCCCTAATCATGTCCGTTGTCTCCTAAGTATATTCTTTCTCATTGTCACTCCACTGAACTTCCATTAATCTGACTGTCTTGTTCCTCAACTTCTTCTCATCTCTCGCTACAACTCGGACTGGTTGCTTACAAAAGTCAGATCTGGTTCTACTACTAAATCTTCCAATGCAGTTGAAGCAATAGTAGTCTCTAGATCATGCACATACTTCCTAAGATGAGAAATATTAAACATATTATGGACACCTGCCAAACTACTCGGTAACTCAACTTGGTACGTGAGCTTTCCGATCCTCTATATGATAGGGAACAGTCCAACATATCTAGGTGGCAATTTCTATGATTTCACAAATCTTACTGCACCCTTCATGGATGATACTTTGATGAAAACATAATCTCCAACCGAGAACTCTAAGTCCTTTCGTCTCTTATCTGCATAACTTTTCTGCCTAGACTGAGCTTCCTTCATTCTAGCTGGAATTAACTCAATCTTTTCTGCGGCTTCTCTTTCCATATCTAGACCCAAAAAATAATTTGTCTCCAGTCTCCAACCAACATGCTAGTGATTTTCACGGCCTTCCATACAATGCTTCGAAAGGCACCATTCCTATACTAGTCTGATAACTATTATTATAGGAAAACACAACCAATTGCAAATGGTCTTCCCATGACCCACCAAAATCTAGTACACAAGCTCTCAATAAACCTTCAAGTACCTTATTGACTCTCTCTGTATGCCTATACTTCTGTGGGTGATAAGCGGTACTCATCTTAAGCTCGGCAACAAACATTTCTTATAGATACTTCAATAATTCACTAGTGAACAAAGCATCTCTGTCGCTGACTATACTACTACGAAATCCATGCAGTTTAACAATGTTCTTCATAAACAACTGAGCCAAAACAGGTGTCGTCCTTGTTAACTTAACGGGTATAAAGTGTGCACTCCTAGTTAGTCTTTCGACTATAACCTAGATACTTTCATTTCCTCTATTGAACCTTGGCAACCCGTCAATAAAATACATAGATATATAATCTAATTTCCATACCGGTATATCCAAAGGTTGAAGCAATTCACTAGGCTTCTGATATTCGGCTTTTACTTGCTGGTAATTTAGACACTGTTTTACCCATAAGCCTACATCCTTTTCATACCTTCCAAAAAGAAACTTATTTTCATATTCTGATACATCCTAGTTCCTCCCAGATGAATAGTAAACTTTGATCGATGACATTCCCTTATTACTTCTTTGTTAGGTCCACCACATCTAGAACACATATCCTTCCCTTCTTCCTTAACCATCCCTTTTGGTCAAGGTAAAAATCCTTCAAATCATCAATCTCTGTTCCACCTTCCAGTCTTTTAATTCTTTCAGCTAATGATGGATCATCTCTCTGTTTAGAAGCAATCCTTTCAATCAACATTAGTCAAACTTCCAAGCAAGATAACATGGTTGTACTTTGACTAGAACTAGCAGTCGATCTTAACTGCATACTACAAGTAGTCAATGCTTCCAGATCATTCCATTCTTCCAACATAGCTAACACCAAATTCTGATATTTCCTGCTAAGTGCATCTGCAACTTTATTTCCTTTTCCTGGTGTGTACTCAATTCCAAAATCATAAGCAGCTAAAAACTCCAACCATCTTTGATGTCTCATATTCAACTCCTTCTGAGAGAATAAGTACCTTAAACACTTGTGATCCGTATACAACTCGAATCATTCTTCCAAAAGGTAATGTCCCCATACCTTCAAAGCAAATATTATGGCAGCCAACTCTAAGTCATGAGTCGGATATTTAACTTCATGCGGTCTGAGTTGTCGCGAAGCATAGACAATCATTTTACCCTTTTATATTAACAAAGCTCCTAATCCTATTCCAAACGCATCAGTATACACCACCAAATCTTGATTTCCATCTGGAACAACTAACATGGGCGCATTGGTAAATAAATGTTTCAGCTTCTGGAACCTCCTCAAATTTATGAATCCAAATATACTTCGCATCCTTCCTTGTTAGTTTAGTCATCGATGCTGCTATATGAGAGAAATCCTTGATGAATCTCCGGTAGTAGCCAGCTAGTCCAAAAAACTCTTTGTCTCAGACACCGTCTTGGGTCTCTTCCAGTTATTAATTGCTTCTATCTTAGCTGGATCAATTGACAATCCTTTTTTGAGACTACATGAACAAGGAACTTCACTTCTTTCTTCCAAAAAATACACTTCGAAGACTTTGCTTTTAATTGATGCTGCATCAGTGTCTCAATCTCTATTCTAAGATGAATCTCATGATCTCTTTCATCCATAGAATATATCAAAATGTCATCTATGAGTACCAGTACAAACCGATCCAAGTGCTCTCGGAAAATACGGTTCATTAAGTCTATGAACAAAGTAGGCACATTAGTCAATCCGAATGGCATTACTAACCACTCGTACGAACCATATCTTGTCCTAAACACCATCAATGGAATACTGCCTTCCGCCACCCTTAGTTGATGGAACCCTATCACCAAATCTAACTGAGAAATTACTTTGGCACCTCTCAACTGATCAAATAAATCATCGATTCTCGACAAAGGATATTAGTTCTTTATCGTCTTTTTATTCAACTTACGATATTTGATACACATCCTTAACGACACGTTCGGCTTGCTCACGAATGTCGCGGCCGCTCCCTAAGGCAAACTACTTGGTCTAATAAAACTTTTCCCTTCTAAGTTCGCCAGCTGCACCTTTAACTCCTTCATCTCGGTAGGTGTCATTCTGTTAGGTGGTCTGCTTACGGGTTCAGCACTAGGTACAAGATCTATTCGAAATTCAATAGCTCGTGTCGACGGTAGTCTTGTAATAGGCTCAAAAATATATGCAAATTATCTAACTACAAAAACCTCATTCAACTCATCTTCCTCCTCCATTGCACCCACCAAAACGTACACATCAATACTTGGATTCTCTATTGAGTATATAATTCGGTCACTACTATTAGGTTGTCTTAGCGATATTTTCATGTCTTGGAAAAATATCCTACCATCATATTTACTTAACCAGTACATACCCAAAAAAATCCCAAAGCCTACGAAATTAAATATATGCAAACAGCCGGCACATATATGACCTAATAATTCAAACTCTAATTGGTCACATCTCATCCCTAGACTTGCATATTCTCCTATCGGATTCACAACCCTTAAGGAAGTAACTGGGCATGAGGGTTCTAGGTTAAGCTTATCTACCAAATAGCGAGATATAAAAGAATGTGATGCACCAGTATCAAACGGTACTCTTACAGGTTAGCCATGAATCAAAAGCGTACCTCCCATCACAGCTTTCCCTTTCTCCTCAACTGTTGGTCTCAAGGTAGCTGATTTCAAATCAAATACCTTTCCATTTTTTTCCTTGGTCACTTCCAGACATTTGTTCTTGTAATGTCCCACTTGGTCGCAATTAAAGAACTTAATGTTCTTCTTTCCAACGATTTCCTTTCCTTTGCCAGTTTGGCACACATGAGCATAATGTCTATTCTTGTCACACTTGCAACACACAACCTCAGACTTCCCTTTCTTAGTAGCTCCACCCTTTTGAGCTCTGTTTTTCTGAAAGCACTTCCTCTTCTGATTCTGTCCACCCAGATTCTCTAATGGATTGTTATTACTGAACAAAACAAGCATCTCTTAATTCCTCAAAGCCATCTCTAAGATTACATCACATGGATCCTTGAGATGTGGTAAAGTTATCCTAGCAAGCTTAAGTCTTAGTCCATGAATGAACTTCTCATACCTTTTGATCATAGTATCCATGGTAGTATACCTATATCGGGATAGCTTCACAAAATTGGTTGCGTATTCAAGCATTGTCATATCACCTTGCACCAATTCAGCAAACTTTCTAAGCAAAGTTGACTTGGCAATTTTCGACATAAACCTCTCTTTGAACCTCTTTCTAAACTCTGCCCAAGTCAAAGTTTCCTTAGCCAGACCAATAGTAACATTGTTCCACCAGTACAATGCGACTCCTTGCAATTGCCTGGATGCTAATCTCTTCTTCTGTTCGTTATTCAAACCAAGATCAGCAAAGATCCTTTCACAATGAAGCAGCGAATTCTCCACTTCAATTGCGTCCTTCATTCCAATGAATGGCTTTCCTTCAAGTCTTGCATAGTCTCTACTCCAAACAACATAGTTGTTGACTACTGAGGCTTCCCGATTCACTCCTCCAGCATTTCGTCCAACTAATCCAGCAACAGCTAATGTTTGCATCATGTTGACAAAGAACTGATACATTGCTCCCATATTAACCAGTTGTGTTCCTGCACCCACATTAGCAGTTGTTTATCGACTCGGGTTCCTTCTAGTATTGGGCCAGGCATTTCCATTAGTAGTGGTGCTTCGTCCATCGAGATTCACTCTTCTATTTCTTGCCTCCATACATTACTTCCTTAAATCCATATTAGAACCTTAGTAAGATACGGAAGAATGGTCTAAGAGAGAGGGGGAATAGAGATAAAGCATGTACTTATATATAACAAATACAAGTACGTTACTATAGCATTTTCCCATACTCCAATCTTATACCCTGATTCATTTGGATTATGTTTTCAAAACTCTTTTTAAGTTCAAAAATTATTTTAGTTTTACATATACCTATACTCTGATACCAACTTATGACATTCTCCATTTTGAGGCCCGAACTTAGCGCTACAAATACTACGGTCATCTATAGTATTAATTTTTGGTGACAAAATGCGGACATGTTATTGTGTCATAACATCACAAACAAAAGAATAAGAAATTATTTTAAACATAGTTTCAAAGCAAACTTCCCATTACATTTCATATTTAGTACATAATCCTAAAACGTTGTCTAGGTTCATGTAACATCCCACCTTTTTGTACGCTTTAAATCGACAATAAACCACACACGTCATACTCAAACCATACAGAAGGGCGGATTGTTATTAGGGTGAATAAGAAAAGAAGGAGAAACAAAGAAAAAAAATAGAATCTTGCAGCGAAATGAAAAAATATAATAATCAAAGTTACAAAATCAGAACAGTATGATGCATGGAATAAATAAAATCTGATTATACTTATACAATACAAAATCAGAGTTACACATACCAGAGAATAAATAAATAACAATGCAGCTGAACAGTATGATGCATGGAATAATACAGTAAGTAATAATAATAAAATCTTCCTCTTCGTCCTCCAAAAATAAGGTCTTCAAATCCTGAAATGCTCAGGCTGACCCGAGCGAATTGAAAAAACAAAACACTCGAGTCAGAACTAAAAGATCTTATGTGAGTTAAATCAACGGTAAATAACTATGAGTGGAACGGCGTAAGAGATGTTTACGGGGTTTAACATCTCCTATCCAATGTCTAACGTGAGTGCAGTAACTCAAGAGATGTTCGGGATTCACATCTCCTAAGGATCCGTTAAACTATCTACTATGTTGTACAATACGCTATTATAATATGTCTACAGTAAAGTAAAAGTATTAAAATAGTGTTAAGGCATTACCCATATCCCCTTTAACACATTTTTATAATGCCAATAGTCTATACAGTACCGTAACTCCCCGTAAACTGGAGCCGCCAGAGGATACCACATAGGTACGACATAAAACAAACTCGTAGAAGGCACGCTAGGGTAGGTGACACGGCATAACTAGGCAATGCCAGGGTAGATATACAAATTACACTTCCGGACTGTTGGTAACGCATAACCGCAACTACCGCCAAACTCGAAACACGCTCCCGAGTAAAAATCGAAAGGTGGCCACCAAATAAATCGCAAAGTCAGAATATAGTATCGATGGAATGTGTCCGATCAGAGGAGCTACCTCATTGGCCCGTCAATTGCTCTTGTTTTAGCCACCTTATGCCAACTCACGGGAGTCGGGTCCACGTATATACCTCATATAGGATCGTCGCCACTATCCTACTTCATTCTGGAATCTCCACCGTGTACACAGTTGTCAAAGTGGTTTTCGGTATTGACAGAGAGTATGCCCATATCCAATCCCGGTCACTTTAACAACCAATCGCTTATTATACGCCGGATGGTTCTTTTATATTTCCAAAATCATTTCATAATTGATATCAAAATATCATGTCTAATTTAAATCATATCATTTTCGAAATCATTACTTACTTCCGGAAACATATCACATTGAAATTATAGTTCGAAATTATATTTCCTTTCAAAAGTCATATTTCCAAAATAGGTTAAACTCTCATTTCAAAATTATCATATTAACCAAATATGTTATTTAAATCCCAACTTAGGTTATAATGTCGCTTAACCACATTCACTTTAAAAATCGAGAATTTGAATATAAACCCATCTATTTTACTTAATTTGGAATTTAGAAGAAAATAGTTTTAAATAGTTATAAATAGTTAATATAGATTTAAAATAGATTAAATATAATTAAAATAGATTAAATAGCTTTAAAATAGATTAATTAGATTTAAAATAAGTTAAAACAGGTTAATTAGTTAAAAAGTTGAAAATCTTAATAATTAAAGTCTTTAAATAATATATTTTAAAACAGTTTATATGAAAATATGAATTTGAAATTTATATTAATTTAAACTATTTATTCCATTCCAGTACATTTGGACCATTTTAATATCCTAAAACCCAATTTCAAATTTTCCAATTCCAATTCTCAATTAAATTTTTAATTCAATATCGCCTCCAATCCATGTTCAAAATATCAATTTAAATTACTCCAAATTCAATATATTTCAAATTTATATTTCAAACAATTTAAAATAATTCAATTCTGACAAATTTCACTTTTTATTCCAAATTCAACTTTGAAATTTCAATTAAATCCTTTTAACAATACCTTTAAACCAATTCCAATTTTATCATAAACTTGAATTTCGATAATAATTCAATTCGTATAAATAAATTTTTTTATTTCAAAATATCACTTAAAACGGATTCAAAAATTTAAAGCTTTAAAATCGTTTAATTTAACCAATCCGGTGTCCGTATATAATTCTCTACACTAGGGTCAAGTGATACGGATATTTATCATTTCAAACCGCAATTTAAAATTTTATATTTACGGATATATATCATTTCAATCCGCAATCCCAAAAATATCAAATCCATAAAATCGCTCAAGTCTATCATTTCGACCCATAACGATTTTTCCTTAATCTATTGATCATTCGGGTATGTATCATTTCAACCCATATTGAACTTGCAATTTATAACGATATAAAATAAAACATCCATTCATCCAATATCAACAATCAACATCCATTACAAACATCATCCAAATCAATCAATAAATATCAATATAGAACTGATAATCAATAACATGTATTTAATTGGCAATTTATATTCAATAATAAATTAAATAACGATTTAATTCAAATAAATTCAAATTAACTAAGATGATGATTTAAAATATATCAAACAGCCATAAATAAATTTCTAATCACATCATAAATTTAATTTAACAAACGTATGAAATTTTAGAAGTTGTGAGTGGGTTAAAACACCCACCTTTGAATTTAAGTTGATTTGCAATCAAATTTAAACCCAAAATTTAAACAGTCTCAGAATTCGTCCAAACTAGCGTCAAAATGTCCGGAATTCCGATACGATCCTAGCGCAAGAAACCGCACGTGAAACAGACCTCGTACGTGAAAGTTATATAGGTTAGAACACTATACAAATTTTAAATAAACAAATTAAATAATAATCGAGAGAACCAAAGAGTAGTCGCCACGTCACCTTCAATTATCGTACGCAAGCCTAGAATTTTCATGTCGCTTGACCCAAACAACAACAGTCGCCGCCGTTGATCCCCATCCATGCGCCGCCGTAGTCGACTCCATCTAGATCGGTCAACGCCGTTGTGCTCCACGGCCAGAGCCGCCTCCAGCTACGCCCAACGGACGCCTCCGGTCCCCAAAGTTAGACCGCCTCTGCCACCTATTTAACGCCGTTCGAGGCGATTCTGGCCATCCAGAAGCCAAAGCAAAACCATGGATCTACACTGCAGGTCGCCCTCTATGATTCCCTACCTCCCGATCGGTCGTAGGATGAAGATCCACCGTCAATTCTCGAGCCCTAGCAATGAAAGGCCGAGCATTAATCTTCCATTTCTGACAACATCGAAACCCATATCAAAAAACGAATCACATATTTGAATTGCGCTCGTCGAGGGCTTCAAATCAATATATAATTCGATATTTTTTGAGGAGTTTTATTTATTTTATTTTTGATTTGGAATTTGATTTGAAATTGAACTGGAAATTGTTTGACTCCCATTGGAATGAGGAGGAGCAAATAGAATTATACATACAGAAATGAGGAGTAAGAAATGACCTAGGGTTTAACGACATATATATAGGCAGAACACAATAGAAACAAATGGGCTTGATCGATTTTGGTTTTGAACGATAAATGACCCGAAAAGCCCGTTTCGACTCCGGAATGAAAATGGGTCAACCCATATATCAAAATAGATGTTTTAAATGATTTTAAACTCAATGGAACAGGTTTCAAGTCCAAATTTCATCGTATGAAGAAGTTATGATAAAATCAGTTTATTTCAAATTGATTTCAATTTCTTTGATTTCTAGGTGTTTCGAGCCCGTACGATCAAACGACAAGTCCGATCATTACGAAACTTGAAATCCTATAATAATTTACCGTTACGGATCCGATGAAACTAGTTTCGTTGAAATCTGAGCCAGTGGCCAAAATGGCTATTTTTCAGGTTAATTAAATACATTAATAGTAAATTAATTAAGTCGAATTTCAATGTAAATTCTATGGTTAACAAATTTTACCATTTTTGATTTCATTAACATTCACAAAAATTTAAACAAGTTAAGATATCAAATTAAAGTTAATTAATTTACCAATTATAATATTAAATTTCAATTTCAGTAAATTCATTAATTATCAATTGAAATTCCAACAAATCCATTTATTTGATTTCTCAACCTTGTTATTAAATCAATTATTAACTTATCATCCTAAAGGTAATGTTAACATTAGTTTATAATACATTAATAATTTCCTAATTCATCCAAATTTCAATTAACATAGTATTTAATTTCACTTACCTACAATAAATCCATTTGTTATAGATTGAATTCCAATTAATTATAATTTATTCCAATAAATTGATTTGATTCAATTCCAATCTTTTTATTTAAATCAATTATTATTCCATAAACCAAGTTAAGATTTGTTTTCTTCTATTAAATTTATAACCAAGTTATAACAATTTCATTATTTCCATTGATTGGTATATCATTAAAGTTGTTAATGATTGACTCAAATTAACATTTTTATATTCCATTTTGGTTATTATTTCATTAAATAATTTAAAAATTTTATTTCTTCCAATATTAATTCACAGAATCTAATTAAATTAACTATTTTTAATCGTCGAAATTTACGGGTCGTTACACTCTCCCCCACTCAAATATTTTCGTCCCCGAAAAGGAAAAAGGAGGGAAAAGAAGGGATTAAGAAATCAATATATCTTATTCAAAATATTTTTTTTTGAGCAACACGGTTGTGTAGCGTGGCACTACACAGCCGATTAGATATCATATAATAAGTAAATAATGCGATCAACAAGCCTGATCGCTGGCCAAAAAGTATTGAGAAGCAGTAAGCTAGTCATAGTGAGACAGAGTTATATATACAAAATACATATAGCCAATTAAAACAGTGATGGAAAGGCCGGAGCAAAGTCGCGGTTTAGTGGTGCCCACGATGCCTGTCAGGAGGAACTACTGATGTGCTGCCCGAGGATTCAGCCTGTGGAGAGCTGGGGTGAGGAAGTCTCAGCCTGAACGGAGCGGAGAAGCTACGACCTGATATAGATGAGAAATGGTGAGTAATACGTCTACAGGTTTCTTCAAGGCTAGATATGGGCTTGCAGAATACACGTGCATTGCGCTCGGCCCAGATCCACCAGCTGAAAATAGCAACCGTGAGATCTAGGTGATAGTTGGGGGAGTTGTTCTGCCAATGATCGAAAAACGAGGTGAACGTGGGAATATGTCCGAGAATATGAGCAGTAGTCGCCGCCCAAACCCTGATCGCAAAATCACACTCGAAGAAGAGATGTTGCAAACTTTCTGTTGAGGTGGAACATAGGACGCAGCTGGGGTCTACTACAATGTTATGGCGGAGGATTCTGTCTCTTGTGTTAATTCGCCCTTGGATGAGACACCACTGCAGGAAAGCAAGGCGGGGCTGAATCTTGCACTTCCAGAGTCTGGGGAAGGTGAATAGTCGTCCAGGGTTGTTTAGGTGGGCATAGCATGAGGCAACAGAGAAGCCGGATGAGGGGTTGGGTGCCCAAGTGAAGGAGTCTGGTCGGGAGTTGAGGTGGGTGTTGCGGAGAATTGAGGAGACGAGGTGGATCTCGGTGAGGGTGGAGAGGTCAAAGTAGGAAGCCGGGAGAAGTTGAGCTGGGCCCGAAGAGGAAATGTCAGAGATGGAGGTGAAGATATTAGTTGTATGAGCGAAGAGGTTGGGGAGGATGGAGGAGAGTGGAAGTTGATTGTGCCATGTGTCTAGCCAGAAGAGACAATTAGCCCCATTTCCCAGGTTGACGTGGAATAGCCTTTTAACACGTGGTAGGGTTGAAACTACTCCAGACCAGAAGGGGGATGGTTTGATGCCATTGGGGGCGTGGAGGACGAGGTGTGGGTTAGAGTGATAGTGTAGGGAGGTGATCCATGATTTCCAGAGGGTGGGGCCAGGGGTTAGGAACCGCCAGAGCAATTTGGCGAGGAGCGATGTGTTGAAGTCAAATAGATTAGTGATTCCAAGGCCGCCGTTTCTCAGGGGTAGGCAGGCAGTTTGCCAGTTTACGAGCCTCTTTATGTTGCTACCGTTCCAAAGAAAGGAACTTCTGATTGAATCGATTTTTTTGATTACCCAGGAAGGGAGTTTGTACAATGACATCCAGTAAGTGGGGATCGATGATAGAACAGATTTAACGAGGACTAGGCGCCCTGCTGTGGACAAGGAATGAGCTTTCCATGAATGAAGTCTTTTTTCTATCTTGGCGATGAGGGGGAACCAATCGGATCTATGCAATTTGGTTGGACGGATAGGGACACCGAGGTAGGAGATGGGGAAGTGTGTGATCTTACAGTTGAGCAGGCTGGAACAGGTTGGCCCGAGGTGATCAGCTTTTCCGAGCATGATGATGGAACTTTTGCTAAAGTTGATGGACAAGCCCGATATGAGTTCGAATGAATATAGTGCTACTTTGAGGCAGTGGATGTGGTTGAACATGGGTGATGCGAATAGAATGGTGTCGTCCGCGAATTGGAGGTTGGATATGGTTAGGTTAGAATTGGGGAGGTTGATGCCCTGAAAGATGTTGTTCAAAATTGCTAATTTGATCATACGATTGAACACATCAGCCACCAGAACGAAAAGTAGGGGAGAAAGTGGGTCACCTTGTCGCAGTCCGCGGGCCGATTTGATTAGGCCCCCCGAGGTCCCATTGATGATTATCGAGGACATGCTTGAGTTGAGTATAGAGGATATCCAGTTACACCATTTTGAGGGGAAGCCTCTGTGTTCCATTAACTCCACTATGAATTGCCAGTTAACCGAGTCGAACGCTTTTGAGTAGTCTAGTTTGAGTAGCATTCCTGGTGTTGAGGTCAAGTGGCAAAAGGAAATGATCTCCTGGGTCATTGCTACACAGTCCATGATGTTACGGCCCGAGATGAATGTGGATTGCTCGATTCCGATAAGGGGGCTATGACGCTCTGGAGGCGGTTGGCTAGGACCTTGGTTATGATTTTAAAGGTTGTGTTTAGGAGGCTAATGGGGCGAAAGGACGAGAGGGAGGTGGCGCCTGGGGATTTTGGGAGAAGGATGATATTTGCGTAGTTGATGCGGTCCACGGAAGTTGGATTGGTATGAAATTCAGAGCACATTTCGATGATGTCAAACTTGACAATTTCCCAGTAGTGTTTGAAGAAGAGAGGCCCGAAACCATCTGGGCCAGGAGCCTTCTCATCCGACATGCTTTTAAGTGCTGCCCAAATTTCTTCTTCAGTGAAGGGATGGTCAATGGGGATGAGGGGGTTAACTGGGTAGATCAGTTCCCAATCGATTGGGGGGAGAGGAGGGGGGTGAAAGCCAAGAATGGATCGGTAATGGTCGGTGAAGAGTTTGAGGATGGCCGATTGATCAGTGGTAGTGATGTTGTCATGGGTGATTTCGGGGATGTGATTGGATCTACGTCTGCCGTTGGCAAGACGGTGGAAGTAAGCAGTGTTCTTGTCCCCCTCGTCGATCCATTTCGCTTTGGACCGCTGCTTCCAGCCTATTTCTTCTTGCAGTAACAACCTGTCGAGGTCCGCTTCCAGCTCTCTCAGACGAGAGCGGTCCGGTTCAGAGAGCGGGGAGGTTTCTTCCAGGATATTAAGGTCTAGGATCTCATCTTGGATGGCTGAGATGCGCAAACGAATGGAGCCCCAAACTGATTTGGCCCAAGGTTTGATGATTTTTCGGAGAGAGCGGAGCTTGGAGATTACCCTGGCTGTGGCTGATTGGATGGGGGAGGGCTGAGTCCAGATTTCTCTGATGAAGTTGTCGAAAGATGGCTCGAGGAGCCAGAGGCGTTCGAACCTGAAGGGTCTGTTGTGGCAAGCGAGGGATCCCGTGTCTAGGAGGAGTGGGCAATGGTCGGAGATAACAGTGGCTAGGCCCGAGACGATGGAGAGGGGGAATAAGTCTTCCCAGGCTGGGTTGAAAAGGAAGCGGTCTAATTTTGCGAGTGAGGGGTCGGATCTGCGGTTTGACCAGGTGTAAAGGCGATTACTAATGGGTGGGTCAATTAGGGAGCACTGGTTGATGAACTGATTAAAGGCTTCGGAGTCTTGGGAAAGGTTGCCAGAGTTCCTTTCTGTTGGAGATTTGGTGGTATTGAAATCTCCTCCAACAACCTAGGGGCCATTGATATGTGAGGAGAAGGAGAGGCAGTTTGTCCAGAGATCGTTTCTATCTCGAGGGTTGTGTGGGCCATAGATATTTGTGAAGAAGAAGATTGTGTTGGTTTGTATGTGTCGAAGGGCTACATGTAGGGCATAAGTGTGGTAGAAGGTTTGGCATTGGGACCACACGGATTCATTCCAGGCTGTCATTATACCGCCGCACGAGCCGACAGCATTAATGTGGGCCCACCCAGTTAGGAATGGCCCACCAATCTGTCTGAGTATGTTGGGGTTTGGGTCGGATAGTTTGGATTCTTGCAGGAAAAGAATGTCTACTTTGTGAGGGGATATGACAAGGCTAACAGCGTGTCTTTTGCTGGGGTCCCCCAACCCCCGTGTATTCCAGGAAATTAGCTTCATTGGGAGAATGATAAGCGCTCCGATTCTAGTGCCTGCATGGAGGAGTAGTGTTCTCCATGCAGGTTAACTCCCATGCAACGTGCCATTTTTTTATTTAAGCTTTTATTAAGGGACGAAAAGACAACGTGTTTAAAGAAACTACCAGGATGAGATGCTGCTCTGTCCAGTCTGGAGCTTCGACGCACCGCTGTTGGTGTGATTGGCTGAGACCACTGTGCAACCGCTTGAGTGTCGGGCTGAAGCTCTTGATTAGTCCTAGGAGGGGCCACTTGACTGAGTTCCTCTGGGCTGTGGATAGGGAATTGAAGAATGGGAGAGGGGGGGTCAGCTTGGAGGGGGGAATGAAGGATCTGCACCGGAAGAGATTGGGTGTCTGTATGAGGGGCAGGGTTGGGGGGGGATGGGGGGGGGACGGATGAGGTCGGAGGGGTTGGGATTTGTTGGAAGAGCGGGGATGAGAGGTCCAAGTCAGAGAAAGGGTCCCACCTATGTTCTTGGACTGGCCATGGGTCCCAACCCCTTGGACCCACCACCTCAAAGGATTGATCGTAAATAAGGCCAGGCGCCGGTGGGGAGCCGGAGAAGATGGGGGAGTAATTCAGGACGTCAAATCTGTCGTCTGACTCAAGGTCGTCGATCTGGATGTATTGCTCGAAGAGGGGGAAGTGCCTTTCGTAGTCGAATCCCAGCAGGTGGTTCTCTGGGCGTCTGTTCGGGTGCTCGTGTTCCCATCTTTCTATACGAAGGAGGTATTCAGTGTTGTTAAGGACTGAGACATAGAATGATGGGGAGATGATGCCACTATAGAACTGGATTTGGATGTATAAAAAACGGTGGTCAAGCTCAGCCCATTCGCAATCGTCCTGAGCCAGGAACCTACCTACTGGCTTAACAGCTTCCGAAATGGCTTCTGAGTTGAAACGGAGTAGTTCAGGGAACCCAGAGATTCTTGCCCATGAGGGTGGGTCCAATGTCGGCGCGGGGCGGTCCAGCTCAGACCAGGGGTGGAATTGTATAGTTCCCGCGGTTGTAGGGATGGTCTATCTTTGGAGGATTTGGTCTCTGATTAAGAATGAGGGGCAGTAGAAGATGAAGCTGTTGTCGGACTGAAGCCAGAGAGGCCAGTCTCTGTGTTGGAATGTAGAGGATAGCGTGTGGCGGAGGGAGTCTAGGGACCAGGTGCCATAGATAATGTTTGCGACGAGAAGCAGTGATGGGTCTGCCATTGTGAAAGTTTTAGGGTTCGAAGATGAATTATGATGCTGTTTAGGGGAATGAGGTGGGCTATGGGGAGTTGCAGGGGAAATGATTTGTCTAGGGGAGCTGAAGGGTTTCGTACGATCTGAGTGGGGATTGGACATTGGGGCCCAACGGGCAGAGGGTTGTTTGTCCTTAGTGGAAGAGGAGGGGACTTTGCTAGTTATTCGAGCCTGAGGCTGACTAGGGATTTTATTGGGACAGTGAGATTGTGGATGCCCGAAAAATCCGCACTTATAGCAAATCTTTGCATCTCTGCAAGACTGCGCCACGTGTCGGAGGCCTGCACAGCGAAGGCAACGGTTTTCTTTTTTTAGAAATTCAACCGTATGGCGCACATTTTTGAAATGAGGCAGTGGGTGGCGTCTTCTGGCCGGGGGGTTGGGCAGGAGGGGGGAACGAGGAGCCGAACTCGCAACCTGTGCATATGTTTTGGCAGGTATCTCGATGCACAGCGGCTGATTGGATCCGGGTGGAGGTGGAGGGACTCGGGGTGGGAACGCATGCTGGGTGGGGGTGCCAGAGGAGGTGGGGGATGAGGGGGACAGAATGGAATTGTATTTGCCGGGGACGAAGGAGATGGGAGGTGCGGCAGGGGGGACTGAGGACGCCATTGCTGGGGACGAAGGAATTATGGTTTATTGATAATGGAATTATTGAAAGTGAAATCTTATTTAATTCCACTATAAAACAAATAAATTTATCAATTTATAACAATTAAATCTTTTTATATTCAAGTAAATAAAAGTTTAGAAAATATTCCACAAAATTTTCTAAGTCCAAAATTTTTCAGAAAATTTCGGCAGAGTCTCCTTTGTACAGAGAGGCTCGGGAGAAAATATAATATCAAATATAACAATATATATCATAATTTTTTCAAAATAATATATCCCAACAGCGGGAAGAACAATATAATATCACTATAAAACCGTAATCCGAGAACATACCTATTTGTCGGGCAAATAACGCTCATTTTATGAAACCAAAAGCAATAGCAATTGCTTCCATACCTGTATTTCACTTATATAGTCCTAAGAAGTCAATAATTATATAAAAGTGAAATGTTTATATTGTTTCAATTTATAACAACAATCAACATAACATAACAACAATCAAACCAAAAGCATAAAGTCATCACATAAAATCAAAACAAATCAATTATCCATCCATATCAACCAAAACAAATAGTTTGTTCGGGTTTAGGCACTTCTAATCGCATAGAATGACAAATAACTACTAAGTATACCATCTACTCAACAGTCTTAGATAAACTCAATAGATTATTCATACATCCTAAAGAATTAGAAGTATCCTTTCTCAACAACTCATAAACCAAAACAAATAATGACTCCAAGCATTAATCAAGTTCATTTTTATTAATTTCATTTCACAACATTTATTGTTTATTTTCCTTTTAATTCACACAATGATTTGTCTTTTTAATTTACATTTATTTCTTACAAATTTATATTTCCATTCATTCATTCAGTGTTTATTTCATTTATTTTCATTCATTACTTACAAATCAAATTTTCATTTATTCATATAATGCAAATTTCTTTTTATTGGATTACATTTATTTTATTATTTACTTTAATTACAACTAGTTTTAATATTAACTTAAGTTCAAAATCCTTTACTTACAGTGCTCATTTTCTATTTCATTTAATTAGTAGTATTACAATTTTAACTCAAGTTTATAACTATTTTCATATCGAATTTCTTATTTATAAAAGTAAATTTCATTGAACACTTCCATTACATAAGTTTTACTTGTAAAATTTCCATTACATATTCTTTTAACATTTCAAATTTATGTAATTGGTAAGTTATATATATGTCTTTAAGAATGCAATTGAAAGTTACACAAGTTTGACTACTTATTTTAATTAACTTAAGGTTCAATAATTATCATTTCTTATTTTCATATTCTTTTCGTTTACAAGTTACAAATTTCAAATTCCTTGTATATTTCAGTTATAACTTAGCATATCATTTCTTATTTTCATTTAGAAGTTTCAATTATTAAATAGTTAATATTTTATTCCATTTCAATAATTGAAATCTCTAATTCATAGAAATTTACGAACTAAATGTCGGGTTCCATTTTTAAATCATTTAAAATAATATATACATACATACATATATATATACACACACACTCATAACTTTTATCCAATCATATTTAAACTAAATTTTTTATTTGTTTATCAAAATAGATTTGTAGTAAAACTACTACAATGGCCTTCCCACTTTGAAACTCGAAAATGAATGTCGATGATGCATGCACTCATCACCGAAATTTACAGCGACAAAGAGGGGAGTACAGAACTTATTCCTTTCCAAAATTTCTTTAAAACAATTATTCCAAATCATATTGAAATATTTATATCAGAAAATACTTCTAATAATATTATTATTATATTCCAAAATCATTCGAAAGAGATTTTCAAAAACCCCGGAACTTAAGTTCTAAATTTCCAAATTTCATTTATTTTATTTTCAAATCTTATTTCCAACTACTATACTTATAAATTTCACTACCTAACAACCAATATATTAAAACCAAATATATAATTTATAAAATTTATTATTTTATATACAGAAAATATAATAGGCAAAATTATTTTATTTACCTATATTTCAAAACAAATATTATGTCTGTGAGTCCCATTAAGCATTTAGAAATCCCTATCGATGTCATAGCGTCCTATGCACTAACCAAAATTTATAAATACAAAACGGAACAAATTAACACAATATAAAACCTTTTTATAACACTAACAAATACACTCTCTCATATATATACTCTCAACGACTCATCACAGGGTATTACTACCCTATTAATAAAGAGTCAGACCCTATAGAGCCAAGGTTTATCGCTAAACCAAAGCTCTGATACCAACTGTAACATCCCGCCTTTTTGTACGCTTTAAATCGACGATAAACCACACACATCAGACTCACACCATACAGAAGGGCGGATTGTAATTGGGGTGAATAAGAAAAGAAGGAGAAAGAAAGAAAACAAAACAGAATCTCGCAGCGGAATGACAAAATATAATAATCAAATAACAGTTCATGAAGCTGTTTACAAAACATTTGATTATACTTATACAATACAAAATCAGAGTTACACATACCAGAGAATAAATAAATAACAATGCAGTGGAACAGTATGATGCATGGAATAATACAGTAAGTAATAATAATAAAATCATCGCCTTCGTCCTCCAGAAATAAGGTCTTCAAATCCTGAAATGCTCAGGCTGACCTGAGCGAATTGAAAAGACAAAACACTCGAGTCAGAACTAAAAGATATTATGTGAGTTAAATCAACGGTAAATAACTATGAGTGGAACAGCGTCAGAGATGTTTACGGGGTTTGACATCTCCTATCCAGTGTCTAACATAAGTGCAGTAACTCAAGAGATGTTCGTGAATTACATCTCCTAATGATCCATTAAACTATCTACTATGTAGTATAATACGCTATTATAATATGTCTACAGTAAAGTAAAAGTATTAAAATAGCAATAAGGCCCTACCCATATCCCCTTTAACACATTTTTATAATGCCAATAGTCTATACAGTACCGTAACTCCCCGTAAACTGGAGCCGCCAGAGGATACCACATAGGTACGACATAAAACAAACTCGTAGAAGGTGCGCTAGGGTAGGTGACATGGCACAACTAGGCAATGCCAGGGTAGATATACCAATTACACTTCCGTATTGTTGGTAACGCATAGCTGCAACTACCGCCCAACTCGAAACACACTCCCGAGTAAAAATCGAAGGGTAGCCACCAGATAAATCGCAAAGTCAGAATATAGTATCGATGGAATGTGTCCGATCAGTGGAGCTACCTCATTGGCCCATCAATTGCTCTTGTTTTAGCTACCTTATGCCAACTCATGGGAGTCGGGTCCACGTATATACCTCATATAGGATCATCGCCACCATCCTACTTCATTCTGGAATCTCCACCGCATACACGGTTGTCAAAGTGGTTTTTGGTATCGACAAAGAGTATGCCCATATCTGATCCCGGTCTCTTAAACAAACAATTGCTTATTACACACTGGATGGTTCTTTTACATTTCCGAAATCATTTCATAATTGATATCAAAATATAATATTCAATTTAAATCATAACATTTTTGAAATCATTACTTACTTCCGGAAACATATCACATTGAAATTATAGTTCGAAATTATATTTCCTTTCAAAAGTCATATTTCCAAAATAGGTTAAACTCTCATTTCAAAATTATCATATTAACCAAATATGTTATTTAAATCCCAACTTAGGTAATAATGCCGCTTAACCACATTCACTTTAAAAATCGAGAATTTGAATATAAACCCATCCATTTTACTTAATTTGGAATTTAGAAGAAAATAGTTTTAAATAGTTATAAATAGTTAATATAGATTTAAAATAGATTAAATATAATTAAAATAGATTTAATAGCTTTAAAATAGATTAATTAGATTTAAAATAAGTTAAAATAGGTTAATTAATTTAAAAGTTGAAATTGTTAATAATAAAAGTCTTTAAAATAATATATTTTAAAACAGTTTATATGAAAATATAATTTGAAATTTATATCAATTTAAACTATTTATTCCATTCCAGTACATTTGAACCATTTGAATATCCCGAAACCCAATTTCAAATTTTCCAATTCCAATTCTCAATAAAATATTTAATTCAATATCGCCTCCAATCTATTTTCGAAATATCAATTTAAATTACTCCAAATTCAATATATTTCAATGTTATATTTCAAACAATTAAAAATAATTCAATTCTGACAAATTTCACTTTTTATTCCAAATTCAACTTTGAAATTTCAATTAAATCCTTTTAACAATACCTTTAAACCAATTCCAATTTTATCATAAACTTGAATTTCGATAATAATTCAATTCGTATAAATAAATTTTTTTATTTCAAAATATCACTTAAAACCGATTCAAAAATGTAAAGCTTTAAAATCGTTTAATTTAACCAATCTGGTGTCCTTATATAATTCTCTACACTAGGGTCAAGTGATACGGATATTTATCATTTCAATCCGCAATTTAAAATTTTATATATATGGATATATATCATTTCAATCCGTAATCCCAAAAATATCAAATCCATAAAATCGCTCAAGTCTATCATTTCGACCCATAACGATTTTTCCTTAATCTATTGATCATTCGGGTATGTATCATTTCAACCCATAGTGAACTTGTAGTTTATAACGATATAAAATAAAACATCCATTCATCCAATATCAACAATCAACATCCATTACAAACATCATCCAAATCAATCAATAAATATCAATATAGAACTGATAATCAATAACAGGTATTTAACTGGCAATTTATATTCAATAATAAATTAAATAATGATTTAATTCAAATAAATTCAAATTAACTGAGATGATGATTTAAAATATATCAAACAACCATAAATAAATTTCTAATCACATCATAAATTTAATTTAACAAACATAAGAAATTTTAGAAGTTGTGAGTGGGATAAAACACTCACCTTTGAATTTAAGTTGATTTGAAATCAAATTTAAACCCAAAATTTGAACAGTCTCAGAATTCGTCCAAACTAACGTCAAAATGTCCAGAATTCCAATACGATCCTAGCATAAGAAACCGCACGTGAAACGGACCTCGTACGTGAAAGTTATATAGGTTAGAACACTATACAAATTTTAAATAAACAAATTAAATAATAATCAAGAGAACCAAAGAGTAGTCGCCACATCACCTTCAATTATCGTACCCAACCCTAGAATTTTCGTGCCGCTCGACCCAAACAACAACAATCGCCGCCGTTCATCCCCATCCACGCGCCACCGTAGTCGACTCCATCTAGATCGGTCAGCGCCGTTGTGCTCCACGGCCAGAGCCGCCTCCAGCTATGTCCCAACGAACGCCTCCGGTCCAAAAATTTGGACCGCCTCCGCAACCTATTTAACGCCGTTCGAGGCGATTCAGGCCATCCAGAAGCCAAAGCGAAACCATGGATCTGCACTGCAGGTCGCCCTCTACGATTCCCTACCTCCCGATCGGTCGCAGGTTGAAGATCCACCGTCAATTCTCGAGCCCTAGCAATGAACGGCCGAGCATTAATCATCCATTTCTGACCACATCGAAACCCAGATCGAAAAATGAATCACATATTTGACTTGCGCCCGTCGAGGGATTCAAATTGATATATAATTTGATATTGTTTGAGGAGTTTTAATTTTTTTTTTGATTTGGAATTTGATTTGAAATTAAACTGGAAATTGTTTGTCTGCCATTGGAATGAGGAGAAGCAAATAGAATTGTACGTATAGAAACGAGGAGTATGAAATGACCTAGGGTTTATAACGATATATATATAGGCAGAACACAATAGAAACAAACAGGCTTGATCGATTTGGGTTCTGAACGATAAATGACCCGAAAAGCCCGTTTCGACTCCGGAACGAAAATGGGTCAACCCATATATCAAAATAGATGTTTGAAATGATTTTAAACTCAATGGAATAGGTTTCAAGTCCAAATTCCATCGTATTAAAAAGTTATGATAAAATCAGTTTATTTCAAATTGATTTCAATTTCTTTGATTTCTAGGCGTTTCGAGCCCGTACGATCAAAAGACAAGTCCAATCGTAACGAAACTTGAAATCCTATAATAATTCACCGTTACGGATCCAATGAAACTAGTTTCGTCGAAATCCGAGCTAGTGGCCAAAATGGCTATTTTTCAGTTTAATTAAATAAATTAATATTAAATTAATTAAGTCGAATTTCTAATGTAAATTCAATGGTTAACAAATTTTACCATTTTTGATTTCATTAACATTCACAAAAATTTAAACAAGTTAAGATATCAGATTAAAGTTAATTAATTTACCAATTACATTATTAAATTTCAATTTCAGTAAATTCATTAATTATCAATTGAAATTCCAATAAATCCATTTATTTGATTTCTCAACCTTGTTATTAAATAAATTATTAACTTATCATCTTAAAGGTAATGTTAACATTGGTTTATAATACATTAATAATTTCCTAATTCATCCAAATTTCAATTAACATAGTATTTAATTTCATTTACCTATAATAAATCCATTTGTTATAGTTTGAATTCCAATTAATTATAATTTATTCCAATAAATTGATTTGATTCAATTCCAATCTTTTTATTTAAATCCATTATTATTCTATAAACCAAGTTAACATTTGTTTTCTTCTATTAAATTTATAACCAAGTTATAACAATTTCATTATTTCCATTGATTGGAATATCATTAAAGTTGTTAATGATTGACTCAAATTAACATTGTTATATTCCATTTTGGTTATTATTTCAATAAATAATTTACAAATTTTATTTCTTCCAATATTAATTCATAGAATCTAATTAAATTAACTATTTTTAATCGTCGAAATTTACGGGTCGTTACAGTTCAGATAAAATATAACTATTACAAAAATACTCCATGAGTGACATATGACGATGCCCCTTGGTTGATCAGAGTTACTAAATAGACAGATACATCTACCGTCATTACATTCACTTCAACAAAATAACTTCAACACAATGGATTAATAATATAGATAGACTCCTACATAGCTAGCTTTTCCTTCTGCACATCTTTGGATGCTTTATTCGCCAAAATCTACTTAACCTAAAATACTCTTACTCCCGACCCACTCAAATCAAATTTCAGCACCCGAGAGTTTATGGGAAAAACATAAACTTTGAGTTAGACAAAAAGCTTGTAGTGAATAATAATATTTCATCTCGTTTTATAGATATTCAGTGAGATCACATGCTGAGCGAAATGGGTTTTCCCTTCACTAATATCCCTTTTAAAACATATCTTTTGCAAATCAAATTCCTGCAACCAAACTGGTTAAAATAGAAAATATAAACCATAATGTTCATGCATGCTACAAGGGTGATCATAAATATCCATCAAAACAGTGGACTATCTGTCCTAATGTTTAGTTTTCATAGGGTAACTACCAACCTACTGACTGATCCGGGCCTACCAGATGTACTGTTTCCTAACTGACTGTTAGAATAAAACTGAACTGTCTATCTAAATACACTTATCCTAGTGTTTACCTGATTATCTGTTAATCTCCTAATTTTGTTATGCTTACTATGAACCTAAAGGTTTTGCAGGCCAACCAATAACCTATCTTATCTTTATATATTCCTTTCTGCACGTAAACCTACTTTTGGTCTTACCTTTGACAAAGCCCTACCCACTGGAATTTTGGACTTATATCAGCTAGGGGCTAATAGCTGAGGTATGTGGCGATACCCTACACTAGTCCCATCTAGTTTTCTAATCTCTGAGTTAATTTTATCGTATCACAATATATCCAAAAGTGATAAGAATAATAATCTTTTTAGTAAAAGTCCTGGGCTAAATACCCTTTTCTATGTCCTTGAAAACAAAACTTTTGCAAATGATTTAGCCCTTGAAATCATACTTTAAAACAAGGACAATATTATCCTTTACTTTATCCCAATATATTTATGCCATGATACATGCTTTTATAAAACTTTATTAATCAATCTTGAAATCACTTGGAAATTATCTCACTTCGAAACCATATGCTATAGAGCCAAAACAATATAAAGCCTTTATATTGATAAAACGTGGCATGAATATAGCCGACGAGGGTCTTCGCCCCTCAAAACATAGGCTAAAATAATAAAACCTTATATATTGATAAACATCAATGTCATTATCACCACTCGTTGTCATCATCCCTCTTTGATGCAACCCAACCTGATTTTAGGTCGCACTATGATAAGTCACATGCCTTAAGTCGCCAGCGACCTAACAAGCTCCGACCTAACGAGCTCCGACCTAACGAGCTCCGACCTAACGAGCTCCGACCTAACGAGCTACGACCTAGCGAGTTAAGTCGCTCACCAGCGCATTCTTTAAGTCGCAGATTCCAGAAGCTGATTCCTTATGTCGCAAGCCCTTAGGTCGCGTGAAGCCGTGCATCTTATTAAGTCGCAATCCTTAAGTCGTTTAACTATGCCGCAGTTCTTATGTCGCGGAAGATGTTGCTCTTATGTCGCTCAAGCGTATGTCGCTAAGTCATTTCTGAAGGATTATCTTCTTAAGTCGCATGCATTGAAGACTACTTATGCCGCATCTCTATATGTCATTCCAGTATGCCGCTTTCCATAAAGTCGCTCATCTTAAGTCGTTCCAACGTTAGGTCGCTCCAGATATTAAGCCGCATTGTTGTTGTGTCGTTTGAGTTGTATGTTGTTATGTCGCGTGATGTTGATATTTTCTTATGTCGTAAGTTGTAGGTCGCTTGTGTTGTAACCTGTATATGTTAACTCGTGTGTCGAACGGGTTAAGTCGTGTGATGATGTTAAAGGTCATGTAACGACCTAGTGTTTGTATTTTCTTTGTTTGAGTTGTTAAGTCGTAAGTCGACTTATGTTAAGTCGTTAAGTCGCATACGACTTATGGGAGGCGTGTGTTGTAAAATCCTATAAATAGCGGGTGAGTTGTATCATTCAAGGGAGTTGATTTTTGAATAAAATTTGTTGAGAGCTTTGTGCCTCCATTGAAATTGGTAGTTGAGTGTGATCTCTTATCTCCACCTTCGGCATTCGAGTGCGCTTGAATCAACGATTGTTGAAGCCAATTCATGGAATGAAGTGCGCTTGATCAACGTTCGAAGAATTGTAGATCTTCTCTCACCGTATCATGCGCGATCAACGTGTCGAAGATTGCTAGAATTCGGTATCTTCGTGATCAACGGATTTGGGCCTTTATCTTGGGTATCTTCAATCCACCAATTCATCATTGTATCATTTCATCGATTTATCATCAATTCACCGATTATTTCCGCTAATCGTGTGAGATCCTGGACGGATTCGATTTACATCGTCGAATTCGCTTCCTTGGCTGCATCATTTGGTATCAGAGCTAGATCGCAAGAAGTTTGCATCATTTGGAGAATTGGGTTTCGAGAATTTGAAGTTTGGTGTTCATCGTGAAGTTGCAACAAGTTGGGAGTTTCGATCCATATCATTTTGGATCAAAGTTCGGAAAGTGTTTGAATTCTTGAAGATTTGTTTGAAGTTCAATCATGCCACCGAGATGAGCTCAACGTCATCGCAATGTTGATGCTTTGTATGGAAGAGAAGAGGCCGATGAAATGGAACAACGAATCAACGATAATTTCAATGAGAAGTTGAATGAGGGGATTGGTCGATTAGAGAGAATGATGCTTGAAATGAATCAAAGTAGAAGAAGGGTTTCACTTGAATCGAGCCATGGGGGAAATAGAGTTTCACCACATTCAGATCGGGAGAGAAGATAAGATCATGATCGTAGAAATATTGACGATCGTGATAGAGATGTGGATGATTGTGATCAGAGGAATGTAGATCGAAGGGATGTTGGTGGTAGAAATGGTGGTGGTAGAGATGTTGGTGGTCATGTTCGACATCGATATGCATCGGATTTTGATGAGGAATTTGATGGTGGTAGTGTTCATGGTCAAAATCGAAGCCAAGGAAGAAATCATTCAGAGTATGATCACAAATGGGAGTCCGGAATGAAAATTGAAATTCCAGAGTTTAAGGGTGGTATGCAGGCTGAAGAATTTCTAGATTGGTTATCTAATGTTGAAGAGATCTTTGATTTCAAGGAGGTTCCAGAAGATCGTCGAGTGAAGTTGGTTGCTACTAGGTTGAGAGGGAGAGCTATGGCGTGGTGGCAGCAAACCAAACTTACACGAGAACGGATGGGGAAATCGAAGATTGTTGCTTGGGAGAAAATGAAGAAGATGATGAAGGCTACATTCTTTCCTTACAATTATCAATCACTCATGTATCAGAGGTTGAAGAATCTGAGGCAAGGGACGAAGACTGTTAATGATTATGCTGATGAGTTTTATCAATTGATTGCTCGAAATGACATTATGGAGACGGAGGAACAGTTGACTGCTAGGTTTGTTAGGGGGTTGAGGATCTAGATCCAGGATATGGTAAATATGTTTGATCCTAGATCTGTGACTGAAGCGCACCAAAAGGCGTTGGCTTGGGAGAAGCAGGGAAGACGAGGAGGTGGTGTGTTTCCAAGTTCCAATACTCAGAGCAAGGGTGCTAGTGTGTTAACTCCTCTTCGATTGCGACCTAGTGACCTAAGATGTCTAACGACCTAAGATGTCTAACGACCTAAGATATCTAACGACTTAAGATATGTACCGACCTAAGATGTCTAACGACCTAAGATGTCTAATGACCTAAGATATCTAACGACTTAAGATATGTACCGACCTAAGATGTGGAGCGACTTAAGAAGTCTAAACGACCTATGGGGCGAAGCGACCTAAAAATGGAATGATCCTAGCGACCTAAGGATGTACGTTGCTAAACGACCCAGTAGACAACGACCTAGCGATTTAAGAAGTCTGCGACCTAAGCAATGCCACAACCTACCGACCCACGACCTATAATAAGTCGTACACGACCTATTAACTCGCTGAGAAAAGAACCAAATGCAATCGAGATAAGTCGGATCCCATCTCTTAGGTCGCTGCCGACCTAATAACTCATCTAGGACAAGTTCAAAAATAGCTGATACAGGTGATCCCCTATGTCGTCGCCGACCTACGACCTACGATCTACCTTAGGTCGTAGATGACCTAGTACTTGGTGATAAAATTCTGCCCATAGTATTCTCTATAAATACGACCCTAACTCCAACTAAGGGGGGACTTTTGGATCATTCTCTGAAGCGCCGTTACTCTGCAGAATTCCATACTCATCCAACACTTGAAGAACTCCAAACATTCAAGACACTACAACAAGCTTCGAAGGAGATCTCGCACATCCGACATGGATTCAACAAATCTCATCATCGAAGTTTGAGCTATTAGTCTGAAGTGTTTTTGTGATCAAATTGAATTGTATTTGAAGTGCATTGTATCAAATTGTAACCAAATCAACAATAAAAGAATATAAAGTGGACGTAGGCTTAATTACGAGCCAAACCACTATAAAATCGTTGTCTTTTACTGTTTTCTGCTGTTTTCTGCTTATATTTTGTTCCCGTACCAACGGGTGGTGCTTTCACATCATAACTCTATTTACCAGGGTGTTAGCGTTCAATTTTTAGCATTAACATTTTTGGTGCTTTCACTGAGAATTGAACTCAGGAATATTCTCACCATTGCTTCGCAAAAGCTTTCTGAAAGAATCCCTCTAAAAACCAGAAGTTTATCTGAGATCATGGCACTTGGAAGAAAGAGTAGATCTACCAGATTTGAAAATGTTCATGAGGGAACCTCCGCTTCTCCAATAGCAGACCAAGCAACTCCCACCGTTGGAGTAACAAGGGCTGAATTAGACGATGCTGTATCTGGATTATACCAACAAATTGAAGCTCAAAACGCTTTGATGATGGACAGATTAAACGCTCTACTTGGGGCAAATCGACAACCAGAAAACAATGAAACAGTCTTCGCTGAAGATGCTCATAATTCCCAAGAGAAAGATAATCCTCAAAGAGCAGCTGGCACCGCCGAAGCACCACCTTTCCAAGCTGAAGGTTCAAGGCCGCAACCAACTTCCAACGGAATCGCTGACATTTGCCCGGCGATGCCTCTGAACAATGAGGAGTACCTATCAGAGATGGTTCGTTGAATCATGAAAGAGAGCTTGCGGAGGGAAGAAAATGAGAGCGATTGGGGATTTGCACCAAGCAGAACTCCGTTTACTGAAAGGATCCTGAAAGCAGAATTTCCAAGGAAATTTGCACCTCCTACTATTTCGGCCTATAGTGGAACAAGTGACCCTAATCATTTCCTATACAAGTACGACTGGCATATGACCGGTGCAAGAGCATCCGACGAGATTAAGTACCGATACTTTCCAATGTACTTAGAGGGAGTGGCTCTACTTTGGTTCACAAAGCTGCCAATCCGGTCCGTAGATCAATTCTCCGACTTAACGCGAAAGTTCAAAGACCAGTTCAGATTGTATGCTTCAAAGGCTAAGGATATAATGTCACTGTCCAGTCTTGAACAAGCTTCTAGAGAATCAATCAAATCTTTCTTAAGCCGTTTCAATATAGCCCTAGCCGAAGTGGATAATGCAGAGCCCCGTATGATCCTGACTTATCTGATGCGGGCCATCAACAAATCAAGTGAATTTGGAAGATGGTTAAAAATGAAGGAACCAAATTCACTTGAAAAGTTTTATAAAAAGGCCGACGAATTCATGCGCTTAGAAAGCCTTTCTGCGCCAGCGAAAGCAGTTGTTGCTGAAGTCAAGAATAATGATGTTGTTCCTAACAAAAGAGAATCTGGAAACCAGAAAAGGGAAAATAATGGAGAAAAGAAGCAGGGGAATGATAAGAAACCTCGCCGCTTTAATCCTTCAGATTTCACTCCCTTAACTGATACACCGGAAAATATCTTCTTTGCAACAAAGGATGTTGTCAAATATCCCAAACCACCTGAGATGGGGAGAGGAGCAATGCATAATGGGAGATTCTGCCGATTTCACAATCAACCTGGCCATGACACTAACCAATGTCGCCAATTAAAGAATGTGATTGAGGAATTGCTGAAACAGGGTAAACTCCAACAGTATGTGAAGAAAAATGGAGTCGATCCAACCTCATCCACCCAGGGGCAACAACATCATGCTCATCAATCTGGCTCCCGCAACAACACTGAACTGCAAGAATCCGAAAAGCTTGTCATTAATGTTGTCACAGGAGGTCCTCACTAAGCGTCTGACCACACTCCATTCTGAGTGACATATGGATCCAAAATTGTGAATCCAGTGGAAATAAAAATTCAATCCAGAAACTCTGGGACTACAACCACTTGCATCCATTTTTTACTTAACAGCATTGCTTAAATTTGTAAAATGATGGTGGATGTATAACTTTTGTATTGTAAACCACTGAGAAATTAGTGTGAATCAATAATATAGAACTACCAATCTTGTGTTCTCTGAAATGCCTGTCTCATTTCGATATGCAAGTATCTTTAAAATATTGCTAAAATGTCGATTTAATATTGTAGGCTATCAAAGAAAAGCTTACCTATTCAACACATCACGAAGCCAAGCGATTCCTACAAATCACTCAATGAATACCGAGCCACAAAAGTTCCAAAATTCAACTCTTACAAAAGAAGTGCTATTCAAATAGTTAGTGATTCCACCAGAGCAGGCATCTTCTTAACGAGGAGATTCCATACTCTAGCTAGCCAATCGCGGTCGTTTGTGCAAACAAACATCCGGTAAAGTAGCTTGCGTCTGCCCCATGGATTCACTCAGTAATAATGTATACTTATCTGGCAAAAAGCAAACAATTTGCAATAGGATGGAACGCGCACTTGAAGTGATAACGAGGAATCGCTAGGAAGCAGATGGTAGAAGGACACAAGCAATAATGCTACTCTTCGGAGTCCAAATGCTACTCCTCCGAGTTCACGTGCTACTCTTCGGAGTCCATGCTACTCCACAGAGTCCTCGTACTACTCTTCGGAGTCCAACAATGCTACTCTTTGGAGTCCAAATGCTACTCCTCCGAGTTCACGTGCTACTCTTTGGAGTCCATGCTACTCCACAGAGTCCTCGTGCTACTCTTCGGAGTCCAACTGCTACTCTTCGGAGTCCAAATGCTACTCCTCCGAGTTCACGTGCTACTCTTCGGAGTCCATGCTACTCCACAGAGTCCTCGTGCTACTCTTCGGAGTCCAACTGCTACTCTTCGGAGTCCAAATTCTACTCCTCCGAGTTCACGTGCTACTCTTCGGAGTCCATGCTACTCCACAAAGCCCTCGTGCTACTCTTCGGAGTCCAACTACTACTCTTCGGAGTCCATGCTACTCCCCAGAGTCCTCGTGCTACTCTTCGGAGTCCAACTGCTACTCTTCGGAGTCCATGCTACTCCATAGAGTCCTCGTACTACTCTTCGGAGTCCATGCTACTCCTCAAAGTTCAAATGCTAATCTTTGGAGTCCACACTACTCCACAGAGCATAATGCTACTCTTCGGAGTCCATGCCACTCCTCAGAAATGCCAAAAAGACCTCTTCGGAGGCACATTTCACCAAAGTTGAAGTGCAAAAATCTCTCTTCGGAGACCCACTTCTCCAGAGTTGAAATGTCAAAACATTCTTTAGAAGCTCGCTTCACTGCGTAGGAGAATCCCCTTTTCAAACAAATAAAAGTGATCATCCTCAAAAGATGAAGTGTTCTAAAAGGAAGAAAGAAAAAGATAAGAAGAGAAAACTTCTCCGATACAAGGCATACTCTATTAAAAGCAGAATAATATTTCCTCAAAAGCGGGAAAATTATTCTCTAAAATAAGAGTACGAGTCTGTTCAGAATATTGCAATGAGCCGTGGTATGGGGGCACATAGCTATATTAATAAAAATAATGCTCAAACATCATACCACGAGCTCACTGCAGTATCGTATAAAGTAAATAAAGAAACTTGTGCAAAAACGAGGAATAAATGCATTCACACATATATTGACAAGAAATTGTACAAGTAAAAAGAACAATTTTATTCCATACTATAAAGTTTTTGTACGCATACAGGTTTCAAGCGGAGGCCGGTATCCGCACAATCTCCGGTCGATACATGCAAAAAGCAAAAAGCAAAATAAGAAAAGTAGAGTCTAGCTTATCACTCCTTCTTCCTGCCACCTTTAGTACCCTTGCCCGGTTTGATGACTAGTTTCGGAATCCGGCGTGGACGGGTCGGAGAAGAAGGAGAAGAAGGTGTAGCTGGATCTTCCTCTGCTTCATCTTCTCCAGCTGAAATGCTTTTCTTCTTCCTCCTCATGACGCACTTCCCTTTCCTCTTCGAAGAAGACTCACTTCCTGGAATGGTAAGCAGCGCAGAAAGTTTTGTGTTATCATCAAGAGACTGCTCCGGAGTCTTCTCACTGTCCTCAAGATCTTCTGCCTTCTGCTCTTGTGAAGCGGGTTGATCCTCCAAGCCTCGAAGGGCTTCTATTTGCTCTTCCTGCGAACCCGGCTGAGAAGCAGGAGTGACTTGAAGGGTTGGAGGAGGAACAGCTGGAAGGGGAGAAGTGTGCGCAGCGCTCGGTGCTTCCTCTACAGAAGAAAAGAAGTTAAAATCAGTACTCTCTGAAAAAAGAGAAGACATTGGATCAATAGGACTTAAGTAATAGGCGAGAAATTCGTCAAAGTCAGCTGAAGCGAACAAGTAATCCGCTTGACTCGGTTCAATGTTGAAGTTACCTGGAGAAGTTGGCTTAATCGCGACGACTTCAAAGTTTTCAGCTTCAGCATCTTCTTGGGACTTCTCCTCGACTTGAATAATGGGAGACTCGGCAATGGCGGATTTAACTTCAAATTTTGCAGGAGGTGGAGAATAAGAGCTAGAGCCTATGATATCAACATCGACCGAAGTCGAAGTATGGGCAGGGGCAGTTGAAGATGCTTTCTTTTCTGGATGCTCCCCTGTCGCTGCTTCAGCTCTCGCTCCAGCAAGTTGCTCCTTTCCTCTGGAAAGAGCGGCACGAGTTTCAGCATCAAAATAATGTGCCTCAAGCTCCACCTCATCATAGCCGGCACCTCCGAGCATATCTATTGCGGCCTCCCATACTTCAGCCAAAGTAATTTCATATTTCGGTCCCAGAAATGAGAGGCTTTCGCGCCCCAAAACACAGTGGACATAAAAATCGAACAAAGTAGAGCTGATATTAGCTTTGGTTGCTGCGTGAGATTCTTCGGCGGCAACTTGACCAGCAACTGCGTCATCACGCTCTTTCTCAACTTTAGAAAGTCGAGCTTTTAATGCTGCGATCTCCAAGTCCTAGGAGTTAACTGTTTCCCGCAGCTGAGCAGTATCTTTGTGGTATTTTTCAGTAATATGCTGCTCAGCCTCAAGTTTCATTTCAGCATCCGTTTGAGCAGCATGTGCTTCCCGCACTTGTTTTTGAAAAACTTCTTCTTTTTGAGAGTGCGAAGCGGAAGAAGTGGCGAGATCTTCCTTGAGTTTTTTAGTTTCGAACTCGAGCCTCGCATTGTCATCAGTAATGCTCGCCATCTCCGCATCATGCTGCTTACAAATTTTATCCCATTATGTCTTGTCGTTCTCCATAGTCAACATAGCTTCAAGATTCATATGATTGACTCTTTGAAGCTCGTCAACAAGTTTCTGCCATCTGGATATCCTCTCGATATCAAGCTTAACAGCATCAAGATTCCTAAGCATAGCTTGCTTATCGATCGGTACCAAGTCCAAGTCGAAACGCACCCCTTTTAAGCACCAATTTAGGAATCGGCTTTGAAGTGTAGGAGGACCGTCCCCGACTTGGTACTAAGGCTTGTTGATAATTGTTTGGATGTCAGACTTCTTGAGAGCTGGAGAACCAGATGGAATTTCTGCAGAGGTAGGAGCATCAGACTTTTCAGAAATAGCAGGCGCGTCACCAAGCTTGACCCGCTTGCTTGGATCTCCAGTAATGTGACTCTTCCCTTTGTCATCATGAGATTTTCTTTTGTGGGAATCGTCACCTCTGTGAGAAGAGTCATATCGCTTATCCCTCCTCCCATGTCGCTCCTCATAATCTCGCGTTTCACGAGCCTTTCTAGCAGCTCTCTCTTCATCAGTTTCTCTGCGGTTAGAAAGATAGCGCCTGTAATCGTAAGTGCCCTGCTTTCCATAGCATTGGAAATCGTCGTAATACGAGCCACTACACCCCATCGGAGAACCTGAAAATGAAAAAGAAGTAGAATTTAGAAATTTCGAAGAAAAGGAAGCTAAGTGCGTCTAAGTGCCGAAAAATTCTAAGTGTGTGTGGCATGTAAACTATGCGCGTCGAGCTACAAACCACTCTTCGGCTTGGGGGTAACGTCAACTTTTGCAGCTGGCGTTAACTCTTGGGTTGATGGAGTTTGCTGCAAGACAGATGTCGCCTCAATTGCTGAAGAGATAGCTTTGGTAGTAATAAGGTCATCCTTAAAGAGCTCTTGTGAAGTTATCATTAAGTCGCTTAGATCATCAAAAGTATCTCCACCATCATGCTCAACGGAGTCTTCTCTTTCAACTGCTTCTTCGATCACCGGGGAAAGTGAGAATTTACCAGATGAACCCGCAACATCGGCAGGGGTGGAGCACTTCACCAGTGCAGCCTCTACAGTAGGTTCCTTCGGAGCAATCCCTTCTGCAGAAACTGGGGCATCCAATATCTCTGCCTGAGAATCAGAAACTTCATGAATCTAAGTAGATCGGGAGGAGTGAAGAAGTCCGAATTGATTTAAGAACTCATCTTTCAACAGAAATTGGATGCTCCTCTCCTCAACTGGCACGGCAATGAGCCTCTCAAAAGCTGATTTGTTACTAGGATCCCTAGAAGGAGGAGGAAGCGCTGAAAAGAAAAGAACGAAGTTAACGCTTGACAACTAAGGGTTCGAAAAAGTTCAGAAAAACATAAGGAACGAAGATAAATGGTCTTACTTCCTCTCCAGATAGCGTAAAATCCCGGAGGACAGCGAACGTAGAAAAACTAACTCAGGAACCCGTTAACACTATCAGGAAGACCAATGATCAGTTTGCGGTTCCTAGCACTTCTCACAAGTGTGATAGAAGGATGGTCTTTATTTTTGGCAAATGAGCACAGATAACAAACTTCGTCAAAATTCGGGAGACGATCCAGCGTCCTTCTAAATAGCACGCATAGTCCCATCAGGATGGCGTAGCCATTGGGATGTAACTGAAAGGGAGAGATAGACAGTCGAAGAAGATGCTGCTGAAGGAAATTGTTAAAAGGAGGAATGGCTCCGTTCATGCACATTTGGCGATTAACGGCGACAAAACCGTGAGGTGGTATGTCGGCAGTGTCGTTTTTCTCAGGAAGTATGGCGTCTGCTTCAGCAATCCCGAACTAAGTGCATAGTTGGCGGAAAACTTTATATGATAGTGTGGTCGAGATCCTTTCTAGAGGATTAGCTAATGGAGCAGGAATAGGAATAGCCTCTCCAGCTTGAACTGTTACTTCTTCTTGTTGAGAAGTCATTCTACACAATCAACTGGATGTTCAAATGTGAAGGTGCACATTTCCTAAAAAGTGTGAAGTGTTGTGCAGAACTAGTAAAAATAGAAAGCAAACATAACTGGAATTAAACTAGTTGACAATTGGTCGATTACAAGATTTCAGGACTTGTTAATTTAAAACTCAAGTGCAATGTTAATGCAAACAAGTCAGCTTCAGTTAACTATTATAGTTTTGCTTCAATACTTCACTTGAATTGGTTAGTTTACAGCATTTCGTTCACGCAGTTCATTTAAGTTGATTATTCTTTATCGACTAATCTGTCATTCGATGTGGGCAGTCAATGACAGTATATTTGTCCCAGTTTTCTGCAAATATTGTGTTTAACAGGTTATCAGCATTAAAGTTAAAACAATATGCAAAGAAGTGCAACACAGTTAAAGTTCAAGTTCAATCAAATTCTCCCAGAACTTTACAAGTCATAGGTCGTCCAGCGACCTAGCATAAGCCGTAGACTTTCTTAGATCGTACTATGCAAGTCAAAAAGTTCAAGGCAATGCAAATATGTCAAGTCCTAACTCGGCTGCGACCTAGAGCTTGCAGAAATCAGGTCGTTAAGTTGTTCAAAGTCCTAGGTCGCTCATGACCTAGCATAGGTCAGAAATTCCTCAGGTCACTCTGTGCAAATTAGAAGGTTCAAGTGTTAGCTCGGCCGCGACCTAAAGCCTATGTCGTTAAAAGGATAAGTCGCAGAAGGTTGTTCGGCTTTACTTAGGTCGCAGGAATTCTTAGGTCGACCAAATTTTTTAGGTCGTAAGTCTGAGGTCGCGAAACCCCAACATGACCTAATTTTTAGGTCGCTCAGATCTGTTAAGTCGCTGACTTCCTCTCCACGCAATCGCTTATTAAACCCGATAACCCGATATCACAATTACAAAGAAATCTATCATCCTCTTCGTGAATTTGATCATCTCCACATACGACCAAATCACCTAGAAAATCGATTCCAAATCCCTCCGGTCCATTATAAATATTACCGTGCCTTCATGAATCACAACAACATATCAAACGACGATCAAAAATTGATTGTAATAATCATTCAAAATGAGGCACGACGCATGGATTTGGACTTGTGTCGGAAAACATGGATTCACGATTGGGCGGCGATTTTGGTGAGACAGAGATTGAATTCACTTAAGTAGTATGTTGGTAAGGATGAATGATGGCCAGTTAATCTGGAATCGCCTTCGAGAGCTCGAAAACTTGTTAATGGCAGGATGGAATGTTAAAGCAAATGAAGGAAGGAAGAAACGACCTAAGCTATTTATACATCGGGGCAATGAAATACGAATCGGCACCACACGACCTAATTTCCTCGCTAAGTCGTTCGCGACATAACAACTAATCAGAGCATGAATTAAGGAGATCGAAGCACACGACCTACAACCTAGGCTTATACTTCGAGGGGCAAATGTTAACTCCTCTTCGATTGCGACCTAGCGACCTAAGATGTCTAACGACCTAAGATGTCTAACGACCTAAGATATCTAACGACTTAAGATATGTACCGACCTAAGATGTCTAACGACCTAAGATGTCTAACGACCTAAGATATCTAACGACTTAAGATATGTACCGACCTAAGATGTGGAGCGACTTAAGAAGTCTAAACGACCTATGGAGCGAAGCGACCTAAAAATGGAATGATCCTAGCGACCTAAGGATGTACGTTGCTAAACGACCCAGCAGACAACGACCTAGCGATTTAAGAAGTCTGCGACCTAAGCAATGCCACAACCTACTAACCCACGACCTATAATAAGTCGTACGCGACCTATTAACTCGCTCAGAAAAGAACCGAATGCAATCGAGATAAGTCGGATCCCATCTCTTAGGTCGCTGCCGACCTAATAACTCATCCAGGACAAGTTCAAAAATAGCTGATACAGGTGATCCCCTATGTCGTCGCCGACCTACGACCTACGATCTACCTTAGGTCGTAGACGACCTAGTACTTGGTGATAAAATTCTGCCCAGAGTATTCTCTATAAATACGGCCCTAACTCCAACTAAGGGGGGACTTTTGGATCATTCTCTGAAGCGCCGTTACTCTGCAGAATTCCAAACTCATCCAACACTTGAAGAACTCCAAACATTCAAGACACTACAACAAGCTTCGAAGGAGATCTCGCACATCCGACATGGATTCAACAAATCTCATCATCGAAGTTTGAGCTATTAGTCTGAAGTGTTTTTGTGATTAAAGTGAATTGTATTTGAAGTGCATCGTATCAAATTGTAACCAAATCAGCAATAAAAGAATATAAAGTGGACGTAGGCTTAATTACGAGCCGAACCATTATAAAATCGTTGTCTTTTACTGTTTTCTGCTGTTTTCTGCTTATATTTTGTTCTCGTACCAACGGGTGGTGCTTTCACATCATAACTCTATTTACCAGGGTGTTAGCGTTCAAATTTTAGCGTTAACATAGTGGGAGTTCCAATGTTTCTAAAGCTGTCAGTAAACCAATTGTGAATGAAGTTGCAAAGGCGAAGGTCAACAACAGTTTCAAGTGTTATAATTGCCAGGAAGTGGGTCACAAGAGTAATGAATGCCCGAAACCGAAGAGGCGAGCTATGATTGCTGAAGAGGAAGGTGAGGATGTTGATGAAGGTTATTCTAGTCTAGTTGAGGAGGATGAACAAAATATCGCGTCGGGAGATGAAGGATGTAATCTAATGTTGAGGAGATCATGTTTGACACCGAAGTAGGAAGAGGAGGCTAGTTGGTTGAGGAGTAATATCTTTCAGTCGACATGCACTATACCGGGGAAGGTGTGTAAATTTGTGATTGACGCGGGAAGTTATGACAATATCATTTCTACCGAAGCTGTGAGAAAGCTGAAGTTGAAGACGGAGAAGCATCCAAATCCTTACAAGTTAGCGTGGTTAAGGAAAGGAGGAGAGGTGAAGGTGGATAGGCGAGTTCATGTTCCATTTTCTATTGGGAAGAGTATAAAGATGAGATCTGGTGTGATGTGGTGGAGATGGATGTTTGTCACTTGCTTTTGGGAAGACCATGGCAGTATGACCGAGCAGTGCAGCATGATGGTTGAACCAATAGCTACAGCTTTATGTTTGAGGGTACTAAGATCATTTTAGTTCCAAAGAAGAAACAGCAAGGAGAGAGCAAGTCAGAAGAGATTGAGGAGCTGAAGACTTTGTTGACTTTGAAGGAGTTTGTTGAAGAAGTAGAGGAGAGTCCAGAGGTGTTCTTGTTGATTGGACATGAAGTTACTGAATCAGTTGAAGTTCCAAAGGAAGTAAAGCTAGTGTTGGAAGAATTCAGAGATATGTTACCTAAAGAGTTGCCAAAGGAGTTACCACCGTTGAGAGATATTCAGCATCAGATTGATCTTGTGCCAGGGGTGGCATTACCTCACAGGCCACATTATAGGATGAGTCCTAAGGAGCATGAGGAACTGAGAAGGCAGGTGGAGGAGTTGTTAGAACAAGGGCTTGTTCAGGAGAGCTTGAGTCCTTGTGCAGTGCCAGCCTTATTGGTACCGAAGAAGGATGGGACTTGGCGGATGTGTACGGACAGTCGGGCTCTAAACAAGATCACTGTGAGATACAGGTTTCCTATGCCGAGGTTCGATGATTTGATTGATCAGTTGAGTGGGGCTGTTGTGTTCTCAAAGATTGACTTGAAGAGTGGATACCATCAGATTCGTATTAGACCGGGTGATGAGTGGAAGACTGCTTTTAAAACTAAGGAAGGTCTATACGAATGGCTGGTTATGCCGTTTGGCTTGTCAAATGCTCCTAGTACTTTTATGAGAGTGATGAACCAGATTTTCAGACCATTTATTAGGAAGTTCGTAGTAGTTTACTTTGACGATATTTTGATCTATAGTGGGAGTATGGAAGAGCATATCCAGCATTTGCGAGAGGTGCTGTTGATTCTACGACAGGAGCAATTCTATGCAGCAACGAAGAAGTGCGTGTTCATGATGCACAGTGTTTTGTTTCTGGGATATGTTCTGTCGAAGGAGGGTATTCAAGTGGATGAAAGCAAAGTGGAAGCTGTCAGGAGTTGGCCACAACCCAAGACACAATTACTGAAGTGAGGAGTTTTCATTGGTTGGTATCTTTTTATCAAAGATTCATTCCACATTTCAGCAGTGTGATGGCACCTGTAACCGATTGCATGAAAGGAAAGAAGTTCGTGTGGACAGAGGAAGCAGAGTTAGCTTTTGAGAAGATCAAGACACTTTTGACGACAACACCCATGCTGGTACTGCCGGATTTTCAGATATTGTTCGAGTTACACACTGATGCTTCGAAGGTTGGGATTGGTGGAGTATTGAGTCAGAATGGAAGACCAGTTGCTTATTTCAGTGAGAAGTTGTCTGGAGCCAAGTTGAGATATAGCACTTATGACGTGGAGTTTTACGCAATTATTCAAGCTGTGAAGCACTGGAGGCATTATCTATTTCAGAATGAGTTTGTTCTTTATACGGATCATGAAGCTTTGAAACATTTGCAAGGGCAAGACAAAATTTCAGTTAGACATGCTTCATGGGTCGCGTATCTGCAACAGTTTACTTTTGTTGTAAAGCACAAATCAGGGGTGACGAATCATGTAGCTGATGCCTTGAGCAGGAGGAATCATTTGTTGATGACGATAAAGGTTGAAGTGATAGGATTTGAACTATTGCCAAAGTTGTTTGAGGAAGATCCTTACTTTACGAAGATTGTTGAGAAAGTCAAGGATGGGAGTACTGATGAGTTTGTGTTGGTAGATGGATTCTTATTCAAGGGGAATCGATTGTGCGTACTAGATTGCAGCTTGAGAATGAAAATTGTAAAAGAGTTGCATGAAGAAGGACATGTTGGTTGGGATCGCACATTGCAGTTGATTTCTCAGTCTTATTATTGGCCCTCGATGAAGCGGGAAGTCGAAAAGTTTGTTCGACGATGTCATGTTTGTCAAGTTTCGAAAGGGACAGCTACAAATGCGGGTTTGTATATGCCTTTACCTGTTCCTACAAAACCGTGGGTTGATGTAAGCATGGATTTTGTGTTGGGCTTGCCGAGGACTCAACGGGGAAATGACTCTATATATGTTGTGGTGGACCGTTTCTCGAAGATGGTACATTTTGTTGCTTGTAAGAAGACGGCAGATGCAGTACATGTGGCACAGTTGTTCTTTAGAGAGATCTATCGCTTGCATGGTTTATCAGAATCTATAGTTTCGGACAGGGATACGAAATTTCTGAGTCATTTTTGGCTGAGTTTGTGGAAGATGGTGGGAACAAAGCTGAATTTCAGTAGTGCTTATCATCCACAGTCGGATGGACAAACCGAGATTGTGAACTGATCGTTGGGAAATTTGTTGCGGTGTCTTGTGAAGGATAATCTGAAGAGTTGGGATGTGAAGTTATGTCAAGCGGAGTTTGCTCATAATCATGCTATCAACCGTAGTACGGGTTTCAGTCCATTTCAGATTGTATATTCAAGCTTGCCAAAAGGACCGTTGGATTTAACGATAGTGCCACAACCGAAGGGGACAGTTAAGCGGACTGCTGATTTTGTTGATGGGTTGACAGAATGCCATAGAATCGTTCAGGAACAATTGGAGAACGAATGAGATGTATAAACGATCTGTGGATCTGAAGCGAAGAAGTGCTGAATTTAATGAATGAGATTTAGTATATGCTATGCTAACGAAGGATCGTTTTCCAGTGGGAGCATACAATAAACTTAAAGGTCGAAAGATTGGTCCTGTAAAGATTGTGAAACGGATCAATGAAAATGCTTATAGGCTGAAGCTGCCGGAGGATGTGTACACTTCTGACGTGTTTAATATTAAACATCTTATACCTTATTATGGAGATGAACAACCCAATGGGGAAGAACTTTTAAATTCGAGGACGAATTTTTCTCAACCAGGGGAGGATGATGCAGCCCAGCCTGATTTTAGGTCGCACTATGATAAGTCGCATGCCTTAAGTCGCCAGCGACCTAACGAGCTCCGACCTAACGAGCTCCGACCTAACAAGCTCCGACCTAACGAGCTACGACCTAGCGAGTTAAGTCGCTCACCAGCGCATTCTTTAAGTCGCAAATTCCAGAAGCTGATTCCTTATGTCGCAAGCCCTTAGGTCACGTGAAGCCGTGCATCTTCTTAAGTCGCAATCCTTAAGTCGTTTAACTATGCCGCAGTTCTTATGTCGCGTAAAATGTTGCTCTTATGTCGCTCAAGCGTATGTCGCTAAGTCGTTTCTGAAGGATTATCTTCTTAAGTCGCATGCATTGAAGACTACTTATGCCACATCTCTATATGTCATTCCAGTATGCCGCTTTCCATAAAGTCGCTCATCTTACGTCGTTCCAGTGTTAGGTCGCTCTAGATGTTAAGCCGCATTGTTGTTGTGTCGTTTGAGTTGTATGTTGTTATGTCGCGTGATGTTGATATTTTCTTATGTCGTAAGTCGTAGGTCGCGTGTGTTGTAACCTGTATATGTTAACTCGTGTGTCGAACGAGTTAAGTCGTGTGATGATGTTAAAGGTCATGTAACGACCTAGTGTTTGTATTTTCTTTGTTTGAGTTGTTAAGTCGTAAGTCGACTTATGTTAAGTCGTTAAGTCGCATACGACTTATGGGAGGCGTGTGTTGTAAAATCCTATAAATAGCGGGTGAGTTGTATCATTCAAGGGAGTTGATTTTTGAATAAAATTTGTTGAGAGCTTTGTGCCTCCATTGAAATTGGTAGTTGAGTGTGATCTCCTATCTCCACCTTCGGCATTCGAGTGCCCTCGAATCAACGATTGTTGAAGCCAATTAACAGAATCAAGTGTGCTTGATCAACGTTCGAAGAATTGTAGATCTTCTCTTACGGCATCGTGCGCGATCAACATGTCGAAGATTGCTAGAATCCGGTATCTTCGTGATCAACGGATTTGGGCCTTTATCTTGGGTATCTTCAATCCATCAATTCATCATTGTATCATTTCATCGATTTATCATCGATTCACCAATTATTTCCGCTAATCGTATGAGATCCTGGACGAATTCGATTTACATCGTCGAATTCGCTTCCTTGGCTGCATCACTCTTCAATATAAAATATGTTAAAGTCTTTGATTTATAAACAGAGTTGAAGTCAACCACTTCGAATAGCATATTATAAAATCTTAAAAGAATAGGATCAACATAGACAAATCTTGGCATCACTACCTTGTGGAATAATAAGCAGCTTCATTAGAGCCAAAGTTAATAGAAGGGGCACCATAGCCATCTTCGAAAACATACAGCAAAGAATAAAGTCAAAGTGATAAAACACGGCTTCATTGCCTTTCAGAGTCGTTACCAAAATTGCGTCATCATTATCGTCTCTATGGTTTACTTTGAAAACAATAAGGTCGACGACGTTGACACCATGCCCTTTTTTTATAAAATGCGGCACTTAAACCATGCGGCAATGCCAATCGTCGTAGTCATGATGTTGACTTCGATGTTTTGCTTCCCACCTCAACCACGCCGATCCATTCCATATGAACCGAAGTTGATATCATATGTATCTCCTTTGGTTGGCGGCGAAGACCATGAACACGAAGAGGTGGAAGGCGACGACGATGACTTTAGCGTGGCACTACCGTAATTAACAAGAAAACTGGTATTTTGCTATTACAAGTAATTTCCCTTTACCAACTCCTTGCATTTTTCAAAATACCATTGGATAACAACTTTCTTTATTAAAATCTTTCCAGAAAACAGATCTAAAGTAGGTTTATCATATCAAAAACATTTACAAACTTTTTAATCTTATATTAATATCTTAATATAATAATTAAGCCTTTCTAGCTTAATAATTTTATAACCCTTCATAAATATTTGGGAAAAATCCCCAAAAATCACAGAAAATCATATATATTACCTTCTTTAACATATAAGTATTTCAGGGCCAAAAACAGTATTTAATTATTTTAATAATTAAAACCAGAAATAACCAATTTTTTCCCTTGAGAAAATCATAGAACATTCATACGTTATCAAAAATTATGAAATTTAAAAACCATTTTTAAAATAATATTTCTAACATCATAAACAAATTTCAAGTCATCTTGGTGTCATATGATATGTAACGACACAGAATTTTAGTCACCCGACTTTGGAATATTTAATTGCTTTTAAATATTGGAAAGTTAATTTTATAAGTTAAATAACTTGAATTTCAAATATAATGGTTATTTGAATATTTGAAATTGTTTAAATAATTAAATCTTGAATTTTATGTGAATGAAAATGATTTTGGAAGTTGATTTAAATTCTATTAGGATAAGAATGAAGATAGTAAACTTTTGAATTTGAATTTAAAAGCGATTAAACTTTGTTTTATAATGATTTGTTTTAATTAACTAGTGAAAATAACCTTCCAGGGCACTGTCTCGGATTTTGAAGAAACTAGTTTCATTGGATCCGTAATAATGAGTTGTATGCCAGTGAATTTCGTGGCGATCGGACATATTGTTTGATCGTGGGAGATAGAAACGCGAAGAAATCAGTTAAAGGAATTAAATTAATATAAATCGATTCTAAAAGCTAACTTCTGCATACGATCGAATTAGGTCTCAAGACTAGTTCCATTGTGTTTGAAATAGGGGTATTACATATAGAACGGTAGTCGGCACACTTCAATTGGAGTTCGAGATTTTTGAGAGTATAATGTCCAATATTATCAAATAAAATAATATATGCTCCATACTTTAACCCATACCAATCAAGTTTAGGCCCGTACTCCAACGTTTCAAACCCATACCTGTCCCTCCTACTTATATTCTTTTTTTTTCTAGTTCAAAAGCAGTTAACGAAAATGGCTCCATACATTCAAAAATAAAATCAAATCACCTAGCCAATTAAAAATCTTAATTTTTGATCCATTGAACTCCATTATCTATAAGCATCAATCCTCTACCGATTTTAAGGGTGCGGCATTGTTTTGGTAATGTTTGACTTGAAGCAGCGAACATAGGGTTTGGCTTGGTAGTAGTTGGAGGCGACATTAGGAGAATCGGAGAATGTCGTTGAGTTTGCCATGTCGTATTGCACCTAGTGCTGAATTTTTGTGAGGTTTGGCGTCAATAATGGTCGCACGACCTGATGGTGGTCGAATGGAGGAGGCATGGGTCACGTATTGATTTGATGGTTCGAGCATTGTTTTTTGGGTATAGGCTAGTCGAGTTCATCGAGAGAAACTCGTTTGCGAAGACGGATTTGAATTTCATTAAGCGGATCTCCGTATCATAGCAAAGTCATGCATGTTTTTATTGGTTCATGGTTACAGCTATGCACATTTTAATGAAAAGGAGAATATGGTTTAGGCGTCTAATGAGGATAATTAAAGAATTAATTAAGTTATTATTAATATAAGATAATTGATAACTTATAATTTCAATATCTTTTGCGTACGAGGTCGGATTCGAACGCTGTTTGTTGCGTTGCACTCATATGGATATTATCTTCGTGATAGAATTGGTTTGGTGCAGATTAGAGCTTGTTGGATTTTACACCAAATTCAAATGTCATTCGGATTTAGACGAAAACGGATCGCCTCGGCGATAACTGAGATTTTGGTGAGTTAAAACTCACCTTTTTGGTTAACCAATAATATTATATATTTCATAAAATTTGTTGATTGAATGTTGGATGATTTACTATTTTTTCATTTTGTTTAGATTTAGTCCCACCCCTGGAGTGATGACCTTATATATACCCGCCTAGTAGCAGATAACCCATATTATATGATATATATGAGCTGCGATGAAGAGGGATAGGTTGGAGAGATCCAATGGGATGCACGCCATTGTTAAATTGTTTTCAATAATATTCCTGTTTTATGAAACATTGGATATCAAACCTGATTGTTGACACTATTGGTTATGACATTGTTATATGTTAAGAACTTAGACCCTATAGTGATGGGAAATCAATATCGATATTGGTTATGTGTTTGGTAGTTATTGGCCTTAAATTAGTAATTTAAAATATTATAATTTGCCATTTGTGTTGGAATTGGTTTTTGAGACAGAGAAAGGTTTAAAAACTGAATTTGGGTTTCGAAAATATTTTTATTTTTAAATGAATGAAATTTCTATTTTACTCCAACCTTTTTATCTGTCCTTTCTGAATTATTTAGAAATAATTTAAAATGTCCAACTACTGTTTAATAATGTTTTTAAAAAGGTTATTTATTTATATTTAATATTATTTTAAAACTATTTATTTATATTTAATATTGTTTAAGGTTATTTATCAATATTTTAATATTTGAAAGTTAATATGGTTTGAAATTAATAATAATGATTTATTAATAATGTTTGGAAATTGATTATTACTATTTATAATAATGGTAAAAACTAATTATTATTGTTTGTTTAATAATGTTTAGAAATTATAATTATTATTTTAAGATGTTTTGAAGTTAATAATAATTATTTATTTATAATATTTATTGTAAATAATTATTCTTATATAATAGTGTTTTGAAGTAAATGATTTGTATTTATTTATAAATGTTTTCGAGACTTATAAATAGAGTTTATAAACGAACTTGGGTTTTATAAGAGGAGTTTTATAAAATGGTTTGAAGACTTAAAGGAAGATTATTTACAAGGTAAAGGAGTTGTATAAATGGTAAGATATTTGTAAATGAATTTTAGAAATGGGTTATAGATTTATAAGAGAAGTTTTATAATTAGTTTTATGGATTTATAAAGAGTTTATAAATGATTTGAGAAATGTTTTAGAGATGTTTATAAATGGATTTTAGAGATTTATAAAATAGTTTACAAATGGGTTTTAGAAATTTATAAATGAGTTTATAAATGGTTTTAGAATTGTGTAAAAAGAAAATCATCCTCCATTCTGTGAAAACTTATATCGTGAGATAAGGATATGGATATTTATCCAAATATTGAAAATATAGGGATTTGTGAATATATCTTTGTAAATGTATTTTGATACAAATATTTATAAGATGAATTTAATTAATGAGAAGATTAATTAAGGAGGTTAGTGGTTGCTTGTGTGTTTAACTAGTGTTGGTTTTTCCGTTTGAAATAAATCCCTGATTTTGATGTGTGTTGTGGATAGTTAAATAACCGACTATAGAATTTGGACACAGAACATAACTTTGGAAATATCTAGGAGAAACACGTGAGTTATATGGCACAATCATCTCCGATGATGTTGTACCATGCATAAAAATCTCATTTCATTCTCCAAGGACAAATGATAAGGAAATCTGTCCACAAACGGTTAGGAGGTGACCTCTGCTCTTATCTTTGACTGTTTATTTCCTAAATAATCAGGGTTGAGTCTACCGGAAACTATTGAATGTTGTTTCGAAGAAACCGGGATCACATATGTTATCCGAAAATCTCTTAGATCCAACTCAAGAGTTTTGAAAAGTAGACATCTTAAAGACGATGGAATTGAAGACAGAGCTCTTTAAGGTGCAAGGGCTGCTTGCCACTAATCCTAAGAGTGATTCCAAAATGGATGTAGTAGAAGTAGTGCCTTCAACCGGGAATGACTAAAACTTGGGAGATGCAGCAGGGCTAAGTGGGTCGCTCCCAAGTAGGGTATGATCATCCCCATATAGAGTCGATATTATCTCTTATTTGTATGCTTCGGGGCCCATTAACCAAGGGGTGAACATATTCGGTACTACTAGTCAAGTGGCAGGCCGGTTCTGTGTTGGTAGGGGATCCTGGCGAGGTCCTCGGTGTTATTTTATCTAGAGATGCACCGTGAAGGGCGGTACCCCAGTAGCCAAGTCATTTTATGGAATCCATTCTCCAATACGAGCCTTTACGGTTTTAGTTGTATACCCATCATGTTGGAATTTAATTAATGAAACAATTTCGGCTATGATTAATAAGTATTTGTACCTAGGCACTATTATAATATAACTGGATTTTCTATAGAAACTTTTTTGGTTATCATAAGTTAAAAACCCATCCGTGTTTATGTGTGGCATGGTCTTACGAGATACTTTTGATTTCAAAGGTTTTTATAACATTAAAATCTAGTTGGGTGTGTTCTTCTCGCGCTGGTTTACCAGACTGACTCGAGTGTTATTTTATCATAATGCTCGGGTCAGACCGAGCATATTACAGATTTTGTTTGGATTCTTTAAAGTTTTCATAAGACAAGCTGGAAGTCCAAGACGTATCTACTATTTCTTTGTGTTCCGCTGTGTTGTATGTTGGTTGTACTTATCAACAATTTTATGGACGGGCTGTTATAACTATCCGGGCTGAAATTGGTTAGTTTACTCTGGTTGGTGTATGTATATTACATTTTTTATGTAAATATTTGTTGTATATTATATATTTTTCGTTCTGCTGTGAGATTTTTATTGTTTTAGTTTCATTTTCTCTTCTCTTCTTCTTTCTTCTTTCTTCATTCTTCTTCCCTCCTGACATTTGGGCTTTTTCGGCATTCGATTACTCGGCATGCAACACAGTGAATGTATTAGTGTCAATTTTCGAGGGTCGAAAATCCTAAACTATTACACTTGGTATCAGAGCACAAGGTTAAGCGAGAACCTTGGCTTTCGTGGAGATTACTCATTAGAGATAGGGTCAGTAGCACCCTAGAATGAGTTTGAGTGTATATTTGTTTGAGCGTGTATTTTTTAGTGATATAAAAATGTTTTATATTGTATTGACTAATTTGTTGAGTGGCTTATGGATTCTGGTCAATACGAGTAATTAACGTTATTGATAGGGGTCTCTAAACACTTGAACATAGCAATTCGACATAGTATTGTTCTGAAATTAGGTAAATGAGATAATTTTACCTTGATTATATTTTATATATAAAGGAATAATTTTTCATAAATTATTATAGTATGTATTGTGTGTTTGAGTTTAGTGAATGATAATATTTGATTATTATCGTTTGTTGTTTGTTGTTTGTTGTTTGTGTTCTAATAAAAGTTATTATTAATATAGTGTAAACAAGGATAAAAAATTAAGAAATGGTTTTATATAACCAAAGTGAAATTATATATAAGGAAAATTTATAAATATGATTTGTAAACAAAAAGGATTAAAAGCTGAGAATTTGAGAATTTAAATCCCGTTGATTTTGAAAATTGTTTTTAAAAGTTTTAAAAAATAATAAAAATATTATTTGGAAAATATTTTTGAATGGAAATATTTTAAAATGGAATTTAAAAGTGTTAAGAAAGCATTGAACTCACTTCGATCGCTGGAAAGTAATTTCGATGATGACTGCAGCATCATCGACGTACATTTTCGAGTTTCTAAGTGATGGATTGCTACCATTGGAGTTTTGTTTTGATAAAACTAGCTTTGATTTAAAATTCAAAAGTATGATTTGAAATATAAAGAAATTATTTTACTATTGCTTCAAAATAATTTGAAATAAGAACAAGGTGTTTAAACTTTAAAAGTTTTCATTTAAGTGTTTTATGAAAATATGAGAAAATAAGTTTTATAACTTATAAATTTTGAGAATTAGTAAGTTAAAACAATTTTTTAAATATGTGGAATATAAATGTGAAGGAAAGTAAATTTGAAATTGAACAATGAAATAAAATTTAACTTAAGTTGAGTTAAATACAATGAATTTTGAAAAGGGAATTTGACTCAAGTAAAGGTGAATGAAGTGAATTAATGAAATGAGTTAAATGAAACTAATTTTGGTTTAAAACGAATATGAACTTAAGTTGTAAAGTGAAAATAAACATGAGAAGTGGTTGTATAAAATGTTTATAATAAACTTAAGTAAAATTTGATGGAATGGTTCTTAGGTGACATTAGTATTGAAAGAAATATACTAAGTAGTAAATGAATGTAAACAAAGAAATGTGAATAATGATTATGAATAAATGAATGCAAATTAAAGAATGAGATATAATAAGAAACCAATTGAAATAAATACGTAAATTGTACGTATATTATTTTATTCGCATAACTATTTGATCTAGATTCGAATATACGATTTCGAGATGATTTACATCGGTCCGAGTTAGGATATTTTCACTCGATTCTCGACGGTGAATACTGGATATGGATTTTTGATTGATTCTGGAGTTCTCTATCATAGTATATGACTATGCAAGGAGAATGATGGTTTCTAATTAAGGAATCGGATCTGAGTTCGCACTAGAGTGGTCGATTGGACGATACTAGTTCGGAAGTGAAATTGTGTGATCGAGCGAGCGATCAGGTATGGTTTTGCATACGAATGGTATATGTACATCATACGGGCTTAAATAAATTAAATGTTGACATTGAAAAATGAAAATTCATATGGTTATGAATTAATTGAATGGATATTATTTGTTTGATGGTTTATCTAGTTACATTTGTTACATTTGTATATGGTTATTGTATAGTCAATGATATATATTGATATTGCTTTCTATATACATGTTCATATTGTTTGTTGAGTGATTAGTAGGAGCGGATGGCGTATGCTTCGCATTTGGAGCTTGCTTTCGTATTATATTGATTGTATATGCTTGCCGATGCTAATGCTAATAACGGTACACATCTCGGATGACATATCATATTTTTATATTTTTCTCTACAGGATGCCTCATCCTTGAAGATGAGATGTATATTTTTGATTGTGTGTGTGTGTGTGTATATATTGGAAAAAATTTCGATCGAACCGCGTAACGGAGACACTGGCGAAATTTTTCATAAATTTTAGGCGTTGGAAATTTTTTGACAATTTTGGAAAAAATTTGATTTTTGGTGTTATAACTTGGAATGATATTAGTTGGTATCGGTGACTAAAGTTAAAGACCTAAAAGATTTGGTAATCTATTTTCAACTAATTGGTTATGAAAAGTTAATGGGTTTGGGGCATTTTCCTTGCTTGCTAATTTCAAGGATGAAATTCTTTTAAGGGGGAAAAATATAACGATCTAGAATTTCAGTCATTCAAATTTGGAATATTTAATTACTTTTAAATATTTAAAAGTTAATTTTATAAGTTAAATAACTTGAATTTCAAATATAATGGTTGTTTGAATATTTGAAATTGTTTAAATAATTAAATCTTGAATTTTACGTGAATGAAAATGATTTCGGAAGTTGATTTAAATTCTATTTGGACAAGAATGAAGGTAGTAAACTTTTGAATTTGAATTTAAAAGCGATTAAACTTGTTTTATAATAATTTGTTTTAATTAACAACTGAAAATCGCCTTCCGGGGCACAGTCTTGGATTTTGACGAAACCAGTTTCATTTTATCCGTAATAATGATTTATTGTATGCTAGTGAATTTCATGGCGATCGGACATATTGTTTGGTCGTGCGAGCTAGAAACGCGGAGAAATAATTTAAAGGAATTAAATCAATATAATTTTATTCTAAATGCTAACTCTTGCATACAATCAAATTAGGTCTCAAGACTAGTTCTATTGTGTTTGAAATAGGGGTATTACATACAGAACGCCAGTTGGCACGCTTCAATTGGAGTTCGAGATTTTTGAGAGTGTAATGTCGAATATTATCGAATAAAATAATATATGCTCCATACTTCAACCCATACCGGTCACATTTAGGCCCATACCCGTCCCTCCTACTTATATTCTATTTTTTCATTTTTCTAGTTCAAAAGAAGTTAACAAAAATGGCTCCATACATTCAAAAATAAAAATCAAATCACCTAACCAACTAAAATTCCAAATTTTGGATCCATTGAACCAACTAGATATAAGCCTCAATCCTCTACCCATTTTAAGGGTGTGGCATCGATTCGGTAGAGATCGACTTGAAGCTATGAACCTAGGGTTTAGCTTGGTGATAGATGGAGGCGACATTAGGTGAATCGAAGAGTTCCGTTGAGTTTGCCATGGCGTATTGCACCTAGTACCGAAGTTTTGTGGGTTTGGCGTCAATAATGGTCATGCGACTTGATGTTGGTCGAAGTGGGGAGGCATGGGTCACGTTTCGATTTGATGGTTCAGGCGTCGTTTTTTGGGTATAGGCTAGTAGAGTTCATAGAGAGAAACACGTTGGCGAAGACGGATTTGAATTTCATCAAGCCGATCTACGTATCATAGCAAAGTCGTGCACGTTTTAATGGATTCATGGTTTTAGTTGTGCACGTTTGAATGAAAGGGAGAAGAGGATTTAGGCGGCTAATGAGGCTAATTAAAGAATTAATTAAGTTATTAATTAATATAAGATAATTGATAACTTATAAATTCCATATCTTTTACGTACGAGGTCAGAATTGAACACCGTTTATTGCGTTGCACTCATATGGATATTATCTTCGCACTGGAATTGGTTTGGTGCATATTAGAGCTTGTTGGATTTTATGCTGAATTCGATCATCATTTGGATTCAGACCAAAACTGAACGCCTTAGTGATAACTAAGATTTTGGTAAGTTAAAACTCACCGTTTTGGTTAACCAATAATATTATATAGTTGATAAAAATTGTTGATTGAATGTTGGATGATTTACTTTTTTATCAGTTGGTTTGGATTTATTCTCGCCCACGGAGCTGATGACCTTATATATACCCTCCTAATAGCGGATGAAACATATTATATGAGCTGTGATGCAAGGGGACAGGTTGGAGAGATCTAACGGGATTCCTCGCCATTGTTAAATTGTTTTTCAACAATATTTCTGTTATATGAAACATTAGGTATCAAACCTGATTGTTGACACTATTGGTTATGACATTGTTATATGTTCAGAACTTAAACCCTGTAGTGATGGGAAATCAATATCGATATTGGTTAAGTGTTTGGTAGCTATTAGCCTTAAATTAGTAATTTGAAATACTATAAATTGCCATTTGGGTTGTATTTGGTTTTTGAGACAGAGAAAGATTTAAATTCTGAATTTGGGTTTCAGAAATATTTTTATTTTTAAATGAATTAAATTTCTATTTTACTCCATCCTTTTTATATGTCCTTTTTGAATTATTTAGAAATGATTTAAAATGTCCAACTATTGTTTAATAATGTTTTTTAAAAAAGTTATTTATTTATATTTAATATTGTTTTAGGTTATTTATCAATATTTTAATATTTGAAAGTTTAATATGCTCTGAAATTAATAATAATGACTAATAAATAATGTTTGGAAATTGATTATAACTATTTATAATAATGGTAAAGGCTAATTATTATTGTTTATTTAATAAAGTTGAAATTATTAATTATTATTTTTAAGATGTTTTGAAGTGAATAATTATTATTTGTTTGTGATGTTTATTGTTAATAATTATTTTTATATAATAGTGTTTGAAGTAAATGATTTTTATTTATTTATAAATGTTTTAGAGAATTATAAATAAAGTATATAAAAGGACTTCGGTTAGGAGTTTTATAAAATGGTTTGAAGACTTAAAGGAAGATTATTTATAAGGTAAAGGAGTTGTATAAATGGTTAGATATTTATAAACGAATTTTAGAAATCGGTTATAGATTTATAGGAGAAGTTTTATAATTAGTTTTATGGATTAATAAAGTGTTTATAAATGATTTGAGAAATGTTTTAGAGATGTTTATAAATGGTTTTTAGAGATTTATAAAATAGTTTATAAATGGATTTTAGAAATTTATAAAGGTGTTTATAAATGGTTTTAGAATTGTGTAAAAAGAAAACCTTCCTCCTTTCTGTGAATATACTTATATCATGAGACAAGGATATGGATATTTTTCCAAATATTGAAAATATAGGGATTTGTGAATATATCTTTGTAAAATTATTTTGATACAAATATTTACAAGATGAATTTAATTAATGAGAAGATTAATTAAGGAGGTTAGTGGTTGCTTATGTGTTTAACCAGTGTTGATTTTTCCTTTCGAAATAAATCCCTAATTTGGACGTGTATTATGGATAGTTAAATAACCAACTATCGAATTTGGACCCAAAACGTAACTTTTGAAATATCTTGGAGAACTACGTGAGTTATATGGCATAGTCATCTTCAATGATGTTGTACCGTGCGCATAAATCTCCTTTCGTTCTCCTAGGATAAATGATAAGTAAATCTGTCCACTAGTTAGGAAGTGACCTCTACTCTTATCTTTGACTATTTATTTCCTAAAGAACATGGATTAAGTTTACCGAATACTATCGAATGTTTTTTCACAAAGACCGGGATCAGATATGTTATCCGAAAACCACTTCGATCCAACTCAAGTGTTTCGTAGTGAAGACATATTGAAGATGATGGAATTGAAAGCGGAGTTCTTTGAAGTGCAAGGGCTGCTTGCCACTAATCCTAAGAGTGACTCCAAAATGGATGTAGTAGAAGTAGTGCCTTCGGTTTCATTCAGTCTTAGAACGAACTTGTATGGATGAATGTTGGCATTGCATTGTTGCCTAGAGGGCAGTGTTAGCATTCTGGGAAGTGTTATATATATAAAGGTAAAATGTAGCCTCAAGCCTCATCAACAGGGAATGACTAAAATAGGGGAGATGCAGCAGGGCTAAGTGGGTCGCTCCCAAGTAGGATATGACCATCCCGATCTAGATTCGGTAGTATCTCTCATTTGTTTGCTTTCGGGCCCATTAACCAAGAGGTGATCATATTTGGTACTACTAGTCAAGTGGTAGGATGGTTCTGTGTTGGCAGGGGATCTTGGCGAGGTCCTTGGTGTTATTTTATCTAGAGATGCACCGTGACGGGCGGTACCACAGTAGCCCAATCATTGTATGGAATCCATTCTCTAATATGAGCCTTTACGATTTTAGTTGTATACTTATTACGCTGGAATTTAATTAATGTAACAATTTCGGCTATGATTAATAAGTATTTGTACCCAGACACTATTATAATATAACTGGATTTTCTTTAGAAAATGTTTTGGTTATCGTAAGGTAAAAATTTGTTCACGTTTATGTGCGGCTTAGTCTGACGAGATACTTTTGATTTCAAAGGTTTTTCTAACTTTAAAATTCAGTTGGGTGTGTTTTTCTCCCACTGGTTTACCAGACTGACTTGAGTGTTATTTATAATAATGCTCGGGTCAGACTGAGCATATTACATATTTTGTTTGGATGCTTTGGAGTTTTTAGAAGAGGAGCTGGAAGTCCAAGACGTATCTATGTATTTCTTTGTCTTCCGCTAAGTTGTATGTTAGTTATACTTATCAGCAATTATAAGGACAAGCTATTATGACTGTCCAGGCTGAAATAGGTTAGTATACTCTGATTGGTGTATGTATATTACATTTTTCTTTGTGTAAAGATTTGTGGTATATTATATATTATTTGTTCTACTATGAGTTTGTATTGTTTTAGTTTCTTTTTCTCTTCTCATCTTCTTTCTTCCTTCTTCTTCTCCCCTAACATTTGGGTTTTTCTGGCCTTCGATTGCTCGGCATGTAATACAGTGAGCGTATTAGTGTCGATTTGCGAGGGTCAAAAATCCCAAACTGTTACATGATAGGTTTTCCAACTCAAATATATCAATAAATTCCATAGCAAATCATATAAATCAAACAAATAGCATATAATCATCCAATCATTTAAAACATGGCATAGTAACATCAGAAGATTTGGATTTAGACTAAAAATCGAAAATAAAAATTAAAACTTGAGATGCATAACTATTATTCACCTTGAATGGGTTTAAGAAGGTTGAGATTTGTATTTTGATTTGATTCCCCTAAGCTTTAATCTTTCTTCATAGCTTATCTTCTATTGAATTCTCTAGCAATAACCTGCCCACTCTTTTAATTTCGTTTGTATTGAAAGAAGTGAGGGAGGAATGAGAATAGGAAGGTTTAAAATAAGGGATTGTGCTCTATTACTATTTTGCCTTCCTCATACAACCTCCTTCTTATAATGTTCTAATTATCTCATTATTTCATTACTTAAGGCCTGACCCATTTTAATGATCAAATCTCAATCTTCTTAACATTCTACATTATTTTATTTTATTTATCTCATCAAATATTCTAAATAATGTTAATTAAAATTATGGTTGTTACAAATTCAGTTCATGGGTTATTTTACTAATTGATAATAAATTTGAATTAAATTTGGCAAATATAAAATATTTTTCACATCTTTTGTAAGAAACTTTATTGTACCAAAATCATGAATTTGGAATTTATCTCCATTAGCAATATTTACATATAGAAGGTCTTTATTTTGTGTAACATTGGTTAATTTATTTTTGCCACATGTCATGTGATCAGTAGCACCTGAGTCAATTATCCATCTATTTATATTTTGACATATTTTTGCAATTTCAAAATTGTTGTTGACTTTGGATGACATAAAAATAGCGTTAGAATGTACGAAACCTAAATTTTGTTACTATAACAAATTGTTCAATTGAGTTAGCAGTTGATTCAGTTGCACCATTTGAATCACAGAAGTTCATGCTGAATCGGAGGTGCTATTTGGTTGAGTGCATTGAGCCGATTCAGATCCGTCCCCTTTTGTCTTTGCTCCTTTAACAAAAACACCGAATTTTTTCTCCTTTTTTATGCCACCACAATTACCTCCTCTATAGCACTTCCCTCTGATCGGTTGAAGGTAGGGATGAAGGAACAAGTAGCCGTCACGGTTGTGCCTTGCTTTCTTGTGGTGGTCAAAATGCTCGAAGCTTCCTTCCTTGTGTTCGCATCCCTAAAAATAGGGTTAGTGTGTTTTACCTGGAAAGCCTTATTCTCTTGATTTTCCAACTATCATGGGTTAATGAGTGCCCGTCGAGATTGCTCTTGCTCAATTTTTGCAACTACATCATCAAAACTTAGCATCTCAGCTGATGCCAAAACTTGGCATCTCAGCTGATGCCAAAACTTAAGACCGGATCGATTCATAGTTTGGATCAAGAGACCCCAAGTAGGTGAAGATTAAGTCTTGTTTGGATCTTTTTTGGATTTCAATTAGGTTTGTTGTTGGTGGGAGATAGACAATAAGCTCTTCCTATTTTAGCATAATTTCGGTCACTAGTTCGTTATTACTTTGGGTACTCTGTTTAATTTGGGCAAGCTCTTGTTTAAGGCTAAAGATATGAGCAAAAAAAATTTGTTGGTCATACCTTCACTTGTCTTTGTCCCAAACCTCCTATAATGTGCTAGAGTACATGAGCACGTTTGAAATCTAGGGTTCTATTATGCTGAGAAACCATGACATGGTTAATTGATAGGTTGTCTCTCATTCTTCTATTTTTGCTTTCTCTTCGAGAGTTGGCTCATTTGGTTTTGCTGCTTTCGGTTTCTCCTTTTTTTCAGTTACAAAGCTTAATTTTATTTTTCCACCAAGACTAATTGATACCGATTTGGACCAGTGAATGTAATTTCTATTGCCTTGAGTATGATATTTGTGAGTTTAGTATTGTCGGATTGAGACATGTTGAACCGCCTGCAGTTCTTTGATATCTGCAGCTATTGATGTTGTTGTAGAACTTTTGAGTCAGGATTTGACCTAATCTAATACCGTATTAAATTTTTGAGGAGAAGAGAGAATATGATGAATAATTAGTTTTATTCCTAATTTTTCTAGTTCTACAATCTCTTTGTATATGATTATATATAGCTTAATTCTACCAGCTGTTGCTTATTTCCACAATTATAATTCTACAAGCTGTTGCTTATTTCCCAAATTATAATTCTATAAGCTGTTGCTTATTTTCCAAATTATAATTACCTAATTACACCCTAATTACAGCTAAGTGCCAAGTATAGCTGACAGCTATATAATGGATGCAAGCCTTTTACTTGTTTCATGTTTTCAGCCTATGATGAAATATTCTGAGGCTATTATTATAATTTCTTAACAGAATATTTATTATCAAAGAAACCACAGTTTTAGAAAAGTTAGAAAAATTATCAAATCATGATTTAAAGAACCAAAAATGAAAATTTCATCATATTTTAGACAACATAAATGATGGTAGGACTATATATGAAAATAAAGACATGAATACTTACTCTAATAAAGAAAGTTAGGCCCCGGTTGTTTTGCCATTTTTAGTTTTGGGTTTTTTTCCAAACAAAACAACCTACAATGCATGTATTTTTTAAAAAACAAACAATATGAAAAATAAAGTCAACGCATAAAATGAAAAAAATTATTTTGATTTTTGTGTTTTTGAAAATAACAAAAGCATGGAAGACGATCTCTAACGACCCATACTTTTGACTATTGTAAGTTATTAAATTTAATGAAATTATTGGATAAATATGGGTAAAAATAAAATATAATGATTTGTTAATATAACTTTATTGCATAATTTAATTTTGTTTAAATTAATATTGGAGATTATTTAAATAATTAAATTATGGATTTAATATGATTAAAATGGTATAGGAAATTGATTCAAATTTTATTTAAGTATGAATGAAGATTTTTAACATATAAAATTGGATGTAAAAGTGAATAATTAGAAATTGTAAATTTTGTATTATAATCGACAAGTAAAATAGCCATTTTGGCCACTGTCTTGGATTTCGACGAAACAAGTTTCATCGGATCTGTAATAGTAAATTATTGTGGGATTTCAAGTTTCGTAGCATTCGAACTTGTCGTTTGGTCGTGTGAGCTTGAAACGCGTAGAAATTTAATTTTGGAATTTAATTAAGTAATTGATTTTGAAAAGCTATCTTCCGCATACGATCGAATTAGACCTCATGACAAGTTCCATTGTGTTCGGAATGGGGGTAAAACATTATGAACGCCAGGTGGCACTATTCGGTTGGAGCTCGAGAAATGTCAGACGTTAAACGTCGGATATTTTCAAAATTAAATACAAATATAAATATCCACCTTTTCCCCAAATCATGCAAACAACCTATAACTTGTTCCCGTACCTCTTCCCTTTCTTTCAAATCTCTGTTCATCTCAAATCCAGATCGAAATCAATAAAAAAAAGCAAAATGCTCGAACTTAGAAAAAAACAAACATCGTGATCGAGATTCTCGATCTAGAACCCTGGGGCGATGGCGACTGTTCGAACGTGGGGTGTAAGGGTTCTCGAGGCATTCATTGTTTAGGTTTTGGGCACGATGTCTCACGCGAGCACGTGTGCGATATGGGGGAGATGGTGGCGCTAGCCAATTGGTGAAGACGGACTGCAATGATCGATCGTGTGAAGATGGAGAGGAAACCGCATTTGTGTTAACCTGGGAAGAAGGGTTCGTGGCTTAGCTGTGATAAGATGGTAATGTTAGTTAATCAGTAAAATCATTAAAGTTATATTTAGTTAATTTATCTCCAAGTGTTTAACAATCCGTAATATATTCGTTCAAGGTTAAATTTTCGTGCCGTCTGCTACGTTGAAATCATATCTATGAAGGCTACGGCTTGGAGTGGAAATCGAATTTGTTTGAAGTTGGAAAAATTTTCAGTTTCAAATAAAAGGTGAGTCTTTTTACTCTCACGTTTGACTATTATATTTTATGTTGGAAAAAATTATATCGTGAAGTAATTTAAATTTATTGATGGTTGTTGGATAAAAATTAAATTGACATTTAATTGACATCTGAATAAAATGATAGAATTTAAATCGACAGTCAAAATTGAATTAGAATTAACTGCTAGTAAAATCCCCAAATTATCGATAATTTGTTGATTGTTGTAACTATTGACTGTTTGGATGATAGATTGTGATGGATGAAATTTGATTGATATTTGGATGTTTGGATGTTTATTTATGTTTGATATATCACGTTATCATTCTGTATATTATTTACAGTATATAAAAACGGTAAATTGAATTATTTCGAATAAATTAAGAAATAGGTTAAAATGATATATACCTATGACATTTATTTTGGATTGAAATGATATATATCCATTCCTGAATTAAATTGAAATAATTAATTCACTTGGCCATAGGATAGAGAATTATATACGGACACTGGGTTGGTTAAATCAAATGATTTTTAGATTTTGATTTAAAATTATTTAAATTGATTTTTGATTTTTAAAAAAAATCGGATTTATGGAAATCGAATTATTTTCAAATTGGAACTCGAAATGTTGAAATTTAAATTTGGTAAGCGAAATTGTTTAATTAATCGAAGTTAAGATTTTTAAGTTATAATCGAAATATGCTGTGAATTTCAGAAAATGATTTGTTTTAAAAGATTGAACTTTTATTCGAACTTTAGATATTACTAAGTAAAAGTGATATAAAACGATATTTCGGAATAGAGCTTGGAATTTAATAATATTTGAAGATTTGGATTTTAAGTTGGATATTGAATGAAAATTTGAAATTGGACTTGAAATTAGTTTGAATTGGAATTAATTTAAATTTGAAATTGGAATTGAAATTAATTTGGAATTGAAATAAAATTCGACTTGAAATCGAAATTGAATCAATTAAATCAAAATCGAAATGGAAATTGATTTTAATTGGAAAATGTGGAAATTGAATCAGTTTGGCTTTGAAACTATTTTCAAATAATTTGTTTTAATATAACGGTTCGAAATTTATCTTCTTGAATATTCAAATTATTTTGATTTTCCAAACTATTTTATTTCAAAAACAACTTTCTATTAGACTATTTTAACTATTTAATTATTTTAAAACTATTTCAACTATTTTCTAAAAATTCAAACTGGTCAAAAGGTGAAATGTTTATATTTAAATCTTGGATTTAAATACGAATTGGGTTAAAATGAAATTATAACCTAAATTGAAGTTCGAAACAATTTTGGAAGCGAAATCGAGATATTGAAGTGAAATGATATTTTCAGGTGAAAATGATGTATCGAACTGAATATGATTTTTGAGTAAATATGATGATTTTCGAAATGGATTTGATTTTGAATCGAATATGATATTTTGATATCAAGTACGAATTGTAAAAGAACCAACCGGTGTGTAAAATGACGTTTGGCTGTCAAAGAGACCGGGGCCTCTTATTGGCATACTCTCTGTCAATGTTGGAACCACTTTAACAACTGTGTACGCGGTGGATGATATCCAGAATGTAATGGTTGAATTGGCGAACGTTTACTGGAATGAAGTAAGAGAACCATTATGGATAACCTTGAACTTGTGTCATAATTAAAATGACTAAAACAAGAGCCTATGTCTGGCCAACGAGGTTAGCTACCTATAGCGACGTTGATTACTCGTATTACTATCGTTGTTTTATACTCGATGGGTGCACCTTTTGTTCGGATTGATTGTCCCGGTCAGCCACAGATGAGTTACGACTAGCCAGAAAGGGTAAACTGGTAGAATCCTACCTTGGGCATTGCCTCACGTGCCTTGTCATATTTATCCTTATACGAGCCCATTACGACTTTGGTTTAGTACTATACAAATGTGTTAAGGTGGATAAATGTAAATCCTTAACGCTATTTTGATATTTATTTCACCGATAGACATTATCTATTATAGCCTACACTATTATATGTAGATAGTTTGACGGATCCTTAGGAGATGGAAAACCCCGTAACATCTCTTAAGTTATTGCACTCATATTTCGTGATATTGATTTGACTTACATAAGAGTATTTTAGTCCTGACTCCAGTGTTTTGTTTTCCATTACGCTCGGGTCAGTCTTGAGTTTTACAGCGTATTAAAGATTATTCTCTGGAGGACAAAGACGAAGATTTGGTATATTACTCCTATTATTATTCTCTGCATCATGCTATTCTGCTGTATTGTTTATTTATCTTTAATGTATATATAACTTTGATAAATGTGTATATATTACAATCAACTGTATAGTAAACAGCTTCATGAACTGTTTATTTGATTATTATATTTTATAGTTCCGTTGTGAGATTCTATGTTTGGTTTCTTCTTCTTTTCTTATTTTTCTTAATTAACCCCATTGATGATCTACGTTCCGGATTGTTTAAGTTTGACATGTGTGGATTTATTGTCGATTTAAACCTTCCGAAATGTGGGTCGTCACAGTTGGTATCAGAGCCAGGTTTAGCGATAACCTTGGCTTTGTGAGGCTTGACTCATTAGAGATAGGGTAGTAATACCCTAGATTGAGTCTGTTTGAGTGTATATATATGAGAGAGCGTACTTGTTAGTGTTATAAAATGTTTTATATCATGTTTACTTATCCGTTGAGTTGTTTATGAATTTTAGTCGATGCGTGGGACACCGTGTTATCGATAGGGGTTTCCAAACACTTAAACGAGGCAGGTCGACATAATATTATTTTTAAAATTGGGTAAATGAAATATTTTTACCTAAATTATATTATATATATATATAAAATGATTATTAATGAATGATAATTATTAGGCGATGATAATATTTAATTACCATCGATTATTGGTTGAATTAAAATAAAAACAAATACTTAACGAATTTTATTTTATGAGGCATTTGATAATTAAATTGAATTGAAATCTAATTAAAAAAAATTGTTTGGAATAACAAATGTGTGGATTAACAGAATATTTTCACAATGAAGTAATGAAATGGTATGAGTATATTTAAATGTAGCATATAAATAGAAGTGATTTTAAAAAAAATTGATAATTTTAGAATTTAAAATCCTTTTGTTTTCAAAATTGTTTTTCAAAGCCTTAAAAATTAATAATAGTATTATTTGAAAGTGTTTTGACTAGAAATATATTTTGAATGGATTTTTGAAGAAATAAAAGCATTGAACTCGCTTTGGTCCTTGGGAAATAATTCCGGGGATGATTGCAGCATCGCTAGTATTCATATCCGAGTTTCTAAGTAAGAATTGCTATCGAAAGAAATTTATTTTTGATTAAAATAAGTTTTGATTTTGAAAAATAAATACTCTAAGTATGATTTAATAAGTATATGAAAATAGTTTGAACTTATAATTGAAAATAGCATAGAGAAAAAAAATAAGTTTATAAATTATAAATTTGAATAGGATATTAAAAACCAAATTTAAAATGGTTAAATTTTTGGTTAAGCAAACAAAGAATTTTTTTAATTTGAGATACGAAGTAAAATTAGTGACTTCAGAAATGTTAAATTGATTGAGTTAGTGAAATAAAGTAAATAAAATACAGTTTAACTCGTGAAAGCTTAAATAAAAATGAATTGCATTTGAAATGAAGTAGATAAAATAATAAAATGAAATTTTGAATGGATAAATTGTATAATTTGTAGATTTGAGAATTAGCAAGCTAAAAACAAATTTAAATTTGTTGAATGTGAATGACAAGAAAATTTAACTTGAATAAGACTAAATAAAATGAGTAATAGAAAAAAAAAAGTTTAACTTAATATTAAATGAGTTGAATTTGATATTAAATGAAACTAGATAAATTAGTAAAGTGAATAAATACCAAACTATAAAATGAATTAATACAATAAATACGAATATGAATTTTTAAAATGAAATGTAATTTAAATGTGTAAGAAATTGAATAAAAATAAATGCATGTAAGTAAAATTAGTATGAGTTATTGGATTTGATTTAAAATTGGATAAAGAAAATTTTAATGCAAATGGAATGAGTTTCAATAAAAATTGAATGTTAACTAATATAATATGGAATAAGTTATTAGAATAAATGTTAAATTGAAGTAAACTTAAGAGAAGTTGAATGAATTTATTATGATAAAGAGGAAATTTATTAATATAAATTGGAGTTATAAAATAAGATTTACTTAAGTAAATTTATTATATGAGTTTAAATCAATGAATAAACCAATTAAGTGAATCAATGGATTAATATGAACTTAAGTTATGGTATAAAAATAAAAATGAGTTGCAATTTTGTAAAATGTTTATAATAAACTTAAATGGTTTATATATAATATTAGTATTAAATACTAAGTGATAATGAAATAAATTTAACTTAATAGGGTTAAATGGAATGAAAATGAGGTATGAAATCTGGTTTAACTTAGAGTTAATGGAAATGAATAAACGTATTCTGTTAAGGAAATAAATTAACAAAAATGAGTCAAATAAAATAATTTTAATTCAAAATGAAAATGAACTTAAGTTGTAAATTTATATTGAATGTAATAACTTTAACCATTGAATATAAGAGAAATTTGATTTCAATGAATGTAAATAAGTGAATGTGAGCATAATAAAATTTAAATGAATGGAACAAAAATTCATTGGATAATAAATAAAATGAATGTCACTAAAATAAATATTAATCAACTGAAAATAAATCGATTGAATGTAAATACATTGAATTGGAATCAATCAAATGTGAATGCAATGAATATTAGTTGATTGAAAAAAATTGAATGAATTAAAACCAAATTAGTTGAATGTAAATCGATTAAAAGAGAATGAATTGAATATAAATCCATTTTATGATTAACGGAATGAATATAAATAGGTGAATGTTAATCAATTAAGAAGTAAATAAAAGGGAATGCAAATAAATTGGATGTCAAGGTAAATTAATTGAAACTGAGACAATTAAAATGTTAATGAAATGAATGTTAATAAGAAATGATGGGTATAAATTACAAAAATTGACATTGGATAACGTAAATTCACATGGTTATGAATTAATTCGATTAATTGGATGGATATTGATGGTTGGATAGTTACTTTTGTTACGAACCATTGTTATTACTGTTTTTTATGCATATGATTGTTATATGTTGCATATTTGTGCTTGTATTTATTGTTTGGATTCAAAATCCATGTTATATGGTTATATTAGACTTATACATGCTTTTATAGCTTTATATGCAACTAATATCTTAAATTGAGTTGAGATAGGTACATACGAAGACGTTTGGACGTATACACGGGTTTTTATGTGCTTTTGCTTGCTTAATACGAGCGAACTCGCTTGTATTATTATTAATAAGGTACGTATCTCGGATTATATACCGCGATTTTATATTTTTGCCCTTCGGGATGCCTCATCATTGGGTTGAGATGTATATTTGATATCTATTGGGTATATTTGTGTTATATATTGATATTGTAAAAAAATTCCGATCGAGCCGCGCAAATGAGACTCTACCGAAATTTTCTGTAAATCCGGGTTTTAGAAAAAATTTGAAGTTTTAAAATTTTATAACATGTTTTGATAACTAACTTGTAAATTTCGTAAGCCGATCGAGTGGCATAGTAGAAGCGTTGTAATAGTTTTGCAAATTAGATGCTTATGTTTTATAAGTTGACTATTTTGGAAAAAATATATTGTTTGTTAAATTCTTAACTCAACGCCTTTTTGAGGAAGAAAAGTTTTGAGTGGGGGAGTATGTAACGACCCGTACTTTTGACTATTGTAAGTTATTAAATATAATGAAATTATTGGATAAATATGGGTAAAAATAAAATAAAATGATTTGTTAATATAACTTTGTTGGTTAATTTAATTTTGTTTAAATTAATATTGGTGATTATTTAAATAATTGAATTATGGATTTAATATGACTAAAATGGTATAGGAAATTGATTCAAATTTTATTGAAGTATGAATGAAGATTTTTAACATATAAAATTGGATGTAAAAGTGAATAATTAGAAATTGTAAATTTTATATTATAATCGACAAGTAAAATAGCCATTTTGGTCACTGTCTTGGATTTCGATGAAACCAGTTTCATCGGATCCGTAATAGTGAATTATTATGGGATTTCAGGTTTCGTAGCATTCGGACTTGTCGTTTGGCCATACGAGCTTGAAACGCGTAGAAATTTAATTTCGGAATTTAATTAAATAATTGATTTTGAAAAGCTATCTTCCGCATACGATTGAATTAGACCTCGGGACTAGTCCATTGTGTTCGAAATGGGGGTAAATCATTATGAACGCCAGGCGACACGATTCATTTGGTGCTCAAGAAATGTTGGATGTTAAACATCGGATATTTTCAAAATTAAATAAAAATATAAATATCCACCTTTTCCCCAAATCGTACAAACGGCCTGTAACGATCACGATTTTTCGACGCTCGAAAGTCGACATTTATACATCCACTATACCAAACCATTAGGGTTAAAAAGAAGAAGTAGAAGAAAAGATAGAAGAAAAAGAAAGAACAAAAACACAGAAGTAGAAACAATATCAGAATCTCACATTCGCAGCGGAACAATATATAATAGATAAATCAATAATCTTTACAACAAAAGACTATATCAGTTTATACATACATCAATCAGTCAATATACAACTCAATACAACAATGGACAGTTATATAAACCTGTCCTCATACAGAATACACAGCGGAATAATATAGAGAAGTACGGTAGTATGCTTCGCCATCCAGCTTACCCCCAAAGCTCCTGAATATCCAGAATATCCTGATAAAAATAACTCTAGGCTGACCGTGTGGAAAATTATGGGCACCCAGAGTTTAGAAGGGAACAATAAACTCCGAGTCAGTCATGGTGACTGGTGTGAGATCGTAAAACAGTTATTTTCACAAAGAAGATAAAATTAGTTCGCAATGCTTTTGGAAAATGAAACTACCATAAGACCTCCCTCCACACACACAATGCAAACGCAGAATTGGAGGAGATTTCTTCTTATGATAGTCAAAGATGCTTACTACGCCAATCATTGGATATTATTATTATTAATGTCTAGTGTAGAAAACATTTCGAAAGTATAATATTAATCTTAGCCAGCATACGACCAGTATCGTATGCCTACTATAGCTACCATCTTAACAGTGGTGACCACCATAAGTAAATGGCAGGTTCTACAACTAAAACCGTACAAGTTCCGTATTGGGAATTGGATTTCCAACAAATGGTCAGGCTAAGGAACTTCCTTTCCTACTGCCGAATGGGATCGCCTCTGGCTGGACGTCCCGAGAGACAAACTGCTCTCTGCCAAACAAGGTCGGGTTACCCCTGTAACTAGGTAACTCACGAATATGTCATCACCGGTCCTTTGGGACCTTTATCCGAGCGCTCGGTAACCAACATCACACATAATAAATAAGGTGTGTCCACATGAGTAAGTATCTAGGCTCCATACCATGATACCACCCCTTTCCAGAAGGAAATGACATACCCTAAAGGGCGCGACCCTCATAACCTTGCCGCAACATTCCTATTTCGACCATTTCCGGGTTGTGAGGTCTGACGAAGTCTAGTCCAAAAAGCTACGCTTTTTCACAAAGCCACGCTTTGATCACAAATGATCAATAAATGATCATCGTCGCAGCAACACTCAGCATGCCACGTTACCAAATTGAGAATATATCGCTGATAAATTTCAACTACATAACCTATGAGCTTGTACGTCTCAGAGAAGGGTGTTAAGCTAAGAGAATAAATTCTCCACCACCAACAGAAATGTATTTGAAAGAAATCAGCTCTATATCTCAAAACATAATGTCAGACATGTAACCATACAAGTCTGTTCCGGGTTCGAACAGAACCGAAGGCACTTCCAAAGAAGCCCTTGCAATCCGGATATTCACAATCCCGATAAAACTTCCCATCATAAAGGAAATCTCAATACCGTAGCTAACGGTGCAGAGACAATCGATAGGTCATCCTATCGTTTTCACAAATACCCGGTCTTCATCACCGGTCTTCAATACCATCCATATCGTCGTAACATTATTCGGAATGGGTTATCTGACACAAAGGTCCTTTCCCGGCTAAACCGAATAATAAGCGTTTGTTTTAAAAACAAATTCAAGGGTCATTTCAAAGGAAATATTGATAGTCGGTGATTTAACTATCAACAATATTCACAACAATCATCAGATTCAAATAATTTTCCCAAATTATTTAATTTCAAATACCTTCCTGATATATGGTTTATACTTCAACCATTTGAAAACAATTTCCAAATCATATTCATTTAAACCCCTTAAATAAATCCTTATCGATTTATTTCAAATTTACATCCCAATCAGTAAATTTATTTCCACACTTCATCACTTTGAAAACCAATTTTCAAATCATATTTTTCACACTTTAAAAATAAATCAACGTTTATTTTTAAAACAAATTTCCCTTTCCTTTCATAAATTCCACATGAATTTACATTTTCAAATCTTCACTTTTAATCCCAAAATCAAATTCCAAGTTGATTTCTGATTTTATTTCAATACCAAATCAATTTCAAATTGATTTATGAGTTTTATTTCAATAGAACAAAACACTGCAATTTATTGCTAAGTTTATCTCCAAATAACAAACCATTTGCAAATCGACTTCCAAATTCATTTTTCAAACACTAAATCAATTTCAATTAAATTCTCTAATGATTTATTTTTCATTACCAAATTAATTACAAATTTGATTTCTAAATTTATTTTCAACTCCAAATAAATTTCCAAATCGATTTCTCAAAGGTTCATTTTCCAATACCAAATCAATTTCAAATTGATTTCTAAAAGTTTATCACTTTTAAATAAATTCCTTTGTTCTTTCCAAATTATTCAAAATTCCATCTTTAAATGAATTCTTCAACTTTTGAAACAATATTATTCAAAACTCATTTATTAATATCTTTTCCCATATTTTGGAATTTATTTGGTAAGATTTCGAAAATCAAATTTTAATACTTTAAAATTCCTGCTTTCAATAAATTCAATTCTTAAAAATAAATTCACTTAAAATTTTCCACTTTAATTTCAAAATCCAATTTATATTTATTTCTGGTATCCAACGATACCAAAAATACACTCAGCTAAATTTTAGCCTTTAACAATTTCAATTATCAATAAATCATCCATAGATTATCAATAAATCACATCATTCACATATGAAATAATATTCAAACAATTTGAGGAATCCAGTTGGATCCCTCCAACCTGTTTTCCTACATCCACAGATGTTAGCATAATACAAATTCCACTTTGAGGTGGAATATCGCCGTATATGGGATTTTATAAAATATCATCCGCTATTATGTGGCGCAATAGGGTCTCATCCGCTATATAATGCGGGAAATCACAACTGCAATATATACATATGCCAATATATATATTGCTATATATATAGATATATCCTACTATATCTAATATCACATCCAAACATCAATCAATCAATCAATAACTGTAAAATCAACTTTACATTCGAGTGAGAAGATCTCACCTTTAATTTCCAATCCATTTCCAGTCCAGGTTGTTTTCTTTCACAGTTATAGACCTAGTATAAATATTCATATAGTTTATTAACATGTATAATAAATCGGTCAAATAAATTACTATTTACTAAACGAATTAACTAGCAATTTTGTCACGACCCCGACTTTTTCTCCACAGAAAGTCGCATCGTTAATTAAGAAAGAAAGGGATAGAAAAAGAAAAGATAGAAAAGAAGAAAGAACAACACATCAGAATCTCACAGCGGAACGAATAAAATATAATATATCACATAAAATATTGCATAGTATCATATTACATCAGAGTACACAACTTATACAACACATATTAGACAGTTATAAACATCTGTCTAATTCATACAACTCAAGTATCACAGATACAGACACAACATATACACAGCGGAATCATAATATATCTACACGGTGAAGCCTCCTGCTCCAAATCTCCTCCAGAATTCGTCAAGCTAACCTGAATCACTTGACTACTCATATATAATATGAGTACCCAAGAGTTTAATAAAACAGAAAATAAACACTTGGGTCAGACATGGGTCTGGTGTGAGTAAACGGTTTAAACTTGTTTAACTTTGAAAAACCTTTGAAAGAAAAGGTATCTCGTAAGACTTCCCGCAGATAAACACGGAAATGTTTTTACCTTACGATAACCAAAACATTTGATAGGAAATCCGATTATATTATAATAGGGTCTAGGGTTTTCAAATAAAATACAGAAATAGCTGGAATGCTTACATCTCACGTTCCAACATAGTTGGGCACAACTAAATCGTACGGCACTTATTGGATTTTGGATTCCATACAATGGCAGGGCTACTGGGGTACCGCCCGTCACAGTACGTGGCCTAGATCAACGTACCGAGGAGTACGCCCGCTCCCCTGCAACACAAGGTCGGAACATCCCTTACTGGATAATTCCCGCATAAGAAACCCCGCGATTGTAGCTAGCAACCGCCCACACAGCCGAAATAAAAAGAAGGGACCTCTAGACAGGGGAATCTTATACTACTTGGGTGCTACCCACTAACCTTGCTGCACCTCCCCTGTTTTAGCCATTCCCGGTTGATGAGGCTTGAGGCTACGATTACCTTTAATCAGAACACATCACTTAGAATGCTCATCGTCCACCTGACGATGTGCTGAAAGCATTCAATCCATACAAGTTCGTTCCGGGTTCGAACGAAACCGAAGGCATTATCTCGTTACACTCGTTTTGGAATCACCCTCAGAGTTAACGACAATAACCCTTGCACTCTGAATCTTCATCTTCACTTGATTCACGACCTATCGTTAATTTGGATCGATGTGGTATTCGGGTCTCCAGACCTGGAATACCGGTATACGGAAACCCGATCCCGGTCTCATCGAAATCCAAAGCGTATCTTTTAAGGCCAAGTTGTTTTAAAGGTTAAAACAAATTCAATTCATTATCTTTATACACAAAGAAAGATAATTCACAACAGATAATCAACATTATCAGATAATCCATACAATTCAACTAACATCCATATCATACAGCATATATCTCATCAGAGATATCAATCAATGCCAAGTATTCAATACTATCACCCATTCATAAGTAATGATTTATATTATCTTTTAATTAATTTAAAGAATTAAATTAATTACTTCATTTTATAAATCCTTCTTACTTAACCATTAATTAATTACAATTTAATTAATTAATCATTTTTTTCTTCTTCTTAATTAATCTTCCTTGATTAATTATATTTTAATTACATTCAAGTAATTATCCTTAACCATATTCAGTGATTAACCGTTAATTACTTATCATTAAATAATTAATGATCCATAAATTAATTAACTAATTAATTATTTACATTAATCCTCAATTAATTTTAATTAATTATATTAATCCTCAATTAACTACAATTAATTAATCATACTTAAATTAATTACTTTTATTAATCAACCTTGATTAATTCATTAATTAAATAATCCTTACTAATTAATTTACCTTTTAATTAATTAAATAACAAATTTTAATCAACCACTTCATTAATTAGTCTTAATTAATCATAAACAGTAATTAACAATTTGTAATTACTTATCTTAATTAATTACTTCTTAATTAATTATATTAACCTTGATTAATTAATCTAATTAATTATTCTTTAACTACTTGATTAAGAAATTATAAATCAATTAATTAATAAATAAACCTTAATTAATTACTTTATTAATTAATTACCATTTTAATTAATTACCCTTAGTAATTGTCCTCAAATTAATCACATTCCTTAATTAATTAATCACTTTAATTACTTAACTAAAATAATTAAATAATTAACTTTTAATTACTTACATAAGTAATTATTTTCTAATTACTTCCATTAATAATCTTGATTACTTTCTTAATTAATTACTTAACAAATAAGTAATTCCATTACTAAATAATCCTTAATTCATTAATTAATTAACTACTCCATAATTAATTAATCTCAACAGTTATATTAATCAATTCCTTAGATTAATAACATCAAGTGATTACCCTTTTATCACTTTAACTAATTACCCCATGAGTAATTTTCCTATTAATTACGTCCATAAGTAATTTCATTCAATAATTAACCACTAATTACTTTATTAAGTAATTACACTTAATTAATCCATAATTAAGTGATTATTTAAAATTAAATAAATAATTAACTAATTATTTAAAATTAATTAAATAATTAATTAATTAACTTCTTATATTTCAAAATCCTTAATTAAATAAGAAAACCATTCATCTTAATTAATCTCTTTACTTATTAACAAATTATATTTTTAATTAGGTATTCTTAAGTTCATGTCAAATTAATTTAACATAACTATCATAAAAATTAAATCATTTAAATTAATCAAACTTTAATAACTTGAAATTAAACTATTCAATTTGGTTTACAAAATTTTAACTTAAACTTTCTACTTTCAAATCTTTAAAATTTCCAAAGTTATTAAATTAATTTCAATACAAAAAAAAACATTTTTGAAAATCTACTTGTTTATCCTTTTAAAACTTTTATGTTTCAATATTTTACTTGTTAATAACATATTTTTTTTTTTTGAAAACAATTTATTATACAAGTAAAAACTTGTTTAACTTTGCTTTTAAACTTAACATTTCTGTTAAACTTTAAATCCTGAGCAACTAAATCTGCCTTCCCCAAAACTCGAGTAAATCTCGCAGTTTCCCCGATCCAATCACGAGACAAAAGCCCATGCTTCCTGCTTCGAGTCGACCATCCCATTGCACGAACCCAACTCGAGTTGCCTTCATCTTCCCCAAAACTCGATCGTACTCAGATATCCCAAACGTGCACGTGCACGTGCACCGACGTCTCCGACCACCAACGTTCATCGCAACGATCCTCGACAATCACACGAACCCACGCGATCACTACTCCACACCCAGATTCCAAAATCCTTTTGCAAATCGAAATCGAGCATCTCTGTCAAATTTGAAAATCGCCATGGCCAGAAAACCTTCAGCGTTACGACGCCTCTGACCTCGAGAAGCCTCACCATCCACTCTACAACTTCGTCTCGACATCCAGCTTCTCCAACATGCCTTGCGATCACCTTCGATCAAGTATACATCTCACCAATATCACGACAATGAAGCCAAAAAAAAACAGCGACTAAACCCTAGTTTGATCGAATACGAACAATTTAAACATTTGAAAAATTCAACTATATTTTTCCTATCATCTCCAATACTAAAGCAAGCTTCGATCAAGAAATTACCTCCGATCATCACGTTGATCATCTACAATTGACGAAAGTACCAAATTCGTTCATCTCAACATATCTCACTAACTACTTGCTTAAAAATCTTGATTTGATTTCCAAAATTCATCAATTTCAGATATGAATCTAATTATATAACTGAAGCTAAAAATTGTATCACTTGAATTTCTGATATAAATTGTTCACTACTGTTATTTCCTATTTTTAAAATTATTTGTTGAATTTAAAATCCTTAACTATTTTTAAAAATCATCATCATGCCTTAACAACCAACTTTCCTTTAAATATCAAAGTCTAATATTAATTCTATTTGGAGTTTTGAATTTTTTTCTTAAAGAAATCAAATCCTGTAAGAGGATATATGCATACAGTGACTTAGATAAACTCAGACATTCCACAAATTTAACATGCATTCACAGATAATATTCATTTAAACATATATAACATCACAGAACAATCCATCACATATATCAAGTCAATTATCATATTTAAAGACTGTTTTTAAAAATATTTACTCACCATTTTTAAAGCAGAGAACAGTTTTCCCAGGCCTTTAAATTTTTGATCTGGCAACTGCTATTGATTTAAAAAAAACTTGAATTGTTGAATCTGGAAACTTGTTGTAGAGATGTCTTATATTTGAACTGAAACTTGCATTTTGTTTTGCTGAAGAAACAGAATCCTTGCATGCTTACAGATTTGTTGATTTAAAATGTTGAACAGATCTGACTTGCAGGTTGCAGTTGAATCAGTGTTTGATTTAGTTGCTTCCATTTGATCTCAGGTTGAAGTTGTATTAGTGTTGAATTCGAATGTTTGCTGTTTGATTTTCCTTATAGTTTTGATTTTCTTTTGACATTAGAAGAGATGGAGAGAAAAAAGAAGATGGAAAAGATTTCGAACTGAGGACATAAGTTTTGAACTGAAAGAAAAATGCCAGGCTTCTCTATACATATGTCATTTAAGATAATTTAGTTTTCTAAATTTTCAAATAATTATTAAATGAAGGCCACTTGTAATTTTTATAAGTTAGACAAATGTCCATGCATGTTTAGTTTTCTTACAAATGTTATTACCATGTGTTAAGATATTAACACATGTCCTTTAATACATTAAATAAATTTTTAATTAATTTAAATGTTAATATAAAGCTTTTCATACTTACTTTATTAATTACTAACATTTATCTTAGTATATGTATATATATAAACTATTTTTAGAGAAAATATTATAAAACCAAATACCCTTGAAAAAGTATTTATATTTTATTAATTATGTAAATATGGATTTATATAAATTCATTTACTTATTTACAAACTATTTTAGTTTAAGAGATATTTTAAAAAGGAAAGTTTATTTAAAACCATATATACACACTTATAACCATTTTATACTTATTAAAAGAAAACCAGATAAAAATAAATCTTATTTAAACTATCATATTTTTAGAAATAATAATTATCTTATATTTTGAAAACAATTGAATTAAATCTAAACTAACCTTTGAAAAATATTAAATTTAAAACAAAGCTTTAAATCATAATTCATACATATATAAATTATCAATACAGATTATTAAATTTATACTGCTCAAAAACCCGGGATATCACATTCCTTCCCCCTTAAAATAATTTCGTCCCCGAAATTAAAAACAAAGTTAATTTAATATCCCTGCAAAAATTTGACAGCAAAGCATACCTATCATCCAATTACTAACAACCAAAGCATCCAATCAAACAATTAAACCTAACTAATTATCCTGATACAAATCAGAATAAATCTTACTAACACTATCTAGAGTTTCCCCGGATATAAATCACCGGGAGACCCGCTCTACAGAATCTAAACAAACTATACCCCATAATCCAGAGCTTCCCTTATCTCTAGATCCACTAATCTGAACAGAATATCAGATCACACCCAAGTCCAGCTCAAACTTCCAAATCCATCTGAACTGCAGATCCTATAACCAGCGATGAATCATACACGTACTCCCTCAGAGATACGTGAAATACAATGAATTCCAGCTATCCAAACTGGCCATTCAATCCTGTAGATCAAAGAACTACTCCTCTCGAGAACACAGGAAAATCCAAAATACTTCAGTGCTAGCTTCTAGACTTACCAATCTTATAGCTTTATAATCGGTGAAAAACTTAAACAATTTCCAATCTCCAACTCCGAATTCCAAACTCCTTGTCTCATATCTGCATAACTCACTAGACGATTCCTGGGCTACCTCATCTCTTCCTGATCAGCTTAACCTTCGCTGATGCTTCTTGAAACAATTCTGGACCAAGAATAAAATGATCTCTAGATCCTATCAACAAGGTGATCCTTCCAAAATTTGCTGAAATCCAAACTTGAAAAATAGATATGACCAATCCATTTTAAAAATTTCTGAGCTGCTACACCAACTCTTCTTTCTAGGAACCATCCTACTACCAGAATAACCACCGGTATCGCTTCTGGAACCAAGTCGATACGGAACTCAAACTCTAGATGCAGACAAACTTCTACTTCCTCGAAGACATCCGGAAAATCTCTGACTACTTCAGTAGCTCCTACTTCCACATGAGAAACCTCCATCTCACACAAAAGATTACCCAAGATAAATTCCCAAACTAATCGCAAGTCACTTTTGCGATCCTACCTAGTTCAGATTCCAAAGAAACTGTTCTCTCTTACTAATTAAAAAGAGTCTTAAGCTTTTCCAAACAAGGTTAACCCTTCAAGAAAGCCTTCATCATCTTCCCGGACTGCTGATAGAAAATCCACAAAGATTTCTGAATTATCGGAGAAACGGGCCACACTGCTGCTTCCAAACTTTATCTCTAGGATACTACTAAGCCAAAGATCTCCTTGCTAGCACATCGAACTCTTCGAGTTGCACTGCTAACACAGCTAACCAAAAACTTCTAATCCAAAGGCTCCTCGAGAAACTCGGACCCCAAACCAAACGCCAACAACTTACTCTTCTTAATCTTACTCCAAAAAGAACATCTCCTTCGGGAACATCCATAGATACTGCGTCTCATCACACAGCTACTCCTTCCTGAAGTCGCCAAGCTACCGTTACTTACTTCTGCACAACCGACAGATTCAAGTCTAGAAAATCTGCTCACCCGAGCTCAACCAAACTTATACTCCAAAAATGGACTCCGAATCTTGAAAAATATTTTCTTCAGAGATCCGAGAAATCCTTACTCCATATTGCCCAACTTACTCGAGACGGTATTAGGTCTACAGTCTCGACAGATACTCTTCCAACCTCAACATTCAGACTTCAACCAATGGTAGTCGTGTTACACACACCACCACCCTATCTACCTTTATAACTCATATTGGAAAACCCGAACAGGTAACCCAACAATTAGGTAGAATAAATATATATATATATAGTTATATAAAAATTACAAATACGCTCTCTCAAGATAAACACCACTCCAGAGCTAGGTATTCACTCAACCTACTGCTCTGATACCACTGTCACGACCCCGACTTTTTCTCCACAGAAAGTCGCATCGTTAATTAAGAAAGAAAGGGATAGAAAAAGAAAAGATAGAAAAGAAGAAAGAACAACACATCAGAATCTCACAGCGGAACGAATAAAATATAATATATCACATAAAATATTGCATAGTATCATATTACATCAGAGTATACAACTTATACAACACATATTAGACAGTTATAAACATCTGTCTAATTCATACAACTCAAGTATCACAGATACAGACACAACATATACACAGCGGAATCATAATATATCTACACGGTGAAGCCTCCTGCTCCAAATCTCCTCCAGAATTCGTCAAGCTAACCTGAATCACTTGACTACTCATATATAATATGAGTACCCAAGAGTTTAATAAAACAGAAAATAAACACTTGGGTCAGACATGGGTCTGGTGTGAGTAAACGGTTTAAACTTGTTTAACTTTGAAAAACCTTTGAAAGAAAAGGTATCTCGTAAGACTTCCCGCAGATAAACACGGAAATGTTTTTACCTTACGATAACCAAAACATTTGATAGGAAATCCGATTATATTATAATAGGGTCTAGGGTTTTCAAATAAAATACAGAAATAGCTGGAATGCTTACATCTCACGTTCCAACATAGTTGGGCACAACTAAATCGTACGGCACTTATTGGATTTTGGATTCCATACAATGGCAGGGCTACTGGGGTACCGCCCGTCACAGTACGTGGCCTAGATCAACGTACCGAGGAGTACGCCCGCTCCCCTGCAACACAAGGTCGGAACATCCCTTACTGGATAATTCCCGCATAAGAAACCCCGCGATTGTAGCTAGCAACCGCCCACACAGCCGAAATAAAAAGAAGGGACCTCTAGACAGGGGAATCTTATACTACTTGGGTGCTACCCACTAACCTTGCTGCACCTCCCCTGTTTTAGCCATTCCCGGTTGATGAGGCTTGAGGCTACGATTACCTTTAATCAGAACACATCACTTAGAATGCTCATCGTCCACCTGACGATGTGCTGAAAGCATTCAATCCATACAAGTTCGTTCCGGGTTCGAACGAAACCGAAGGCATTATCTCGTTACACTCGTTTTGGAATCACCCTCAGAGTTAACGACAATAACCCTTGCACTCTGAATCTTCATCTTCACTTGATTCACGACCTATCGTTAATTTGGATCGATGTGGTATTCGGGTCTCCAGACCTGGAATACCGGTATACGGAAACCCGATCCCGGTCTCATCGAAATCCAAAGCGTATCTTTTAAGGCCAAGTTGTTTTAAAGGTTAAAACAAATTCAATTCATTATCTTTATACACAAAGAAAGATAATTCACAACAGATAATCAACATTATCAGATAATCCATACAATTCAACTAACATCCATATCATACAGCATATATCTCATCAGAGATATCAATCAATGCCAAGTATTCAATACTATCACCCATTCATAAGTAATGATTTATATTATCTTTTAATTAATTTAAAGAATTAAATTAATTACTTCATTTTATAAATCCTTCTTACTTAACCATTAATTAATTACAATTTAATTAATTAATCATTTTTTTCTTCTTCTTAATTAATCTTCCTTGATTAATTATATTTTAATTACATTCAAGTAATTATCCTTAACCATATTCAGTGATTAACCGTTAATTACTTATCATTAAATAATTAATGATCCATAAATTAATTAACTAATTAATTATTTACATTAATCCTCAATTAATTTTAATTAATTATATTAATCCTCAATTAACTACAATTAATTAATCATACTTAAATTAATTACTTTTATTAATCAACCTTGATTAATTCATTAATTAAATAATCCTTACTAATTAATTTACCTTTTAATTAATTAAATAACAAATTTTAATCAACCACTTCATTAATTAGTCTTAATTAATCATAAACAGTAATTAACAATTTGTAATTACTTATCTTAATTAATTACTTCTTAATTAATTATATTAACCTTGATTAATTAATCTAATTAATTATTCTTTAACTACTTGATTAAGAAATTATAAATCAATTAATTAATAAATAAACCTTAATTAATTACTTTATTAATTAATTACCATTTTAATTAATTACCCTTAGTAATTGTCCTCAAATTAATCACATTCCTTAATTAATTAATCACTTTAATTACTTAACTAAAATAATTAAATAATTAACTTTTAATTACTTACATAAGTAATTATTTTCTAATTACTTCCATTAATAATCTTGATTACTTTCTTAATTAATTACTTAACAAATAAGTAATTCCATTACTAAATAATCCTTAATTCATTAATTAATTAACTACTCCATAATTAATTAATCTCAACAGTTATATTAATCAATTCCTTAGATTAATAACATCAAGTGATTACCCTTTTATCACTTTAACTAATTACCCCATGAGTAATTTTCCTATTAATTACGTCCATAAGTAATTTCATTCAATAATTAACCACTAATTACTTTATTAAGTAATTACACTTAATTAATCCATAATTAAGTGATTATTTAAAATTAAATAAATAATTAACTAATTATTTAAAATTAATTAAATAATTAATTAATTAACTTCTTATATTTCAAAATCCTTAATTAAATAAGAAAACCATTCATCTTAATTAATCTCTTTACTTATTAACAAATTATATTTTTAATTAGGTATTCTTAAGTTCATGTCAAATTAATTTAACATAACTATCATAAAAATTAAATCATTTAAATTAATCAAACTTTAATAACTTGAAATTAAACTATTCAATTTGGTTTACAAAATTTTAACTTAAACTTTCTACTTTCAAATCTTTAAAATTTCCAAAGTTATTAAATTAATTTCAATACAAAAAAAAACATTTTTGAAAATCTACTTGTTTATCCTTTTAAAACTTTTATGTTTCAATATTTTACTTGTTAATAACATTTTTTTTTTTTTGAAAACAATTTATTATACAAGTAAAAACTTGTTTAACTTTGCTTTTAAACTTAACATTTCTGTTAAACTTTAAATCCTGAGCAACTAAATCTGCCTTCCCCAAAACTCGAGTAAATCTCGCAGTTTCCCCGATCCAATCACGAGACAAAAACCCATGCTTCCTGCTTCGAGTCGACCATCCCATTGCACGAACCCAACTCGAGTTGCCTTCATCTTCCCCAAAACTCGATCGTACTCAGATATCCCAAACGTGCACGTGCACGTGCACCGACGTCTCCGACCACCAACGTTCATCGCAACGATCCTCGACAATCACACGAACCCACGCGATCACTACTCCACACCCAGATTCCAAAATCCTTTTGCAAATCGAAATCGAGCATCTCTGTCAAATTTGAAAATCGCCATGGCCAGAAAACCTTCACCGTTACGACGCCTCTGACCTCGAGAAGCCTCACCATCCACTCTGCAACTTCGTCTCGACATCCAGCTTCTCCAACATGCCTTGCGATCACCTTCGATCAAGTATACATCTCACCAATATCACGACAATGAAGCCAAAAAAAAACAGTGACTAAACCCTAGTATGATCGAATACGAACAATTTAAACATTTGAAAAATTCAACTATATTTTTCCTATCATCTCCAATACTAAAGCAAGCTTCGATCAAGAAATTACCTCCGATCATCACGTTGGTCATCTACAATTGACGAAAGTACCAAATTCGTTCATCTCAACATATCTCACTAAATACTTGCTTAAAAATCTTGATTTGATTTCCAAAATTCATCAATTTCAGATATGAATCTAATTATATAACTGAAGCTAAAAATTGTATCACTTGAATTTCTGATATAAATTGTTCACTACTGTTATTTCCTATTTTTAAAATTATTTGTTGAATTTAAAATCCTTAACTATTTTTAAAAATCATCATCATGCCTTAACAACCAACTTTCCTTTAAATATCAAAGTCTAATATTAATTCTATTTGGAGTTTTGAATTTTTTTCTTAAAGAAATCAAATCCTGTAAGAGGATATATGCATACAGTGACTTAGATAAACTCAGACATTCCACAAATTTAACATGCATTCACAGATTATATTCATTTAAACATATATAACATCACAGAACAATCCATCACATATATCAAGTCAATTATCATATTTAAAGACTGTTTTTAAAAATATTTACTCACCATTTTTAAAGCAGAGAACAGTTTTCCCAGGCCTTTAAATTTTTGATCTGGCAACTGCTATTGATTTAAAAAAAACTTGAATTGTTGAATCTGGAAACTTGTTGTAGAGATGTCTTATATTTGAACTGAAACTTGCATTTTGTTTTGCTGAAGAAACAGAATCCTTGCATGCTTACAGATTTGTTGATTTAAAATGTTGAACAGATCTGACTTGCAGGTTGCAGTTGAATCAGTGTTTGATTTAGTTGCTTCCATTTGATCTCAGGTTGAAGTTGTATTAGTGTTGAATTCGAATGTTTGCTGTTTGATTTTCCTTATAGTTTTGATTTTCTTTTGACATTAGAAGAGATGGAGAGAAAAAAAGAAGATGGAAAAGATTTCGAACTGAGGACATAAGTTTTGAACTGAAAGAAAAATGCCAGGCTTCTCTATACATATGTCATTTAAGATAATTTAGTTTTCTAAATTTTCAAATAATTATTAAATGAAGGCCACTTGTAATTTTTATAAGTTAGACAAATGTCCATGCATGTTTAGTTTTCTTACAAATGTTATTACCATGTGTTAAGATATTAACACATGTCCTTTAATACATTAAATAAATTTTTAATTAATTTAAATGTTAATATAAAGCTTTTCATACTTACTTTATTAATTACTAACATTTATCTTAGTATATGTATATATATAAACTATTTTTAGAGAAAATATTATAAAACCAAATACCCTTGAAAAAGTATTTATATTTTATTAATTATGTAAATATGGATTTATATAAATTCATTTACTTATTTACAAACTATTTTAGTTTAAGAGATATTTTAAAAAGGAAAGTTTATTTAAAACCATATATACACACTTATAACCATTTTATACTTATTAAAAGAAAACCAGATAAAAATAAATCTTATTTAAACTATCATATTTTTAGAAATAATAATTATCTTATATTTTGAAAACAATTGAATTAAATCTAAACTAACCTTTGAAAAATATTAAATTTAAAACAAAGCTTTAAATCATAATTCATACATATATAAATTATCAATACAGATTATTAAATTTATACTGCTCAAAAACCCGGGATATCACAGATTTCAATTAAACTAATAATTAATTTTTTTTCTGCTTTTCTAATATAGATATATAAATTGGAAACTGCATTTACATAAATCTCACTGCAAATATATATTTTGCTTTTCTCCTGACCAAATTAGAAATTTATTAACAGTGTGTACAAAATCCTAATTACCATTGTTCAAATTTTAAAAATTGAATAGTTGTATATATTTTCAAAATCCTATCTGTAGCTATATATATATATATATATATATACTTCTTGTATAAATCGTATATACATATATTTTATTAAATTAAAACGTACTATCCTGTAGCTTATTGTTGAATTAAATCCCTCCATACTTTTCAACCTGAATGTATGTAGATTTTATTAAGGAAGACTAAACAGAAAGTACCTCATAGTTTCTAACGAAGGCAACGAACCCCTATCCATCCACTTGCCTCGTCTGCAACCCATCTCGAGACATCCCAAATTGCTCTGTTCCTAACCCTAGAACAAAATCGCGGCCCATCCTTCCATGCGCCAGGGCCACAGTGAGACATCTCAAAGCAGTACTTTCGATCAACCCAAAACGAGACGCCGAAGCTCGAAACACCAACTCGCGACGTGACCTATCACCATGCCTGTGACGCCGACCTCCTTGCTCTAAAGCGCCTTGAAAATATTCGCGATATTCTCCTATCGAATCGATCGCCTACTCGAGTTCGAAATAACAGAGGAGTGAAAATCGAATTCAAAAGGCAAATAACCCCTTTCGAACTGAAGTGAGAGGAGGGAGGACGGGATATTCACGTTTAAACTGAAGTGGAGAAGAAAGTATTCGTTCGGCCATTTAATTTGTTTTCAAATTTGATCTGAGAGAAGAGGATATGCGATCTTCTATTGATTTATGCAGGAAGTCGTGATCCCTTTTGATTTGGCTTCTCGATTTTGAGCAAAAAGAAGATGCCGTGCTCTGCCAAAATAAAGGATGGAATGTTGGCGTGTTTAAAACGTTACAAGTGTTGATGGAGAAAGAATTCTAGCTGGAAAGAAAGAACGTAGGCTGATAGTGAAAGGAAGCAGGCTAGCGCAGAAATCTCAACTGATGTAGGTTGACTATTGTGTATAAATATATATGTGTTTTCCAACGCGTTTATATATCATACGCTCACACAACAATCCCAAATGTTACGAAAATTGAAATTCGATAATAATACAATATTACGGATCCAATGGAACCAGTTTCGTCAAATTCCGAGACTGTGCCCCGAAACGCTATTTTTAAATTCAATTTAAACGATACAATTTCAAAACTGAACAAAGCATCTCAAAATTCAATTCTGAAGCTTCTATTATCTTCAGTATAGTCAATATGAATTTTCTAAGCCTTCAGATTATTTTTAATCAGCTTAAAACTGAAGATTCAAATTTTTACCCAGTTTCAAAAATTAAATTCAATAATTAAATCGCCAATTTCACTTTGATATTCGAATTTTCAAATTAAACTATCATTCGAATATTTAAACTCATTTAAATATTCACTTTTTAAATATCAAAAATTCAGGGTCATTACAATCTTCCCCCCGTAAAAGAATTTCGTCCCGAAATTACAAGTTAAGAAGAATGCTCCAATCCCCGTTTATCGTTTTACCAAACCAAAAAGTTTCTATCTAATTTTCAAAACAAATCTATTTATTAAAGATTCGTTATCACTTCAACTAACTTTCTAAACATTTTCATAGTTTCAAACAACTTTTATTTTACTTCACAGTTCAATTCGAATTTGTGAATTATCCAAAATTTCTCAAAATTTTCCTAACTCTCTAAATTTTCGTAAAATTTCACCAACGTCTCCTTTGCGCGGCTAGCCGGTACGACTACAAAACGTCCCTACGGACTCTCAAATCCCAAAAGAAAACAAAATGCCAAGTGGCAAAATCAGAATCACATCAAATCTCATACTAGAATTTTAAATACATACCTTTGCCGAGCAAATTAATTTTATCTTCAAAATCAAAATCCAATTCCATTTTCCTTTATACCTCCTGTATAATTCACTTAACAGCAATGTCCAATTTTACTAAATGGATTCCCAAAACCAATTTACTTAAGAATTTTCCTCAATTCATTTATTAAGTTCAATATAAGTGTTCACATACTTCTTATATTTATTTTCACTTCACAAACAAAGTTATATAGTCATTTCCTTATACTTTGCATTTTCAATTTCATTTGAATTCAATTTACAATTTCAACTCTATTTAAATTCATTTCAAATCTCAATACTTATATTTCCAAATTTTTCATTCAGATTTTCATTTCGAATTTTACTTCAATTCGATTCATCTTTTAATTTCAAATACTGAGTTTTATTCACCTTTATTTCAAATTCTAATTTTTAAACCTTTTGTCGTTAAGTGAAAATTTTCAAAAATTTCAAAATTTTTCTAACTCCCAAAATTTTCAGAAAATTTTGGCGGAGTCTCCTTTGTACGGAGGAGCTTTTGCAATATGACAAAAGATATAAATATATATACATCGACCCACTCGGTCGGAAAAGCAGAAAAACAGTTCATATTTCCTAATTTTATTGCGTAGGCGTACCTTTTTAGCATTTTAAGCAAAGCGGTTTATTTTATTAGCATTTGCGCAACCCAAAATGCAGCCAAACAACTTCAAAAACCTGTACTTACTCAGTTTAAACACATCAGTGACAAATATAAGAAATCTATTTAACATTTCATTCATTTTCAATAACAAATATATAGATTTCATTAGCAATACATCCAGAATTATTTCCAATAAGCAATTTATAAAATTTCAATACAACTTTAGTTGCTTACTACTAATTCACATACCATTTTTATTCAATTCAATGGTTTACAATTCATTTTCTTCCATTCTATTCATTTTTAAATGAATCTAACTCATATTTATTTCAATTGATACAAAAATCAGTTTCTATTTGCTTTTATTAACTCATAGAATTTATATAGTCTCGTTTTTATCAAACGATAATTATTTCTATTCAGATTTGTTAATATTCATGCAACTAAATGATTACTTAAGTTAACAATCATTTAAATTGATTCCATTCAATTTAACTTACATTCCATATTCTCATTCATTTTATTTGAACCATTTCACAAAAATTTTCTTAAGTCGAGCATTTATTCAATATTTACTTCAGTTATTTCACTTCAAAACTCAAGTTCATTTCCTTGTAAATAATTTCCAATTTCAATTCTTGATTTTATTTTCATTTATCAAATTTATTCCATTCACTAATTTAATTCAATTAGTATATTCACTTATTCATTTTAAATTTCACATTTCCATATTCAATTCATCGTGAATTCATTTTATCTTTATCAAGGAAATTCAATTTATTTCTACTACTTGAATTTATATACAAATTCAAATTTTATCTTCAATTTAGCTTACAACAAAGCTTTAATTTAACCAATTCAACTTCCAATTCATTATTGCGTGAATTAATAAATTATCAAGTTTATTTACTTGAATTCAATCCATTTCATTATTCTATACCGATTCATTCATTTACAAATGTAAACTCATTTGTCCATTCACAAATTCATTCCTTTTCAATTTGAATCTTATTACAAATCAACTTTCACTTTATTTAATTGATTCATTTATACTTTCTTTAATTTAACTTCATCCTTTAAGTTAAATTTATTCTATCGAAATTCAAATTGTATAAGTTATCAACTCATTTATTATTCCATTAATGAATTTTATTTTCAATTATTTCTCTGGAATCCCATTTCAATTTGTAAATTACATTTACAATTCACATTCCCAAATCTCATTCGTATATGAATTCAATTCCTCATCTTTCAATCCATATTTATAAATTTCATTTGTCAAATGAATTTATCTTCAATTCTTTGGTTATTATTTTAATTTCTTATTCAATTTTTCATATAATAGTGATAATAATTCAATATTATCTTTTCCTAACAACCAAGCATTCATATACTATGATTGTGACGCCCCACCTCTATGCTCATAATAACAAAGAGTATTAAAGGAAATACTGTCTATTATTACGAAGAATAAGGCTGGATGGGAGCGACCATCCGTAATTGGCCTTACACTAACATTGGTTATCTCGATAGGAGTGGTACATTCTTTTTATTTTTCTTCTATTATTTATTTACTCCCATCGACACACCCAATACTAGTATAAAACGAACTACGACGGTTCATAATAGTTTAGGACATTAGATATAACAATAACACAGATAATATAAATGCGGAACACAGATAAAAACAAAAGTCTCAGATATATATAACTGATGTCAGTTAATACATAGTTGACACTATACATATGATACAACTACAACTGTCGACTCTAGAAGTTATATATACAAGTACATTATCGACTAATATACATGAATACATATCATTCTATATAATGACACGACTACTACCAAATGACTGACAACTACAGAAGATGTGAAAAGTCTTCAATCTCGAACAGCAACTCAAAGAAAGAAATCTACAACCTGAAATACTCGGGTCTGACCCGAGTATTACATTCAAAAGAAAATAATACACGGGTCAGTCTAATTCAAACTCAGTTATTAGTGCATAGCAGCAATGATAATCAGATAGTCAATAGACGACAGTCACAGAAATCACATATATCCAACTCTCGATACGAGAATTGGATAATGGCGTATATAACACTAAACAGTGTAAATCATCAAATCAAAAATCTCAAAATGATCAAACACATCAAATTTCTGTGTGGCTGCAGCACACGCACGCGTGCGCTGCCTCGCCACACAGTACGTGAAATCATCACGGCGGTGAAAGCTAACCGCGATCAAAATGGTAGAAGTCAACATAAATAAACTTACAGGGTCAAACCCGGGTCTTTGAGACCGGATTCAACTCGTTGTACAAATCTCAAAATCAACCAACAACTCGGGCTCAAAACAATCCAAGTTAAACACTACCAAGCCCAAGTCAACAAGAACAGTGATCGAATGACGTATAACTGTAAATATCAAAATACACCGAGCATGGGTCAAAATCACACGAGTCCAGATGAATACAACTCAGCATAATTAAACTGAACAAACGGTGGAAAATGCATATACAACAGTGGTCATTGCAATGCAATGGTTTTATCAAAATATGCCACAAGAGGATTAAACTTAAGTTAGGCAGACTGAATGGTCACAGACCTGAACACACAAATACATATATGTAGACTGCCTCAATGGATAAGATAGCTGCTAAAAATGCTCAGACTCAAGTGATGCTTCAACTACCAATGCACAATGAATATACATGAAGACTGGCGTGCGTAAGGTGGAGAAACCGTATGTAAAATGCAACGGGGACAGGGCAGTTCCAGGCTCCAAAACATCAGACTCGAATACAAAGTAATGCTACTAGTGACAATAGTATGCAACTGGCAACAATGCCAAAGGAGTAACATGTACAAGACACAAAGTTAAAGCGGTACACGAATTACAAGCTACAGATGGAAACTTCCAAATGTAAAAGTGCATCAATGACTGTACAACTGCAACTACAATGACAACTACGACTCAAGAACAATGCTACCAAAGTGAATAGTTACCGCATCAATGGATCAAAGATCAAAGTCTGGTACTAGTACAAAACAAAATGACAGAGAAGATGACCAAGACAACAGTGATGATCAAGTAACCAAAGCTACCCATGGTCAACAACATGCAACAACAATGTAAACAAGTGGATCAAGAACAACAACTTCAGAGACTAGAGCACAAGAGACTCAAGTGCAGCTACAGGTCAGAAGGAATGTGCAGACTCAAGTAAATACAAGCTAGAAGATGAATGTATACATAACTCTGAATACGTAGACATGCCTATCTCAAAATAGAACAGCACCTACTAACTGCAAATCTAACCAGAGCCAAGAATACATGAACAAGGCTCAAGCAAAATTTAAACAGAACACAAAATGATATAAGAACGAAGTATGGTTTATATCATTAGTAAAATCGAACTAGGACAGAAGTACAACCAGTGACGATGAACAATATGGCCAAAGTCGAACCAACCAATACATGCAACTAAAAACCAACAAGAGACCAAATAAACAAGTGCACATTCAAGCACTTGAACCACTGCCCAAATCCAAACAACACACGTGCACAGGTATGCAAATACAACACAAAGAAGAAGCAGACTTGCAAATTTAAATCAAGCCGTGGGCTACTGACCGAAGTCAGAGGAACAAGAACGGCATCAACATATAAAGTAGTGTATCCAATCAGATGAAAACCTAAAAGTATCAGACTTGAAACAGTGATAAGTGCACCAAGGTCAAATACAAGTATCGAACCAGACATAAGTGCCAGAACCATGCAACAGTAAGGAAATCAACATCCTCAAATGAATTCAAAGGTAACAGTTTTAAAACATTTCCAAGCCTTATAACGAAATCAAAGCAATAGCAGTAAGTGTCGAGTAGGCTCGAATTCAGCATCACCAAAAGAGTTTAACATCGAAAGACAACAAAGAACGAACCACGACAGCAAAGCCCAAAACAAATCAAGAATCACGATCGAAGTCGAATTACAAAAATTCTAGATCGATACCATAAAATCACTTATACGTGAAATCGAATAAGATGTGAGTAATTAGGAAATTACTCACCTTTGCCTAAAACCCCAAATCGCAGCTTAACTCGTTCGAATAGACGAGCCGGCATCTCGAGGTTGATCGGAGAAAAGAGCGAAGCTCGTCCCATTGTAGCCTTTCCTTCGATTCCCCTGCCTTATCTTGATTTGAAGAACGAACGAGAAAGTCACGAGGCCGTCACCATTTTTCGTTTGTTTGATTCTGTTTTTAGGGTTGCGAAGTAAAAATGAGTAATGAGGAGGGAACGGGCATAGGCCTTTATCTCAACAAACTAAGGAAATGGGCTGAATAGAATTAAAAAAGGAAATGTTTATTTAAAGCCCATATATCCTTTAACAAAATTATTTAAGAGAATTTATAATTGATAAACGAATTACAACTCGAATATAATTCCCATTTACAATTGTCAAACAAATTAAGTCGTCATTTGACGATAATCAACAATTATAAAATCTCGGGTTGTTACAGACTCCCCTCCTTATAAAAATTGCGTCCCCGCAATTTTCATAATTAAGGTCGTTAAGAATTATTATTCTTCTAACATAAACTGGTTACGTTAGAAAAGTAAAGATCGAGAACCTAATACCAAAGAAATCTTTCAATTGCATACAAGAGATTCACAAATTTTCAATAGAATCTAACTATCAAGATAGATAATCAGAAAACAAATCGGCACATATCTAATTACCAAAAACGCTAATCAAATTTCAAATTCAACAATTATTTGGTTATCTCAAGCGATAATCAAATTTCAAATTCAATAATTATTTAATTATCTCAAGCGATAATTAAATCCAAAATCAAGAAATATTTAATTATCTGAAGTGATAATTAAATCTCAAATCAACAATTATTTAATTATCTCAAGCGATAATTAAATCTAAAATCAACAAATATTTAATTATCTGAAGCGATAATTAAATCTCAAATCAACAATTATTTAATTATCTCAAGCGATAATTAAATCTAAAATCAATAAATATTTAATTATCTGAAGCGATAATTAAATCTCAAATCAACAATTATTTAATTATCTCAAGCGATAATTAAATCTAAAATCAACAAATATTTAATTATCTGAAGCGATAATTAAATCTCAAATCAACAATTATTTAATTATCTCAAGCGATAATTAAATCTAAAATCAACAAATATTTAATTATCTGAAGCGATAATTAAATCTCAAATCAACAATTATTTAATTATCTCAAGCGATAATTAAATCTAAAATCAACAAATATTTAATTATCTGAAGCGATAATTAAATCTCAAATCAACAATTATTTAATTATCTCAAGCGATAATTAAATCTAAAATCAACAATTATTTAATTATCTCAAGCGATAATTAAATCTAAAATCAACAAATATTTAATTATCTGAAGCGATAATTAGATCTCAAATCAACAATTATTTAATTATCTCAAGCGATAATTAAATCTAAAATCAAAAAATATTTAATTATCTGAAGCGATAATTAAATCTCAAATCAACAATTATTTAATTATCTCAAGCGATAATTAAATCTAAAATCAACAAATATTTAATTATCTAAAGCGATAATTAAATATCAAATCAACAATTATTTAATTATCTCAAGCGATAATTAAATCTAAAATCAACAATTATTTAATTATCTCAAGCGATAATTAAATCTAAAATCAACAAATATTTAATTATCTGAAGCGATAATTAAATCTCAAATCAACAATTATTTAATTATCTCAAGCGATAATTAAATCTAAAATCAACAAATATTTAATTATCTGAAGCGATAATTAAATCTCAAATCAACAATTATTTAATTATCTCAAGCGATAATTAAATCTAAAATCAACAAATATTTAATTATCTGAAGCGATAATTAAATCTCAAATCAACAATTATTTAATTATCTCAAGCGATAATTAAATCTAAAATCAACAAATATTTAATTATCTGAAGCGATAATTAAATCTCAAATCAACAATTATTTAATTATCTCAAGCGATAATTAAATCTAAAATCAACAAATATTTAATTATCTGAAGCGATAATTAAATCTCAAATCAACAATTATTTAATTATCTCAAGCGATAATTAAATCTAAAATCAACAATTATTTAATTATCTCAAGCGATAATTAAATCTAAAATCAACAAATATTTAATTATCTGAAGCGATAATTAAATCTCAAATCAACAATTATTTAATTATCTCAAGCGATAATTAAATCTAAAATTAACAAATATTTAATTATCTGAAGCGATAATTAAATCTCAAATCAACAATTATTTAATTATCTCAAGCGATAATTAAATCTAAAATCAACAAATATTTAATTATCTGAAGCGATAATTAAATCTCAAATCAACAATTATTTAATTATCTCAAGCGATAATTAGAAGCAACAAATATCCGATTATTAGAACGATAATCAGAACTCATATCAACAAATATCTAGTTATCACAAGCGATAATTAGAAACAACAAATATCCGATTATCAAAAACGATAATCAGAACTCATATCAACAAATATCTAGTTATCACAAGCGATAATTAGAAACAACAAATATCCGATTATCAAAAACGATAATCAGAACTCATATCAACAAATATCTAATTATCACAAGCGATAATTAGAAACAACAAATATCTGATTATCAAAAACGATAACCAGAACTCATATCAACAAATATCCAATTACCTGCAGATAATTGGAAACAGCAAGTATCTAGAAATCAATTAAGAAGACTAGAAAATCAACATAAAAGCTTGGATCGATCCCATCAGATGGCGAGTTTTTAATTCGCCGCACGTGCATCTCAGAGTGGCCGAAGCCTACCAAGTACTCAACATAATTTTGGCGCCCATCAGATTGACCCGGAGGTCCGCAGAGTGACCCGAAGGTCTAGTACTGTTATTTGACCCGAAGGTCCGCAGAGTGGCCCGAAAGCCCAACAAATGACCCGAAGGTCCAACATATGACCCGAAGGTCCATCATAGTCGCTCGAAAGCGCACAAAATCATCAAAATCATCAAATATTTCAATTAACGAGTCCAGAATTAACCGAAATAGCAAACGCACATGTCCCATACCACGTGTTTTACTAAATCGTTTGATTCTCTTCATCGTTTCCTTGAAAGTGCAAAATTGTGTATTTTGTAAAAATACATTTTACATTCTCAAACGGACAAGTCCGGAATTAAGCGAATCAGTAAAAGAAAGGGGTCATAGTCCTCGATTTTGCTGAAACGTTTAAATCGCTTCCTCATTCTTTTGAAATCGCAAACTGTAAAATTTTTGAAAACAATTTTATTTATTTTGTAAAAATAACAATTCGCATTCTCAACTGGACAAGTCCGGAGTTAAGCGAAACAGTAAAAGAAAGGGGTCATAATCCTCGATTTTGCTGAATCGTTTAAGTCGCTTTCTCATTCTTTTGAAAACGCAAATCGTTAAAATTTATAAAAAAAATTTCATTTTAAAATGATTTTCCAATCACGTGATTAAAACAGCAAATCAGTAACAATTTCGATAAGGAAATTGTACTTCTCAAAATACCGTAAAAACGGTTACACATCAGTATTGCGGAATAACCGCTTGAAAATCCACTGTTAAAAATTTTGTTGTTACTGAAGTCAAAGCGACAGAAATTTTAAAACACCAAATATCTCATCAAAAGAATTCACATCAAAATGTGACATCAGTGAATTTTCATTCATTAAAATTGCCAACAAAACACCGTGCCTCAAAAATTCAGCATTGGTGTAAAAAGTCCATTATAAAAATAACGGCAACAAAATACGTATCATAACCAAGCATCGGTTCAACGTAAAGTAAATGCAATAATGTGCAATTTAAATTTTTGCACGTACTACAAAATGAACAAAGAATCATTCAAATGTATCTTCAATGAAGATAATTTAAAACAGCAAAAATCTAATCAATAGCTGATTAGTACAAAAGAAAGCCAGCGGAAGTTTCAACAAAAATCACATATCTGCAATTTCTTCGAATCCTCAATTCGGATTCGAAGTTCTCAAAGAAACAAAATAATTACAGCTATGTAAACAACAATGAAATTCATATCAATTTCGTATTTTGATTTTTAAATCAAAAAGATTATCAGTTGTACTCAGCGAAGACAGTTTCACTGTTTCCGCTGCGCACTCTGATAAACAGAACACAATTCAATCAAATCAACAAAACACAGTTTCACTTTTATTTTTAAATAAAGTTATTTAAAAATTTCATCCAAATTTCACAACTTTAGTTTTGACTCAAAGTACAAATAAAACATCGACCAATAGTTGTAACATATGTTCCATCCAAGTTATGTTTTATATTATGTCCATAAATCCCAAGCTCTGATACCAACTGTGACGCCCCACCTCTATGCTCATAATAACAAAGAGTATTAAAGGAAATACTGTCTATTATTACGAAGAATAAGGCTGGATGGGAGCGACCATCCGTAATTGGCCTTACACTAACATTGGTTATCTCGATAGGAGTGGTACATTCTTTTTATTTTTCTTCTATTATTTATTTACTCCCATCGACACACCCAATACTAGTATAAAACGAACTACGACGGTTCATAATAGTTTAGGACATTAGATATAACAATAACACAGATAATATAAATGCGGAACACAGATAAAAACAAAAGTCTCAGATATATATAACTGATGTCAGTTAATACATAGTTGACACTATACATATGATACAACTACAACTGTCGACTCTAGAAGTTATATATACAAGTACATTATCGACTAATATACATGAATACATATCATTCTATATAATGACACGACTACTACCAAATGACTGACAACTACAGAAGATGTGAAAAGTCTTCAATCTCGAACAGCAACTCAAAGAAAGAAATCTACAACCTGAAATACTCGGGTCTGACCCGAGTATTACATTCAAAAGAAAATAATACACGGGTCAGTCTAATTCAAACTCAGTTATTAGTGCATAGCAGCAATGATAATCAGATAGTCAATAGACGACAGTCACAGAAATCACATATATCCAACTCTCGATACGAGAATTGGATAATGGCGTATATAACACTAAACAGTGTAAATCATCAAATCAAAAATCTCAAAATGATCAAACACATCAAATTTCTGTGTGGCTGCAGCACACGCACGCGTGCGGTGCCTCGCCACACAGTACGTGAAATCATCACGGCGGTGAAAGCTAACCGCGATCAAAATGGTAGAAGTCAACATAAATAAACTTACAGGGTCAAACCCGGGTCTTTGAGACCGGATTCAACTCGCTGTACAAATCTCAAAATCAACCAACAACTCGGGCTCAAAACAATCCAAGTTAAACACTACCAAGCCCAAGTCAACAAGAACAGTGATCGAATGACGTATAACTGTAAATATCAAAATACACCGAGCATGGGTCAAAATCACACGAGTCCAGATGAATACAACTCAGCATAATTAAACTGAACAAACGGTGGTAAATGCATATACAACAGTGGTCATTGCAATGCAATGGTTTTATCAAAATATGCCACAAGAGGATTAAACTTAAGTTAGGCAGACTGAATGGTCACAGACCTGAACACACAAATACATATATGTAGACTGCCTCAATGGATAAGATAGCTGCTAAAAATGCTCAGACTCAAGTGATGCTTCAACTACCAATGCACAATGAATATACATGAAGACTGGCGTGCGTAAGGTGGAGAAACCGTATGTAAAATGCAACGGGGACAGGGCAGTTCCAGGCTCCAAAACATCAGACTCGAATACAAAGTAATGCTACTAGTGACAATAGTATGCAACTGGCAACAATGCCAAAGGAGTAACATGTACAAGACACAAAGTTAAAGCGGTACACGAATTACAAGCTACAGATGGAAACTTCCAAATGTAAAAGTGCATCAATGACTGTACAACTGCAACTACAATGACAACTACGACTCAAGAACAATGCTACCAAAGTGAATAGTTACCGCATCAATGGATCAAAGATCAAAGTCTGGTACTAGTACAAAACAAAATGACAGAGAAGATGACCAAGACAACAGTGATGATCAAGTAACCAAAGCTACCCATGGTCAACAACATGCAACAACAATGTAAACAAGTGGCTCAAGAACAACAACTTCAGAGACTAGAGCACAAGAGACTCAAGTGCAGCTACAGGTCAGAAGGAATGTGCAGACTCAAGTAAATACAAGCTAGAAGATGAATGTATACATAACTCTGAATACGTAGACATGCCTATCTCAAAATAGAACAGCACCTACTAACTGCAAATCTAACCAGAGCCAAGAATACATGAACAAGGCTCAAGCAAAATTTAAACAGAACACAAAATGATATAAGAACGATGTATGGTTTATATCATTAGTAAAATCGAACTAGGACAGAAGTACAACCAGTGACGATGAACAATATGGCCAAAGTCGAACCAACCAATACATGCAACTAAAAACCAACAAGAGACCAAATAAACAAGTGCACATTCAAGCACTTGAACCACTGCCCAAATCCAAACAACACACGTGCACAGGTATGCAAATACAACATAAAGAAGAAGCAGACTTGCAAATTTAAATCAAGCCGTGGGCTACTGACCGAAGTCAGAGGAACAAGAACGGCATCAACATATAAAGTAGTGTATCCAATCAGATGAAAACCTAAAAGTATCAGACTTGAAACAGTGATAAGTGCACCAAGGTCAAATACAAGTATCGAACCAGACATAAGTGCCAGAACCATGCAACAGTAAGGAAATCAACATCCTCAAATGAATTCAAAGGTAACAGTTTTAAAACATTTCCAAGCCTTATAACGAAATCAAAGCAATAGCAGTAAGTGTCGAGTAGGCTCGAATTCAGCATCACCAAAAGAGTTTAACATCGAAAGACAACAAAGAACGAACCACGACAGCAAAGCCCAAAACAAATCAAGAATCACGATCGAAGTCGAATTACAAAAATTCTAGATCGATACCATAAAATCACTTATACGTGAAATCGAATAAGATGTGAGTAATTAGGAAATTACTCACCTTTGCCTAAAACCCCAAATCGCAGCTTAACTCGTTCGAATAGACGAGCCGGCATCTCGAGGTTGATCGGAGAAAAGAGCGAAGCTCGTCCCATTGTAGCCTTTCCTTCGATTCCCCTGCCTTATCTTGATTTGAAGAACGAACGAGAAAGTCACGAGGCCGTCACCATTTTTCGTTTGTTTGATTCTGTTTTTAGGGTTGCGAAGTAAAAATGAGTAATGAGGAGGGAACAGGCATAGGCCTTTATCTCAACAAACTAAGGAAATGGGCTGAATAGAATTAAAAAAGGAAATGTTTATTTAAAGCCCATATATCCTTTAACAAAATTATTTAAGAGAATTTATAATTGATAAACGAATTACAACTCGAATATAATTCCCATTTACAATTGTCAAACAAATTAAGTCGTCATTTGACGATAATCAACAATTATAAAATCTCGGGTTGTTACAATGATAATTCATAGAAAATCATTTCTTTTCTATACAAAAATAGTTTTGGGCAAATTTATTTCCTTTACCCTATTTAAAACAATACTGTGTCAGTTTATCTTGTTTAAGAGTTTATAAACCCCTATCGATTACAGTTGGCCAGACTGCACCGACCAGAATCTATAAACAATCAACCGATAAGTCAACACAATACAAAACAAATTTTTGTATTCACTAACAAATACGCACTCATATCTATTATTACACTCAACTCATTCTAGAGTACTACTGACTCTATCTCTAATGAGTAACACCCAACAGAGCAGGGTTGTCGCTTAACCGGATGCTCTGATACTACATGTAACGATCACGATTTTTCGACGCTCGAAAGTCGACATTTATACGTCCACTATATCAAATGCCGCGCAATCAAATGCCGGAAAACCGAACCATTAGGGTTAAAAAGAAGAGGTAGAAGAAAAGATAGAAGAAAAAGAAAGAACAGAAACATAGAAGTAGAAACAATATCAGAATCTCACATTCGCAGCGGAACAATATATAATAGATAAATCAATAATCTTTACAACAAAAGACTATATCAGTTTATACATACATCAATCAGAGTCAATATACAACTCAATACAACAATGGACAGTTATATAAACCTGTCCTCATACAGAATACACAGCGGAATAATATAGACAAGTACGGTAGTACGCTTCGCCATCCAGCTTACCCTCAAAGCTCTAGAATATCCAGAATATCCTGATAAAAATAACTCTAGGCTGCCCGTGTGGAAAATTATGGGCACCTAGAGTTTAGAAGGGAACAATAAACTCCGAGTCAGTCATGGTGACTGGTGTGAGATCATAAAACAGTTATTTTCACAAAGAAGATAAAATTAGTTCGCAATGCTTTTGGAAAATGAAACTACCATAAGACCTCCCGCCACACACACAATGCAAACGCAGAATTGGAGGGGATTTCTTCTTATGATAGTCAAAGATGCTTACTACGCCAATCATTGGATATTATTATTATTAATGTCTAGTGTAGAAAACATTTTGAAAGTATAATATTAATCTTAGCCAGCATACGACCAGTATCGTATGCCTACTATAGCTACCATCTTAACAGTGGTGACCACCATAAGTAAATGGCAAGTTCTACAACTAAAACCGTACAAGTTCCGTATTGGGAATTGGATTTCCAACAAATGGTCAGGCTAAGGAACTTCCTTTCCTACTGCCGAATGGGATCGCCTCTGGCTGGACGTCCCGAGAGACAATCTGCTCTCTGCCAAACAAGGTCGGGTTACCCCTGTAACTAGGTAACTCACGAATATGTCATCGCCCGGTCCTTTGGGACCTTTATTCGAGCGCTCGGTAACCAACATCACACATAATAAATAAGGTGTGTCCACATGAGTAAGTATCTGGGCTCCATACCATGATACCACCCCTTTCCAGAAGAAAATGACATACCCTAAAGGGCGCGACCCTCATTACCTTGCCGCAACATTCATGTTTCGACCATTTCCGGGTTGTGAGGTCTGACGAAGTCTAGTCCACAAAGCTACGCTTTTTCACAAAGCCACGCTTTGATCACAAATGATCAATAAATGATCATCGTCACAGCAACACTCAGCATGCCACGTTACCAAATTGGGAATATATCGCTGATAAATTTCAACTACATAACCTCTGAGCTCGTACGTCTTAGAGAAGGGTGTTAAGCTAAGAGAATAAATTCTCCGCCACCAACAGAAATATATTTGAAAGAAATCAGCTCTATATCTCAAAATGTAATGTCAGACATGTAACCCTACAAGTCTGTTCCGGGTTCGAACAGAACCGAAGGCACTTCCAAAGAAGCCCTTGCAATCCGGATATTCACAATCCCGATAAAACTTCCCATCACAAAGGAAATCTCAATACCGTAGCTAACGGTGCAGAGACAATCGATAGGTCATCCTATCGTTTTCACAAATACCCGGTCTTCATCACCGGTCTTCAATACCATCCATATCGTCGTATCATTATTCGGAATGGGTTATCTGACACAAAGGTCATTTCTCGGCTAAACCGAATAATAAGCGTTTGTTTTATAAACAAATTCAAGTGTCATTTCAAAGGAAATATTGATAGTCGGTGATTTAACTATCAACAATATTCACAACAATCATCAGATTCAGATAATTTTCCCAAATTATTTAATTTCAAATACCTTCCCGATATATGGTTTATACTTCAACCATTTGATAACAATTTCCAAATCATATTAATTTAAACCCCTTAAATAAATCCTTATCGATTTATTTCAAATTTACATCCCAATCAGTAAATTTATTTCCACACTTCATCACTTTGAAAACCAATTTTCAAATCATATTTTTCACACTTTAAAAATAAATCAACGTTTATTTTTAAAACAAATTTCCCTTTCCTTTCATAAATTCCACTTGAATTTACATTTTCAAATCTTCACTTTTAATCCCAAAATCAAATTCCAAATTGATTTCTAATTTTATTTCAATACCAAATCAATTTCAAATTGATTTCTGAGTTTTATTTCAATAGAACAAAACACTGCAATTTATTGCTAAGTTTATCTCCAAATAACAAACCATTTGCAAATCGACTTCCAAATTCATTTTTCAAACACTAAATCAATTTCAATTAAATTCTCTAATGATTTATTTTTCATTACCAAATTAATTACAAATTTGATTTCTAAATTTATTTTCAACTCCAAATAAATTTCCAAATCGATTTCTCAAAGGTTCAATTTCTAATACAAAATCAATTTCAAATTGATTTCTAAAAGTTTATCACTTTTAAATAAATTCCTTTGTTCTTTCCAAATTATTCAAAATTCCATCTTTAAATGTATTCTTCAACTTTTGAAACAATATTATTCAAAACTCATTTATTAATATCTTTTCCCATATTTTGGAATTTATTTGGTAAGATTTCGAAAATCAAATTTTAATACTTTAAGATTCCTGCTTTCAATAAATTCAATTCTTAAAAATAAGTTCACTTAAAATTTTCCACTTTAATTTCAAAATCCAATTTATATTCATTTCTGGTATCCAACGATACCAAAAATACACTCGGCTAAATTTTAGCCTTTAACAATTTCAATTATCAATAAATCATCCACAGATTATCAATAAATCACATCATTCACATATGAAATAATATTCAAAAAATTTGAGGAATCCAGTTGGATCCCTCCAACTTGTTTTCCTGCATCCACAGATGTTAGCACAATACCAATTCCACTTCGAGATGGAATATCGCGGTATATGGGATTTTATAAAATATCATCCGCTATTATGCGGCGCAATAGGGTCTCATCCGCTATATAATGCGGGAAATCACAACTGCAATATATACATATGCCAATATATATATATATATTGCTATATATATATAGATATATCCTACTATATCTAATATCACATCCAAACATCAATCAATCAATCAATCAATAACTGTAAAATCAACTTTACATTCGAGTGAGAAGATCTCACCTTTAATTTGCAATCCATTTCCAGTCCAGATTGTTTTCTTTCACAGTTATAGACCTAGTATAAATATTCATACAGTTTATTAACATTTATAATAAATTAGTCAAATAAATTACTATTTACTAAACGAATTAACTAGCGATTTCAATTAAACTGATAATAATTTTTTTTTCTGCTTTTCGAATATAGATATATAAATTGGAAACTGCATTTACATAATCTCACTGTAAATATATATTTTGCTTTTCTCCTGACCAAATTAGAAATTTATTAACAGTGTGTACAAAATCCTAATTACCATTGTTCAAATTATAAAAATTGAATAGTTGTATATATTTTCAAAATCCTATCTGTAGCTATATATATATATACTTCTTGTATAAATCGTATATACATATATTTTATTAAATTAAAATGTACTGTCCTGTAGCTTATTGTTGAATTAAATCCCTCCATACTTTTCAACCTGAATGTATGTAGATTTTATTAAGGAAGACTAAACAGAAAGTACCTCTTAGTTTCTAACGAAGGCAATGAACCCCTATCCATCCACTTGCCTCATCTGCAACCCATCTCAAGACATCCCAAATTGCTCTGTTCCTAACCCTAGAACGAAATCGCGGCCCATCCTTCCATGCATGAGAGCCACAGCGAGACATCTCAAAGCAGTACTTCCCATCAACCCAAAACGAGACGCCGAAGCTCGAAACACCAACTCGCGACGTGACCTATCACCATGCCTGTGATGCCGACCTCCTTGCTCCAAAGCGCCTTGAAAATATTCGCGATATTCTCCTATCGAATCGATCGCCTACTCGAGTTCGAAATAATAGAGGAGTGAAAATCGAATTCAAAAGGCAAATAACCCCTTTCGAACTGAAGTGAGAGGAGGGAGGATGTGATATTCACGTTTAAACTGAAGTGGAGAAGAAAGTATTCGTTCGGCCATTTAATTTGTTTTCAAATTTGATCTGAGAGAAGAGGATATGCGATCTTCTATTATTTATGAGGAAGTCGTGATCCCTTTTGTTTTGGCTTCTCGATTTTGAACAAAAAGAAGATGTCGTGCTCTGCCAAAATAAAGGATGGAATGTTGGCGTGTTTAAAACGTTACAAGTGTTAACGGAGAAAGAATTCTAGCTGAAAAGAAAGAACGTAGGCTGATAGTGAAAGGAAGCAGGCTAGCGCAGAAATATCAACTGATGTAGGTTGACTATTGTGTATAAATATATATGTGTTTTCCAATGCGTTTATATATCATACGCTCACACAACAATCCCAAATGTTACGAAAATTGAAATTCGATAATAATACAATATTACGGATCCAATGGAACTGGTTTCGTCAAATTCCGAGACTGTGCCCCGGAACGCTATTTTTAAATTCAATTTAAACGATACAATTTCAAAACTGAACAAAGCATCTCAAAATTAAATTCTGAAGCTTCTATTATCTTCAGTATAGTCAATATGAATTTTCTAAGCCTTCAGATTATTTTTAATCAGCTTAAAACTGAAGATTCAAATTTTTACCCAGTTTTAATAATTAAATTCAATAATTAAATCGCCAATTTCACTTTGATATTCGAATTTTCAAATTAAACTATCATTCGAATATTTAAACTCATTTAAATATTCACTTTTTAAATATCAAAAATTCAGGGTCGTTACACGGCCTATTACTTGTTCCCATACCTCTTCCATTTCTTTCTAATCTCTCTCCATCTCAAATCCAGATCGAAATAAATAAAAGGCAAAATGCTCGAACGAAGAAAAAACAAACAAACATCGCGATCGAGATTCTCGATCTAGAACCCTGGAGCAGCGGCGACTGTTCGAACGTGGGGTGTAAGGGTTCCTAAATCGAGTGTTTTGTTTTCCATTACGCTCGGGTCAGTCCTGAGTTTTTCAGCGTATTGTTCGTCGACGGAAATTCTATCGGTTTAGAAAACCATCGAACGAATTTAAAAATAAAAATATAACCGCAAGCGTACGATATACGAATGTAGCACGTGGAGAATACGGGTCGATCCGCAGGGAATTGATGATTTTAAAATTCTATTCAATCAAATTAAACCAAAGTCGAGTGATTGTTAACTAACTAAAAGAAAGTAAAAAAAAAATAAAACTAAGGAGAATAAAAATATGAGATTAAAGAGCAATTTAGAGGAAAATCCCCTCTCTTGATCACATAAATCAACGTAATGAAATTATGATCTATGTTTGGTCATTTGTGAGTCTAGTTGCTGCATTTATCATAAGCATGGCCTAATTGTGTTATTAATTAACACACTTAAACCATCAAACTTTAATGCACCCTCTAACCCACTTACTAACTTCAATGAAAATGATATGAAATTAAAAGTAGAATCTATTTTAAGCATGGATTATTAACTATTGAATTAGAAACATAAACCATCAAATTTTGATTCTAAATCCACTACCATTACCATGATCATATGTAGATGAAAAGGTAATTAGTGATTCATATGACTAAGCATAGCCTATTTGTTTTGAACAATATAAGCTATCAAACTCAATATTAAACACAAAACCACACAAACATCTACTTTCCATTAAGCACAAAAGAGACATAAAAGAAATTATGTTGCAAATACATGATTCAATGGAGCTTCATTACCCCTAAATTGAAGGGATTAGCCTCTCATTTTTGTTATCAAATCAACAAATGTAGAAAGCAACATTAAACAAACAAGAGGAAAAAGAGAGAAAAAAGAAAGGAAAAACTAATCTACTTGCATGAAATAAGAGAGATCTACACTACAACATGAAAGGAAAAGAAGCATGTAAAAGAAAAGAGAGCACTAATTAACATTAGAAAAAACGAAATTTACAAGAAATAAAAATATGGCTAAGTAGCCATGAAAAGAGAAAGAGAGCTTTGAGTTTTATTTTTGAGCCTAAACGAAACTAAGAGAGACTAAGGGGGAGGAGGATTACATGAAACATAAGGGGATTTTATACATGTGTTAAACCCTAATTCATATTTTTGGGGAATGCCCAAAATACCCTCTTAGGAAGTGTGGAGGCCAAGTAATCATTAGCTTCAAATAATCCTCATTTAAGTGTACATGAAGCCATTAATTCCATAAGCATGTGCATTAGCCTTTAATTTGTACATTAAGGTAGGTGGGTAGGTGGGGTCCTCCATTATCTTCACTTTGAATTATTTCCATCTTCATTTGTTCTCTTCACTCTTGTGCATGCATATATCATCATGTAACCACTTGTAAAATTCACTAAATTTCCTACAAAACAACATAGAAAATTCCAAGTAAATTTTCATAATTTAATAAATGCATAAAAATGACCATTTTGCCCCTATATGAAGATGAATATGTGACAATTTGAAATAATTTGAATTTTGGTTTAAACAAGTTAAAATACCCAATATGATCATTTATTTAATTTAAATAGATTAAATATGGTGGTAAAAATATGCACATTTACGTGCACATCACGTATTGAAGATTATTCTTTGGAGGACGAAGACGAAGATTTGGTATATTACTACTATTATTATTCTCTGCATCATGATATTCTGTTATATTGCTTATTTATACCTGATGTATATATAACTCTAATAACTGTGTATAAATTACAATCAACTGTATAGTAAACAGCTTCATGAACTGTTTATTTGATTATTATATTTTATCGTTCCGCTGTGAGATTTTGTGTTTGGTTTCTTCTTATTTTCTTATTTTTCTTAATTAACCCCATTGATTATCTATGTTCCGGATGGTTTAAGTTTGACATGTGTGGATTTATTTTTGAATTAAACCTTCTGAAATGAGGGTCATCACACGATCCATCTTTTCATCCCCTCCGTGGTCCTTTCATCATCGTCATAATAACTCAAAGTTTTAAATATTTTCCTCCACTCTCCCTTTTTGTAATGAATTTTGAAAACGCAAAACATAAAACTCAAAAAGAAACCAAACAGAGCCTTAGATTTTCAAATAGAGATAGATATGAAAGAAATAATAGAGAAATATTATTACAAACTAGTACGAACCTATGTTATGCACACGGGGTTTTCAAAAATTGGTATCAAACATTACATTCTCAAATATATGCTTATGTAATCAAGAACCACACAAAGTATAACTAATTTTTTCAGAGCACAATATTATTATACAACAAATACCAACATCAACTATCAATATTCCTAACTTGATAAGAATTACATACTAAGCACGCCTATTACTTTTGGAATGCAAGAGACATAGGTTCAAAATGGTTTATCATATGCTTAACATATTAATTTGAATATGTACACGATTGTATATGATAATAGTTTCCAAATCTTGTGTAGAAAAATTATTACAAAAGAAAAATAGTCTAAGTGTATTTTAAAGGAATAACAGTCCAAGAATTATATAAGTACACTTTTTAGCATAATCCATTACTAACTGGCTTGAAAAAAATTATAGTAACTTTGAAACATGATGTTTTCAAATATATCTAAGACAAAATGATATGAAAAACATACGTAAAGTATAATCATTGTGTAGTTTGATTTTCTTAAAAATTAAACTATTTTTTATCTACATCAAGTATTCATGTAGATATAATAACTTAAACAGTAAATCAAGTAGAATAATTCAAAATGATATAGTATATTACTACAACGAAAAATTATTTTGAATACATATAGAAAATACCTTGGATGGCATTTGACCGAAGATGATAGTAAGATAAGTGTGGTCAATGAAATAAGCTACTAAAAATTGATTATTATTATTATTAGAATGAATTAAACTACTAAACACTAATATTATTTTTGGAATAAATTTATTGTAGTAGGCGACATAATAAAATAATAGAAAATGTGTACCTATGCATAGAAAGAAAGAAATATTGAATTTAGAAATGATATTTAGTAAAATAATAGTTATAGAGAACGCAAGAAGTTACCAATGTTAATCTGCTTTACTATGAATTAAATTAACCATGATTTACTAAAAATAAATTATGCCGTTTTTCAACAAATAGCAAAGACAAAATTACGCGTATCAACTATTTATTCAAAGATCATCTTTATTTTTTTGAAATCTTTCTAAAATTAGCTAAATATAAAGACATTTGTCATACCACTCCTTCAATAAGCAAACTTTACCTTACGTCTAACTTTGTATTCAAACATAGTTTCATTTAAATTTGATGCCTTATTTTATAATTTACATCTTTTACATTCTTTTAATCATGTTAGCAACAATCACTCTTTTATTACTCTTTTTATAATATCATGACTTCTAACATTCATCATGAGTTTCCTTTGTTGTTCCAATAGGACATTGTCCATAAATTTTCTTTGACGCATTAATCCAACATTGATACAAATGCTTGTCATATTTTTTCTATGTAAGTCTAGTATAACAAAATATTATATTCATAACATATACGATTGTTATGCATTTAAGTTGAATATGATAATCGGGTTTTATAATATAATATGTATATGATATTACCTTTCAAGCAGAAGGAAATGTGTAAAATATAATGTTTCATCAAAGCATAATCAATTATTATCCAAATGATATTTCGGTAAGTTTTTCACTTATCTAAAAACACATCATTTTCTCATTCATTTGTTCTTACGCTGAGTTTGTTAAAGAAAACAATTTTTTTTGCAATAATAGGCAGTGAGTCCTTACCTTACAACCTTTTAGAGTATGAACTGATTTGTTAAAGGTACATAACAACTGACTTTATGCGTTCTGTCTTATATTTGGAACTTACAATGCATTTGAATTTTTAAGGATTATATGGATTAATATGTTAAATTTAATTCCTCGGTCAATTAGATTGATTCTCTCATTGAATTGAATTCAAACTAAAGTTAATTTATTATGGTTAATGTTAACCCGCCTTTTGGCAAGGCCGTATACAGGCGGATTTAACTAAATCGGCAACTCGTTCATCGAGACTGGAAAACGATGAGTTTGAGTCAACTGGATGGATAGACGGTCAATCACGGATGATAAATATGATTATGAAGCCAGGGTTCGACATAGCGGATGGACAAAAGTCGCGGAATACTCAAAATATGAGTTTCGATAAAAGTCGAGGTGATCCGGGATGTTTGGAGTTTGCTTCGAGTTGTTTGTGGGTCGACTTCGGGTTTTGAGGCAGTTTGCTTCGGGTCATTTGGATAGCCACTTTGAGTCATAGTGGATCGGTAGGATTTTTGGGGGTCAGTGTAACTCTAGGTCGGCAAGGACATTTACTCGGGTCGGCACCGAGCTCCTTGGTCGGTGTTGTGAAGGCTTTGGATCGGTAGGAAGCTGGGTCGGTCATGTTGGAGTGGATCGGTAGGAAGTTGGGTCGGTCATGTTGGATCAGATTGGTATAAGTTGGATCGGCTTCGAGCAGTGCTTCAGGTCGACACGTTCGTAGCTCCGGGTCAGCACTCCATTTTACTCGAGTTGGCATTTGGAAATTGGATCGGCATTCTGGGGGATCGGCATCTTTGGTTTACACCGGGTCGGTGAGTTTCATACTCGGGTTGTTAGCTCGGTTTTGGGATCGGTGAGATAGGATCAACATGATTGAGTGTGAGTTGTTTACTTCGATCGGCACTAGCATATCCCCCACATTGGCATAGGAAGGCGGGTGGCAGCACATTGGGATCGGTGTTTGAAGGCAAGGGGTTATCGTAATGATACTTCGGGTCTTAGAACGAGTTACTTCCCCTGGTGTAAGATTGGATCGGCATGCTCAGAGTTTAGGGTTGGTCGTAGTGATGAATTTGGGATCGGCTATGGTCTTGATGGGCCCGGACCACTCAGGAATCCCAGTAACTCAGGTTTGCCTATAAATACAGCCGGCCGGGCTTTAGAAAAGAGGATCTTGATTCCGTTTATCTTCTTCTTCTCCACTAAGGCTGCTCTGCCATTATTGTTTTACAAACTCCGAATTGTAACTATACTTGATTTTCATATCAATAAAAAGGAAATTTCTGGAGTGCACGTAGGCCAGAATCAGCCGAACCACTATAAATCCTCTGTTATTATTGCTTTCTTTTTAATTTTTACTGCTCTTCGTATTTATACTCTTTATATACTCTCTATCTGTGATCTACAACTGTGATTTGGTGCTTTCATCTGGACCTGGGTGTTAGTGACCAATTTTGGCGCTAACATTTTGGTGCTTTCACAGGGAAAGCTAGACTCAGGGATTCTGAAGCTTGGATTTTGGATTTAAAGGTTTAGGAGCCCGGATTCTGGAAGCAATGGTTAGGCCATCGACAAGAAGACAAGTGACAGAAAGGAGCAATCAAGAGGGAAGTCATGAGGCCTCTTCTGGAGCTGGAGCAGATCAGGCATCCATCTACATCACTAGGGACGATATGCAGATCATGATGGATTCCATGCAGGAGCGGCTGATGAAAAGGCATGAGGAAATGATGCAGACCCTTCTTAGGCTATTTGGACAGGCAGGAACAACAGGAGCTGTAGGAGCTCGGATCCACGGAGTTGGATCAAAAGGACTCAACAGGCAAGCAAATGGAGTGGTTCTGCAGGGGGCAGCCCCCGATCTGCAAACAATTGTCAATCTGGATGGACTTGGACTCGGGAGCACACCACCTGGTAATGCTGGACCAATCCATGGAGGAATACCAGATGACGCTGTGCAGCCTGACGCCAACAGTAATATAGGAATACGTGACGAGGAGTATGTGCCAGAATTCCATCGTGGACTTGGAGCGCAGTTAGGAAATGTAGATGTGGTGCAATCCTTAGTAGGTTACACTGGATCGGCTGACATTATCAGGCGAACTATTCATGGAGGTCTGACAAACAGGGATTTGGAGGGATTAAACAAAATTTCATTTACCCATAACATCAGGATGGCTAGGAATCCACCGGATTTCAAGCTGCCCACTCTAGAAGTATACCACGGTAAGATGGATCCCACTGACCACTTGATGAGGTACACAAGACATATGGTAGTGCTGGGGGCATCAGAGGAAGTTATGGCCCGGTGTTTCCCCTTGTACTTGACCGATATAGATACTATGTGGTTCAGACAGCTGGAAGATGGATCAATTGGAACATGGACATAATTGGTAGACAGGTTTTAGAAACAGTTTCGAGTTCACATCAAAAGGCCAAAGAATGTGTTGACACTGACGTCGGCGAACCAGAAGATGGGAAAATCGCTCAGGACTTTTTTAACTCGGTTTAATGTAGGAGTTGCTTCGGTGGATCGGCCAGATCCATCAATGGTTCTGATGGCGGTAGTATCAAGAGTCAATGATAATTCAGATTTCAAAGTATCGTTGATACGGGATCCACCAATGGATCTTAGGGAATTCTTTCACGAAGCTGAGAGGTTTCTTCGACAAGAGGATGCATGTTTGGATATGAAGTCAAAGGAAGTAAACATGGTTAAGGATGGAGAATCGTCCGGTGAAAGCCCGGGTAAAGATAAGGATAAATGGAACAGGAAGCGTTGGGGAGAACCAAAATTCTCCACTTACACAGGACTGAATGAGACATTGGAATGGATATATTTGGATACTCGGGATCGCCTTTCTTATCGAAGGTCGGCGAGGAGTGAACCCTCAGAATGCGAAAGGGCATCAAGAAGGCACTGTCTCTTTCATGACCTGGACGGGCATGATGCTAACAGCTACAGGCATCTAAAGGATATAATCGAGGAGCATGTAAGGAATGGTCAGTTGCCGCAATATGTCGAAACTCAGAATGCGGCGGTGCAACAGGAGCAGCCACGGCCTACCTTGAACGACGATAGTGCGAGGGCCAGGAATGGTGGTCAGTTGGTGATCAACTGATCTTGATGGTTTGGAATAAGTAACAAACTCTAGGCAGACGACTAAGTCACTTACCCATGTACGGGGGTGGAGACAACCCCTAGGCATGCTCTAGGATGATGATAAACCGTAACGCTCTGGTTTATGAAATATGTTTTTTTCTTTTTGGCTTGGACGCTTGCTTTTTCTAGTTTGGTTTTGGGGTTTGGTTTAAACTCCTGGTTTTGTTTTTTTCTGATTTTGATTCTGGTTTGGACGTTTTCCTTTTGGTTTGGACTTTTGATATGGATTTCTGGTTTTCTAGTTTGAATCGGGATTTCGGATTGGATTTTGATTGACTTTTTGTTTGGTTTTTGGCTAAAAGGTCATCGAGCATGGACTATGTTCGGCAAAGGTACGGAGAGACGGCCTAGTACTTAGGCCCCATATTATCTACTGGTTACTATTTCAGGTCGTCGAGTATGGACTATGCTCGGCAAGGGTCAGGAGCGACTAGGATTCAGCTTAGGACATAAGCCACGGCATTACTCAGCGTTCAAGGACACTGAAGCAGGAATTCCATAGTATTACTTAACACAGGTCGTCGGGTGCAGGTTGTGCTTGGCAAGAACCTGGAGAGGTTACGAATTTGGATATTGGCTATGAACATATAAGGATTTGGATTTGGATCCGGTGAGGTCCCGGATATGAATTTTATGACCCGACGACGTCCCGGCTTTGGATTTGGACCCAGCAAGGTCCTTGATTTGGATTACTGGACCCGGAAAGGTCTCGGACTCGGATAAAATGATCCGGAGAGATTGTGGATTCGGTCAATGGATTTGGGAAGGATTCGGGTTGAATAACGACTTAGAACAGTCACGGAGTAGACTATCGGATGTGGATGGAATTGCTTGATAATAAATGGAACAATGACTTCGGATATCAGATTTGAGACTATTCAAAACACACCTTCCAATAGCAAGGCATGTTTTGGGGGGCAAATGTTAACCCGCCTTTTGGAAAGGCCGTAGACAGGCGGATTTAACTAAATTGACTACTCGTTCGTCGAGACTGGAATACGATGATTTTGAGTCAACTAGATGGATAGATGGCCAATCATGGATGATAAATATGATTATGAAGCCGGGGTTCGGCATAGTCGATGGAAAAAAGTCACGGAATACTCGAAATATGAGTTTCTACAAAAGTCGAGGTGATCCGGGATGTTTGGAGTTTGATTCGAGTTTCTTATGGGTCGGCTTCGGGTTTTGAGGCAGTTTGCTTCGAGTCATTTGGATAGCCACTTTGAGTCATAGTGTATCGGTAGGATTTTTGGGGGTCGGTGTAACACCGAGTCGGTAAGGACATTTACTCGGGTCGGCATCGAGCTCATGGGTTGGTGTTGTTGAAGGCTTTGGATCGGGAGGAGGCTGGGTCGGTCATGTAACGACCAGTAAATTTTAAGGTTTTAATAACATAATTAACTGAATTTTTGTGAATTTTTAAGTAATTAAATTTGGAAAACGTCTATTAAAACATAGCAAATGGTAAATTTCCATCATATAATAAAAGTTTATTTTATTGTGTAATTTTATTTAATTTAAATAAGTTAACATTAGATGATAATAAAATGTTTTCCAAACCTGAATATTTTTATATAATAAAAATGTTTATCTTCTTCTGAGTCAGACGTCATATTTCGTTTCGTCAAATTTGGACTTCTCTAGCCCCGTTTATCTTATTTTCAATGAATTTGCAGCAGTTTAGCAGAGAAATATAGACTTTTGATAGGATGGTCGTATTGCTGATATCTGTGTACCATTTTGATCGTCTCGTCGTGCTGATCTCCACAGTATATTCGTTTGCGTATTTCGAAGTATACAAGACGGCGAAATCTATGGAACGATTTCCGTAACGGTACCCAAATTTTACCCTTTTGGTTCCCTGTTCCTTCATTGACCACTGTGAATCAATTAGCCACCTAGAAATTAATATTTCAGCCTTTGACTCTTGTCATTCCATCGATTCAATATGTTATTTACTATTCTTTTCGATACCTTTCCTCCTTCTTCATCTATATCTTTATTCACTTTTGAAAGGAAAAGAAAAAAAATGGTGATAGCATAGCCAATAATTATATGATATGAGACTTACGTTTCGTATCTTGTTCATGTTTCTCCCTCATCACCTCAACATCTCAACCCAAGCATGAAGTGCCTCGCCACCCTCTAACGCCTAATCCTGCCGAGCCTAGCCCCTCTCCCTAGTAGTGCCGCCTTCCACCTTCTACCCAACTCACCCCTCTCTCACTCTCTCTTTCTTTCATCCCTCTTCCCCAGGCTCTCCATCAGCTAGCGACCTTCCCCACCACAAAACTGCCGCATGTAATCATCAAGTGGAACCCATCATTCCCAGCTTGCCTCACCTAGTTTTCCCCTCCACATCTCAGTAATTGTAGTTTTGGATTATCTGGAGGCTGGGAGGTAAAAGTTTAATCATTTTATTTTTCTTACCTTTTGGTCAATAACAATGTATATATTGTATATATGTATATTTATGTAAACTAGTACATGCCCTATATATGTTTAGTTTACTATAAGTTATATATATAAGTTCTGTCTATATGTATTGAAAGGATGTTGTTTCGATATTATATATATATATATATATTAGATTTTATATGATATATCGTATATAAAGTTATATAAAATTTTATGACCTGTTTTGTAGTATATATAAGTCTATATGAGCGTATATATATAATCTGTTGGAATTTAAAAATATATTATAATAAACTAAGTTTATGTTGATTTTCATAATAAATATTGATTCGAGGTATGTGTTTGGATTTAAAAAAAAATATGTTGATTAATAGTTTGGCATATGTATATTTATATTGTATATATATGTTAGATTTTATAAATCATATAATATGATAGTGAGTATATTTCACATAGTACAGATTTCCAAAAATATAATATAAAGTTTGTTTGTGTATATATGGTTCTGTTTTGTGCCAGGGAACTTATAAAGGGATGGCATATTGATTTTTATATGGAGTTTTAAAATATATAGTACATATATGTATATATGTTTATAACAGATTTGCAAATCTGTTTGATTTTTATATGAATTTATACAAGTCATATATATTGTTATTTTGATCTTAAATTTCATATGGTTTATATATATATATATTTTACTTTATTTGTTCCTGTAGTCAGTATGTAACTTAGTACATGATTTTTATATTAGTCTATTTTTATAAGTATATATGAGTTTGGGTTTTGGATAAATATATAGAGATTTTATTTGTAGATGTTTAGATTTAGTATTTATTTGAAAATGTATATATTTATATTATTTTAAATATGAGTTCCAAATTTAATATTGGTTTAAGAAAATAATATATATTTCATATCAGTCTATATCAAGCAGATTCTGATTTATTCCAGCAATTCCTTATCTATCAGCTTGTCCGACGAATTTGTGCCAATCTTGCTTTGCTTTGGAATTCGTGCTTGGATTCGAAACTCATTTCATTGTCTATTCTCTCTAGCCTCGAAAGGTGAGCAATCAGTCACAATTAACGTTCTTATATTTATTAGATCTGATTTCACTTGAAACGACAATTAAAATATGCTGCTAAATTGAACTGTTAATCATTTAATTGCTATATATGATATGCTATTATCTGTAACTGCTGATCTGTGAGATATGACACCATATCTCATTGTTTATATTTTTTTTATTTATCACCGATGATATATCTCTGTTGTTGATATGTTATATTATTATCATAACTGTTCTCACTCTGCAAGTTCCCTATTAGTATAAAATTCCCTATGGGTTGAAATGATACATACCCAAACGATCTTGTAGAATAGGAGAAAATCGTTATGGGTTGAAATGATAAATCCAAGCGATTTTCATTTAAATGAATTTGGGATTGCGGGTTGAAATGATATATACCCGTATATATTTAAATTGCGGATTGAAATGATAAATATCTGTATCACTTGACTATAGGATAGAGAATTATATATAGACACCGTTGGTCTATATATATTTTAAAAATGACTTCCAAGGTTTTGAAAGAAATATATGGTTTTATTAAATACTGTTTTCAAGATATTATATATATATATGTTATTTTATAAAGGTTTAAATTTTAGATTTTTAAAATTATATTTTTGGAAATTCTAAAGTTATAGGTTAGTTTTGAAATTTATTAATTTTAAGATTTTACTTATAAATTTACTATTTTAAAATATATAAAATAAGTTTTAATATAAAATAAATTTACTACTAAGATTTAATTTAATAAAATTTAGTTTAATTAGTATATAATATGTTTTAAATTATTTATTTAAAAGTTTATATTAATATTTTAAAATAGATTTTATAACTTTAATTATAAAGGATAGGAAGATAAATTAATGTTGGCTTGGAATTTAAATTGGTTAATAATTGAATTTAAGAAAGAATTGATTTAAATCTATTAGTTTTGAGATTTTGGAAAGATACAATTATGACTTGATTGTAACTTGATTTGATAAAGGTAATTAAATGAATATTCTCAAATTTGAATAAAAATGGAGATTGAATATTTAATATTGATTTATATATATAAATTGGGATTTAAATAAATTGTTATAAAAATGGTTAAGGGAATAATTTCAAAATTGAATAAATTTAAAGTTAAATGTTGAAATAAAAAGGAAGTTATATTGTAAATGTTTGAATATTTAAACTTGAATCTTTAACCTTTTAAATGGAAATTGTTAAACTGGAATTGATTCAAATTGAATTTTGGAATTTAAGCCGATTTGAATCGATTTGTGAAATTGGAGGAAACTAATTTTATAATATAAAGTATTTTAATATATAAATTATTTTAATATATAAACTATTTATTATATATATTATTTTCAATATCTAAATTATTTAAGTCGGAAGTGTTATGATTTCCACAGTGTTATGATTTCAAAGTGTTATGATTTCGGAAGTGTTATATATTTTGAAAGAGCCTCATTTTGAAAATGAATATTATTTAAAGTGAATAATGATTCCGAATTGATATGGTTTTGAAATGAATATGATATTTTGATATGAAGTATAAACTGTTTGAAAAATTAAATGACCACGATGTTATAATAACGTTTGGTTGTTAAAGAGACCGGGATCAGATATTGTTATACTCTTTGTCAATACCGAAAACCACTTTAACAACTGTGTACGTGGTGGAGATTCCAGAAATGAAGTAGGATGATTTGGCAATGATTCTCTATGGTATGACGTGACCCTGACTCCCATGAGTCAGCTTAGATGTGACTAAAACAAGAGCTATACCTGGGCCAAGTGAGGTCATTCCTCCGATCGGACATGCTTCTTTGATACCATTCTACTGCTTTTGTGATTTGATTGGGTGCACCTTTGATTTGGGAGTGTGTTCCGAGGTGGGCGGTAGTAGCTGCTATGCGTTACCACCAGCCCGGTTCTGCAATTGGTAAATCTACCCTGGCATTTCCTCGAGTGTCGTGTTCACATGCCCTAGAGCGCCTTCTACGAGTTTGTTTTGTACCGTACCTTTGTAATGTCCTCTGGGTAAACCACCGGTTTGGTGGAGCGTACGACATTGTATAGACTACGGGAATATATAAAATGTGTTAAGGGGGATATGGGTAACGCCTTAATGCTATTTTAATACTTTTACTTTACTCTAGACATTATAACAATAACATATATTACTACATAGTAGATAGTTCCATGGATCCTTAGAGGATGGAAATCCCAAACATCCTTTAAGTTACTTGCATTTCAGTTGACATTTCACTTGAGTTGAATTTATTGATATGAGAATGTTAATCCTGACTCGAGTGTTTTGTGTTTTGCTTTACGCTCGAGTCAGACTGAGTGTCGCTGCATTTGAGACTCACCTTTGGAGTTGGAGCTTCACTTGGAGATCCATCTGTATCTATTTAGCTTTCAGCTATCCAGTGGTTTTTTTTCAGAATTGTTATCTTTTTGTATTCGATATTGCATTGTATTTGAGATATTCTGTTGTATTTTATTTTAACCTATGATGTTTATATAGTAGCTTCATGAACTACTATTTATTCTATTCCGCCGCTTATTGTTGTAATACTCCGTGTCTGTGATTCTATGATTGATTTATTTACTGTATATTATGAGTTTTGCCAAATATAAAATTATCAATCTGTTGTTTTAAGTAATTCAAGTCCAACATGTGTGGATGCGAATGGTTCGAAATATCGGGTCGTTACTGGTCATGTTTGAGTGGATCGGTAAGAAGCTGGGTCGGTCATGTTGGAGCGGATCGGCAGAAGTTGGATCGGCTTGGAGGAGTGCTACAGGTTGACACGTTCGTAGCTCCGGGTCATCACTCCATTTTACTCGAGTTGGCATTTGGAAATTGGATCGGCATTCTAGGGGATCGACATCTTTGGTTTACTCCGGTCGGTGAGTTTCATACTGGGGTTGGTAGCTCGGTTTTGGGATCGGTGAGATTGGATCGGCATGATTGAGCGTGAGTTGTTTACTTTGATCGGCACTAGCATATCCCCCGGGTCGGCATAGGAAGGCGGGTCGACAGCACATTGGGATCAGTGTTTGAAGGCAAAGGGTCGGTGCAATGATACTTCAGGTCTTAGCACGAGTTACTCCGAGTCCTATACATATTCGCTTCGAGTCGCCCCCGGGGCAAGATTGGATTGGCATGCTCGGAGTTTAGGGTCGGTCATAGTGATGAATTTGGGATCGGCTATGGTCTTGATGGGCTCGAACCACTCAGGAAGCCCAGTAACTCAGGTTTTGCCTATAAATACAGTCGGCTGGACTTCAGAAAAGAGGATCTTGATTCTGTTTCCATTCTTCTTCTCAACTAAGGCTGCTCTACCATTATTGTTTAAAAAACACCGGATTGTAACTGTACTGGATTTTCATATCAATAAAAAGGAAATTTCTAGAGTGGATGTAGGCTAGAGTCAGCCGAACCACTATAAATCCTCTGTTATTGTTGCTTTATTTTTAATTTTTACGGCTCTTCATATTTATACTCTCTATATACACTCTATCTGTGATCTACAACTGTGATTTGGAGCTTCCATCTGGACTTGGGTGTTAATGACCAATTTTGGCACTAATAGTTAATACTCCAATAAATTTTAATTCAAATTAAACACAATTGATTATAATTATTTTTTTAACAGTTTCATTGATACGATCCTTTATATTGAAAGTTGGTATATTCATAAACATTTAAAAAAAACCATAATTCCCTGCTATGATTATATCTTAACATCTTCAAACTTAGAAAGTTGAAAATAGCAAAATAACAAACATTTTTTTTAAGCATCGCATATAATCACCAAATTATTCTATAAGATACCTAACAATTTGATGGTAGCATAAAAGATATTATAAACTTAATATTAATTATTATGGATAATATTAGATTTTACAATTTAAGTTTAGATTGACTAAGGCTGCATAAAACTTCAAAGAAGAAATAAATTTACCAAACATATATTTAAAACTAAGCTTTTAACCAAATTCTAAACTTAATTACTGTAGGTAGTACAAACGTGTTGTACATAAATTTATGTGTTTTCTCAAAATATGGTATGAAGATTTGTGGTTTGAATAAGTCTTTCTCACCCAACTTGATTTTTTATATATGTATGTTACATAATAGGAAAATGGATCAACTTTTCCTATAATGAATTATTCAGAACAACTGGGGTTCTTTGGGACCTAAACATTGGTAATCTAACGATATCCTGCAAAATAGTGAAGGAAACTAAATTTATAATCAAATCAATCAAATAAATATAAGGTGAAATTCAATTTGACGTAAAACTTGAGAATGAAATAATAATTCAACTTTATTTTAACAAATTTTTCAGAAAAATTGAAGATTCTATGTGTCTATGTATTTATAATCCAATAACCTTTTATAAAATAAATGAAGGAAACTAAATTCGTTAACATAGTAATCGAAACAAAAATAATTCGAGAATAAATTTTCAAACATAAAACTCGAGGAAAAGATCCGAAGTCTAAAGTCTGGAAGAAATATAAAAATTAAACCATAAATTAAATAAACAGACAAATAAAAAAATGACGATAAAACCTCTAAATTATGCTTAATCAATCAAATAAACAAATGTTTTTTTACTTTTAAATAATGTTTTCATAAAAGTCAATCCTTTAAAACAACATTAGAAACATAACTATTGGAAAATGATGAAATCGTACAAAATTTGAGGAGAGTACAAGGAGCATTGAATAATTTAGTTAAATTCTATTAAGATCAAAAAACTAATAAGATCAAGCAAAAATTATTTAGAATGAATTATTCTTAATTCGATATAGATCGAGAATACATTTTTTTGAATTGTGTTATAAATATGAAAGTAAAAATGAGAAAGAGAGAAAATCATGAAAAAATATGAATTTGATGTAGGAAAAGTTTATATAAATAATAAACTAAGAAGTTCCAAAAAAAATTGTACTAACAGTGTAGGGAAGAGAAAGAAATATGTTATTAGATAATAAAGTTATAATTAAGGTGAAGAGTGTAGTGAATTAAAATAATATAACTTTTTAGTGTGAAATATGTGAAATAAAGAGAAAATGGTACAAAATGTGGAATTTGTTTTGGAAATTATAAGAGAAAAAGATTACAAATGGCCAACGATCGAACTTATATATATATATATAATAGAATAAATTCTCTTATAAAACAGTATCAATCATACAAATAATGAACAAACAGACTTTAGCATAAGTTATCTAACATTAGAACATATTCTCATAGAAATCAAATCATATCTACTACACTTCAAGATAGGCATGCTGTCTCATAAGTCATCCTTCACATGATAGAATAGCGGTCATTGATGCAAAAGGATATCTAAAGTAATCAAAAAAGAAAGAATAGAAAATTCAAACTACATTATGCTAAAACATGAAAACTATTTTATGTACTTAAGAACTGAAATATAAAATTGAGCTGACATGCATATGATAGTGTAGATACTACAAAACAATTCAGTAGATACATAGATGTGACAAATAAGAATTAATGAAGATTGATATAAAAATGTAATAATTCTAAAATGAATTAAAAGCATGTGTACTAGAGTTACCATGGAAGTTGAATCAAAATCTCTTTTAATTTCTTTATTTTGACTTTTTAATGAACACATTACCTACAACTAAAGAAAAGCAACTGCATTAACTTTTTGGAAGAATGATACCTTTCAACTTGATTTTTCTAATCATGATTGTATAAAAATGATCACTTATTGGAGACTAAGTGATTTTTTATTTTACGTAGTTATTTTCTTAAGAAGTCAAACTAATCCCTATAAGCCAAACTAAAACATAGAAAACAAAAATATTATATACCTAAAACCATGGCGCATGTTGTGAAAGATGGAAGAAAGAATTCTATAACTACAACCAAAGCTAGAAGAAAACAAAACAACCAAAGGAGCCAACTTTTCACTTGGATTTAAAGATTAAAAAAAGTTAGGAGATATATTAATTAAGGATTAAAATTTTATTTTTGATAAAGAATGTAACAACCAACATATTTTACGATTGTATATTTAAATGTTTTATTTAAATATAGCATCGTTAGTCGGATTTAAGTCCAAAATGTCACTTTTTGCAAATAGTCGAATTGGGACTCGAGACCACTTCCATTGAGTCCAAAATGGCATTTGCGACCTTTTTGAGTATAAACATCAATATATTTGGAGTTGAGTGAAATTTTGATATTTTCATTTGGGGCTTTGGGTTTGGGTTTTAGCCCAATAACCTAACACCCAACCCATCTAATACCCTAACTCCCACTCCACTCCTCTTCATTCCTTCATAACATTTCCTAACACTCAAGCTAAAGTAAAATTTGGGAAGAGAAAGGAAATTAGAATTCCAAGCCCTAGATTGATTAGGAAATACAAATTCTAGCTCCAGCATCAAAGAGAAGCTTAGGTAAGCATCCTCTTCTTCTTCTCCATCTCAATCTCTCTCCAATTTCAGAAATTTCCTATAACCTAACTTAGGAAATATTGCTTATGATCTTAGATTGGAGCTTCTAGAGTTGAAATTGAAGAGTAGTTGATCTTTTCTTTGCTTTAGAGCTTCTCGTTTGTTGTTTTTGGGTTAAAAGGTGAGTTTTTGAACTCACATCTATGTCTATATCTTTGATAGTTGTTTGGTAGTAATTCCTAACATCTATTCCTTGTCCATTTGCTTTTGAATTGAATTGGTTTGATGAATATTCCAATTTTTGGCGTTTTGAAGTCTCCGGTGCTCGTCCGATCGCTCCCATTTGGATTTTTGCCCCTTTTGGGGGCTAGGCTGGCAGTCGACTAAACCAGGGACCAGAAAATTCTCTGGCCCTGTATCAGTCGACTGACCTTTTGGTTCAGTCGACTGATACTGGGAAACGAATGTTTCCTGGCCTGTATCAGTCGACTGAACCAGAAGGTCAGTCGACTGAACCAGGGACCCAAGAGTTTCTGGCCTTGTATCAGTCGCCTGACCTTCTGGTTCAGTCGACTGAATCTGGGAGATGTGCTTTTTGCCTATTTTAGGCAGTTTCGTGCGGGTTCTCGGACTTTTAATCGATTTTTGATGATCCGGTTTGTTGTTATCATTTATCGACTTTGATGACTTCTTTTTTGGGATTTTTGGGATTATCCATTTTGATGGATTCGGTATCGATTTTTATGGTTTTAATTCACTTCGTCGAATGTGGATTTTGGTGATTGATTGCATTTCTACAATCATTTCTATGATTTGTCACTTTAAAATATAATGGTTTTCTATACTAGTAGTAAATATTCAAACTCTTTCACAAAGATGATTCCAGCTCTATTTTTAATACAAATCTCGTTTATAAAACCGTTTTCCAATCTATTAGTATATACAAACCTTTACCTCATTCGTATGAGAAATCTAATTAAACGGCTTAGCAAAATAAGTGGTATGAAACGCTTGTGTTTACTTTGTCGTCTAATTCTTAGACTTGTTCGATTGAAATCTTGTGACAATTTTTGAGTGGAAATCTACAATTTGTTCGTATATATTTAAGTTAAGCCAGTGGTTATGGGGCATGAAGCTAAACTCATTTATTTACTAGCTTAGTGTAATCGACACTTCTTGATGATCGATGATGATCATTTTATGGTTTAGACTAGCGATGTTCTTTGTCTCTTTGTCCGCATGGGGGACTGTACCCAGTTCTATTGAGCTTCGTCTCATTTTTATAGGCTAGCGACCTACGGGCTTTATGGAGTTTGGTTCATCGGGCGTACCGTTATTGAAATACGTCATTGTTCCAAATTATTTGAGTTTTCAGGTTCCTCGGGCGTACCGTTATTGTACTACATCGTTGCACGGCTCTATGGTTAGCGACCATGGGTTAGCGACCCATTTGTAATGCACGTGTTGGTGAGTTTTCATGCTCCCGTTTGTGATAGGCCTCCCCACTTTGTGATTTCTGGATTTCTAATTGATGATTTCAAGAATTTGTGTTTCACCAATTTTCGTGGATTGTATTTATAAGCTCTATCAATATTTGTGTTTGGTGAATAATTTAAAGAATATGACATTCTTTTGGTGTTTGAGAATATTTGTGAACTTGTATGATTTTTGTTGTTATCTGATGTATACTTTTCATAGTGTGGCATTAATGTTATCATACGTTTTTGTGATATCTCTTATCCTATCTCATTTTATCTGATATTTATAGCTAGACTGATCCGTTTATTATTTTCTTCTTAAATAATACTCGGGTCATACCGAGGTATTTCAGGTGCTCCTGCTTGACTTCTTATTTAGGTCCGTCACCTGACTTTTGGCTAACTACTTTAGCACAGTAGTTTTTGTTAGTATACATTTGAGATAGAGGCTCCTTGTTGTATACTTATTCTTTTGTCTAGTACTTGTATCTATTCATTTGTGATGTAGTGGGTCTTGTATGACCACTATTTTGATGTACACTTATGTGATATATTCATATCTGATTCCGCCTTTGTGATATGAATATCTATGACTGATTTGTGTTATGCTTACTTCTATATTCGTTTCCGAAGGCCTCATAGCCACTGTGTTGTAGCTTTGAGTTTGTATTTGGTATGTCGGATTTCCTCTTGAAATGAAATGTAAGTTATATTATCGGACATATCGGTACTCGCACAAAGCAATTACACAGATGGTCGCTCCTCAACAGCCTTATTCTTCGTGCTAGTCGACGGCATTACCCCGTAGTGTCCTTGTCTAGCGTGAGTATAGAGGTGGGGCATCACAGCTTGGTATCAGAGCCAGACTTCAAAACAATGTAGAATAATCTAGCAAGGATCATTGTCCTAAGTCTTTCTTAGGAATCATGCCATAGGATTTAATTCGAGTCTTCGTACCGTTCTATCCTATTTCTTTTTATGATGCCTTGTTTTATCAATCAAGTTTGTTTGAAATTCATTTTGTGAATAACCTTTTTCCTCTTTTTTCTTTCTTAAAGGAGAGAAATGGTTAGACCAGGCCATCCCAGCGCCGGTCAAACTAGTGCTACTCCTCAGGACGGAGTATTTATGTCTGCTCATCAACTTCTAGATCTTTTGAAAAATGCTCAAGCTATTGGACCCATTCCAGAGCCTACTTATCCTAAATCTGGGTTTGCACGCTTGTGCAGTGATTACACCAGCTTGGGTGGAAATCCTTTCAAGGGTTCCGAGAGCGTTATAGAAGTCCAAGCTAGGCTTAGAACATGCGATCGCATCTTTTCCTGCATGAATCTTATTGATCTTCATCGAGTCCAAGTGGCTTCTAGCATGCTCCAAGAAAGAGCATTAGATTGGTATGAGCTTTTGATTTCTAAAATTATTGAAGCGGATCTTACTTGGGACCAATTCCAGGAAAGATTCGAGTTAAAATTTGTGCCAGAAGCCGAAAAAGTATCTCTAGCTCGATGCTTCATTGACCTTGTTCAAGGTGAATCTTCTGTGACGCATTACTTCGCATCTTTCGAATCTCTATCTAAATATGGGGTCGAGTATATTAATACCCCATTAAAGAAAAATCAGAGATTTGTCTATGGGTTGAATAAGAACCTCAAAAAGCCATTACTTTTGAAACTAGAAGTTTCTTTCGATCAGCTATTGATATCGCTCTTCGACTAAAAGAGGCCGATAAAGAAAGCGATGTTGAAGTTGTGGATGCCAAACATAACTTCAACAACAACAATAAGAGGCCTATTAAGTTCAAGCCTAGCTAATCACAACAAGAAAGGGAAGCGAGCAACTTCGGTAGCAAAGACTCCTACCTCTAGTCGTGGGCAATGCTATAATTGTGGTTCTAAGGACCATTATGCAAATAGGTTCCCAAAACCTCTTTTTTGTCGTTATTGCAAAAGTTCGGGTCATCTTTTGTCTTCATGCCCCAAACTTCCAAACAAGAAAGAGGGAAAGCTAAATGTGCTGCAAGCCCTAGTAACACTTCTCGTGGTAAAGGTATTTCTCATTCTATCATTGATGGCATCATTATATTTCGTGATCTTCCTATTCGAGTTCTTTTTGATACAGGTGCATCTCACTCTTTTATATCAAAAGAACTTGTTGATGCTTTGTCTTTGAATGTTATTGGCTTGATGACTTCATTGAGAATTGCGAATCCGGTTGGTGGATCCACAACACTCAGTTTACTGTGTAAAGATGTCGAGATTATTTTATGTGATTACTCTTTCCGTGCCGATTTGCATGTTATGCGTTACTTAGGCTTAAGAATGATTGTTGGAATGGATTGGCTTAATCGTTATGAAGCCCATATCCTATGTCCTGAGCGGACTATATATCTTCAACATCCTCAATCTGTTAAGTAGATTTCTCTTGTTCTTAAAGATTCAGATTCCAATTCAAAAGCATCCTTGTATTCTATAAATTCTCATGATGACGATAATGATGATGAGGAAGATGTCATTTCCCTCATTCACATTGTTAGTGAATTTCCTGACATATTTGAGCCCGTTTTAGGATTACCACCTAAGCGAGCAATTGAGTTCAGAATTAATCTAATCCCTGGAGCTCTACCTATCACTCGTCCTCCTTATCGTATGTCCAATAAGAAAAATGAGGAGATGCGTAAACAATTATCCAAATTGGAAGCAAAACAGTTTGTTCGATCTAGTTCCTCTCCATGGGGAGCTTCGGCTAATTTTGTGAAGAAATCTGATGGTACACTTAGGCTTTGCGTTGACTACCACAAGTTTAATGATCTCACCATCAAGAATAAATATCCCTTACCTTTCATTGATGATTTATTCGATCAACTTAGTGGTGCTAAAGTCTTTTCACAGTTAGACTTAGCAACCAGTTTTCATCAACTCCGTATTACAGAGGATAGCATTCCTTTGACATCGTTCCGTACTCGTTATGGATCTTATGAATGGCTTGTTATGCCATTTGGTTTGACGAATTCTCCAGCTTATTTCGTTGACCTTATGAATCGAGTTTTCAAAGACTTCCTCGATCGATTTGTTCTCATCTTTATCGATGATATTCTTGTTTATTTTAAAACCGAGGAAGAGCGTGAAAAAGATCTTCGGATTGTGTTGGAAACTCTTAGGAGCAACCAATTGAAAGCAAAATTTTCTAAACGCCACTTTTGGCAATCTCGTGTGAAATTTTTGGGGCATATTATTTCTGAATCCGGAATTCCGTGGATCCTTCAAAGATTGAAGCGATTCAAAATTGGAAGAGACCGGAGAGTGTGAGGAAATTCGTAGCTTTATTGGATTGGTGGGCTATTACCGTCGTTTCATAAAAGACTTTCCTAAAATTTTCGTGCCTCTTACTAGTTTGACAAAGAAGGGAGTTAAATACATTTGGTTAGACAAATGTGAAGCTGCTTTTCAGAAACTAAAAGAACTCCTTTCTGATGCTCCTATTCTTGTGATTCCCGATGGGAACCGGGACTTTATTGTTTATACCGATGCTAGTCTTGTTGGTTTGGGTGTTGTTCTCATGCAAAGGGAATGTGTTATCGCTTATGCTTCTAGGAAATTAAAGCCTGCCGAGACTAGATATGCCACTCATTATTTAGAGCTCGCGGCTATTGTTTTCGCCCTTAGAATTTGGCGTCGTTATCTTTTAGGAGAGAAATTTGTTCTCTACACTGATCATAAATCTTTGAAGTATTTATTTTCTCAAAAGGAACTTAATTTGCGTCAACAATGTTGGCTCGAATTCCTTGCATCTTATGATCTTGATATTCTCTATACTCCCGGAAAGGGAAATTGTGTTGCCGATGCCCTTAGTCGTAGGCAACAAGCGGTTGTCTCTATGATGATATCCGAATGGAATGATCTCGAGACTTTTTCCACTTGTGAGATTCAAGATCGTGAATCCAATTCATGTTCACCTCTTGTTTTATGTAGCCTTGAGGCTCATCCTTCTCTTTTAGACCGCATTCTTGAAGCTCAAAAGCATGATCCAGAATTGGTTCTTGTTAGCCAAAGTTGTAGGGATAAAATTGATATTGAAGGTTTGAAAGACTTTGATATTGATGCTCGTGACGGTATTCTAAAATTTGGTAGACTTATTGTGCCAAATATTATTGACCTTCGTAAAGACATATTAGAAGATTCTCATCGTTCTAAATTTACCATTCATCCTGGTAGTAGTAAAATGTACGCGGACATAAAGTGACTTTATTATTGGGACGGAATGAAATCTTACATTGCTAACTTTATTAAGCGTTGCATGACTTGCCAACTCATAAAGGCCGAGCATCAAAGGCCCGGTGGGTTATTGCAACCTTTGGAAATTCCAATATGGAAGTGGGATTAAATTTCCATGGACTTTATTGACAGTCTTCCCCGTTCTCGTTCGGGTCATGATAGCCTATGGGTGATAGTAGATAGACTTACAAAATCCGCCCATTTTCTTCCCGTTCGGTCCAATCAGACCGTACCTATTTTGGCTAAACTCTTTGTCATGGAAATTGTTAGATTGCATGGGGTTCCTACTTCTATTGTTAGCGATCATGATCCATTGTTTACTAGTGGATTTTGGAAAGGTCTTAAAAAAGCTTTGGGAATGAAGCTTAATTTTAGCACCGCTTATCATCCTCAGTCCAATGGACAAACCGAGCGTGTGAATCAAACCCTTGAAGATCTTCTTCGTGCATGTGTTCTTGATTTTGGTGAAAGTTGGGAAGATCATATTTCTCTTGTTGAGTTTTCCTATAATAATAGCTTCCAATCTAGTATTGGTATGGCACCTTTCGAAGCACTCTACGGAAGGCCATGCCGATCTCCTAGTGTTGGCTTGAAGCCGGTGAGAATCTAGTTTTAGGTCCAGATTTTATTCGGGATGCCACCTCGATATATTGGTCCATTTCCCATCACTGAACGCATTGGTTCCGTGGATTATCGCCTTTTATTACCGGCTCAATTTTCTGCTATTCATGACGTATTCCACGTCTCTCAATTACGGAAATTCCTTCGAGATTTCGATTCTATTCTTGAGCCTGGTGTTATTGAAGAAATTGAAGTTTCGCCTAATTTGACTTATGAGCAACATCCTATTCGTATCATTGCTACGGAGGTTAAACACCTTCGAAATAAAGATGTTTCTCTTGTGAAAGTTCAATGGTCCACAAATCCTAATGATTGCTCTTGGGAATGCAAAGAATTCATTGAGCGAACACATCTGGACTTACTCTCTCGTGCTCCTTAAGGTGAACTTCTCATTTCAAAATTTCTTCCTTTTGTGTTCTTATGCCTTTGTATGGTTGTTACTTTTTATTTCTTTTTCTTAAGTATTGCGAGGACGCAATTTCTTTAAGGAGGGGAGTTTGTAACAACCCGCATATTTTACGATTTGTATATTTAAATGTTTTATTTAAATATAACATCGTTAGTCGGATTTAAGTCCAAAATGTCAATTTTTGCAAACAGTCGAATTGGGACTCAAACCACTTCCATTGAGTCCAAAATGGCGTTTGCGACCTTTTTGAGTATAAACATCGATATATTTGGAGTTGAGTGAAATTTGGATATTTTCATTTAGGGCTTTGGGTTTGGGTTTCAGCCCAATAACCTAACACCCAACCCATTTAATACCCTAACTCCCACTCCACTCCTCTTCATTCCTTCATAATATTTCCTAACACTAAAGCTAAAGTAAAATGGGGGAAGAGAAAGGAAATTATAATTCCAAGCCCTATATTGATTAGGAAATACAAATTCTAGCTCCAACATCAAAGAGAAGCTTAGGTAAGCATCCTCTTCTTCTTCTCCATCTCAATCTCTCTCCAATTTCAGAAATTTCCTATAACCCAACTTAGGAAATATTGCTTATGATCTTAGATTGGAGCTTCTAGAGTTGAAATTGAAGAGTAGTTGATCCTTTTTTGCTTTAAAGCTTCTCGTTTGTTGTTTTTAGGTTAAAAGGTGAGTTTTTGAACTCACATCTATGTCTATATCTTTGATAGTTGTTGGTAGTAATTCCTAACATCTATTCCTTGTCCATTTGCTTTTGAATTGAATTGGTTTGATGAATATTCCAATTTTTGGCATTTTGAAGTCAAACCTTTAAAAATCCTATCTTTGATGTTTGAACACGTTGTTGAGGTGTATCGAAGAGCCTATAAGGTTGGGTTGTCGCTTGGCATAAATCCCTAGTCTCCGGTGCTCGTCCGATCGTTCCCGTTTGGATTATTGCCCCTTTGGGGGCTAGGCTGGAAATATTGGAAATGGCAGTTCAGTCGACTGAACTAGGGACCAGAAAATTCTCTGGCCCTGTATCAGTCGACTGACCTTCTGGTTCAGTCGACTGATACTGGGAAACGAATGTTTCCTGGCCTGTATCAGTCGACTGAACCAAAAGGTCAGTCGACTGAACCAGGACCCGAGAGTTTCTGGCCTTGTATTAGTCGACTGACCTTCTGGTTCAGTCGCCTGAATCTGGGAGATGTACTTTTTTCTATTTTAGGCAATTTCGTGCGGGTTCTCCGACTTTTAATCGATTTTTGATGATCCGGTTTGTTGTTATCATTTATCGACTTTGATGACTTCTTTTTCGAGATTTTTGGGATTATCCATTTTGATTGATTCGGTATCGATTTTTATGGTTTTAATTCACGTCGTCGAATGTGGATTTTGGTGATTGATTGTTTCTACAATCATTTCTGTGATTTGTCACTTTAAAATATAAAGGTTTTCTATACTAGTAGTAAATATTAAAACTCTTTCACAAAGATGATTCCAACTCTATTTTTAATACAAATCTCGTTTATAAAACTGTTTTCCAATCTATTAGTATATACAAACCTTTACCTCATTCGTATGAGAAATCTAATTAAACGGGTTAGCAAAACAAGTGGTATGAAACACTTGCGTTTACTTTGTCGGTTAATTCTTAGACTTGTTCGATTAAAATCTTGTGACAATTTTGAGTGGAAATCTACAATTTGTTCGTAAATATTTAAGTTAAGCCAGTGGTTATGGGACATGAAGCTAAACTCATTTATTTACTAGCTTAGTGTAATCGACACTTCTTGATGATCGATGATGATCATTTTATGGTTTAGACTAACTATGTGCGATGTCTCTTTGTCCGCTTGAGGGACTGTACCCAGTTCTATTGAGCTTCGTCTCATTTTTATAGGCTAGCAACCTATGGGCTTTATGGAGTTCGGTTCATCGGGCGTACCATTATTGCACTACGTCGTTGTTCCAAATTATTTGAGTTTTCAGGTTCCTCGGGCGTATCGTTATTGTACTACGTCATTGCACCGGCTCTATGGTTAGCGACCATGGGTTAGCGACCCGTTTGTGATGCACGTGTTGGTGAGTTTTCATGCTCCCGTTTGTGATAGGCCTCCCCCCTTTGTGATTTCTGGATTTCTAATTGATGATTTTTAGAATTTGTGTTTCACCAATTTTTGTGGATTGTATTGATAAGCTTTATCAATATTTGTGTTTGGTGAATAATTTAAAGAACATGAAATTCTTTTGGTGTTTGGGAATATTTGAGATATCGTATGATTTTTGTTGTTATCTGATGTTTACTTGTCATAGTATGGGATTATTGTTATCATACATTTTTGTGATATCTCTTATCCTTTCTCATTTTATTTGATATTTATACCTAGACTGATCCGTTTATTATTTTCTTCTTAAATAATACTCAGGTCAGACCGAGGTATTTCAGGTGCTTCTGCTTGACTTCTTATCTGGGTCCGTCACCTCACTTTTGGCTAACTACTTTAGCACAGTAGTTTTTGTTAGTATACATTTGAGATAGAGTCTCCTTGTTGTATACTTATTCTTTTGTCTAGTACTTCTACCTATTCATTTGTGATGTAGTGGGTCTTGTATGACCACTATTTTGATGTACACTTTATGTGATATATTCATATCTGATTCCGCCGTTGTGATATGAATATCTGTGACTGATTTGTGTTATGCTTACTTCTATATTCGTTTTCGAAGGCCTCATAGCCACTATGTGGTAGCTTTGAGTTTGTATTTGGTATGTCGGATTTCCTCTTGAAATGAAATGTAAGTTATATTATCTGACATATCGGTACTCGCACAAAGCAATTACACAGATGGTCGCTCCTCAACAACCTTATTCTTCGTGCTAGTCGACGGCATTACCCCATAGTGTCCTTGTCCAGCGTGAGTATAGAGGTGGAGCGTCACAAAGAATTTGAGGAATTAAAAGTAAAAGGAGACAAAAAAATTAATAATATAGATACAACAACACAATTATCATGGCTGTAATAATGTTGAACCAATTAGAATTGATGAAAAATTGATAAAATAATGTAATAAATTCAAAAATAAATCAAAAGTGTGTGTATTGAAATTACCATGGATGTTGAACAAAAATCGCTTTCAATTTCTTTACTTTGACATTTCATCAAACAAATTACCTGCAACTAAAGAAGATAACTATAATAATTTTTTTAGAAAAGGATATCTTTTAACTCAACCAAAAAAAGGCAAACTTTCCATTTGGATGTAAGGAAAAAAAGAAAGAGATGATAGTATTAAGGATAAGAAGAGGTGAAATAAAAGTAAAAAGGGAAATGAAGGTGGAAGATACATCCGAGTGGATGAAATTAGATAAAGAAGATATGGAAATGAAAGTAAAGTTGGAAAATGAAGGTGGAATATATTTCCAAATAGATTAAATAGCAAAATGAAAGGTCATACTATTACAATTTCATTTTCTCAATTTCTTATCTAAAATAAATCATTTTCTATTTCAGCTATTCAGAAATGTGCTACGCTCATTTTCTCTTCTTACTTTCATTTTCACTTCTTACTTTTAGAGATATCATTCTTGTAAAACGTTACTCCAATTGTCTTTCTTTGGTAGTAGGTAAGGGATTTTGATTTTATTTCCATGGTAACTTCGGGACATAAGTTTTGATTGGTCTTTTAAAAAAAATTATTCGAACTAGAATTTGATTCAATTCACCAATAGTTTTTAACTTTGCAATCATATTAAATTATTTATGATTTTATTGATGTACTGCATTGTATTTCTACCTTCCTTTCAATGTTACAGATCTAAAGAGCCCGCAAGCTTAGATGACTGGATCAATCAAGCTCGATTTAACAGTTTGAACTGTATTCTGTTATTTGTCTTTTAATTTAATTCAATGTTTAGTTTATTATTTTTATTCAAAATTGCTGATCTTTTCTTTGAGTTTTATGTCTAAAGTTATGTCTTCTTATGATTTTTGTTTTGCTTTATAAGATTATTAGTTTGGTTATTTATTTGTATTAGGTTACTATTATGGTTGTCTTGCATGTTAAAAGGAGGAACGATGGTTTGGAATTGGAATAGTCCCACATCGTAAAATAACTTGGAGAAGTGGTGTATAAATATAGGTTGGTAGACATGTAACATTTGGGAATCCTTTTGTTACAACAAAGTGTATGCCAATGCATATGTGTATGCCATGTGCTGGAGATGGGGAGCTTTGTCCGACCGTCGTTACACAATAAGTGGCATCGAAGTCGAATATTATGAACTAGGCTATGCAGACAAACAATGATCTCAAAGTAATCCAAGGGGAAATGATTCAAGGGGATGATTGTCTAGGGTTGTCTCGCATGTTAAAAGTTGGAACGCAAATAATATTGGAGATTCCTTTTGTTACAACAAAGTGTGTTCCAACTCATATGCATACACCACGTGTTGGAAATAGAGAGCTTGGTCTGACCATCGTTACAGAACAAGACATTGTTAGATTTTGATGATACAATATTCTATATATAAGTAGATTTTGGAAATATTTGAGTCGATGTGGAATTGTGATCAAACTCCTTGCCTATTCTATAGATTTTGAAGATTTTGAAGAATGATTAATTGCCTCTTTTATTATTTTAAAGAAGGCAATTAATGATCTACATGGAAAAGATCTATGGAAGTATTTAATAGCTTCCTAAAAGATATTTTTGTCAAGACTATTATAAAGATAGGCATGTATAGGGTTCATTAGACGTGTGTGGGAAAAAAGTTATTTTTTTGGGGATTTGGAATTAAGATATCCTATCAATTTTTAGGTTTTCTCTTGTAATCATTTGGTGTATAAATAGAGGTATTGTTTGGAGGAATTGTTTTTCTTCACTTCTTATCTCTTCTAAAATCTAATTGTATAGGTATCCTTAGAAAAATCATAACAATTGGTATCAAATCCTACTACTCAAATTTTTTGAAGAGAGTTTTAGTTATGAAGAATATAAGTGTTGAAACACTTAATGGGAGAAATTGGGAGTTATGGAAGGCAAAGATGGAGGATTTTCTATATCTCGATGACCTTCACCAACCATTGGAGAACAAAGAGGAGAAACCTAGTAATATATCTGAAGCAAAATAAGAGCCTTTGAATATTGCAATGACTATTCGATGTTTTTTGGAGAATATGGTGTTTCATATTGTTGCTAATGAAACTTCTGCTTTTGGAATTCGGAAGAAATGGGAAGGAATTTGTGCAAAGAACTCCGCAAAAAAAAACCACTTCTAATGAGAAGATTGGTAAATCTAAAGCTTAAGGAAGGTGGGCCAATTGGAGAGCATCTCAATGATTTTTAGGCAATTGTGAAACAATTGGCGACTGTAAATTATAAGGTGGATGATGAGACACAAACCTTGATGTTAATGAGTTCATTACTGGAGAGTTGGGAAATGCTTGTAGTTGCATTGAACAACTCAAATTCGGATGAAGTTGTTTCAATGGGATCGGTGGTTAATAGCCTTCTTAATGAGGAGATGCGGAGGATGAATCAAATGGAAGAAAAAGATAAGGAAAATGAGGAAATTGAAAATCCAATAGGAGAGGTGCATCTTGCAAGGAGGGTAACCGACCAAACATAGAGTGGCGATCAAATAGATCAAACATGGAGAGGGATTTCAACTGCTATTACTGCAAAATACCTAGTCACAAACTAAATTTTTGCAACAAGCCTAAAAAGGACAAAGAAATGATGAAAGCATTAGAAGAAGTGAAAGAAAATTTTGAAAAATATAGTGATGATGAGGTGGATTTTGGTATTACTAATGACATACTCTATGTTGATGGAAGAGAAGGAGTTGAGTGGGTGTTTGATTTGGATGCATGTTTTCATATTTGTCACTAAAAGTAAGCATTCATTGATTATAAGGAGCAGTAAGGTGGATTCCGCTGGTGGTGGAGATATTGAAGGGCATAGGTTCGGTTAGACTAAAGATGTATGATAGGAGAGAGGTGGAATTCACGGAAGAAAGACATGCTTCAAGAAATTAAAAAGAATCTTATTTCAGTAAGATAGTTGGAAGCAAAAGGCTGCAACTTTTCAATTCATCGTGGAATACAAGAGTTTGGAAGGGTAACATGGAGGTGCTGAGGGCAAAAGGGGGAAGCAACAATATGTACAGGTTGCTTGGAAGAACAGTGGATAATAAAGGGACTTCTCAAAGTGGTTTTGGAGAGACAAATTTGATAAAATCAAGGTGAAGCATGCAACAGAAAACCACAAAGTCTGCTTGGATACCTTTGTGGTATTATAAGAAATTCTAATTTATTCATAATATGCATGTTCAATTAGGGAGTTTGCATATATAAGTAGTTTGGAGGTTAGTCGGTTTTTGGAATGGTGATATTTGTTCTCGTGGTAATATTGGAGATTGTTTGGAGTTTGAGGTTCTAGGTGGAGTTTAGATGACATTTATTGAACACCGTATCAAGGTTGAGATTGTTAGATTTTGGTGATATAATATTCCATATTTAAGTAAATTTTTGAGATATTTGAGTCTATGTGGATTTGTGACTCAAATTCCTTGCATATTTTATAAATTTTAGAGGTTTTGGAGATGATTAAATGTCTCTTTTATTGCTTGAAAGAAGGAAATGAGTTATCTACATGGAGAAGATCTATGGAAGTATTCAATAGCTTCTTAAAAAAGAATTGCTGTCAAGACTATTATAAATAGGCATGTATAGGGTTCATTCGATGTGTGTGGGAAAAAGTTGTTTTTTGGGGTTTTGAGGATTGAGACATCTTTTCAATTGTTAGGCTTTCTCTTGTAATCATTTAGTGAATTAATAAAGGTTTTGTTTGAAGGAATTAGTTTGTCATTGTTTTTCTTTACTTCTTATCTCTTCTAAAATCTAATTATGCAGGGATCCTAGGAAAAATTCTAATAGTTATCGGTTTTATAAATGCTATTTTGAGAATAAAATCATATTTTTATAGCATATAGCTCTTTATTTCATGTGTTTCCTTTTGTAACATTCTTATTTTTAATTCTGCATTTTTTTACTTTTATATATTCCAATAATAGTTATTTTCCTCTTCTTTTCATTTTCAATACAAGAATTTTTATATTTCTTCAATTATTTCCTATGTTCGATAGTTTCTCTCATATTCAATATCTCTATCTAAACCAAATTAAGGATTTTTTCCAGAAATTTTGATCAAATTTTATTTCTTTTATTTTGATTAGAGTTCAATTTAATTCACTAATAGTTCTTCACTTTGCCTTTATCTTAAATTATTTGTGAATATATACATATTTTATAATGATTATGTTTTCTGCCATACTTTCAATGTTACTCTTTTTACAGAAACATTATTTTGTGATATTACCATACAACGGACAAAAATAAAAAATAGTTATCAATTTCATTTAGTTTGAATTTAAACTAATTAGAGAACTAATTATAATTAATTTACTTTCATTGAAATTCAAATTAGTGGGAAAATCAAATACATAAGTTCAAATGACTTTTGATTTTATGATACATTAAGAATGTTTTATAATTTTACTTAATTACATATTTTATGCCCCTTTATTATATTATGTTGTCTAATTCATACTCATGTTATTTGCTATTTTTTAATAAGAAGTTGGGATCATTAAAATTGTATAATGCGTAGTTGATGTTTGAGTTCCCATAACTCTAGGAGATTTTGTTAGTAAGACATTTGACATGTATCAAGGGATACGAGGATATAGAGGAAGTTAATTGATAGTATGATTTTTGGTGGTTGTGCACAAAGGTAAATTTTTAAACAAAAGTGATTTTATTGGTTTGTTGTTTGATGATATTATTCCTTTAATTTGTAACCATTATATATCATTTTCTCAGAAAATTTTGTAATCGATAATAAGAATATCCACGTTCAATGGAATAGTACATTAGCACACTATATGTTTTAAAAGAAATTATCAAAGTTTTGTTTGTTATAATTGTTTGTATCACTCAAATATAATGTGCAACATATTATATATGTACCCATCAAATATATGTTTTCTAGTTATAATACTAACCATCCATTACTAGTACTTTAATGTTTAGTCGTTCTTTTTCCTTTTCTCATAAGTTAAAGAGTTATATACTATTTTTGGCAATTAAGTTCTTTGTTTTACATATTTCTCATCCTTACATTAATTACTACATTTAATTACTTTGTACCTACTCACTTCATTTTATCATCCAGTTTATTTCCTACTATATTATTATTACATATTATCAAAAGTACATTTAACCTTTTCATATTCATCATTCCTTTCATTTTCCTAAACTTTTTGAATTAATGTCTATTTTATTACTCTAGATATTCCCTTTACACCATTTCAAATCCATTCTCCACTATTTTAATCTTATATCTTCCCCGTTCATCTTAGTTGTTGTTTAAATACCTTTTCTCTTTATCTCTTGTCCTTTTAGCGCGTTGGATTTCAAAATTATCAATGGTAGTTAAACGTTACACTAAATGTAAAAAATATTGAATACATTGTTAGTAGAAGATATGGATTCATAACCCCGCCTTTTATTTATGAGTTAAGTGGATTGTAATTTACTAAACAATATTAATAAAAGTAATAATTCCTTAGGCTGGTAGAAGTAGCAACAATTACATATAATGAATTTTTAAATGGTGAATCATTTTGACTAAGGGGAATGGATAGAGTCAATTTTTAAATTAAAAAGGTTTTGAGCATACATTGCACACCTCACACATCGTACACAACACAAAACACACATCAATTCATCCATATTTATTTAACAGTATTAGATTTATTCATTTTATTCTTTATTTAATTTTCGTTACTGCTACTGCTAATATATGTGTCGTTGTTAGTGCTACTGCCAGAAGCCGAATCTACATCTGAGCCTCGTAGCTTCTCAGATGCAAAGGGAGTCCCTACTCATAAATATTTTGTGAGCGTCCTCACCAGTCTTTAGTTGCACAATAAACGCACGTCACTTCCTCACCTCCTCATTCCTCGCTCCCATCATCAACCACCTCGTCTCATTTTGAATTCGTCCCATTGGCCAGTGCAACAAAACGTCACAACCATTGGGGAGCTAGGCTCACGGTTGTTCAAGCTAGGATGGGGCTAACAAAAAAATATGGCTATCTCATCTACGTAAGGGACTTCATTCTCCTCGTTCCACTCAAAAGCAGAGATAACCATATTCCCGCTTTAAAATAAAATAAGAAATTGTATAATTTACCTCACACGTCAAGTGAGAAATCCAAATAATATTGATTAATATACGTGTATAATATAGGAAAATTCATCAACATCAAAGTATCAAATACTCGGTCTTCAAAGAACTGCCTGATATTATACTTGTCTTGAGTAAATAATACACCCACACAGACGTCAAATAGCGCCCGGTGAAATATAATTATGTACACAACACCCTTATTAATCAATATTAAATAAATTTCCGCTTCGCTTATTTATTCACTCTCGCTCAAATTGTACTTCAATTCATTTTTGTTTAATTTTATTGCTTTACAATTCAACACAACGGTTAATCTTACTTCAACTTGCACGTATCAAACAAATCAACAATAATCCACATACATCTATGTATTATTTAATTAGTATTTAACGAGATGAAGATTTTTATTTAAATCTATTTTACCTTATTTTGTTTTCCTTTTTTTATAAAAAAAATTCAATTTTAATTTAACAACAATCATCTCTTTTATTTATTTCTTTCTCTTTTAAAATAATAATTATTAGTTGTCACATCTTATTTAAAAAATACATATTTCAGAATAATTTATTTGGTTTCAAAGAAACCTTCATTCAAACTTGTCAATAAAATTTAATACCTCAAAAATAATTTCACTTCAAATTTCCTCGTTAATAATACAGAAATACTTCAAAGGAATTTATATATATATATATATATTCCAACTAGTTTTAAAATCTCAAATCCAAAAAATGTCCTCAATCCAAAAATATTTGCAAATCAAACTCTACAACTTCAAAATCATTATTTAAAATCCTCATTTATTTTCAAACACTTCCTTTAAAGCTAATAATCATCAAACTGGAACTATTTTTCTCAAATAGTATATTACTTCCAAAAATTCACTGCTCATTATATAGATCAAGTCTCCATAATTGATAATTTATATTCAATGTAACGACCCAGAATTTCAAACGAATTAAATTGAGAATATTTAATTTATTTTTAAATATTTGAACGACGATTTAATTTGAATCCCGAATGTAACTTTGAATTTGACGATTAAATTATATAATTTAATATATTGAGAGTTGAATAAAAATTTGAATCTTCAATTTAAAGCTAAAGGAAAATATTTCAAACGCTTGTAAAATTTATATTGATAACACTGAAGATAACAGTAGCTTCAGAATTGAAATTTAAACTGCTTTGATTAGTTTTGAATTTATATCGTTTAAATCGAATTTAAAAATAGCCGTCCGAGGCGTAGTCTTGGAATTCGACGAAACCAGTTCCATTGGGTCCGGAATATTGTATTATTGTCGGATTTCCAATTTCGTATTTTTCGGAGTTGTTTCGTGACCGTACGAGATGTAAACGCGTTAGAATAAAATGAAATTCAAATTAAAATTTAAATATATATTAATCTACATCACCACGTTCCTTTCCTTTAAACACGCCTTCAAACCCGTTCCCTTGTTTCAGCCTAACATCACGCAACCCATGTCTTCTGTCTCCCTCCCTCTATTTTAAATAATCGATTACCTCAGTTTTAAAAATCAAACGAACAAAGAAAACGAAATCTCTTTTCCCCTCCTTCCTCTTTAAGATACGAAACCCTTCACTCTCGTTCATTTCAAAATTCCTTCCACACTTCAAAGAAACCCTAATCGAGCTTCGTGAGTTTGAGTGGGTCGAAGTCTTCCGCTGTATGGGAAGTAGGCGCACGCGTGGGCAGCCACGGCAGCGTGGATTTCGATCGCGAATGGAATTTGTCAGCAGCGAGGTGCACTCGCGTTCAGGCGGCAACCCGGTGATGTCGTTCGCAAGGAGGCAGAGGCGCTTGTTGGCAGGCGGAGGCGCGAGGGGCTGGCGCGGCGTCGCAAGGAGGTGAAGCTAGGGCATAGCTTTGTACGGCAAGAAATTGGGGTCGTGAGGCAGACGATGGCAGCATTCAGACGATTTCGAGGAGCTCGCGATTTCGACCTGGGTTCGTTCGACTTTGTCAAGAAAGGTATAAATTTTAGTTTCAATGAAAATATTGTTTGCTTTTGTTTTAACAGCATATTGAGAATTTAAAAAATTATATTAAACTGTAAATGACTATATTTATAGTTAAGTTGAAAAAATGATGATGAAATAAAATAGATATACAGTGACTAAAATATATAGTTTAAAGTTTAAATTAATTAGTTTAAATTAACTTATTTAATTTTTAGTGGTTAAAGATATTTTTAATAAGGAAATTTTGAGTAAGTTTGTTTAATAGTTGGAGAGATTATTTAAGATACGTATTTTAAATAGTTTGAAAGAGTTAAAAAGAATTTATTCAAAAAGGGAAATAAATTTGGAAATTAAAATTGGTTTAAATAAAACTATCAGTTAATTAAACTATTAAAATGAAACCACCAATGAATCAAAATTATAAAATGAAAATTTAATTATTCAGTTGATTCGAATATTAATAGATGGTATAAAATGTTTATACTAGGTCAAAATCTGTAAAGAACGAGCTGGAATAAAAATTGGATGCTAATAAAGCAAAGGTGAAATTTTTCTCACTCAAAATATATTTGGTATTGCAGTTATTTATTGATTGATGATTGCTATTGGATGTGATATTAGATATAATAGGATATATATATATATAGCAATATATACATATTGGCATATGTATATATTGGATTGATTGATTTCCCGCCTCGTATAGCGGATGAGACCCTATTGCGCCGTTAGTAAGCGGATTATTTTTATAAAACCCATATACCGCGATATTCCACCTCGAAGTGGAATTGGTATTGTGCTAAAATCTGTGGATGTAGGGAAACAGGTTGGAGGGATCCAACTGGATTCCTCACCAGTAGTTATTTATTTACAGATATTGATGTATATTCTGTTATCATATTGATATATGATGTTTGTTGTTGTGATTGACTAATTGGTGCTGTTGCATCATCGGATTCAAGTTTTGAAGTTTAAAAATAACGACTTTACTTTAAAAGGATTTTTAAAGTGATTTTTGAAAATATACGTTTTATGGAATTTTTGAATTGATTAATAAACGTTCAAACTTTAAAGTTATAAAAGTTAAGATTTGTGAATTATAACCAAAAGGTAATTTCTTTTGAAATAAATAGTTAAGAAATTTATAAAATGATTTTAATTGGAATTTTTGAATTATTAAAAACGATGTATGTAAAAGATGTACAAGATTGATATTTATAACTTTAAAATGTTAGGATTATAAAACGAGTTTTTATAAGCGTTAAAATGAATTTGTAAGAATTTATAAGTGAATGAAATTTATAAATTGTGAACTTATAAATGGAAATGATTTTGTGAAATAAAGGAATTATAAGTATTTAACTTATAATTATGGATTGTTGGTATAAGATTTGAATTATGAATCGAATTGTTAATAAAGAAGATTTATAAATTGAAGTTTTTACAAATAGAAATAGAATTTATAAACGTTGTTTTATAAATTCAAAATCAATTGAATCTGATAAATTAAATGTAGAAGATTATCAAAGAAGATATATTCGCGTTTTTGGATAGCGAATTTTTATTGAAATAAAATGTGTAGAAATGATTGAAATTGGGTTAAGTGAATTATATTCACGATTTTGGACAGTGAATATATTATTGAAAAAATGGGTTCATTTTTGAAGAAGTGACATTAAAAATGAAGTAAACATTTTAAAGATGTTTTTAAAATGTGTTAAATATCGAAACCATAGATTTCAACATTCATTGTTGAAATAGACGTTTTCGAGGAAGAAGGAAATGATGGACTATAACAATGTTGTTATAGTAAATGATTTTCGAAAGGAAATGTTTTTTTTATGTAGTATTGGGATTTATATATCTATCTAAATCTGAATCCCTATACTAGTGATTTTGAGTCGTCGTAACGATGTTTTACGTAACATTCGTTTTGACTCAAATAAATGTTGTTATAGTAAATGGTTTCCTTAAAGAACGAAATATATACTCAATTTTGATTTAAGTATATAGAATATTTTCCAAGTGTTGAAAATAAATGATTTGTGAAATACTTATTATTAGATAAGTATGGAAATGCTTTTCCAAAATGAAATGAAACGTTTTGAGATTTTATCTTCTTAAAGATAAAATGAAATTGAATATTTGAAATCGATTTTAAAATCGTATATCAGTAGATATTTTGAAATATAAATTCACTATGGAATTTATAAAAGAAAAGGGAAGTTGTTTAAAAATAAATATTGATTTATTTTTGAAGTGTGGAAATTTTATATCTAGTAAAGATATTTTGGAAGATAAAATAATTTGGAAAATTATTTGGAATCTGATGATGTTGCGCATCTTTATTGATAGTTAAATAACCGACTATCGATAATTACCTTGAGTAGGTATTTGTTGTGAATTGGATGAATTTGAATGCCACACTTATTTTTGAATAAGCGCTCACTATTTGGGTTAGCCGGGAAAGGACCATGGGGTCGTATAACCCATTCTGAATATGTGATACGTCGTTATGAATTGCATTCGAAGACCGGTGTTGAAGACCGGATATTTTTGAAAACGGAAGGATTACCGTCGAGTTACTCTACATCGGCTGATCTTCGATTTAGAGGTTTTATCACCCCTAGTGACGGGAAGTCCGGACGTGATTAGAAATTTATCCGGATGTGCAAGGGCTTCGTGAGAAGTGCCTTCGGTTCTGTTCGATCCCGGAACAGACTTGTATGGATTGTGTGTCTGACGTTACAATTTGAGATATAAAGCTGATTTCTTTCAAATACATTTCTGTTGGTGGCGGAGAATTTATTCTCTTAGCTTAACACCCTTCTCTGAGACGTACGAGCTCAGAGGTTATGTAGTTGAAATTTATCAGCGATATACTCCCAATTTGGTAACGTGGCATACTGAGTGTTGCTGTGAAATGATCAGTGTTTGATCATTTGCGATATGATCATTTGTTTGATCTTATATCTTTGTGATCATAGGTTGATCATTTGTTTGACCCGAAGCATGACTTTGTAGAAAGCGTAGCTTTGTGGACGAGACTTCGTCGAGCCTCACACCCCGAAAATGGTCAAAACATGAAGGATGCGGCAAGGTTCTAGGGAGTAGCGCCCCTTAGTGTATGTCATTCCTTCTGGATAAAGGTGGTATCATGGTATGGAGCCCAGATACTTAACCTAGGTGGTTGCTGCAAATTTATTACTTTGTGGTTTGTTGCGAATCGAGGATCCTCGGGAAGATCGGTGACGATCGGGGGATGGCATACGCGTGTCAGTAGTTACCTATTTTTGCAGAGGTAACCCGGCCTTGTGTTGGCAGAGATCCGGTTAGGTTCTCGGGTCGTCTATTCCAGGGGCGTACCCATCGTGGCATAGGAAGTTCCTTAGCCTGACCATTTGTTGGAAATCCAAAGAAACAATACGAGCCTTTACGATTTCAATTGTATAACCTGTCTCCTCAGGAGGCAGCTATAGCAGGCATAATATAATGGTACCTATGCTGGCTAAGATTTATATTCTACTTTCGAAATGGTTTTTCTACACTATGCACTAATAATAATATCAAAAATGATTTGATTTTGCGTAGTAAGCATCTTTGACTAACATAAGAAGAAATCTCCTCCAAGTCTGCGTTTGCATTGTGTGTGTGGTGGGAGGTCTTATGGTAGTTTCATTTTCAAAAGCATTGCGAATTGACTTTAAAAATTCTCCTGTTCTTTGTTTTAAAGATAAATAACTATTTTACGATCTCACACCAGTCACCATGACTGACTCGGAGTTTATTGTTTCCCTTCTAAACTCTGGGTGCCCACCAATTTCCACACGGGCAGTCTAGAGTTAGGTTATCAGGATATTCTGGATATTCTGGAGCTTTGGAAGCAAGCTGGATGGCGAGACGTAGTATTTGTATCTGATATTATTTTATTCCGCTGTGTATTCTGTATGAGGACAAGTTTATATTACTGTCCATTGTTGTATTGAGTTGTATATTGACTCTGATGATTGATGTAATGTATAAAATGATATAGTTCTTTGTTTAAAGATTATTCATTTATCTATTATATGTTGTTCCGCTGCGATATGTAAGATTCTGATATTGTTCTGTTTCTGTTATTGTTCTGTTGTTCTGTTGTTCTCTTTCTTTTTCTTCTTTCTTCTCTTCTTCTTCTACTCTTTTCTTCTTCTTCTACCTTTTTCTTCTTTTTAAAACCATAACTTTTCGGGTTTCCGGCATTCAATGGCTCGGCAGTCGATAAAGTGAGTATCGATGTCGAATTTTCGAAAGTCGAAAATTCCGGGATGTTACATTCAATAAATAAATAATTTGCATTCGCTTTGCGTTCAGTTAAAAATACCATTTTATAACTTCCCATTTATTAAATTTAAATTACTCATTACTTCAAAAATATATTTTTCAAACATCATTTCATAAATTCCCTTTAATTATATTTATGATCAACAGTAGTAAATTTAGATATTCAAACATCACTTGCTTAATAAGATTTCAAAACACGTAATTTACCAAACAAGTTTAATTCACAAAATCTTCAAAATTATTCCATTTACCTATTTTTTCAAAATCATCCCACTTTCAAATTTAGTTATACATCTTTTATTAAATAAGAAATCATTCTAGAATTCGCTAATTATCTCCAAAATAATTTATTTATTTCAAATTTACCCCATTTAATTTATTTACCTCTTTTCCAAACAATTTCAAATATCATTCAATTATTTGCAAACATCTAATTACTACTCAAACAAAATCAACAACTAACTACAACCGTCGCATATACGAATAAATCATAGTTCACAATACCATTCCATCCAATTCAAACAATAGCAACCATCAACAATCATCAAACAATCAAATTCATTACCATTTCAAGCAATAGCATCCAATATTCCACCCAACTAAACTAATCAAGTAAATATATAAGTGAATATGCATCAAATAAAACGAAGTAGACATAGTTGTAAGTGAGAGAGCTCACCAAAATCAAAGCTAAGCCAATAGCTTCTAGAATTTACATCGCTACCCAAATCCATTTTCTAATCGCCTGCATGGCTTACAACCAATCATAGCTCCTCCTCAGTCATCGTCGTTCGCCCGAACCTCATTCCAACTTCAGCTGCACTGCAATCCCATGCGCTATACCACCCACTCATTTGCTTGCATAAACTCCTCCGCCCACATCTCCAGCATGTGCCTGCATCATGACCATCCACTAACACTACCAACGTCTGCACGAACAACACCACATGCACCATGACCATCCACTAACACTACCAATGCCCGCATGAACAACACCTCCTACATCTCCCAACTTCACCCGAAGCTCAAATCGACCGCTGCCACGAGTAGCTACAGAGCTTCGCACCTCTCCCCTAGCTCCTCCACCACTTCGTCATTACCATAAATCAAGTGCCTTCTCCGCATCGCGTCACCATTCCTACCACCTTCTACCATGTCACAACTTCAATCGAATATCACGCCAACCACAGGTCGTGACTTCCAGTCGCCTTCACCTTGATGCACTGCATGCACGCGCGACTCTCCCCCTTGTACTTCAATCGACGTCGATCCCAAGCACGAGTTCGGTTGTGCTAGAGCATTTTTTTATAGGACCCCATTTCTGATTTATGAATTAGGGCTAAAATATGATAAGGGATTGGTTCGGATCTGAGTGTGTGAAGAGGCGGGTAGAGGTTTCGAGAAGCTCGAAGATAATGAAAGTGGGCTTGGGCTCCAATTACTTTAGGCCTGGTTTCCATTTAATTTTAATTTTAGCTAATTTCCAATGCATTTAAATTTGAATTTTAATCTTCGAATAAATTTCAGTCGTATAAACTGATTCACATCTCATTCTACAAATTACATCTTGAATTCTTGATAATTGACAAATTTATTCAATTCCATGATCACTAGTTTTTATTTAATAATCCATCATCCTTTACTAAATAAATTTATTTTTCAACTATTTTAAACATATTTAAAATTATTCACACTTGAAATATTTCATATTAATTAAAATATTTTAGTTTATTTCGGTTAAATATTAGAAAATAATTTATTAATTTAGTTCAATTTTTACAAGAAAATCTCTTATTAAATAAAATTTAGTTAACTAAAAATTTATTTTAAAATTATTAATTATCCCAAATCAAATTCAACCTCGTTTATTTTAATAAAATTTATTTATTTGTACGGCGTAGAAAGCAAGGCTGTTACAGACTTCTCCCTTAAGAAAATTACATCCTTGCAATTTCTTATAAGGAAGTCGATATACACAACTCATACCTTGACTTTCTTCATAATCAACGCTCTTATATCAAACTCAACTACTAGATCCTCTATGTGGCTCACACACTTCAACTCATCTGGTCGTATGCATGAATTTAAATAGATTCATTTAACAACTTTCCTTTCTTCGCATAAAATAATTTTTGTAAAAATATTTTACATGTCGGATTTTTCGAAAATTTTTGTCAGAGTCTCCTTTGTGCGAAGAGCATTCCAAAAAATCAAAACAAAATATATCACAGTATTTATATACATCCCAATATAGGACATCCCGAACCGCTGGAAAACAATATAATAGCATAATATATATCAGTATACCGTAAAAACATACTTTTATTTAGCATTTTTAAGCAAGTTAGCTTATAATTAAGCAAGCAAAAGCGAGCTTTCGCCACCCATTAGTCCAACTAGTCCCTTCAAACCCCTATTCTTAACTCAATGCAACCATTAGTCACATGTAGAAAGAGATAAAATAAGTATACATCCACTTAACATATATAAATAAATTGATGTCTCTGTTTAAGCAACTTGAGACAAACTTTTAAAGGTCTAAAACATAAAATTAGATGGTCAAAGATTGAATTATTATATACTATCTTAGCTTTCCAAAACAACTTGTAAATCACAAAAATGTCAAATGCATTAGGAGTTATAATATTTTTTTTCACAAGAGGTAAAATTTGGAATTATGTAAAGTGTAGGTCCTCTTCATAAAATATAACTTTTAGCTTTGAAAATATCTAAAATCTGTCGAAACACTTCAAACAAATGTTGCAAATATTCGAAATTGGCAGAATTGGCAAAATCATCGAAATCAGACAAATATTTCAAAAGTAATGAGCAAATGAATTCAGGTCAAATTTATGCAATTTTACATTTAGGGGCTGCGAACACTACTCTTATTAACTTATGTTTAAATGATCATGAATTTCAAATTTTTGTATAGTAATAAACAACAAAGTTATTACTAATACAATTGCCTAACCAACGAAAGAAGAATCGATAAAATTGGATCACTCCATCACAAATTATGATTATATTAATAAGAACACTAATCTCTTCTTTTCTTTTCCTTTTCAAAATAATAAGACACCTTTAATTTACAAATCTCTTACAATAATAATCATATCACTTTTAATTATATATATTACTTTCATTTCAAAATCTTAAAATATTTTTACACCACTTTTCAAAACGTCCATCGAATTTTTCCCAAAATAATATTTATCTTGTTTCATTATAAATCAATTACAATATATATTATTAAGATCAAAATTTTAATTTCATTTTTCATTAATCTTTTTTTTTCACAATGCATTCCATCCTAAACATCTTTGCAACACTCATCCAAGTCATAAACCTCACAAAATATGGCAGGCTTATAATTGTAAAATCACATACCAAATTAATTTCAAATTCAAATATTTTTATAAATTTAATAATAATGCTACGGTACGAATGTCTAGTGGATTACTCTACCAATTGCCTATAGTGTTGACCATATGATCAACAATGCCTCACCTTCGACATTAGCTGTCCACTAATGATCGATGGTTGTGGTTATCACATCAAATATCTAAATATAGCAAAATAAATTTTATTGCTTTTCAGAATAATTTATCCCTTCACTAGAATAGTGCTCCCACTCATATACATCTATACACACACACACACACACTCAAATCAAAACAATTTCTATGCTTTAAAATATTATAAAATTTTCACATCACATACGTTACTAAATTATCATCTCAAAATAATATTTCTCTTATCGAAATATATTTATATATGTTCTTTCAAAACTCAACTTAAATACTTCTTTAGAATATCGTTTTCTTCGCAAAACATCTTTTTCAAAAAAATGCTTTAAACTTTTCCTAAAATTACACACTTCTATCAAAATAATAATTCTTCATTCGTTAAAACATTCTCCTCGTCACAAAATATTCTTCATATCATTCTAATCTCTTACACAAAATATATTCGTCTCTTTAAAATAATTAATCACTCTTCAAAATGTTATGTTTAACTATAATTAATTATGCCATCATATCATGTATAAATTGTTCTTATATTTTTATATATGCAAATTAATACTAAGTATAATTCTAGGTAACAGCAAAATGTTTTTACTAATTATTTACTAATTTTAATATTATTTAAATTGAAACATGAGTTCAATAATTCGTACAAAATATTATTTGTTTCAAAGAATTTATAAAAATTCTTCATCACCATATTATGTCTCGTCCAAAATACCAGAATTAAAAACTCAAAATTATTATTTTTTTAAAAAAAATTAATTATGCAACTAAAATTAGTTAAATAATAAAAAATATAATGTTGACTCGGAAAATTATGGAATTTTTTTGGTGATCTTATAATATCATATTTGAATTTTAAAAAATTTAGATTTTGAAAAAAATTTCATAAAAATATTTTTAACATAATTTTAAAGCTTTTTGATTAACACACACACACACACACATATATATATATATATAATACAAAATTATTATAAAATATTTTATGTGCTGTGTATTGGATCTAGAATTCTATAAAAAAAATATTCAATTTTTATAATTGATATAGTTATATAATATATATATTTAAATTCACATATTTTTGAATATTTTGGATATTACAAATATAATTATGTTAACCCGCCTTTTGGCAAGGCACTACACAGGCGAATTTAACACAACAGACTTCACAATTATCAAGACCGATGAATGCAGAACAACGGTTGTAGGACCCAAAGGTAAAGTACAAATGGTTATACGAAGCCAGAGTTGGATGGAGTAGGTAGACAAACGATGTAGGGTGCTTGAAATATGGATGTTAGCTTGGAACCCAAGGGATCGACATAGCATAGGAGGGATCGACATTGTAGCACACGAGGGATTGGCATACTTTCATGGAGTAGGAGGGATCGGCATACCTTCATGTAGTAGGAGGGATCAACATACCTTCATGGAGTATGAAGGATCGGTGTGCTTCATGGAGGATAGAACGGCATACTCCATAAAGGAAGGATCGACATAGTCAGGTGGGTGAAGTAATAGAGGGATTGGCCTAAGTAGAGGAGAAGGATCGGCATAGCTTTATAGAAACAGAGGGATAGGCATGACATGATGGAACTCGAGGGTTTGGCATAGGCGTTAATACATGGATCGGCACGACATGATTTGTCATCTGATGGATCAGCATTGCATGATGGAAGTATATGGATTGGCATGGGATAGACGTTTGTATGATGGATCAGCACAATTGAAGCACTGGAGAGATCATCACAAATAAGTACGCATGGATCAGCATAAGCAGAAGGGCATGGATCGGCATGGTTCATTTGGAATGGTTCGGTAGAAAAGGCCTCCAAGTGTATTTGAACAAAAGATTAAACAAAAGCATGAGTTCTACCTGCTCAATCAGCATGATATTTAAAGTACCAACATGTCTAAACATGAAGAGGCCACCATAAGGATCACTGTTCCAGAATCGACCAATTGATGGATTGGTACCGATCCATCTTTATTGGGATTTGGACCAAGTGACCCCTATGGTGGGCCCATATGGATAAGAAGGTCATATAGCCGAAGTTCTAGAGGGATTGGTGCACGTCATCCCCTATAAATACAGCAGGCATGACTTCAGAAAGGGGGACCTTCATTCTGCTCCTCTTCATCTTCTACCTATGCTATACTCTTCCATTTTTATTCTTGAATTTCACAAATTTGTAACTGTAATCAGCAGTATAAAGTAATAAAAGGAAAACCTTTGGAGTGGAAGTAGGCCAGAGTTAGCCGAGCCACTATAAACCAATGTCTCAATTAACTTTCTTTTGAATTGTTTTTAATTTTGTTCTTTATATATTTCTCTTCATATTTCTATGACTGGATTGGATATTGGTGCTTTCACATAATTGGGTGTAGGTGGCCAATTTTGATGCCAACATTTTGGTGCTTTCACTGAGAAAGACTTGCACCCGTGGATTTGGAAGCTAGGATCTTAGATTTGGAAGGTTGGATACTTAGATATATACAGCAATGGCTAGGAATCAACAAGGAGAGTGCTACCACAGAAGGAGCCACTATGGAGGGAGTCAGGAGGCTTCCTCAGGAGCTGGAGCTAATCAGGCATCTTTATACGTCACCAGGGATGAAATGGAAATGATGATGGATGTTATGCAGGAGAGAATGCTGAAATGACAGGAGGAGATGATGCAGAATTTGCTCTAATGGATTGGACAAGAAGGAGCACAGAATCAAGGAGTTGATGCAGCAGGAGTTGCTGGAAATCAGAACCGGGAAAATGGAAATGGAGTCAATAGGAAAAGGAATGGAACAAAGCAGCCAGGGGCAGTCCCCTGCCATCCTAGAGGGATCGGCATTGATCCCTCTAGAGGGATCGGTACCGATCCCCAAAGGCTAGGGGAGTGCCCCCGGGTCTTATCGATCATTGTGTTGAAGGGCCTGCGATCGTTCCCATGGAGCTTGGTGCGAATCATAGTCCGGAGAGTATGTTCCAGAATTCCCTCGTAGACTCGGAGGGCAGCTATGCGTGGACGAGTAGTGAGACATATGATGGAAAAACGGATACTGTTATTCATTTGACGAGATACATGAGACACATGGAAGTATTGGAGGCATCAGAGTAAGTCATGGCACGATGTTTCCCCTTGTACTTAACGGATATAGTTGCACTATAGTTTAGACAGTTGGAAAGCGGCTTTATTAGCACGTGGACGGAATTGATCGAAAGGTTTATGAGGAAGTTTAGGGTTCACATCTCGAGACCCAAAAATGTGATGAGTTTGGCAACACTGAAACAGAGGACCGGAGAGTCCCTGAGTAGTTTCTTAACACGATTTAATGCCACGACGTCATCAATTGATCGTCCAGATCCATCCATGGTTTTGGTGGCAGCTGTATCTGGAATTGCTGATGCCATGGAATTCAACGATTCACTGGGGCGGGATCCACCTATGGATCTCGGGGATTTTTATCATGAAGCAGAAAGGTTCCTGCGATAGAAAGACGCATGAGCAAACAAACCGAAGGTGAATGCTGTGCAAAGTGGAGGATCATCAGGAGATGTAAACAAGAATGATAAAGACAAACAGAAAATGAATTATGACATTAATGTGTTAAAGAGGCAATGGAGAGAACCAAATTCTCTTCTTATATAGATTTGACCGAATCTCTGGAAAGGATTTATTTGGATAATCGAGGACGTCTTTAGTATCATAGGCCAGCAAGGTGGGAATCCTCCGAATGCGAACTGACATCAGGAAAGCACTTCATATTCCATGAGCTGGACGGGCACAATACAAATGACTTCAGGCATTTGAAGTATATCATTGAGGAACATGTGAGGAATGGTCGGTTACAACAATACATAAGGACTCGGGCTGCGGTGGTGGAATAGGAGCAGCCACCGTCCACCTCGAACGAAAATGGCACTGGATCAAGGCATCATCATCAACTTGTTATCAATTGATCAGGATGGCATGGAATAAGTAATAAACTCCGCAGTAACATGACTAAGTCACTTACACACATGTACGGGATCGAGGACGGTCCCTATGCATGCTTTGAGATGACGATAAACCGTTGTGCTCGGGTTTGTGAAATTCGTTTTATTTCTTCTTATTTGATTTGAACTTTGGTTTATTAATTGTATAGAATTTTATTTTATGGACTTAGGGATGCTTAAGTCTAGATTAATGTAATAAATAACACAGGTCATGGTTATGGCCTCGACCAGAGAGACGGGGCAATAACCACGAGTCATGAGTCCCTTCACCGGAGAGCAACATGATGGATTCGTACACGGATTAGGTCCTCGACTGGGGATCGAGGCCGGAGAAGGATATCCCATGGATTAAGTCCTCGACTGGGGATCGAGGCCGGATAAGGATACCCCACGGATTAAGTCCTCGACTGGGTATCGAGGCCGCAGAAGGATAACCCACGGATTATGTCCTTGATTGGGAACCGAGGTCGGAGAAGGATACCCCATAGATTAAGCCCTTGACTGGAGAGTCGAGGCCTGAGAATAAAACACAACAGGTCGTCGAGTATGGATTGTGCTCGGCAAGGATCCAGAGAGATCAAGGTCGTCGGGTATAGACTATGTCTGGCAAGGGGTAGGCCGCTTCATCGGAGAGCGACAGGATCGACCTTCTTAGGTCATCGAGTATGAATTGTGCTCAACAAGGATCCGGTGAGATCAAGGATTGGATTAGGCTAACAACCTAAAGAGGTCTATGGATTTGGATATGGACTCGAAGCAGTCCTGGATTTGGATAAAATGACCCAGAGAGGTCTATGGATTTGGATATGGACCCTGAGCGGTCCCGGATTTGGATAAAACGTCCCAGAGAGGTCCATGGATTAGGATATGGACCTGGAGCGGTCCTGGATTTGCATAAAATGGTCTGGAGAGATCGTGGATTTGGTTAATGAATTTGGAATGGATCCGGAATTGGATATCGACTCAGAACAGCCATGGATTTCGTTAATGATCCAGACAGATCAAGAAATTGAATTGGCAATGGATTGGATTCTGGACTGGATAATATGGCAATCAACGAATTATGGACTATAGATTTTGGATTTATGGCAATTTAAAACATGCCTTCCTATCGCAAGTCATGTTTTGGGGGGCAAAGTGTCAACCCGCCTTTTGGCAAGGCAGTACATAGGCGTATTTAACCAACCGGACTTCATAATTATCAAAGCCGATGAGTGAAGTGCGACGGTTGTAGGACCCGAAGGTAAATTTCAAATGGTTATACGAAGCCAAAGTTGGATGGAGTTGACAAATAAATGATGCAGGGTGCTTGAAATATGGATGTTAGCTTGGAACTCAAGGTATCGGCATAGCATAAGAGGGATCGACATAGCTTTGTAGCATAGGAGGGATTGGCATACCTTCATCGAGTAGGATGGATCGACATACCTTCATGTAGTAGGAGGGATCGGCATACCTTCATGGAGTAGGAGGGATCAGTGTGCTTCATAGAGGATGGATCGGCGTACTCCATAAAGGAAGGATCGGCATTGTCAGGTGGGTGAAGTAATATAGGGATCGGCCTGAGTAAAGGAGAAGGATCGGTATAGCTTTGTAGATTCAGAGGGATCAGCGTGACATGATGGAACTCGAGGGTTCGACATAGGTGTTAATACATGGATCGCCACGTCATAATTGGTCATGTGATGGATCGGCATGTCATGATGGAAGAATATAGATCGGTATGGCATAGATGTTTGCATGATGGATTAGCACAGTTGAAGCACTGGAGAGCAGCACAAATAAGTATGCATGGATCGACGTAAGCAGAAGGGCATAGATCAGCATTGTAACAACCTGCCTTTTTGGACGTTTTAAGCAGACACACATGCCAGACTCAAACCATTAAAAAGGGCAGATTGTTATGGGGTAAATAAGAAAGGATAAAGAAATAAAACAATACAGAATCTCGCAGCAGAATGACAAAATATAATAATCAAATAACAGTTCATGAAGCTGTTTACAAATAAATTTGATTATACTAATACAATACAGAATCAGAGTTACATACAACAAGAATAAATAAATAAATGCAGCAGAACAACATGATGTAGTGGAATAAATATATTAAATAATAATAGTACAAATCTTCGTCTTCGTCCTCCAGAAATTAGGTCTTCAACCCTGAAATGCTCAGGTTGACCCGAGCGAATTGAAAAGACAAAACACTCGAGTAAGAACTAAAAGATCTTATGTAAGTTAAATCAACGGTAAATAAATATGAGTGGAACGGCGTCAGAGATGTTTACGGGTTTGACATCTCCTATCAAGTGTCTAACGTGAGTGCAATAACTTAAGAGATGTTTGGGATTACCATCCCCTAAGGATCCGTTAAACTATCTACTATGTAGTACAATATGTTATTATAATAGTGTGTACAGTAAAGTAAAGTACTAAAATAGCGTTAAGGCGTTACCCATATCCCCCTTAACAAATTTTATTATATTCCCATAGTCTATACAGTACCATAATTCCTCCATAAAATGGATGGCTATCAGAGTGCACTCCATAGGTATGGTACAAAACAAACTCGTAGAAGGCGCTCTAGGGAATGTGAACACAACACTCGAGGCAATGCCAGGGTAGATATACCAATTGCACTCCTGGACTGGTGGTAATGCATAGCAGCTACTACCGCCCACCTCGGACATACTCCCATAATCAAAATCAAGGGGTGGCCACCAAATCAATCACAAAGTCAAAATATAGTATCGAAGAAATGTGCCCGATAAGAGGAATGACCTCACTTGGCCCGGTATAGCTCCTGTTTTAGTCACATCTAAGCTGACTCACGGGAGTCAGAGTCACGTCATACCTTATATAGAAATCATTCGCCAAACCATCCTACTTCATTTCTGGAATCTCCACCACGTACACAGTTGTTAAAAGTGGTTTTCGATATTGGCAGAGAGTATGACAATATCTGATCCCGGTCTCTTTAACAACCAAATGCTTCTTTCACACCGGATGATTCTTTTACGTTTAAAAGGTCAATTCACAATTTATATCAAAATATCATATTCAATTTCAAATCATATCTCTTCGAAATCATATTCACTTCAAACTATATTCACTTTCAAAAATCATGTTCACTTCCAAATCATATTCAATTTGAAATTATCGATAAGTTATGTTAAATAAATTCTTCATTTTAAAATCATCTTACTCACTCAAATATGTCATTTCACAAAAAGGTATCAATTCCAAATTCCAACTTATGTTGTATCATCATCAAGGATTTAAATATAAATACTTCAACTTTACACTGTTTGAAATTATAGAAAATAGTTTAGGTAATTATAATAGTTTATATAGTTATAAAATAGTTTAAATAGATTTAAAATAATTTAATTAGTAAAAATAGTTTAAATTAAATTAGATTAATTAGATTTTTAAAATGATTTAAATAGGTTAAATATAGGTTTAATTAGATGTATAATGATTTAAATAAATTAAATATAGGTTAAATATATTCAAATTATATTAAGTAGGTTTTTAATAGATTAAATATATTTAAAATAGATTAAATAGACTTAAAATTATATTAAATAGATTTAAAATAGATTAAATAAATAAATTAGTTTAAAAGTGGTAAAATGATTAGATTGGATTAAATAGGTTATAATAGATAAATAAAATAGTTTAAATTGATTAAAATAATTAATTTAATTAAAATAGCTTAAATTAGTTTAAATAGATTTCAAAGTTATATCCAATCAATTTCAGCAACTTAATTCAAATAAATTCATTTATACTTGACACTTCAACTTTGAAAATTCAAATTTAAATCCTTTGAGCAATCCATTAAACCAATTCCAATTTCAACATTTAACCCTTGGATTATCGAAAATTATTCAGTTTGTATAAATCAATTTCTATTTCAAAATACCAGTTAACTGAACTCAAAATTTAAAGATTCAAAAATCATTTAATTTAACCAATCCGGTGTTCGTATATAATTCTCTACCCTATGGTCAAGTGATACAGATATTTATCATTTCAATCCGCAATTTAAAATTTTATGGTTATATATCATTTCAAACCGCAATCCCGAATTAATATTAAAATCCATAAAATCGCTCGAGTCTATCATTTCAACCCATGACGATTTTTCCCTAATCTATAGATCGTTCGGGTATGTATCATTTCAACCCATAGGGATCTTGCAGTTATAACAATATAAAATACAACATCCAGTCATCCAATATCAACAATCAAACATTCATCACAATCATCATCCAAATCAATCAATAAACATCAATAGATAACTGATAATCAATAACAGGTATAAATTGACAATTTAAATTCAATATTAAATTAAACGATGATTAAATGCAACAAAAGTAAAAGTTAACTAGAATGACAATTTAAACATACCAAACATCAATCAAATAAATTTCTAATCACATCACAAATTTAATTTAACTAACATAAGAAATTTTAGAAGTTGTGAGTGGGTTAAAACACTCACCTTTGAATTTCAAATCGAATTGAAATTCAAAATAAGCCTCAAAATTCAACAGTCTCAGAATTCATCTAAACCAACGTCAAAATGTCCGGAATTTAGGTACAATCCCAGCGGAACAAACCGCATGTGAATCAGACCTCGTATTTGAAAGTTATTGATGTCAGAACGTTAAACTTTGAAATTTAAAATAAAACAAAGATTAAAAATTAATATTACACGTCACCTCGATTAACGGCAAGCGAACCCATCTCGACAACAAACCACCGCCCATTTCAATCAAAAATCACATCACCACGGGGACGTTTCGTCCACATCAGGGAACTCAAGTGCCAAGCCCTCGCCGAGGCGACCTCCCCCGATCCATGTGGCCCGCGGTGGCCAACCCGAGCACCTCCGCCGCCATCCGCATTCGAAAGCCAGATCTGGCAAATCGCGACACCTATAGCATGAATGAATGGTATGGATCTGCTTGCCTTGTCGACCTCTACGCGCCCATATCCCCCGATCGTCCCATCGACAAAGATTCGCCGTTTAATGAAGTTGTGGCCTATGAACGACCGAGAATTTTTTGGCCAATTCTGGTCAAACCATGATTCAAATCAAAAAACAAATCACAGATTTGGGTTGCGCTCGTCGAGAGCTTCGATTCAATATATAATTCGATATATTTTGAGGAATTTAAATTTTTTATTTTGATTTTGATTTGCAATTGAAGTTGGAGTTGATTTTGGTTTGTCTGCCATTGGAAAGTGAGAAACAGATAGAATTGTACGAACAGACAAATGGAATAAGAAATAGTTGGATAGTTAGGGTTTATAACATGCTATTTATTGGCAGACCAGAAATAGAATTGAATGGACAAGATTGATTTGAAAGTTGAACGATAAACGACCCGAAAAGCCCGTTCCGTTCCCAAAACGAAAATGGGTCATCCCATATATCAAAATAGATGTTTTCAATATTTTTAAACTCAATGGAACAGGTTTCAGGTCCTAATTCCATTGTATAAAGAAGTAAACTTAAAATCAGCTTATTTCAAATTGGTTTTCATTGAATTTAATTAAATTGATTTCTAGGCGTTTCGAGTCCATACGATCAAATGACAAGTCTGATCGCTACGAAACTTGAAACCTTACAATAATTCACCATTACGGATCCGATGAAACTAGTTTCGTCAAAATCCGAGACAGTGGCCAAAATGGCTATTTTCACGTTAAGTAAATAAATTAATATTAAATTAATTAAATGACTTTTTTAATTCAAATTAATTAACTAACCATTTTTATCATTTTGATTTCATAGGCATTTACAATAACTTTAAACAAGTTTACAAATCAAATTCAGTGTTAAATATTTCACTAATTAAAGTGTTCAATTTCAACTGTAATTAAATCCAATTAATTGAAATTAACTCCAATAAATTGATTAAATTTGATTTCTATACTTTTTATTCAATCAATTATTACTCTAATAATATAGTTAACATTCGTTGATATCTTATTTCACTAATATTCTGCAATTTCCATCTTTTTATTTTATTAACTATTATATTTCAATTTTACTGAATTTTATCAATTTCACACATTAATTAAATTTTATAATCTCAATTAATTTATTTATCTTGGTTTCACTCTCTTATTCAATCCGTTATTGCCTTGTGAATATAATTAACATTTCTATGCATTTTATTACATTCACAATTTTACAGTTATTGTCTTAACTCACTTTAATGTAACATATATTTTACATTTTAATTGCAATTGATTAAATATATGGGTAACAACAACAATTATCACCATTACTACATTTACTAACATTTGTGAGTTTATTATTTACCAGTAATTGTTATAACTATTACTACCCTACTACTATCATCAATTACAATTAATTACACCTTATTTCATTAATTAATCAACATTTGAATTATCAATTGCTCTTTAAATCCAATTATAAATTATACACACATCATTAATACAATCAATATACTATCTATAACTAATTATAACTTTTTAACCGTTTCAATTAATTAGAAGTACATTCAAAGAAATTGTAATTACCTTAAATTAATACCATTACCTTGAAATCTAATTACATTCTTATTATTAAATCACAAAACTTTATTAAATTAATAATTTTTAATTATCGAAAATTTCGGGTCGTTACAGGCATGGTTCGGCAAAAAAGGCCTCCAAGTGGATTTGAACCAAAGATTAAACAAAAGCAAGAGTTCTGCCTGCTCAATCAGCATGATATTTAAAGTACCAACATGTATGAACATGAAGAGGCAACCATAAGAATCGCTGCTTTAGAATCGACCAATGGATGGATCGGTACTGATCCATCTTCATTGGGATTTGGGCCTAGCGACCACTATGGTGGGCCCATATGGATAAGAAGATCCTATAGCCGAAGTTTCAAAGACATTGGTGCACGTCTTCCTCTATAAATTAAGTAGGCATGGCTTCAGAAAGGGGGACCTTCATTCTGCTCTTCTTCATCTTCTACATAGGCTATACTTTGCCATATTTATTCTTGAATTTTAGGGATTTGTAAGTGTAATCAGCAGTATAAAGTAATAGAAGGAAAATCTTTGGAGTGGAAGTAGGCCGTAGTTAACCGAACCACTATAAATCTATGTCTCTATTTACTTTCTTTCGAATTGTTTTTAATTTATTTCTTCATTTATTTCTCTTTATATTGTTGTGACTGGATTTGATATTGGTGCTTTCACATAATTGGGTGTTGGTGGCCAATTTTGACGCCAATAAATTATATATGAATACATACATACGTATATACATATATATGTATATGTTATTTTATTGCTATAAGATATACATGTATATTATATTAATAAAAACAACTTTGTATATTATGTATACATATATATAGTCTTTTATCTAATTTAATATATATATAACATTTATGCAATACATATATATAAGTAAATATTCATATTTTTTTAATACTTATCTGAAATAATAAGTTTATATATATATAAACGCACACACATGCATATATTTGGACAGCATATAATACATATAAGATGAGCTAACATGTCAGTTGCAATGCAAATCCCAACATTTATATATGGGCATGTTATACCTTGCATGGATTATTATGTTACACATGCACATACATACATATATGTATATGATACATATGTGTATCATTATATTCAATTTAACATAAATTAAATAAAATTCGATCCATTATTTATAAATTTAAATGGAATATTAGAATTTATTTAAATTAAAATTAGAAATGTTCTAAATAAATTAGACTTCATAGGCCTAATAAAGATCCAATATGGTAAAATAAAATTGAAATTCACCCATAACTTCTGCTTTGCGCTGGCCCAGTTCCAACAATGTTATCAGAGCCTAATAGCCTGTGCAGTCTAAATTAGTCATGTTAGGGTTAACTATTAAGCTGACAGCCTAAAAAATTTCCCTAATAAAAAAGGTACAAATTCGAATTGGGCCTGAGCTAATTTCAAAATTGTTTTGAAATTAAAAATAAAAGTTTTAAATTTGAAAGTTAAATTTAAAATAAGAAAAATATTATAAATCTTGTAATATAAATTTTCAAAATTGTTTGAAAATTAAAATATAAGAATTTAAATTTAAAAGTTGAATTTAAGGTAAGATATGCTAATATTATAAAAGTTATAATATAATAAAACTTTCAAAAAATTAATACTAATTTTAAAATTTTAAAATTTATCAATAAGGTTAATATAATAAATTAATTAAATAAGTTAATTAATTTATAAATGTATACATGTATTATATATTATGATATATGTTATGTTGAGTTAAAATATTTAAAATAACATAGGTATACATGTATGTATATAAATGAATTTCTAAATTAATATAAATTTAATTAAAATTGTTTAATTAAATAAATTTATTAAAAGGTTAATTAATTAATAGCACACATATATATATATGATATATGTGTTATATTATAAATATTATAGTATACAATAAATATTTAAGATAAATGTTATATTCAAATAATATAAAATTAATTAAAATATTAATTAATTAAAGAGTGATTAAATAAGATTTAAATAGTATAATATTATACATAAGACTATAATATAAGTAGTATGAAATATAAAAGTTATATAATAATAAAACTTATATAATATGAATGTAAAAACTAAAGGTGGAACATTAAAGAAACTCAACAAACTTAAGGAATAAATACATACGTAATGTGTGTATACCATTATTCCATAAGAAATACATTATTCCATGAGCCGATGTCACTTAATATAATATATTGAAGATTATGAAACTTTAATATAATGTTGTCTCTATCATATATATTAATAAATTACTTGCATACTCCATAGTTGTTGAGAAAACTAAATATGGGGATGTTATGTGTAGTATTATTAATATATTAAATAGACAAGGTACGATAACTATATGTATTTGTTGAGTAGACTCAAGGTACATATACTATACTAAGGTCGTAACGATATGGTAAGTAAGAGTGAATAATTTTGTTTCGATTTGTTGAGAGACTCGAGGTTGAAGCGGAATTAGGACAAGGTACCAAATGGTTAGGAGTTGCATGTGATACAACCGATAAGGAGTTATCCATCATTTGTGGGGCTATGATTTATTTAGCAGACTCAAGGTCAGAATCTCAAGACAAATGATTCCTAACACCCACTATTGAAGCCGAAAGACTTCTATGTTTTGCTTTGGGTTTGGTGGAACATAAAGACTAGTAGGAGCCTTAGTAGAAAAATGAAATGATAACATTTAACCTTTATAATATTGAAAGAACATGTGCTATATAATGTTATAATTATCTATAATGATATATTTGGGCATTTAACACGATTGATAAAATTTATCGATTAAGATGTACAAATGATTTGAATCAAAGATTGACAAATATAAACATAACATATATTTACTAATAAATACTTCTTGCATGTTAATGTTTCAATACCTGTTTGTACCAAAATTGGGCACAACACTCTTTGGATGTGTTTGAAGAGATAAAATGAAGAAAATATATATGTAAAATGAAGCAGATCTAACAAACACACCAATAAACAGATAAGAAAATGCATAGAAACACACAGATTTTAGAGTGGTTCGGCGAATTGTCTGCATCCACTATGAAATGACTAATGTTTATTGAATTTAACTAGATGTTTACAAAAGATTACAACAGTATAACTGAAGTTTGATAATTATTTCGGCAGAATATCTGCGTAGAGAGGCCAAAAGTCCATTTTCTGTAGGTCCAGGATCGCTATTTATAGGCGTAGGTTGCAAATATCTCGCCCAGATCTCGGGAGACCTCTTCTTGCACGTGGGTGGGCCCACACGATCGATCCAATAACATTTGCTCTCGGTCCCTGATCAATACAAATGAATTTCATATCGATTGAAATTTCTCCCAATCGAGTAGAAATCGATCATGAACATTCTTGAGGATGTACGCAAACTCCTGTGAAAATTTGGTGGCATTTGGACTTGTAGATTTTGAGTTAAGATCGATGCAAGTTAAGGAAAACAGCTACAATTCGTATCCATCAATGTGAATAGTAAAGTGATGTGAACAAAAGCAATGCGAAGAGGATCGATGCGAACAAGATTGGTGTGAACAGGATCGGTGCGAATAGGATCGGTGCGAACAGGATCGGTGCGAACAGGATCGATACGAACAGGATCAATGCGAATTTGACAGCCTTCAACAAATTCAAACTTGCATCAATCATATCTTGAGCATACGAACTCCGATTGACTTGAAATTTGGAACGTTGGGTTTCATAGCTTTCCTTGTCGTGTCATATCAATTTAACTCGATCCAGACTCGAGCAAAATTTACCAGTATCCATAGTGAACCGATGTATAACTGATCTCCAAGACGAACTGTCATTGGTTTCTAGTCAAGTTCTTGGTGTCATGGCCTTGCCAAAAGGCGGGATAACAATACCCATGCAAGCACCTGATTTTACAACAACTACATACACACGTAATTTGGTCGCTTACTCGTTTATTTGGTCAAGACCGTGTGTTACATGCTATGAGTTTCGAACTCTAAAAGCAATGCATGAATATTGATATTTGATCCATATACAATTGCTTATAAATGTTATATGGTAAACAGTCAAAGTTTGTAATACAATATTTCAATGAAATTAATTCATCTAAAAACCAAATAAACCATAGTGTGAGATCAAGTATTCAATTTTTGATTACAAAAGGATCGTACTGTGTTAAATGTAACACTAGACCAAAACTACAATATAAACCTAAGAACTCGTTCGCTGAAATGTCAGTTTTGATCAATTTACACAAAGTGCAACATATTTGATGTGCTTAAATAATAAGGATAATCAAGTGTGCTATTGTAAAGAGTTTGTACTGATATTGTATTAAGGACACTCTTTTGAATGGTTTAACCATTTAAAAACCATCACGAATGTACAAGAGTATATGTGATTTAAGGTACAGTTGAGATGCAGAGAGTGAATGGTCACTTCTGCTTCATAAAGTAACATCGAAAATGAGAATTGTAATAATAATTGATATTTAATATTGGAATAAGAAATATGATTTCTATTTTGAAATGTATTTTCATACAGAAAATTATTTTTTATGAGATTTATTTCTTTAAGTTCAAGATATTTCATCAAAGAACACTCCGTTGTAGTATAATTACAGTATATGAAATAAATAATCTATATTAAGTGAATGATGGACCTCCGAATATAGTACACTATTATAGTAATGGCAGAAATAGTGTGAGCATGCTATATAGCACTACTTAACTGCATAAAATTATAAAAATTGATTTCGTAAAACATACCAAAAATTATTTATGAAATAATGACTATTTATCGGTATCGGATGAAAAATAGATATAGTTATATTTCGATGTGAATATTATGAATATTCGTAATGAAATAAAACTACAATATGGTATTTGTTTTCACAACAAAAGTGATGCATTTGGAAAATACTAAAGTATTTAAAGTTATTTACAATTATTTTGGAATTATAGACTAAGCCGTATTTTTAAGAAATAATTTTTTATTATGTGATTATGAATCATATAATACTGGTTAATTATATTTCAAATAATTAGTGGATATGCACCCATTTAGTGGGAGCATCATAACAGTTGATGAACTCTTTGGATTGATACATATTGATGTATATAATTGCAAGTCTATTAATACCAAATTGGTTCGACGTACTTGGTTATATTCATCAATGATTTCTCATCAACATGGACTTGTGTATTTGATACACATGTAGTATGTTTATGATAAGGTCATAGAGCATAAACGAAATTAAATAAATAACGTGCAGTAAAATAAAATGATTCAATTTGATCAAATATGTGAGTATATCGGAAAGAGTTCTGAACGTACCTAAAAATGAATAAAAATTCAATCTCAAAAGTCACTCCTTCTTGTGGTACATAATGATGTATCGATAAGGAGTAATCGAACTTGGTTGGATAAGGTACGAATAATTGTGAGTGAAGTTGAGTCAACTTCTTTTTACAGGTTCATGTACTTAAGAGTAGTACACAAGGTTAATTTTATTTCATCTAAATAATAGTTTAAAAAATCATACACGATAAGGGTTTCTAAGAAACCCCAACATATCTGAGGCTAAGGAATTGGTAGGCTGTGCGAGTCGAAAGTCTGCACTTAACAATTGTTCATGAGGGATCTTGTATGAATTTCTCCAAAATTAGTTTGGAAAGGACGATCATTGGATGACATATTTATGTTTTGAACATAATTTTTGTAAACTAAAAGTAAGTTAGTTTCAAATAAAAAGCAATTCATAAAGTTTTTACGAATACATGTTCCATTACATTGAGAAACAATTGTTGTTTCAAAAAATACCAACTTCATAGTGAAGGAATTTCTTTGAGAAATTATTGGTAGTAAAATGGAATTGGATATGATCCAAGGATAAACTGACTACTACGAGGTGAAATGAAATCAACTAACCTAAATGAACACATCACATTATAGTGTCTAATAAGTATTCTCGCATATTGAATAGAAACTATGAGTTTCTTATCAATGTCGAAAATATATAATCTTTGGTTGTTTAATTAAACCATTAAGAGTATCGACTCTATAATATGGCAAGATACCCAGATCTGAAATAGATTCCAAGTACATTATCAAAATATGATTTTATAGTTGTACCCGACGGGATATGATCCATTGAACGCAAACCTGTCTTTATTAGACAAATGTAGTTGGAATGTAGTGAGCCACATTGATAAGAAAATTACCGTAAATTTCAATTGTTGAGATTAACGTAATAAATTCACATTCGATGTGCTCAAGTTCTTTTGGATTTACTCATAAAATTATTGCTTGGTATGACTTTATGTTTTGGTATGTATGTATTGAAACAGAAAATTCTAAATAATGATTTAGAGTAAGTTGTTTATACATAATTACCAAAACGTCTCGAAGTCAGTCGGAGCGATATTGAATTTGAGAATCTTTGGATATGATCCAAGAGATGATAGAAAGTATCATTTTATAAGCATCGGAATTGAAAAAATATTTGGATAGAAATATCAAGTAATTTGATTATCCATCAAAATGCGGTGGAAGCGTGTGTTCATAAGAAAGAACGTTAAAAGGTACATTGATATTTCTAAACTATAAGTAAACAACTCATTGTTGATTTTAATGATGTAATTGTATTAAAATCAGCCTTAGTTGTTTTGATACTCGACATTGGATTTGTAAACGATGTCTTTTATAGTGAGTATAAAAGATATTAGGAATGTCCCAAATCAATATGCAAAGACACTTTATTAAATTGTTTAATACAGAACATGTTAGATGAGTTTCTTATGCACTGGTAATAGGAATTATCATACATGTTATGTTATCTACATTATCGTGATTTTTTTATGTATTTGATACATGATGCAAATATCAAATCCAAATTGATATTGCTAATGGTAGTTTGTAGTGTTCACGTGTCTTTGCGAAATACTAGAGAATTGTTTACAGAAACAATGAACTCCTTATGAAGGAGTGTTCGGACTCAAAATTCATAAGTGATATTAAGTATAATATGTCCATAATAAATTCAAGTTAAGAATAATTAAGTTGGAAATGTTCCAAATAGAAGAGATTATGGCTGATTAATTAACTCGAATAGTTCCACAATAAAAACAATATATATATACAATAAATGCACAAATTTATAACTTAGCTGAGGGTAATTCCAAATGTTGAGAATCCTATAACATAACATTGTTATATGATAACAATGTCATGATATAGTTCATATCATAATTTAGAGCTCACTGGAATTTGAGAGACATACTCTGAATTGTTCTACACGATAAATGTAGTTTATCGGCGTCGAAGAGAGTTGATTGACAGAGTGAATAATTGCAATGTAATAGCATACCCGTTTGCTGAGGGACTGACCTAATTTGTTTAGATAAGACTGACTGCAGAAGTTGGAATATGATTCCATAATTGGCCCCAAGTGCAAGTGGGAGATTGATAGAGTTAGGGGTATGCCCTTGGAGCAATTATGTAATTTGTTACATATATCTAACTCGATAACTAATCTTGTTCGAAATAAAAGGTGTTTTCTTTCTATTATATACATAAATAATGTGTTACATTAATTAATTAATTTAATTAAAATTATATTTAATAGAAATTCCATAAATAGTAGTGTTACCTGAAGGTTTGACCAGGAAACTTGGCGCTCGGCACTTACATACCGTTCGGGATGGAGAGTCATTCGGTATTGTACATGGATCGGCATTCTAGAGTGATCGGCATACCTAGATCGTTCGGCACTCCATACTGCTCGGCATCCACACTTCGTTCGGTATTCATTCTGTTTGGCATCAATCTGATCGGCATCTGTCTGTTCGGCATCTGTCCACTCAGCACATCAGTCTATTCGGCATCAGTCCACTCAACACATCAGTCTGTTCGGCATCAGTCTGTTCGGCATCAGTCCACTCAGCCCATCAGTCTGTTCGGCATCAATCTGATCGGCATCAGTCTGTTCGGCATCAGTCTGTTCGGCATCAGTCTGTTCTGTTCGGCATCAGTCTTTGCGGCATCTATGGTTCGGCACACAGAACTCACTCTTTCTGGGCCGAGGTATTCAGCTACCAGGCCCACCAGGGAAGTCCAACCCAACTTTGTCTATAAATAGAGAGGCAGGGGCACATTGAAAAGGACCTTTTTTCGAGAACACTGGGGAGACTCTGCCGCTTTCAAGACTCGCTCTCTTTACTTAGCAACTGTATTCGAGTAGTTGGTGAACGGATTATATCTATAATCAGTTATCAAGTAAAGCAATAAAAGATTAACCTCAAAGTGGACGTAGGCAATTACGCCGAACCACTATAAATATGGTGTTCTCGTCTTTGCATTCAATTTAGCATATTGTTCTCTGTTTAAATCTACATTCTTCATTTATCTCTCTACACAAACTTTCTCAACGAGGTTAGTGACCAATTTTGGTGCTAACACTTTGGTGCTTTCACTGAGAATCGAATTCTCGGACCTCAAGGATTTACTTTGAAGCTACTAGATTGGATAAATCCCCCGAAGAAGATCCGAGTCATTCGTAGGACGTCCATTGATTCTACTCAGAGTTCATACCAGTAACTCTACAATGGCAAGACCACGTACCAGATCAGCCTCTCATAATGCAGACGCCCATGAGACTGCTAGCGTACAACAAGCAGGGCCTAGCAATCAGCAAGCAATTCTAGGTGCAGGGACTACCGCCCAAGAGCAAATGCCAGTTGTCACCAGAATAGAGTTCAACGACTTGATGAGAGAACTCAGGGAAAACAGGAGACAACTCGTAGAGCAGATGCAAGCCAACGCCAACCTCATGGCACAACTAACTCAACAACAGCGTCAGAATGCTGGGGGCAGTCCAGCTCCTTATTCCTCATCTGACAGCTCGACTTCGTCCGATGAACCTCCCAGGCATAGACGCCGCAAGACTGAAACTACGCAGGCAGGTGTTGTTGTCCAAACAGCTGGGGACCACTTACACCTCGGAGACCGTAACCAAGCAGGAGCTGGAAACTTAGGAGCTGGAGTGCAGGTGGAGGCTGGACGTCCGGCTCACCAAGATGCTAATGATGTCGAACCTCAAGACACATGTTTGGCATATCGCCAGCAGAGGAGGCATCAGCCTGATCAATCCTATAGGACAGACTCCAACCTTCCACCTTCCATACAAACCCCAGACCTAACAACTATGATTAGACAATTGATGAAAGAGAATCAAGGCTTATCAAACGATGATTGGGGAGTGTCCAGAAGTCGTACTCCTTTCACAGACGTTGTTCTACAGGCGGAGTACCCAAGGAAGTTCAGCATGCCAACTATCCCGGCTTATGAAGGAAAGACTGATCCCAAACAGCATGTGATGAGGTACGAATGGATGATGGATTCAGCTAGAGCGAATGATGCAACCAAGTGCAGGTGCTTTCCAATAATTCTATCTGGGATCGCTACCATGTGGTTCACCCGACTTCCTCCGCGGTCCGTATCCAGTTTCGAGGAGTTGGCGAAGAAGTTTATAGGACGGTTCAGGATACAAACTACTCGTCTAAAGGACGTGATGTCTCTATCAAGTGTAATCCAAGCTCCTGGGGAGTCATTGAAGGAGTATTTACAGAGATTCCATATTGCGGCTACTGAAGTCAGTAATCCCAATGATCACGCAATTCTTATGGCTGTGATGCGAGGTGTGGATCCAGATTCAAAGTTTGGAGATTGGTTGGCAGGAAAACCCCCAACTACGCTAGAGAATTTATACTCAAAGGCACATCAGTTCATAAGAAGAGAGGAAGCTAGGTGGATAAGGCGAGATAAGGCACCGAGGCCTGTTCAGGAGTCCGTAAAAATCAACATTGCTGTGAAGCAGTCCGGAGACAACTCGGGGAAAGTTCAAGTCAATGTCCAAAACAAGCCCGGGCAATCTACGGAATCCGAAGGAAGAAATCAAGAGAAGAAGAGAGAAGCGGGGAAATGGAAGCCGAGAATTCCAACCTACAATGAGTACACCCCGCTGAATGCGTCTCTTGAGAACATTTACCTATCAACCTGCAATACCTTTCAGTACAGAAAGCCACGTCCAAAGGAATCAAGCGAAGAACAAAAGCGAACCGGGAAGTACTGCCACTTTCATGAGACTTATGGGCACAATACTGAAGAGTGCAGACACCTACACGACGCTATAGAGAAATTGATTAGGCAGAAAAAGTTACAGGAGTTTGTGAAAAATCTGTAGGAAGGTGGACAAGGAACATCCAATCCCGGTCGTGCACCAGCTCTACATCATCCTGAGGAGCCTGCTCGGACCGTGGGCAGACTAGTCATAAACACGATCATCGGCGGACCTCACCCTACGGATAAGAACTGGCAAGAGATGGAATGGTACACTAATTCCCTGAGGCATGCAGACTTCGAGTGTTGTTCCAACGTAGAGGATGGTTCTCCTGCAAAGCAGCTGCGCATGATGACAGACGATATAGTATTCAGGAGCAGAGATGCTGACCAAGTGGAGGCTCCTACCATTGACCCGATGGTCATATCTGCGACAATCGGGCCGGCTTATGTGAAAAGAACCTTGATTGATTGTGGAAGTTCTGTCAATATCATCTTCAAGAAGGCTTATGACCAGATGAAGATGGAGACGAAGGATTTGAAGCCATCTAAAGCTCGTATACATGGCTTTAATGGCGCAGCGACTGATGCAGTGGGATATGTCGAGTTGCTAGTTGAACTAGGACAAGGTGAGAGAAGGAGGGTGCGAATCCTACCTTTCGTAGTTTTGGATGTAGATTCTCCGTACAATGTGTTTTTGGGCCGACCGGCCCTGGCTGAGTTTAGGGCAGCATTAGCCCCGTGGTGTTTGACTTTAAAGTTTCCGACCGACAAAGGAGTAGGTATTGTTCATGGCGACCAGGCGACCGGTCGTGCATGTTTTGTGGCTGAGCTCCAAGCGGCTCAGCGGAGAGAGAAAGGAAAGGTTGCGGACAATTCTGTCCGCATCCAGAATACCAACAATTGACAAATAATGCCCGAGCCCTGGCTCGGGAAAAATTCTCGGATCTACAGAGACATAGATCCGAGAGACGACGATGAGGAACCCAGGGAAGAAAAAGCAGCCCCGGCTGAACTGACGATTGACATTTCAGTCAGTCAAGACGATCCATCGCGAGTACTGAAGATTGGATCACAACTCGGCCCTGCAATGACTGAAGACCTTAGTGATTTCCTCCGAGCGAATCTTGATGTTTTCGCTTGGACACATTCTGACATGTGTGGGATTTCTCCTGCTATTACGAGTCATATGTTGAACATAGACCCAAAGTACGTCCCAGTTAAACAAAAGAGGAGAGGAATGGACCCGGAGAGGTCCGCTGCTCTCAGAGAGGAGGTGGACAAACTCAAAGCAATTGGGTTCGTCCGTGATGCCCTCTACCCTGAATGGGTATCGAACCCCGTGCTGGTGAAAAAGGCGAACGGGAAATGAAGGACTTGCATAGATTATTCCAATTTGAACAAGTCATGCCCCAAGGACAGTTTCTCATTGCCTAGGATTGATCAGTTGGTCGACTCCACTGCAGGACACGAGTTGTTGTCATTCATGGATGTGTACTCGGGATACAATCAGATCCCGATGCATATTCCGGACCAGGAACACACCAGTTTCGTCACAGACATTAGGCTATATTGCTATGTAGTAATGCCTTTCGGATTGAAAAACGCAGGAGCGACCTATCAGCGTTTGGTGAATCGAATGTTCAAAGACCAGATTGGTAGAACGATGGAAGTCTATGTGGATGACATGCTTGTGAAGTCATGACAGTCAAACGACCACATTCAAGACTTAGCAGAGATGTTCGATATACTCAAATATTATGGGATGAAGATCAACCCTCTGAAGTGTTCCTTCGGCGTTGCGTTAGGGAAGTTTCTGGGGTTCATTGTTAATGCTAGGGGAATTGAAGCTAACCCGAAAAAGATTCAAGCTATTCGAGATGTGCAAGTGCCCAGAACTATAAAACAGGTGCAAAGCTTGAATGTAAAGGTGGCTGCGCTGAGTCGATTTATATCCAGAGCCACGGACAAGTGCATTCCCTTCTTCGATATTATAAAGAAAGGGAAGAGGACCTTCGACATCCAACTGTGAGTAAGCGTTCCGAGATCTGGTGAGGCATTTGGAGAGTCCTCCAGTACTGTCGAAACCAGTAGACCACGAGATGCTGTACGTATACTTGGCCGTATCCCCGCATGCTATAAACGCGGCTTTGGTCCGCGAGGAGGACCGAGTCCAAAAGCCGGTGTATTACGTTAGCAAACGTTTAACGGGGGTAGAAAGAAATTACCCTAAAATTGAGAAATTGGTCTATTTCTTGGTGATTGCATCACGTAAGCTGCGTCCATAATTTCAAGCACACTCAGTCAGTGTCTATACCGATCATCCCTTACGGCAGGTACTCCAACGACCAGAAACTTCTGGAAGGATGTTAAAATGGAATATCGAGTTGAGTCAGTTCAATATTACCTACCTACCACGAAGAGCCATACAAGGGCAAGCATTAGAAGATTTCATCGTTGAGTTTACTGTATCTGACGAACCAGATAGTCACGGTGTCATTCCCCTCATTCGATGGAAATTGTACACCGATGGGGCATCAAACGACCGTTGCTCCGGAGCTGGTGTAGTTCTCGTAACTCCAGAAAATCGATCGATTTGTTACGCTTTGAAGCTCAATTTCCTGGCTATAAATAATGAAGCAGAATATGAAGCACTGATTGCTGGCTTAAAGCTCGTTGGAGAACTTGGGGTTAAATTAGTTGAAATCTTTTGTGACTCGCAGCTGGTGGTGTACCAAGTGCGAGGGGGACAAAAGCATGCTCCATACCTTTCTCTGGTTCAGGAACTATTGGTGAACTTCGAACATTATGACATTTCGCATGTCCCGCGTGAACAAAACAAGGAAGCCGACTCGTTGGCCAAATTCGCAAGCACTGGCGATGCGCAGCAAATGGGATTGGTTCCCGTCGAAACCTTACACACTCCCAGCATAGATGTGATGGAAGTCGATTTTGCATTGGAAACGGAAATCGAGGAGGAGTCGTGGATGACTCCATTCAAACAATACCTGCAAAACAGGACTTTGCACGAAAGAAGAAGCGAAAGACGGCAGGTCATTCGCAAAGCCGCACGATATGTGATGCAGGGAGGAGTAATGTATCGGAGAGGGTTCTCGGTCCCCTTACTCCGGTGCATTGCTCGTGATGAGGCAAAGCGGGTCTTGGAGGAGGTTCACGAAGGAGAATGTGGCGACCATACAGGGGGCAGACACTAGCAAAAAGATCCTCCGCTACGGATACTATTGGCCAACTGTGAATCGGGATGCTGCAGATTACGCAAGAAAATGTGACAAGTGTCAAAGATATGCGAAAATCCCGAGAGATCCACCGACAGAACTCACACAAATGGTTAGTCCCTGGCCGTTTGCAATCTGGGGAATCGACATAATCGGTTATTTGCCTATATCCAAGGGTGGTGCAAAATACGCGATAGTTGCGGTCGACTACTTCACAAAATGGGCCGAGGCAGAGCCTTTAGCCATGATCACCTCCAAGAAGGTCATTAATTTCGTTGTACGGAACATTGTATGCCGCTTTGGCCTCCCACGAACCATTATTACGGACAACGGAATGCAGTTTGAAAGCAGGGAATTAAAAGATTTCTGTTTAAAGTATGGCGTTGAGAAAAAGTTCGCCACCGTTGCACATCCGAAAGCTAACGGACAAGTCGAGGCTGTGAACAAAATAATCAAGTCCATATTGAAGAAGCGTTTGGAAAAAGCCGGAGGGAAGTGGGTAGATGAACTCCCAACAGCGCTATGGGCTTATAGAACTACCCACAAGTCCGCGACTGGCCACACTCCATTCGCATTGGCATACGGCTCGGAAGCTGTTATACCAGTGGAGCTGGAAGTTCCATCGCATCGAGTGACGTACTATGATCCTAAGACAAATCAGGATCTCTTGTTGGAATCACTGGACTGCATCGATGAAAAACGTGAAGAGGCTGAATTAAGGGCAGCAGCATATAGGCACCGAGTCATGCCATATTACGACGACAAAGTCCGCCCAAGAATCTTTGATGTGGGTGATCTCGTTTTGAAACGGGTTTTCCCGGTACCATCACGTATGAATCTCAACTGATAAGGTCCGTATGTAGTTGAACGGAAGCTTGGAGAGGGAACTTTCAAGCTGGCGACCGTTGATTGCGTGACACTCCCACGAGCGTGGAACAATGAACATTTACGACGTTATTATGTTTAGCATATTTCTTTTCGGTTTTAGGTACAATTGTTTGCTGTATGTTTTTATTCCATTGATTCTTAGTTTCCTTTTTAGCGTATAATCGGACAATTTAGTTTGTTTCATTAATAAAGGCTTGAAGCCGTCTTTTCCATGAATTATTGATGTTTCTGTACCTTATAATCTGGTGATGAACTACTGGAGTTACATCATTCCATATGATGTATGAACTCGCATAAACGGCCTCAATCTCCGAGTCCTCTGAGTGCGGACCGGAGTACTCTAAGTCCCCAGAGCGCGGACTAGAGTATAAACGACTTGAATCTCCGATTCCCCTGAGTGCGGACCAGAGTACTCTAAGTCCCCAAGCGTGGACTAGAGTATAAACGACTTGAATCTTCGAGTCCCCTGAGTGCGGACCGTAGTACTCTAAGTCCCTAGAGCGCGGACTAGAGTATAAACGACTTCAATCTCCGCGTCCCCTGAGTGCGGACCAGAGTACTCTAAGTCCCCGGAGCGTGGACTAGAGTATAAACGACTTCAATCTACGAGTCCCCTGAGTGCGGACCGGAGTACTCTAAGTCCCCAGAGCACGGACTAGAGTATAAACGACTTCAATCTCCGAGTCCCCTGAGTGCGGACCGGAGTACTCTAAGTCCCCGGAGCGCGGACTAGAGTATAAACGACTTGAATCTCCGAGTCCCCTGAGTGCGGACCGGAGTACTCTATGTCCCCGGAGCGCGGACTAGAGTATAAACGACTTCAACCTCCAAGTCCCCTGAGTGCGGATCGGAGTACTCTAAGTCCCCGGAGCGCGGACTAGAGTATAAACGACTTGAATCTCCGAGTCCCCTGAGTGCGGACCGGAGTACTCTAAGTCCCCTGAGTGCGGACTAGAGTATAAACGAATTGAATCTCCGAGTCCCCTGAGTGCGGACCGGAGTACTATAAGTCCCCGGAGTGCGGACTAGAGTATAGACGATTCGAATCTCCGAGTCCCCTGAATGCGGACCGAATTACTCTAAATCCCCGGAGCGCGGATTAGAAATATTCTAAGTATCAAAAATGTGAAACGAGAAATGTACCATTCCAAAGAATGTCCTAACAATGTAAGAATGGATTGGGAATTTATGCAACTCATAAGAACTTGAGTTTCGACCACAGTTATACAGAAAGTTAAAAAGCAAGAAATCGTTCAAATGACAAAGAAACTAAACTTTATTCAATTATCCAAAATGGGGTTATACAACCACTCCTCCAAAACTTGGAGTCAAAAATCTATCTACATAAACTACGAAAACGAAAAAGTAGAAGTAGTTACATGACCTAAGCAAAACCTCGTTGAACGAGTATAGTGGCTACTTCTTCGGCTTCTTTTTCTTGTCCTCCTTCGCTTTCTCGGATGACTCCTCTCCTTCGCGTTTCCTTTGGACTTCTTGCTCGCCAAGGAAGCGGAGTCAGGAGTGGGGGGAGGAACATCTAGTGGTTTGGATTTGCCGAGAAGAATGACTTTCAGAGGCCTATTCAGCGGGTCGGTAAGTTCTAGTATTTGAGGCTCGACCTTGATCTCGACCTTCTTTTTCTTCTCTTCCGCGAGTCGCTCCTTCATACTCACCTTCAAAGTGTGTTCTGAGGCGCCCGTGATTTCGATCTCATAACTCCCTTCAATGGGAGATGAAGTGTCAGACTTATCATCATCTAGCGCCCCAATCACTTGAGCGTCAGGACCGGGAGTTACTCCCGCATGAGCAGCATCGCTTGTTTTCCCCGCCTCCTCCTTGGCATCATCGCTCCTCGGAGTCGGTTCAGGATCAGAGCGGCCTGCATAAAAACATAAAGAAAGAACATTAGGACCAATAACCGCTCACGAAAAGCGACAGATCTTTGAATTTCTAGAAGAAGAGTTTTATACCAGTTTCTTGCTGGCTTTCAGCTGTGCGTGGAGTTTCACCCTCTAGAATGGGGGATAGCAGGTGAGTGCCGAGACCGGGATCTTCCGGATCATAGCCGGCATGCTGCTCAAATGGGTCAAGTACTGGCCGACTGGCCGATTGAGTAGAAGGAGGAGCTGCAGCCTCAGCTCCAGATGGACTAGCTTTGTCATCTTTCTCTTTTGATGGGGGAGAGCCTTTACCAAAGAGAGCCATAGCTACAGACAAGTCCGAGGGCTCGTTCCCCCTGAGAAACTCTTTCACTAAAGCCTCCTCATCGACCTCCTCAGTGCCTGACTCAACCTTCCTGATCTTTATTAAAGTCTCCCAGGCCTCAGCTAGAGATTCAAGATAGCCCTCGTCTAAGAAAGTCAAGTCCCGGTGCATGAGGACGCGGGCGCTGTATTGGGCAATCAACGGGTCAAATATACACTTGACCTCTTATCTGCCGGCCTCTGCAGCTGCTTCAAGACGGGAGTCGATCTCCTTGGAAGCTAGTCTCTTGCCCTCCTCACGGGCTTCGTCCTTCATCATCTCAACCTTAGAAAGCTCATCATCGAGCTTTGCTTTTAAGAGACGTGTATCGACGATCTCGTTACAGTACCGTTGAGACTCTTCTTGAGCCGCTATCTTCTCTTCCCTCTCCTTAGAGAGTAGCTCCTTTAATTCTTTAACATGCAGGGCGAGTGTATCCCTTTATTTTTGAATAGAATATTTTTCTAGATCTAGGGCCCCACTGCGTTGGACTGCGACGTCAAGTTCTTTCTTATGGGTCGTCTCCAGACGAGCGACGGCCTCCGCAGTCTCCTTAGCACTCTGTTCTACGGCTTCAAGTTTGGACTTGTACGAAGCGAGCTCTTCGTCCTGGTTCTTGATGATGTCTTTATCAAAGATAACTTCGAGCTTCAAGCGGTCGATTTCTTGTTGACGCTCAACGGATACTTCCGAGACTTTTTTGACCAAATGAACAAATGCATCATGTTGAACATAGACGTCGTTGTTGCAAGCGATGGCACTCTGCTTGACATGCCCTGGAATGTGATGAATAGATGGGAGGAACTTCAGACCGTCAAAGCAGATTTTGGGAAATTTAGCTTTAAGATCGACCATCTTCTCTGCTATCGTTTGGTCGGCCGTAGGAACAGGGGGAGGAGGCTTTGAAAGTTCTATTCTTTTCTGATGTTCCCGAGATTGCCGTGTGCTTGATGAACCGGAATGTTGATCTCGGGAAACATCGGGTTGAGACCCCTTCTGCGAAAGTTTTTCTCTGTCTGGCTCAGTTGGAGGAGGGAGATCGTGAGAGTATGAAGACTGGGAATATGATTTCTTTCGATAAGACGACTCATGGGGACGGTTGTCTCGATCTCCGTAATCGTCCCTGTCCCTGCGTTTACCGGAGCCTGAATCCCAGCCAGAATGGTGAAAGATGGAAGAGCCATGGAGACGATCAATTCCGTGGGAGCGTCCCATATCACCTGCATAGAATGAGAATAAGGATAAGTTAGAAAAGATCAGGGCGACGGTTAAGATTGAAGTGCAAAGTGAAGTGCACGTGTCCGTGTGTGTCCTAGTGTTTCCCCCCGATGGACCAGTTTCTTTACTAATTGGAGTTTTATCTCCCTGGACGTGGGCTTGAACTCCCGTACTGCCTCTAGCGGGCGAATGAAGCTTGAGAGCCTCTGGATCGTCGAAACCATAGTTGAGAAAGTCGTCAGGAATGGTAAGGTTCGACAGGCCCTTCAGAGAACTTTCTAAATGCTCCGAGGAAGTTTCTTTTTCCGTTGGCATATGGGAAACTTAGAAGTTCCTCCTATAGTTTTCTTCCTCGACTTGAGCGTTAGTTTCTTCTCTCCCTTCGAAGGGGAAGACGATGTTTCTATGTCATGAACTTCAACCGCCGGTCCCCGAGACGGACTAATGTTCTCGCCCTGTACTTTGGGCGTCTCGGTCTCCTTAATTTCCCCCTCTTCTAGTGCATCAGGAGCGCTGCGTGCTGAAGACTCAGCTTGTTTTTTCCCTTTACCAGATCCAGGCCTGGGAATGGTGACGCCCTGAGGAAGGCTTATCCGACGGCCTTCTGCCAACAGTCCGAGCCTTGTAAGTGACTCATTCGAAATGGGATTTCTAATGTCCCGTTCTTCGGCGGGGAGGGCTCGAATGGCTTCGACGGCATCAGGGTATCCGCGGCCATCAGGACGGGGGCTAATACATGAAAAGATGAATAAAGTTTAGAAAAGGTACGGCTTCGACTAAACATGTGTAACAGACCAAGGAAAAGGCTTACTTCCTTCAACCCATCTCCTCGCAAAGCTGGGAGGACAACGCACATAAAACCATTCCTGTTTATACAAGGCAAATTTGGTCCACGCCCCGGTTAAGATTTGACATTTGTTATGCGGCTCGAGAAACATGAATGATGGGCTATCCTTCCGCTTCTTAATGCAATATATGTATCGAATATCGCCCGGAGTTGGGAGCCTAGAGAAGACATTCATGAAGAGGATGCAAGTACCGTCGAGGAATGCATGGCCATTCGGGTGCAGTTGAGATGGGGCAATGTCAATATATTGCAGTACATCCCGAAGAAACAAGTTGAACGGTGGCACACTGCCAACCCAGCACATGAATTTATTACAAGCTGTGTATCCGGCTGGAGGCAAGTGTGGACGATCATGCCCCGTTGGAACGAGTACGTCATCAAAGGGGATTCCGTGGATAGAGCATATCCAACAGAGTGTACTTTCAGTGATCTTTGAAGCTTGTGAATCGACAGGGTTGTCCAAGAGAATTGCTGCCTCAAGAGCATCGGGAGCTAAGTCATGTGCAGGAGAAGTTGATGGGTTTGAAGTATCTACGACTTCTCGTCGGGAGGACGTCCCAGGCCTATCTGAAATCGTGGCGGAGCTAGATTTCCGAGACATCACTAAAAAAGATTGAATCTAGCGAAGTACCTGTTCGAACTATACTTAAAAAATAATCGATGTTAGTTAACAATATGAATATTCCCCCCTGTGTAGTGTGTGAACTAGTGCGATCATTCAGGTGTAAACACTGAGAAATTATAAGTCACAGAATCGATGGTATGAAGTTGAGCTTTAAACTGTCGTCTTCGAAGACCGTCATCGCTGACCGTCTTCAAAAACCAGCATTGCAATATTTTCAATCTTGAACTCGGACATTGGCTCTGCGTATTAAAAGCTTTAGTCTGTTTTTATTGATTTAGGTTCAGGCTTATGATTATTGAAACTAGGAAATCATCAGTCCGGATTAGTTCGATATGCTAGCATGCTTAGGTCCTTGTCCTTGTGTTGGTTATCTGATTAGCCAAGGTGGTTGGGAGTTCGGCCAAAATTCTGTTCGGCTTAAGTTTTGTTCGTCCAAAATTCTGTTCGGCTTAAGTTTTGTTCATCCAAAATTTTGTTCGGCTTAAGTTTTGTTCTTCTTAAATTTTGTTCGGCTTAAGTTCTGTTCGGCTTAAGATCTGTTCGGCTTAAGTTTTGTTCGGCTTAAGTTCTGTTCGGCTTAAGTTCTGTTCGGCTTTAGGTCTGTTCGGCTTAAGTTATGTTCGGCTTAGGTTCTTTTCGGCTTGACTTTCGTTTGGCCTTATTTCTGTTCGGCCAAAATTCTGCTCGGCCGAAATTTTGTCCGACCAGAATTCTGTTTGACCTCTCTTCTGTTCAGCCTGAAAACAAGTGCACGCAGCAAGCCACGCCGATCTGATTCACCCGGCCTTCTACCCTTAACGTCATTTCTCTTCTTTTCCTCCATCGCTCCCAGCCAACGTACCCGAGTCGTTCGGCAAGCCGTGTCAAACCACGGTCATGCCGATCAACTTCGCTAAACCTTAACACTAATTTCACAACCGTACTCCCCCTCCATCGCTCGGCATAAGGAAGTCATGCCGAGCCACATCAATACGTCTTCCACCGACTCCCTCCTTCAAACACCTCTGCCATCCTCTTCTCTTCTACCGATCGTCTAACCTTAAACTCCTTTAAAACACCCACACTTCGACCTTAACTCCTCCTGCTCCACGCAATTACTTCTGACTTTGCTTTTGCAGAGATTCGCGAGTTCGAATCTCATGCTAAGTTTCCTAATTGGAGTGAAGTATTTAAGGAAAGGTTTTTTTACCTAAGAAATGAGTCAAAAGTCGGGGAGATTCTAGAGTAGGGAACGTGGTTCTAATTGGGTTCAGTTGGTTGGGGGAAGGAAGTGAGGCAACGAATGATGTTTGAGAAGGGAAAAGTAGATAATTCTCTGAAGTCTGTTGAGAGGCAAAGTTCATAAATACTGAAAAACGGAGGTAGAAGTAAAAGGGAGAAGAAGAAGGAGCATCAGCTTATATAAAGAGAAGGGAAGTCGAAAAGACTATAACCGGTTGAACCGGTCAAATCGACATTTTTTGGCATCCAGGGTGCTCGGCATCGGCTATGTCATTCAGCATCTAGGGTGCTCGGCTTCGGCTGTGTCGTTCGGTATTTGCATATCGTTCGGCATCCAGGGTAATTCAAAGCACACCACGTTTAACCACGTGATGTACTTTGGGGGGCAAGTGTTACCTGAAGGTTTGACCAGGAAACTAGGCGCTCGGCACTTACATACCGTTCGGCATGGAGAGTCGTTCGGTATTGTACATGGATCGGCATTCTAGAGTGATCGGCATACCTGGATCGTTCGGTACTCCATACTGCTCGGCATCCACACTTCGTTCGGTATTCAGTCTATTCGGCATCTATCTGATCGGCATCAGTCTGTTCAGCATCAGTCTGTTCGGCATCAGTCGACTCAGCACATCCGTCTGTTCGGCATCAGTCCACTCAGTACATCAGTCTGTTCGGCATCAGTCCACTCAGCACATCAATCTGTTCGGCATCAATCTGATCGGCATCAGTCTGTTCGGCATCAGTCCACTCAGCACATCAGTCTGTTCGGCATCAGTCTGTTCGGCATCAGTCTGTTCTGCATCAGTCTGTTCGGCATCAGTCTGTTCTATTCGGCATCAGTCTGTTCGACATCTATGGTTCGGCACACAGAACTCACTCTTTCTGGGCCGAGGTATTCAGCAACCACTACTAGGGAAGTCCAACCCAACTTTGTCTATAAATAGAGAGGCAGGGCACATTGAAAAGGACCTTTTTTCAAGAACACTGGGCAGACTCTACCGCTTTCAAGACTCGCTCTCTTTACTTAGCAACTATATTCCAGTAGTTGGTGAACGGATTGTATCTGTAATCAGTTATCAAGTAAAGCAATAAAAGATTAACCTCAAAGTGGACGTAGGCAATTACGCCGAACCACTATAAATCTGGTGTTCTCGTCTTTGCATTCAATTTATCATATTGTTCTCTGTTTAAATCTACATTCTTCATTTATCACTCTACACAAACTTTCTCAATGAGGTTAGTGACCAATGTTGGTGCTAACAAGTACATTTTGTGATAGTAGTTAAAAAGTGTTATAATCGTGCGTAATTTATCATAATGAAAATAAATATATAATTTTAATTGTTCTTAGTCAAGATGCATCAAGACTAGATATCCATTTATCCATTAAGACTAGATTACATAACGCTCTCCAAATGTCGGGTCGTGTATTACTCATGGCTACTAGAGGCACCTAGAGGCTACGTACTGATGGTTATTGGATAACTATGGAACGACTTACTCGATATTTTTTTGTTAGTTAATATAACTAAGGTCAAACAGAAAATATCGATGTGACTGATTTACACAATTTTCTCGACTTGAGAATATTGTGGATCTTTAATACGAAAGCTGTGCTTTCATTATAATCAAATATTGGTATGACGTTCCATCGAGTGACTATAGTTGGGTCGAGTTGAAGTATTGGAAGTGAAGCACTATTCAAGAGAGGATTCATCTCCTCGGTTATATGGGTTAGTATCACAATGAACTCAAGTCAACTCAAAGTCAAATTTTTTGACCAGAGCATTTAAGTTAATAGTAATTTTTATTATTGAACCAACAACTTGGTGTTTGGACTATAGAGGTGAATATGGACGATGTTGGAATTTTGACCATTACCAAATTCAATAAGTCCAAAGTGATATAGTTTTGACGAAGAGAATTGGTGTAAGTAAATGTCACAACTGGGTAATGTTTAATAAAATGAAACTGGATTTTACTGAAACTAAGAAAGCGATAAATTTGGCCAGAATATCACACCACCTGCTAAGTGAAGTATGAACGTTAACATTCGAATAGTTTAATGTTAATCGCTGACCAAATTTACACCTGACGAGTTACACAACTGATATGATGAATTCTCTTTGCACCAAACAATTTAACTAGTTTATATGAAATATTAATTATAAAATTTTGAATGTGATTTGAGGAATAAATATTATTGTACATTTATAATAGTTATAAATATATATCGATCGATATGCGATATCGATAAGTAATTAAATTAGATTTAATTAATAATATTTATTTGGGCTTATAATGGGTTTGAAGCCCTTGAAAGCAGCTAGAAATTTGGACTAAAATGAGGGCAATATGCAATCATTAGATGGTGCAACAAAGGCTTTTAGATGGAGGGCTAAGATGGAAGAGAATTGGAAAGAGATGATGTAGAATATTGATCCTAAAATATCTCCAACTTCTCCTCCACATATGCATCTCTATTCTGAACCTTTAAAAAACTTTTTGGCTGCCTTCTATCTTTATTTAGCAGGAAAATCCATGCCTCCAAGATCTCCATTAACATTCAAATCAAATCAATTCAAAGCGACAACTATTTGATAGCAAAAGGTCTGCGATTCAAGGATTAACAATCTGCCGAATTGAGAAGAGTTGTAAGGAGAGATATTCATCATAGCAAGGTGTACTCCAAGGCATAGGTTTTGATATTGTCTTATTATTTCATATAACTTATAATTAATGTATCATATTCTATTGCTTATTTATACATATCATAATTATATTTTCAGTTAGCTAAGATTCCATATGTATGAATGTGGTCACATATTGAATGGTTATATGTATGTATGTATAATAAATAAAATATTATATAGATCTTATGTATACAAAGCCAAATAAATTTACTTTAATTTTTATTGATTTATTAATTAATTGTATTTATATTATTATTCCATATTACATAAATTAAAAGACTTATAATTAATTATGTCATCATATCATATTAAAATGGATCTTATATTTTTATATATGCAAATCAATACTTAATGTAACTTTAGGTAACAACAAAGAATTGCAGAATTAATACTAAATATAATTCTTCATCGGCATATTATCTCTTAGCCACAATTTGCAGAATTAAAAAATCAAAATTATTATTTTAAAAAAATCATTTAATTATGCGATCAAAATTAATTAAATAATAAAAAATATAATATTGACTCGAAAAATTATGGAATTTATTTCGTGACCTTATAATATCATAATTGAATTTCAAAAAAATTTGAAATTTGAAAAATATGTCATGAAAATAATTTAAACATTGTTTTAATTCTTTTTGGCTAATATATATATATATATATAATTTAATAATATAAAGTTATAATAAAATATTTTATGTGATGTGTATTAGATCTGTAATGCTATAAAAAATAAATATTTAATTTTACTTAATTTTCATAATTGATATAATTATATGATATAAAAATATATACTTAAATACACATATTTATAAATATTTTAGATATTACAAATATGATTTATACGAATATATATATATATATAATATTTTATTGCTGTAAAATATACATGTATATTATATTTTAAAAAACAACTTTGTATGTTATGCATACATATATATAGTCATTTATCTAACTTAATATATACATATATAAGTATATATTAATTTTTTACATTTATGCAATACATATATATAAGTAAATATTCATATTTTTTAATACTTATTTAAAATAATAAGTTTATATATATATGCACATGCATATATTTGGACAACGTACAATACATATAAGATGAGCTAACATGTCTATTGCGATGAAAATCACAACATTTATATACAGGCATGTTATACCTTGCACGGATTATTATGTTACACATGCACAAACGTACATATATGTATATGGTATATATGTGTATCATTATATTTATTTTAACATAAATTAAATAAAAGTCAATACATTATTTATAAATTTAAATGAAGTAAAAGATTTTATTTAAATTAAATTTATAAACGTTCTAAATAAATTAGACTTCATGGGCCCAATAAAGATCCAACAGGGTAAAAAAATTGAAATTTACCTATAATTTCCGCTGCAGGCTGGCCCGGTTCCAACAACTTCTACCTTTACAACCTTCATCAATTACTCTGTATCTCATATAGAGACTTAAATTTTAAAAAGGTAAAAGATATATATTATTAAGTAATAAGAAAAGTACAAATACATCCCCAAATGATTACCCCAGTAATAATCATACTCCTACTATAACTTGAGTATAAACAACAATCTACCACGCACCCAAGGGAACATGGACTCTAAGCTCATTTAAGGCCAGGGCTTATGTCTCTTATACTCCGTATTGTTCTAAACCTGCTCTGATACTAACTGTAACACCCCACCATAATACCCATACTATCCAAGAGTATTATTGGGTAATACTATCATATAGTATGGAGAATAACTCTATATAGGGTGCATACATGAATGTTCCATCGGGCTAACAATGGCATGTATCTCAAAAATCATAAACAATTCACATATACATACATAGTATCAACACAAAGCAATAAACATGCGTGCCTCTAAGATAGAACAATACACAATAGAAAATAAATCACAGAGATCATAGAGTAATCAACATAGCGATAACATATGATATAAAATATGCACGAGTCTAAATGGGTCTATAAAATTGTCAAATGCCCACTATAATAAAAAAATATACATAACTCATGCCCAATATACATCACAACACATGAAAACATGTAGATACAAATATACAAACTACATACAAATATTCTACCCTCCATTTGTGCCCTACATCCACAATCTAGTCTCTTCGTCCCTGAACCTGTAATGCCTCGGGCTGACTAGAGTATTATATAAATAACACACGGGTCGGACTATGTCTAGATTGTAGATGTCAATATAAAATAACATCTGGCATGGTGTAAACAAGTGTAACACAAGTGGCATGTGCATATCCCAAGTGTCACCATATTCTAAAACCATGCATACATAAGATAACCCAATCCAGGAAAAGTCAATCAGCACAACAAATGGGCATATAATCAAGTGGGTGATACAAATATAATGTAACTATAATCATGTATAAAACTCATCAACAATACGAAAGGACGTGCTTACAGTGATGCCCTTGATTATCTCTCAAATAATCATAATGTAGACATATCCGGGGTCCGTCTCATCCGATAAATATACACATAACAATCACCTAAATCAAATAAACATAAAATGTAAGTATGGCATACCCTTAATAGCGAGGTTATCTCTTAGATACCCAAGTAAAAATAGGTATAGGGTCCAACACCATGCTCTTAGCATCTTTAGCTATCCTCGATAGCTATATAATAGATGTGTACGGGGTTACCGAAGTGCATAGACTCTTAGCCTCATATATAATCCAAGAGATTGATAATCACATAATCATCATCCAGACTTTCAACCTCATAAATTTGACTTGGCTCTCAGCCAAAGAAATAACCATACGGTCTCTCAGTCCCCCTTTTAATCCAATCAACTCTCAGTGTCGTGGAAAATCATTGGGACTCTCGGTCCTATGTGCTCTTAGCATCATAATATCTATTTCAGCATTGGTCTACAAATGGTCAGATTGGTTAAGTCGTAGACTTGGCTCTTAGCCAATAACACAATGATCTCATACAGGTGAACAAGTAGCGTCTAAAGCATCTCAGGCTATCTCAACAATAATAACCAAACGGGAAACTGGCAGCTCTCAGCCTGCTTTAAGGGCCTTCCTCACACGCTCTTAGCTTTACTCCTACAGTCTTAGTTACCTCGTTGGCTATCATGACCCATTATCCATCTAGGGCTAGACAACGTTGTGCCATGGTCACGACCCTGCAAATGCCCCTAATGGTAACAGACTGCTGAATTAGGTGACATAGGGGCAGTGACTCTCAGCCATGTCTCTCGGTCGTATACATCAACAGGTATCACAAACTCGGAAAGTGACCCCGCAATCATGCCACTAGGATGGATACTAGCCAATTTGGTTTACTTCTTGACGTATAATTGGAGTGCATACAATAAATATACACTCTTACGGCTCTCGGCCTGCATACTCTCAACGTGCATCACCATAAATATAATACCCCATATACTCGACACTATTGGAGTGATTATCTACTACAAAAAATAATAGAACAAATATCAGCACAAGCATTCCATACCACCTAGTGTTACTCACTCGTTTACTCAATGCTCGTAAATTGCACTCATCATCGCACAATAATTCTATATAACAAGTCCAAAGAATAACCAGAGAAATATTATAGAATGCCCAATTCCAAGCGGTATTATAACTCCGTTTATTCCACTTCCTTGTTACACAAAAATATAAAACAATCAAAACACACAATTTTATTATTTATTGATTCGAAGGGGTTTTAAATACATTTTCCTAAAATTTTCAAAACAATTCCAAGTATTAAATTTCCAATCTTTACTTAAAAATCCAGTATTGGTTTGAAAATAAATAGTCGCAAACCTGTAATTTCATTACAAGGAAATTTATAAATTACAATCTAATTCCAAATCACTTGAAAATTCTTCCTATAAATAATTCTTGCACTTTTAAAAAAAATTAATAATTAAAAATAATGTTAATATTAATATTACATAACTTTTATAATTCAAGATTTCCTTTAAACCACGAATTTAAATAATTCAACTTTTCCTATAAGGATTTTCATTTAAGAATAATCTCCAAAAGCCATAAAATAAAATTCCATAAATGAAAATTTCCATTCAATAAATAAATTGCATTCCACTTATTATAACCTCAAAATATTATTTTCCTATAAACTTCCAAACTATTAAATCCAAAATAAAATTAAGTTATCACTTTTAATATATATATATATATAGATTTTAAACATCAATTTGCAAATATGCTTTGAATATTTTTATAATCAATGATAAATAATTAAAATATGAACATACAAAAATTCTCCTATTTAATAAATCCAAAATTTCATCATTTCAAAATGATTCATGTTCATAGAATACTCAAAAACAAATTTATCCAAATAATTTTCTATCACGAATAAAATTTATAATTTTAATAAAAAATCATTCCAAAAATCAGTATTTAACCAAAATATTTCATTTCTCAAAGTCTTCTATTTTAATCGGCTAATTCTCTTTCGATCAATTACTGATGTGATCTCATCACAACAATAATCGATCAAAGGTATGTGATTTCATCACAACAACGATCGAGCAAAAATATGTAATTTGATTTCATCCAATTCAATCCATATCAACAAACACACATCACCAAACAATCAATAAAATATAGAAAATAGGGTCTCGATTATATCAGTGAGTTATCAAAATATAACTCATCCAAAACAATGTTAGTATATCCAATCAACTATCCAATAGCATAGAACAATCAAGCAACAAAATGCAAAGTGATAAACAATAGTTGTGAGTAAAAGAATTAACTCATCTAGTTGATGCTCATGTTCCCAAAACAGCGACTTCTAAAAGCCTAGATCTTCAGCCATCAACCTCAGGCTTAAACCATCAACCAACACAAACAAAATCACCAGCATCATGACACCTTCGCCATTCCAGTCACAAACCCTCCATATCATCGAAGTGCCACGACCGCTGCCACAATATCTCCAAGAATACGCATGCCCAAATCACCAGCACCTACATCGTCAGCTGCAACCTCACAACTTCCCATCTTCGATGAACTCGAATCTCCACTATCTATTCGTGAGTCATGACTCCCCCACTTGCATATGCCAGCAACTGCGATGCATCCCAAACGTTCGCCACGCTCCTGCCATTGCATCGCCTCCAATCGTGGCTTTCTATCGCTATCATGAGCTTTTTTTAATTCGAATTAGCAAAGACTTAGAGCTAAAAACTAAATTAGCGAAATTGGTTTGGGTAACAGGTTGAGTTCGATGAGTGAAGCAAGGATGAGCATTCTAGAATAGGAAAGAAAAGAACAAGATCAAATGGGCTTGGGCCTTGTTTACTTTGGACCCGATTTCAATTCAATTTAAATTCCAATTCAATATAATTTTTACTTCAATTTCCATTCGAATTCAAATTTAAATTCCTTGATATTTATTTATAAATATACTTCGATCCAGTTAATTAGTTCACACTTTATTGTACAAGACACATCTCGATAACGACACAATTTCCTTCAATTTCGATGCATGCTTATTTTTATTCAATCGTTCATTATACTGTTACAAAATAAATTTATTTTCTTCCAATTATTCTAACCATATTTAAAATCATTTACACTCCAAAATATTTTATATTCAATTAAAATAATTTATTCAATTTCAATAAATTATTTGAAAAGAAATTAATAATTAAATTAAATTTATTAAATCAAAATTTATGTTAAATTGAATTTAATTAACTAAAATTTAATTTTGAAAATTTTAATTATTAAATATTGAATTCGAGCAATTTTGTTTTAATTGAATTAATTTATTTGTACGTAGCGTTTTCGCCCACACAATGTTGAAGTTTGGTTGAAGGCAGGGAAAAAGTAGGATAGAGGAGCAAACTCAGGATATGAGGAAGAGGAGCAAGCATTCATAGTATCATGGCCAGTCACTGTTCGGTGGCCAGCGCACTAAACCAAATCCCATGTTCGGTACCCTAAGGGTACTGAACAAAGGATCCTTCTCGGTAGCCTAAACCCCAAATAGAATCTTATATTCGATGGTTGAGTACTAACCAGACATAAGACTCTGTTTGGTGATTAGGTACCCACCGAATAGGAGCTTCTATTCGATGGTTGGAAACCCACCGAACGAGAACTCCTGTTTAGTGGTTAGTCATCTACCAAACCAGACGCCTACATCATCCACCAATCCACCAGATAGGAGAGTGAAGCCATCCACTAGACCATGCAAGCCGAGCCAAATAGGAAAGCACATAAACTTGACCATTAACTCATCCACATCCATCCTACCCGAACCGACCCCTCTAGACCGACTCCTCGGCTGGGGCCCACAACATAAATATTGAAGGAAATCTGCATATATTTGGAAAAATACCAAGCATATTCTATATTCCCGGGAATATTCCTTTTGTGCGAGATATACATGAAAATGTCATAAATTGCAACATTCAATACATCTCAAATCTACCTCCATAAATATCCAAGCATTTTTCATTTACAGGACAACATTTCATTTACAGGACAACTTTTTGAGATCCGAAAGATCCATGCAACATAACTAATCAATCAGAGCATCCGGATCATTTATTTCTATTAAAATCATTGTACTTGGCATCAATTTCTTATAAAAGGCTGATATATAAAAAAGTAATAAAAGTATACAGTGAACGTAGGCCCAACCACTATAAATCGTGGTGTTCCTTACTTTTTCCTGCTTTTTATTCTTTAAAAGCATTACTGCAAAAATTGATTGGAGTGTTTGCTTATTTTTGTGCAAACATTTTTGGTGCTTTCATTGAGAGCAGAAGAACTTCTCAACGTGCCTCCTAAGTCAAAAAGCAAGAGTGGCGGTACCAGTCGGAACGCCCACCCACTTAGAGACAATCAATCGCCCATCACATCGAGACCGGACACTATCACTAGGGGTGATTTAGATAGAGTTGTGGCGGATCTTGACATTCGCTTCGCTGCCCAGCAGCAAGCTATTGTGGATCAAATTATGGTATGCTTGGGGCAGATATAGCTTGTTGCACACAACACGGAGACTAAAGGGATAGCCTAGTCCTAGGGAGGTAGGAGACTAGGAAGAGCACATTCTAGGGAATCAAACCGGGAGGATCAAGGAGTTGGGCAGACAATAGGTCAGTCTGGAGTTCAACTACAAGCTACACCCGAGGAATAATTGGGTGCCAACCCAGACAGGGGAGACAGCGAACCAGGAGTGGCCGCAACTGTGCCTCTACGACCAAGGCAGCGTTCCCTAGTCCTAGCGGAAGTAGAACTTGTGAGAGATGAACCCATCACCGAGAACGATCCTGGAGTATGGAACGAAGTTGTGATCGTATACATAGTCATCACAGAAGGATTGAAGAAGCCTCTCACCTCGACAAGAAAGACCAACTCAGTTCCGCTCATTCCTCGATCGGGAAGCAGACCACTTAGAACGTCTTATAAGAGAACGTGTTCGCTGCAAGCAGATAGAGCAGGGAATAAGAGCAAGGGTTGGGAGCCCATTTACTATGGAGATAAAAACCGCTCAAAATCCCAAGGACTTTAAGATGCCCACTATAGATCCTTATCAGGATTTGACCAATCCTATAGTGCACCTGTAGTGATACACACAGCATATGCTAATGAGCGGGGTGATGGAGGAAGTTATGTGCAAGTGCTTTCATCTCTTCTTGACAGATTTGGCAACAAGTGGTTCTATCGCCTACCCAATGGTACAATCCATTCATGTGAGATGTTGACGGAAAAATTCATTAGCCAATTTCGGGTTCATATAGAGTAACCCAAGGACCTGAACTCCTTATAAGACATTAAACAAAGGGAGGGTGAAACTTTGCGGCAATATCTAACCCACTTCAACGTAGCGCAGCTAGCGTTTATGTAACAACCTTGGTTTAGAGATTACCTATATATATATATATATATATATATTAAATTATAACGGAGGTTATAATTTAATATTGTAAATTAAAATATAATTGGAGATTTTAAATTGTTTATTTGGACTAAATAATGAATTTTGTAGATAATATGGGAAAATAAAGTTGGGACTTTATTTTGTTTATTTGGGAATGAATATGGGATTAAATATTGATTGGATAAGTATTTGGTTAAATAAATTGAAATATTGGGTATTTATTAGTTTGGGGCTAATAAATTAATTACGTGATGTATTTAAACGTTAAATTGTTGAAATAAATCTAAAGTAATAAAAAATAAAGTTTTAAAAACTTTATTTTGATAATTTGGAGTGAAAATAATCAATTTGTAATTTTATTTGGGTAAATACAATAATATTGGAAAATATTGCCAATATTAATGTTTTATTGAATTTAAATTGAGAAATATGAAGATAATATGTGTTTTATTAAAATAACAGATGAAATATTGTTTGAAAATAATATTTTGATGATTAAAAAGAGCTAAAATGGTTTATGGTAATTTATTTGACATGAAAACAATTTTTGTACAAATTGTTAGATTGAAAATAGTGTTTTTGTAATAAAATAGTTTAAATTGTGAAAATTGTAAAATATTGTTTAAAATATGGGTTGATTTATAAGAATAACTTTTTATTGTTTAAATAAATTTTATTTTTTGTAAATAACAATTTTTGTTTCATACAATTGGTTGCATACATTTTTTATTTGAGTTTATATTGAGAAATATGTGTATATTGTGATAATATAGGTTAAAACATGTACATAGCTTTGTTTTTCACTAAGTAATTTTGCTCTTGGGCTTAACTGGGTAGATATTGCACCCATTAGCCTAATCTCTAGAGTTTTCTGGCTTGAGAAAACTAATTGTACGTTAGTTTGTCCTCTTCCTTCTCTAAGAAATAAAGATACAGTAAATAGAGAATAAACAAAACGATGGCCTCCTTAAACTATAAATCCAAACTTTGTTCAAATTGCTGAAAATAAAAAGAAGAGAATCACTAGAATAAGAAAATAAAAACTAATCTCTACCAATACTACAGCTATTTCATCAAAAATCTTAAAATCTAGGTATTGTTGTCTGTAACAGTTTTGTTTTGCTGTGCATGCTTCCTTTTCAGCTTTTACAAGTTGCTAGAGCCTCAAATCTCCTTAAAAGATCACTGCTTGCTAACAAAACTTTGCTAAATCGCTAAGGTGAGTTCAACACTCACAAATGCTAACCAAAAACTTGAGTTACTGCAAGAAATTTGCTCAGAAAAGCTTATGTTCATATATATTTTTATGTTAGTTGTTTTGGTGAGTTTCTCATTTCTGGTTGCTACTTTGAGCATCCATAACTCTTTGATTTTCACTCGAATTTCTGCCGGATCTTCTCCGAAGTGTGGCTTGATTGTTAAACTTTTTGCGTGTCAAATTTCAGTCCTTAATTCATCTGTTTCCTATGTGAAATATTATCTGGAAGTTCAATACGGAGCAAAAATCACCCAGGAAATAAACTCCGTAGCCTGGGTCGACAGGTAGGTCGGCCCAGCATTCTCTAGGTCGACCTGGCCACTGGCCTAGGTCGGCCCCTGTTGGCCCAAGTACATGAGCCTTTTTGTTTTTTTGATCCGAGCCTCTTTGCCATATAGCTTATCTTATTCTAGGATTTCGAGGCTCATTTCTAATGCAAATTTTGAGATGATTTGATGATGACTATGGGCTGTGATATCCATCAATGGATTAGCCGAGATTTGGAGGAATTTGGAATTTAAAATTTTGAATTTAAATTCGATTTAAATTTGAATATCGATAGGGTGTATTTTCAACATTTTTCTCGGTTTTCAAGCACTAATTCTTCCAAATAAATTTTGAGAAAATTTCTAAATGATTTGGTTTTTGAAAGCATTATTATTAAATATTTCAAATCATTTTAAATTATTTATAAATTATTTCAAAGTATTTTAAATATATTCATTCCCCATAATAAGGACAAATTTCAATAAAATGTCTTCAAAATGATTTCAGAAAATTATTGTAAAATCCTGTTTTCTCAAGTAAATTATTTTATAAATAATATACAATATTTTTACACTTTTCGGATGTATGAGAAAGAGAATTAAATGGCTTAGTAAAACCTGTAGTATGGGACATGTGAGTTTACTTTACCGGTTAATTCCAGATTTGTACGATCGAAACTACCTAGGTTATTGATTTCTGAGTTATTTAGCCAATTTATGGCGAGTTTTTGAGATTATAATTCATATCTTTAGGAATTATCTGGAAAGGCCAATATTTGGCGGGTTGCGGTTCGAGATCTCCTATTCTAGGAGTATAATCTATGAGAACCCGTTAGAGTGTTTTACTTGCCGGTGAAGGCGAGTTTGAGTTTTCCGAGTTTTGAGATTTTATGATGATTTCTGTTTTCTAATGTGGCAATGACTAGCGGTTTGTAAACCGTTAAGTGTGAACGTGCGGTATGGGATGCATGCTAACACTTTTCGAGTTCCTATTTGGGAGTTGTGACACATTCTGGATTGCCAGTACTATAGACCTTCGGGTCATCTGGGATTTACGACTTCGATCGTTTGGGATTTACAACTTTGGTCGTCTAGTAGAGGTACCTAATATATATAGTACTAGGGGGATGGCACGTGCAACATCGCTTCGGCATGCAAATGGGATTTGGCCAATCCGAGGAATTTTTATGAGTTTTGATTTCGATTTCACCAATTTAGGATGATGAATTTACTTATAGCCTTGAGTTAGTGAAAGGCTTATATATATGTTGTTTTATGGTGATTTCGATATTGGGATTATGAGCTCTTATTGAGTTTCATGAGTTTTGATTTAGAGATTTTGATGATTTTCACATATGGCTTATATATTGCTTTTGTTCACTTACATTGTATAGCCCTTTGAGTGTGTAGCATCTATGCCATGTCAAACCTTATCATGTGATTAACTTTGAGCCTTATGGAATACCTATTCTTAGTTGTATCAATAAACTTTCTTATATATTCCTTTATCTTTAAAGGAATGTTTCCCTTATGCACTTATATTCCTTTATCTTTTGCTAATATCAAGTTCTAGTTAGCCTGACCCGTGTATTTATTACTCAGGTCAGGCCGAGTTGCAGGTTAGCTTTTGGACCTATGCTAGCTTTACCTTTTGGGCTTCTTCATCGACTTTGGTTATGGAATAGTTTTTATGTAGTAGTCTTTTATTTGGGAACCTTATGATGTATCTATTCTTTTGTGGGGATGTACGTATATATTGTGGTTGAATACCACTTGTGGCATGTTGTATTACATTTGATGTAAGTGTATATGTATATTATCTGTGTTGTTGTTCTGTGACTTGAGGTTGTTATTGTTATCATATTTTGTTTCTGAATAGATCCTGTAGCCACCATAGTAGTGTATTAGAAAGGAATTAAGTATGTCGAATACTCGAGATAGAATGAAAAAAAAATGCCAAAACCGACATACTATGTAATTCTGTTTGTTAATGTGGGTCTCGGGGTAGGACATTACAGCTTAGTATCAGAGCTAGATTCAGAACAAAATGTAATAAACACATAACAGTATACACAATTACCATACATCAAGTATAATACAAGTGTAAACATCATCCCCAAAATCGTAGTGAACCCAACCTTGTCCTTAACCTTTTGAGCTCTTTGGGGGTAGATAGAAAGGAATATGTCTAGTGTCTAGGAATGTTAATTTTAAATTCCATAGTATTCCTTATTCAATGAATTCCAATTGCTGATATCTACCCCTATGAATAATCCTAGCTTATCTTAACTTTCAGCAAATGGCTGGAAGAGGTAGAGGTCGCACTTCGGTGGCGGGACCATCCAGTGGTTCTCCTCCCGAAGGAGTTTATATGTCAACCGACCAGATTCTTGAGCTTCTTAGGAACTCTCAGCCTTCCGCTCCTACTCATTCCTCTCCTACGCACAAATCTGCACTTGCGCGTATGTGTAGCGACTTCACTCATCTCGGAGGCAAGCCATTCAAAGGCTCTGAGGCAATTTTAGAGGTTCAGGCCTGGCTCCGAACATGTGAGCGCATCTTCACTTGCATGGAGATTTCCGATCATTACCGTGTTCTTGTGACATCGAGTATGCTGCAAGAACGAGCACTTGACTGGTATGAGCTCCTTATAGCTGAGATAGATGAGTCTACTCTTACATTGCAGTATTTCCGAGATCATTTAGAGCTTAAGTTCATGCCAGAATCTGAGAAGGCTTTCCTTGCCCGTCGCATCCTCGAGTTGAAGCAAGGCAAATCTTCTGTGTCAGATTATGTATCCTTCTTCGAGTCTCTATCTAAGTATGGGCTCGAATTCATTAGTACCCCATACAAGAAGAATCTTATGTTCGTATTTGGATTTTAGAAATATTTGAAGAAGTCGCTCATGCTTCGGCTTAAGCTCTCGTTCGAGGAGCTTGTGGATTCGACGCTTCACCTCGAAGCCGTCGAGAAAGAAGGGGATAGTAGTGATGAGGCCGAGGTTCAAATGAACCCAAATAAGAAGAAATTTCCCTTTCAGAGATCCCAATCATTTCCTCCTAAGAAGAAGATGAAGTAAGGCAATTCTAGTTCTTATTCTAGTGTAGCACCTCCTTCAGCTAGAGTGTTAGCTTTCTTCAATTGTGGTTCTAGAGACCATTTAGTTAGAGAATGTCCTCAAACCCCCAAGTGCCATTATTGCAAGGAGGAAGGACATATAGTTTTAGCATGTCCTAAGAAAGGGAAGAGTTCAGGTTCGAGGAATCTCAATGTGGCTCAGGCTTCTGGTAGTGCATCTTAGTCGCGAGGTATATCTCCTACTATTTTGGAAGGTCCTATTCTTTTTCATAACTGTTCTATTCGAATCCTCTTCGATATGGGTGCTTGCCATTTATCCGTACCGGAGAAATTTGTTAATGTTATTAGATGTTTTGGTCTTGTGTACTTGAGGATTGCGAATCCTTTTGAGGAGATCTGCAATACTTAACGTGAGAATTTGGGATTTGTTCCTTGTAGTTTATCTTTGCGTGCGTATTAGCATGCTATTTTCTATCTAAAGTTTGGAGTAATTTGAGAGGGAGTAGCTTGCATTTTATCAAGCCACATTCTATGATTTGAAGGGTCCTAAGTTAGGTATCCTAATTCAGTTGCTTGGTTAATTCTTGTCTTCGGAACATTGATTATAATTTCGAAGTCTCTGTATTCATTCTTGAGTATCGAGATGTTGATAATATATCTCAAATTCCCGTCATTGTGACTTTGTTGATTTCTGTAAGACCGTTCGGGTACGACACCCAATCGGGCAATCGAATATTGTATTGATCTCATTTTCGGTTCTTAGCCTTTCGGTCATTCTTCCGCGAGGATGCCCACTAAGGAAATGAGGTGATCCTTGGAATTTAATTGATATTTCCATTCTTACTCTTTTGAGATAACCTTTTTAGATACTCATTTATAGGCTTAGTAATATTACTTCACCCGAAGTAATGATTTGCCGTTTGTGTTCTTCTTCTCATTCTAGAAGATATTTTACCCTTACCTTTATATCTCGCTGATTTCATATTCGATCTATTGGTAGTGCTAGGGTCTTTCTTTAGCTTGACCCTACACCGATTCCCATTAGCTACGAGTTGTGGAGGATACTGTTCTTTTACCGCATTCCGCACTCATTATGAGTTTCTGAGTAGTTCGTTATACCGTTAGGAATGACGAACACTCCAATCTATTCCCTCAATCTTGTGAATCGAGTTTATTCAGGGAACATCTCGATGGGTCTCTTTTTGTGTTTTTGATTTTGGGTATATGTAATGATTGTGTTTTCAAATTTTTTTTCAAAAAAAAGTTTGAAGATATATTTCTAAAAGGAATTGGATTTGGTTTTTGGGATAAATAAAGAACATTTTGAGAACTAAATATAAGATACTTCTTTTATAGAAGATGTTTTTTGTGTTGGGTTATCCATCAAGTCTTTAAGAATTCTGGTAGATACTCCTGATCAACGTTATCGATAGGAATTTCCTAAACGCTGTGATGAGACAATCAGACACGATAAATGTTAGCACCAAAATTGGTCACTAACCTCGTAGAAGAAGATTGTGAAGAGATATAAGTGATGAAATCAAATTAAACAGAGAAGACAGTGCTAATCTAAATACAGAAAGTAAGAACACCAAATTTATAGTGGTTCAGCGTAATTGCCTACGTCCACTTTGAGGTTAAACTTTATTGATCTTCTTTATAGTTGATTACAAATACAATTCGTGAATCAAATGCTTGAATGAAGTTGTTTAAGTAGAGAATATGAGTCTCGAAAATGGCAGAGTCTCCCTAGTGTTCTCTCTCCAAAAAAGGATCCCCTTGACTGTGACCCTGCCCCTCTATTTATAGGCAAATATGGGCTGGACTTCCCAAATGGGCTGGATGGCCGAACACTCTAGCCCCAGTACAGTGGTCGCTGCATGCCGGCCCTGGTATGCTGAACGCTCCGATGCCGAACAGTCAGTTGCATGCCGATCCTGGTATGCCGAACGCTCCGATGCCGAAGAGTCCTTCTATGCCGAATACTCCCATTGCCGAGTAGTACGCCGAGTACCAAGGGACGCCGAGTACTCTTGTTGCCAGGTTCAACTTGATGCTGAGCGCTCTTGTTGCCGAGTTCTCCTTGATGCCGAGCGCCCTTGTATGCCGAGCAGTCTTGTATGCCGAGCAGTCTTGTATGCCGAGCAGTCTTGTATGCCGAGCATTGGTTGACGCCGAGTCTCCTGGTCGCCGAGCACTACGGATGCCGTGTACTTCGCCGAGTACTCCTGGATGCCGGTCACTCTGAGATGTTGAGTCCCACTGGATGTCGTGCGCTCTGCCGAACACTCCTGGATGCCGGTCACTCTGAGATGCCGAGTGTCACCTGATGTCGATCACTAGTTGCCTGGTCAAATCTCCAGGAAACACTTACCCCCCAAAGTGTATCGCGTGGTCGAACGTGATGCGCTTTGAATGATGCCTTCTCGAGATTGTCTGTAACGGAGGTGTGTGGCGAGCGTGGCCTGGATGCCGAACGATACGTTCGAAGCCGGACAATCCTCGTGTGCCGAACGTCACTCTGCCATGATGCCGAACACTCCGGTATTGACCGGTTCTACCGGGTATGGCCTTTTCAACTTCTACCTCCCTCTATATAACCAGGTCCTGCCCGTCCCTTCTCCTTTACCTTTTCATTTCTGTCATTCTTCCAAGATTTGCAATTCTTGCCATCCTATCGGATATAAAGTCTAATTGATCCTTCCTCAACTTCGATCGTCGAACTAGGTATCATTCCTTCCACGATTACATTACTTCAACTTTAGGTTCGTCACATGGTTGTACAATGTGTGGCTAGTAGAAGTGGCTCGCACATTTGGAGTCGCCGAACGGTGCATGGTAGTCAAGCCTAGCTCCTTTGTGCTGATCAAGACTGGAAGAAAAAAGGAAGATGGTGTGTCGAACTGCGTAACCTTCGCCAAGCGATCTGTCTCTGTCGTTCGGCGTAGATGGAGAAGGAGCAGGGTGGAATTATGATCGAGGGCGGAGCGCTACTCTAGCCGAACGAACTAAGGCCGACCACTACCCAAATGCCGAACAGACATATACGCCGAATAGCATTTAGACCGAACAACATAATTGTCAAACAACTGTCATGCCGAACAGATACATAACTGCCGAACAGAACTTAGACATGCCGAACAAACACATACATGCCGAACAAAACATAGACATGCCGAACAAACACATACGTGCCGAACAGAACTTAGACATGCCGAACAAACACATACATGCCGAACAGAACTTTCAACTGGACGATGACTTGACCGAACGAGGCCTTTAGCCGAACATAGACTTAGCCGAACACTTGACAAGGACTTAACCGAACAAACATTCATACCGACCTATTCTTAGGACGAACAATGCAATTGCCGAACAACATTTAAATGCCGAACAGTTATAAATGTCAAGTTAGACTTAAGACGGAGACGTCACAAATTACACGTTTTCTAGATCTGGAACTGTAACCACCACCAGGCGGGCTCTTTGAGACGGTCAGCGATGACGGTCTTCGAGGGCAACGATTCGACGCTCATTTTTATATCTTTGAAATCTCATTGCTTGTACACAATTGTTCACACTAGTTCACACACCACGTGGGGGGGAAAACTCGTGTTGCTAATTCTAACGTTCAACGTTTTTTAAGTATAGTTCTCTCAAGCACTTAGCCAGGTTTGTTATTTATTTGGGATGTCGAGAAAATCTAGCTCCGCCACTATATCCGACAGGCCTGGGCCGTCATCAAGGCAAGGAGCCGTTGATACTTCTAATCCGTCGACTTCTCCTGCTCATAACTTGGCACTTGATGCTCTGGAGGCAACAATCTTACTAGACAACCCGATCGATTCACAAGCCTCGAAGATTAACGAAGTTGCTCTGCGACGGATATGCTCCATTCATGGGATTCCTTTTGCCGATGTGTTAGTTCCTTCGAGACACGATCGCCCTCATCTGCCCCCAGTCGGGTACACCACCTGCAACAAGTTCATGTGTTGGATGGGCAGCGTGCCTCCATTCAATTTATTTCTCCGGGATGTATTGCAGTATATAGACATAGCTCCGTCGCAGCTGCACCCGAATGGTCATGCATTTCAATACGGGACTTACTTACTTTTCATGGCCGTCTTCTCCAGACCTCCAACCGCCGGTGATATCAGATACATTTATATGTTCAAGAGACGGAAAGACAGTCCTTCCTTTATGTTCCTCGAGCCATACCACAAATGCCAGATCTTGACAGGGGCATGTAGTAAATTCGCCCTGTACAAACAGGAATGGTTCAATGTGCGCTGCCCTTCTGGTTTCGCTAGGAGATGGGTTGAAGGCAGTAAGTCTCTCTGCTGAGTCACTATTCGTATTCAATTGGAGTCACGCTTTTCCTAACTCTTCATTTCATCTTTTCAGGTATCAACCCGCGTCCGGAAGGCCGAGGATATTCTGAGGCTGTTGAAGCCATTAGAGCTCTTCCTGCCGAGGAACGAGATATCCGGACTATCATTTCAAATGAATCACTGTCGGGGTTTGGCTTGCTAGCCCCTGGTCATCGGATCAGTCCTCCATAAGGTGTCACCATTCCCAAACCTCCGTCCGGTAAAGGAAAGAAACTGGTCGGATCGTCGTCGCGCCGCACTCCCGATATGCACGAGGAAGGTGAGCGTAAAGAGGATAATGCTTCGGAAACTCAAGACGAGAATGCGGTTCCCACTTAGAATCCGGCAGTCGAAGTTCATGACATTGAGACGTCATCCTCCCCTTCGAAGGGAAATAAGAAGTTAAAATATAAAGTTCAGAAGGATAAAGTTGGTGGTACGTCAAAAGTCACGCTTATCCCACTTGAGAAAGAGGCTTCTTCACAGCATCTGGAAAGTTCCCTGAAGGGTCTGTCAAACCTGTCTATTCCCGATGACTTACTCAATTACGGGTTTGATGATCCTGAAGCCCTCAAATTTTCTTCGCCCGCGAGAGGCAATGTAGGAGTTCAACTCCCAGCTCAAAGAGACAACACTCCGATTAGCAAGGATAAACGAATGGGTCCGTCGGGGGGGACACTAGGACACACACGCACATGCGCATTCCATAATATACTTCAAGTCTTTTTCCTTATCTCGTGAATTTTCCTTAACTTGTTGTTATTTCCATTCTTTGCAGGTGATATGGGGCGTTCTCACGGACTTGATCGCCTTCAGGGTTCTTCTATATTTCATCACTCTGGACGGGATTCTGGTTCAGGCAGACGTAGGGACAGAGGCGATTATGAAGATAGGGACAATCGTCCCCGTGAGTCGTCTCACCGCAAGAAAGCACATTCTCAATCTTCCCAGTCCCGTGATCTTCCTCCTCCATCTGAGCCGAATAGAGAGAAATCTTTACAGAAGGGTTATCACTCTGATGCTCCTCGAGAACAACATTCCAGTTCATCGAGTACAAGGCAAGTTCGAGAGCAACGGAAAAGAGCGGAATTCTCAAAGCCTCCTCCTCCTACTCCTGCGGTGGACCCAACTGTTGCGGAAAAGATGGTCGATCTTAAGGCCAAGTTTCCAAAAATTTGCTTCGACGGTCTGAAGTTCCTCCCGGCCATTCATCATATTCCCGGGCATGTGAAGCAGAGTGCCATTGCCTGCAATAACGACGTCTATGTTCAACATGACGCGTTTGTGCACCTGGTGGAGAAGATCTCGGAAGTGTCCGTCGAGCGTCAACATGAGATTGATCGCCTGAAACTGGAGGCTGGCTGCGACAAAAACATCATCGAGCACCAAGACGCAGAGCTCGCTTCGTATAAGTCGAAGCTGGAAGCCGCTGAACAAAGCGCAAAAGATACTGCTGAGGCAGTTACTCGTTTAGAGGCGGCTCACAAAAAAGAGCTTGACGAAGCAGTCCAGCGCAGCGGTGCCCTCGCCCTAGAAAAAGACTCTGTCCAAAAGGAAAGGGACGTGCTCGCCACCCAAGTCAAAGAGCTGAAAGAATTACTCTCCAAGGAGAAGGAGGATAAGGTAGCTGCTCAGGAAGAATCACAACGATACTGCGATGAGATCGTTGCTACCCGACTCCTGAAAACAAAGCTCGATGACGAACTCGCTGGGGTTGAGAAAATGAAGGATGAGGCCCGTGAGGAGGGCAAAAGAGAGGCTGCGGAGGAGATTGATTCTCGCCTCGAGGCGGCCGCGGAAGCCGGTAGGGAAGAGGTCAAAAACATGTTTGACCCGTTGATTGCTGAATATGGAGCCCGCGTCCTTATGCACCGCGACTTAACATTCTTGGGCGAAGGCTACCTTGAATCCCTAGCTGAGGCCTGGGAAACTTTGATAAGGATTAGGAAGATCGAGTCAGGATCCGAAGAGGTCGATGAGGAGGCCCTGGTGAAGGAGTTCCTTAGGGGAAATGAGCCATCGGATTTATCCGCAGCATTGGCACTTTACAGCAAAGGCTCTCCCCTTCCAAAAGAGAAAGATGGTGAAGCTGGCCCATCTGGGGTTAATATTACTGCTCTTCATACTGCTGCTCAATCTGCTGCCCAATCGGCCGGTCGGCCGACACTTGATCCATTTGAGCAGCATGTTGGTTATGACCCCGAAGACCCTGGGCTCAGTGCTCATGTGCTATCACCTATCTTGGAGGGAGAAACCCCACGCGCCACCGATAGCCAACCGGGACCTGGTAGGAAATTCTTCTTTTTCTAGAAGTTGAAAGATCCCGTCATTTTTTAGCAATGGTTATTCGTTCTAACGCCCATTCTTTATATTTTCATGTAGGTTGTTCTGACGCCGAGCCAACTCCGAGGAGCGATGACGCCAAGGAGGAAGCAGAGAAAACAAGTGATGTTGCCCATGCGGGAGTAACTCCCGGTCCAGACGCTCAAGTGATCGGGGTGCTAGATGATGACAAGCTGGATACTTCGTCTCCTGCCGAAGGAAGCGATGGAATTGAAATCACTGGCGCCTCTGAGCATACTTCAGAGATGAGCATGAAGGACCGTCTCGCCGACGAGGAGAAGAAAAAAGTCAAAGTCAAAGTTGAGTCTGAAATACTGGAACTCACTGACCCGCGGAACAGACCTTTGAAAATCATTCTCCCGGGCAGGTCCAAATCACTAGATGTTCCGTCTCCTACTCCCGACTCCGTTTCTCTAGCAAGCAGAAAGTCCAAGAAAAAGCGTGAGGGAGAGGAGTCGTCGGAAACAACGAAGGAAGACAAGAAGAAGAAGTCGAAGAAATAATCGATACACTCGTTCAATGAGTTTTTTGCTTAAGTCTTGTAATTGCTTTTATCTTCCACAACTTGTAGTTTGTATAGAGAGGTCTGAATTTTGTAGGAGTGATCATGTAACCCCATTTTGGACCTATCGAATAAAGTTTTCAGTTTCTTTTTTGCTTGAACGATTCTCTTGTCTTTCTTTGGTTTGATGACTAATTGCAGCCATAACTCAAGTTCTTGTGGGTTGCCTTATCTCCCGGTCCATTCTTGTGTTGTTCAAACATTTTTGGACATGGCGTACCTCTCGTCCCACCTCTTTCGAGTACTTGGACTTTTTGCTGACTCTGTGCTCCGGGGACTTGGAGGATTGAAACAGTTTATACTCTAGTCCGCACTCCGGGGAATTAGAGTACTCCGCTCCGCACTTCGGGGATTCGGAGATTTGAAATCGTTTATACTCTAGTCCGCGCTCCGGGGACTTAGAGTACTCCGATCCGCGCTCTGGGGATTCGGAGATTTGGAATCGTTTATACTCTAGTCCGCGCTCTGGGGACTTAGAGTACTCCGATCAGCGCTCTGGGGATTCGGAGATTTGGAATCGTTTATACTCTAGTCCGCACTCTGGGGACTTAGAGTACTCCGATCCGCGCTCTGGGGATTCGGAGATTTGGAATCGTTTATACTCTAGTCCGCGCTCTGGGGACTTAGAGTACTCCGATCCGCGCTCTGGGATTCGGAGATTTGGAATAGTTTATACTCTAGTCCACGCTCTGGGGACTTAGAGTACTCCGATCCGTGCTCTGGGGATTCGGAGATTTGGAATCGTTTATACTCTAGTCCACGCTCTGGGGACTTAGAGTACTCCGATCGGCGCTTTGGGGATTCGGAGATTTGGAATCGTTTATACTCTAGTCCGCGCTCTGGGGACTTAGAGTACTCTGATCCGCGCTCTGGGGATTCGGAGATTTGGAATCGTTTATACTCTAGTCCGCGCTCTGGGGACTTAGAGTACTCTGATCAGCGCTCTGGGGATTCGGAGATTTGAAATCGTTTATACTCTAGTCCGCGCTCTGGGGACTTAGAGTACTCCGATCCATGCTCTGAGGATTCTGAGATTTGGAATCGTTTGCACGGGTCTGTACGTCATACAGAATAATGTAATTTTTCATTCAATTATGAGATATAGAAACTTCATCGAAAATACGGCTTCAAGCCTTTATTAATGAAAATCAACTAAACTGCTCGATTACAACTTTTGAAAAGAAACTAAGTTATGACTGAATGGAAATAACAGTGCTTAAAACAGGAAGGAAAACATGCTAAATGTAATAGTGCCGCAAATGTTCACTATTCCATGCTCGGGGGAGTGTCGCGCCATCAACGGTCGCTAGCTTGAATGTTCCCGTCCAAGCTTCCATTCAATGGCGTATGGACCTTCCCAGCTGGGATTCATGCATGATACCGGGAAGACTCATTTCAGAACGAGATCACCCACATCAAAGATTCTTGGGCGGACTCTGCCATCGTAGTAACGCTTGACTCGATGTTTGTGCGCTGCCGCCCTTAATTCAGCTTCTTCGCGCTTTTCGTCGATGCAGTCCAGTGATTCCAGCAAGAGGTTTTGGTTCGTCTTGGGATCATAGTATGTCACTCGGTGCGATGGAACTTCAAGTTCCACGGGTATAACGGCTTCAGAGCCGTATGCCAAGGCGAACGGAGTGTGGCCGGTCGCGGACTTGTGGGTAGTTCTATACGCCCATAATGCTGTCGGGAGTTCATCTACCCACTTGCCTCCAACCTTCTCCAGACGCTTCTTCAATATGGACTTGATTATTTTGTTAACGGCCTCGACTTGTCCGTTAGCTTTTGGGTGTGCAACGGCGGCGAATTTTTTCTCGATGTCGTACTTTAAACAGAACTCTTTGAACTCTCTACTTTCAAATTGCGTTCCGTTGTCTGTAATGATGGTGCGTGGAAGGCCAAAGCGGCATATAATGTTTCGTACAACGAAGTTAATGACCTTCTTAGAGGTGATAGTGGCCAAAGGTTCTGCCTCAGCCCACTTCGTGAAATAGTCGACTGCAACTATCGCGTATTTCGCACCACCTTTGGATAGAGGCAAAGAGCCGATTATGTCGATTCCCCAGATCGCAAATGGCCAGGGACTAATCATTTCTGTGAGTTCCGTTGATGGAGCCCTCGGGATTTTCGCATATCTTTGACACTTGTCACACTTTCTCGCGTAGTCTGCGGCATCTCGGTTTACGGTCGGCCAGTAATATCCATAGTGGAGGATCTTCTTTGCTAGCGTTTGCCCCCAGTATGGTCGCCACATTCCCCTTCGTGAACCTCTCTCAAGACCCGCTTTGTTTCATCATGAGCGATGCATCGTAATAATGGGACTGAGAATCCTTTTCGATATATTGATCCATCCTGCATTACGTACCGCGCGGCCTTTCGAAGGACCTGCCGTCTTTCGCTTCTTTTTTCTGGTAAAGCCCCGGACGTTAGGTACAGTTTGAATGGGGTTATCCACGATTCTTTTTCGATTTCTGTTTCCAACACGCGATCGACTTTCATCTCGTCTATGCTCGGGGCATGCAAGATTTCGACGGGATACAATCCCATTTGCTGCGCGTCGCCGGTACTTGCAAACTTAGCCAATAAGTCGGCCTCTTTGTTCTGTTCGCACGGGATATGTGAAATGTCATAACGCTCAAGATTTGATAGTAGTTCTTGGACCTGAACGAGGTACGGAGCAAGCTTTCGTCCCTTTGCTTGGTAATCTCCCCGTACTTGGTAAACCACCAATTATGAGTCACAAAAGATTTCGACTGATTCGATCCCGAGTTCTTTGATGAGCTTCAAGCCAGCGATCAGTGCTTCATATTCAGCTTCGTTATTCGTAGCCGGGAAATCGAGCTTCAGGGCATAACAGATTGATCGGTTTTCCGTAGTTATAAGAACTACGCCCGCGCCGGAGCAACGGTTGTTTGATGCACCGTCAGTGTATAATTTCCATCGAACGGGGGGAATGATGTCGTGATCATCCGGTTTGATGGGTATGGTAAACTCAGCGATAAAGTCTGCTAATGCTTGCCATCGGATGGCTCTCCGTGGTAAGTACGCGATATCGAATTGGCTCAACTCGATGTTCCATCTTAGCAATCTTCCAGAAGTTTCCGGCCGTTGGAGTACCTGCCTCAGGGGTTGATCGGTATAAACACTGATTGAATGTGCTTGAAAGTATGGGCGAAGCTTTCGTGATGCAATCACCAAGCAATAAGCCAATTTCTCGATTTTAGGATAATTCCTCTCTGCCCCTATTAAACGCTTGCTAACATAATACACCGGCTTCTGGACTCGATCCTCCTCACGAACCAAAGCCGCACTTATCGCATGTGGGGATACAGCCAAGTATATGTACAACATCTCGTGGTCAACTGGTTTTGCTAGCATTGGTGGACTCTCCAGATGCCTCACCGGATTCCAGAATGCTTCCTCACAACTAGACGTCCATTCAAAACTTCTCTTCCCTTTCTTTATGATATCGAAGAATGGGATGCACTTGTCAGTTGCCCTAGATATAAATCAACTTAGCGCAGCTACTTTTCCGTTCAAGCTCTGTACTTGTTTTATAGTCCTGGGCGCTTGCACATCTCGAATAGCTTGGACCTTTTCTGGGTTGGCTTCGATTCCCCTAGCATTGACGATGAATCCTAAAAACTTCCCTGATGCAACACCGAAGGAACACTTCAAAGGGTTGATCTTCATCCCATAAAACCTGAGTATGTCGAACATTTCAACCAAGTCTCGAATGTGGTCGTTTGACCGTCGTGACTTCACGAGCATGTCATCCACATAGACTTCCATCGTTCTACCCAGCTGATCCTTGAACATTCGATTCACTAAACGCTGGTAAGTCGCTCCTGCATTCTTCAATCCAAAGGGCATCACTACATAGCAATACAGTCCGACATTTGTAACGAAGCTGGTGTGGTCTTGGTCCGGAATATGCATCGGGATTTGGTTGTACCCTGAGTACGCATCCATGAATGACAGCAGCTCGTGTCCTACGGTGGAGTCGACCAACTGATCGATCCTAGGCAACGGGATACTGTCCTTAGGGCACGCTTTGTTCAAGTCGGAATAATCTACGCAAGTCCTCCATTTCCCATTCGCCTTTTTTACTAGCACGGGGTTGGATACCCATTCAGGGTAGAGGGCGTTGCGGACGAACCCATTTGCTTTGAGTTTGTCCACCTCCTCTCCAAGAGCGGCGGATCTCTTCGGATCCATTCCTCTCCTTTTTTGTTTAACTGGGACGTATTTCGGGTCTATGTTCAACATATGACTCGTGATGGCGGGAGAAATCCCACACATATCAGAATGCGTCCAGGCGAAAACATCAAGGTTCGCCCGGAGGAAGCCGCTAAGGTCTTCAGTCATTGCGGGGCCTAGCTGCGATCCGATCTTCAGTATTCGCGAAGGGTCGTCACGGCTAACTGAAATGTCAATTGTTAATTCAGCCGGTGCCGCCTTCTCTTCCCTGGGTTTCTCCTCGTCGTCTCTTGGATCTATATCTCCGTAGATCCGAGAACTATGCCCGAGCCAGGGCTCGGGCACTACTTGTCAATTATCCGCATTGAGGATGCGGACGGGATTGTCCGCAACCTTTCCCTTTTCCCTCCGGTGGGCCTCTCGGAGCTCGGCCACATAACAGGAACGACCAGCTGCTTGGTCGCCGTGAACAATGCCTACTCCTTTGTCAGTCGGGAACTTCAAAGTTAAACACCACGGGGCTAACGCTGCCCTAAACTCAGCCAGGGCCGGCCGGCCCAAGAAAACGTTATACGGAGAGTCCACATCCAGAACCACGAAGGGTAGAATTCGCACCCTCCGACGCTCGCCTTGTCTCAGTTCAACTGGTAACTCGACATATCCCACTGCATCGGTCGCAGTGCTGTTAAAGCCGTGAATACGGGCTTTGGATGGTATCAAGTCCTTTGTTTCTAGCTTCATTTGATCGTAAGCCTTCTTGAAGATGATGTTGACTGAACTTCCACAATCAATCAGAATTCTTTTCACATAGGCTGGTCCGATCGTTGCAGATATGACCATGGGGTCGATGGTTGGAGCCTCTATCTGATCAGCGTCCCTGTTTCTGAACACAATATCGTCTGTCATTACGCGCTGCTGCTTAGCAGGGGCCCCGTCCTCCATGTTCGAACAGCACTCAAAATCGGCATGCTTCAGGGAACTTGCATATCGCTCCATCTCTTGCCAATTCTTATCCGCGGGGTGAGGTCCGCCGATGATTGTATTTCTGACTAGTCTACCTACGGTCCGGGCAGGCTCTTCGGGATGACGCGGAGCTGGTGCTCGACTTGGGTTGGACGTTCCTTGTCCTCCTTCCTGTGGATCCTTCACAAATTCTAGCAATTTCTTCTGCCTGATCAACTTCTCGATAGCGTCGTGCAGGTGTCTGCACTCCTCCGTGTTGTGCCCATAAGTCTCATGGAAGCGACAATATTTCCCGGTCCGCTTCTGTTCCTCGGTTGATTCTTTCGGACGTGGCTTTCTGTATTGGAAAGTATTGCAGGTTGATAGGTAAATGTTCTCAAGTGGCGCGTTCAGCGGAGTATACTCGCTGTAGCTTGGAATTCTCGACTTCCACTTCCCCGCTTCTCTCTTTTTCCCTTGACTCCTTCCTCCGGACTCCTTGGGTTGCCCAGTCTTGTTCTGGACATTGACTTGGACCTTTCCCGAGCTGTCCCCAGACTGCTTCACAGCAATGTTGCTCTTTATTGACTCTTGGACAGGTCCTAGTGCCTTATCTCGTCGTACCCACCTAGCTTCCTCTCTTCTTATGAACTGGTGTGCCTTAGAATAGAAACGCTCTAGCGTAGCCGAAGGTTTTCCTGCCAGCCAATCTCCAAACTCAGAGTCTGGATCCACACCTCTCATTACAGCCATCAGAATTGCATGGTCATTGGGATTACTGACTTCCGTTGCTGCTACGTGGAATCTTTGTAAATATTCCTTCAACGACTCCCCGGGATTTTGGATTACACTTGACAGAGACATCACGTCCTTTGGGCGTGTAGTGTGTATCCTGAACTGCTCAACAAACTTCTTTGCCAATTCCTCGAAATTTGATACGGATCGCGGAGGAAGTCGGGTGAACCACATAGTAGCGATCCCAAATAGAGTAATCGAAAAGCACCTACACTTGGTGGCATCATTCGCTCTAGCTGAATCCATCATCCATTCGTACCTCATGACGTGCTGTCTGAGGTCAGTCCTCCCTTCATACGCAGGGATAGTAGGCATACTAAACTTCCTGGGGTACGCCGCTTGCAACACAACATCCGTGAACGGAGTATGACTTCTTGACACTCCCCAATCATCATTCGATAATCCTTGATTTTCCTTCATCAATTGCCTGATCATGGCTGTCAGATCTGGTGTCTGTATGGAAGGCGGAAGGTTAGAGTCTGTTCTACGCGCATGTCCATGATGATGCCTCCTCTCCTGGCGATCTGCCAATCGTTCGTCCTGAGGTCCGACATCGTTAGCGTTTTGATGATATGGGCCTCCATCCTCCATTTGTACTCCGGTCCTGAAGTTCCCAGCTCTTGCTTGGTTACGGTCTCAAGTCGTCTGAACATCAGCTTCTGCTCGTGCAGCTTCAGTCTTACGTTGTCTGCGCCTGGGAGGTTCATTAGAGGAAGTTGAGCTGTCAGATGAAGAGTAAGGAGCGGGATTGTCCCCAGCATTCTGTTGCTGCTGTTGGGTGAGTTGTGCCATCAGGTTGGCATTAGCTTGCATCTTTTCTCCTAGTTGTCTCCTGCTTTCCCTAAGTTCTCTCATCAAGTCATTGAACTCTACTCTGGTGACAACTAGAGTCTGTTCTTGAGCGGCAATTCCTGCACTCGGAATCGCTGGTTGATTGCTAGGTCCTGCTTGTTGCACGCTAGCAGTCTCGCGGGCATCCGCATTATGAGAAGCTGACCTGGTACGTGGTCCTGCCATTGTAGAGTTATTGGTATGAACTCTGAGTAGAATAAACGGATGTCCTATCAGTGAGTCGGATCTTCCTTGGGGGATCTGTTCAATTCAGTAGCTTCAAAGCAGATCCTTGAGGTCTGAGAATTCGGTTCTCAGTGAAAGCACCAAGATGTTAGCACCAAAATTGGTTACTAACCTCGTAGAAGAAGATTGTGAAGATATATAAGTGATGAAATCAAATTAAACAGAGAAGACAGTGCTAATCTAAATACAGAAAGTAAGAACACCAAATTTATAGTGGTTCAGCGTAATTGCCTACGTCCACTTTGAGGTTAAACTTTATTGATCTTCTTTATAGTTGATTACAAATACAATTCGTGAATCAAATGCTTGAATGAAGTTGTTTAAGTAGAGAATATGAGTCTCGAAAATGGCAGAGTCTCCCAAGTGTTCTCTCTCCAAAAAAGGATCCCCTTGACTGTGACCCTGCCTCTCTATTTATAGGCAAATATGGGCTGGACTTCCCAAATGGGCTGGATGGCCGAACACTCTAGCCCCAGTACAGTGGTCGCTGCATGCCGACCCTGGTATACCGAACGCTCCGATGCCGAACAGTCAGCTGCATGCCGATCCTGGTATGCCGAATGCTCCGATGCCGAAGAGTCCTTCTATGCCGAATACTCCCATTGCCGAGTACTATGCCGAGTACCAAAGGACGCCGAGTACTCTTGTTGCCAGGTTCAACTTGATGCCGAGCGCTCTCGTTGCCGAGTTCTCCTTGATGCCGAGCGCCCTTGTATGCCGAGCAGTCTTGTATGCCGAGCATTGGTTGACGCCGAGTCTCCTGGTCGCCGAGCACTACGGATGCCGTGTACTTCGCCGAGTACTCCTGGATGCCGGTCACTCTGAGATGTTGAGTCCCACTGGATGCCGTGCGCTCTGCCGAACACTCCTGGATGCCGGTCACTCTGAGATGCCGAGTGTCACCTGATGCCGATCACTAGTTGCCTGGTCAAATCTCCAGGAAACAATAAATTTAGTTTTAATGAGACTAAATTAGGAAATAAATTAAAAATATTTGTGAATTAAATTTTATTCTGAATGACATATGCAACCATTGAACCATAGTGGAAATGGATGAGTGGCGAGGTGGTTTTGATCATTTGGTCAAAGCTGCAGCCAATCGATATGGTTATTTATTATAAATCAATGGCGAGGCGATACCATTATGATAATTGAAATGTATGAGTTTGAATATAGTTATATTTTATTTCTAAAATGATAAGATAATACTTTGTTTGAAAAATAAATGGTTATTGAATATTTTAAAATGAGTTATACACGTTAAAGATGGAGTTTGTTATGAGAATTTGGGTATTTGAAAATAAAGAGTGGTAAATTTTTAAAATTTATCTTAAGAATTTTGGAAATGAAACTACAAAAATTCTTTCAAAAAATTACTTTTGGAATAAAATGGGGAATATGAGTTTGAAATTATTAACATTTTATAAGAACTATAGGAAGGAGTTTGGAAAATTTCCAAGTGTTGAAAATTGAGATTTTGAATTTAAAGGCAATGAGTTTTGGAACTTTAAGAAGTTTGATTGTGGAAAAAAATTTAGATTATGGTTTTGAAGATAATGAATTTCGAACTCTAATAAATTTTGATTGTAAATTAAAATTTATATCTATTGTGTTCATTGTGATTGTCATGCCTTAGTGCAATAGTCTAATGACTAGCATTTTATAGTCATTTGAGTAGGGTGATCTTTGAAGTAACCATCTCTCATCAGGTCTTCTTACCTCAATTGTTGTTATCTTAGTATCAGTATAGCTTTCCGTAGGGACACACGAAAAATCAACAGTTTGTGGTTGGAGTTCGGATAAAGCGATGCTAAATCCCAACTCTATTCGAGAAACTTTTGTGATATCAATCTCTTTCAATTGATTTTGGGTTGCACTTTTGCTTTTGTGTTCTAGTTTCGATGGCGAGATGCCTTTGAAATCAGGAAGTGTTGCTCGAAGATATTTCATAGTCCTCTAATCCCGACTTATATATTCGGGTAATCCTAGAATTTATTGAGCAATTTTATCTTGGTCTTCTTTCATCTTGAGTAGAGAGTGTGGAATTTTGATCTCGTGCTTGTCTATCCTTCCTTTGAATGATGAAATAAATGTGTTGAATACAAACTCTTTTCTTGAAATTGCGAGGACGCAATTTTGTTAAGGGGGGAGTCTGTAACAACCCTAGTTTGGAGATTACCTGTATATATTAAATGATAACGGAGGTTATAATTTAATATTGTAAATTAAAATATAATTGGAGATTTTAAATTTTTTATTTGGAATAAATAATGAATTTTGTAGATCAAATGGGAAAAATAAAGTTTGGGACTTTATTTTGTTTATTTGGGAATGAATATGAGATTAAATATTGATTGGATAAGTATTTGGTTAAATAAATTGAAGTATTGGGTATTTATGACTTGGGACTAATAAATAAATTAGGTGATGTATTTCAACGTTAAATTGTTGAAATAAATCTAGAGTAATGGAAATAATGTTTTAAAGACTTTATTTTGAGAATTTGGAGTGAGAATAATTAATTTGTAATTTTATTTGGGTAAATACAACAATATTGGAAACTATTGCAATATTAATGATTTATTGAATTTAAAATGAGAAATATATGTGTTTTATTAAAATAAAAGGTGAAATATTGTTTTAAAATAATATTCTGATGATTAAAAAGAGTTAAAATGATTTATGGTAATTTATTTAACAAGAAAACAATTTTTGTACAAATTGTTGGATTGAAAATAGTGTTTTTGTAATAAAATAGTGTAAATCGTGAAAATTGTAAAATATTGTTTAAAATATGGTTTGATTTATATGAATAACTTTTTATTGTTGAAATAAATTTTATTTTGTGTAAATAACAATTTTGTTTCATAACAATTGGTGGTATACATTTTTTATTTGAATTTATATTGAGAAATATGTTGTTATCTCACCTTTTAACAAAGCCGAGATATCAAGAAATTAACTGAGAATCGATGATTACTAGTCACAAATATCTGTTATGCATTACAAATTCGCTATGGATATCGATGAATTTTGTCCGAGTCAAGATCGAGCTACAATTGACAGGACATGACAAGCAAAGCCATAAAAGTCGACGCTTCAAATTTCAGGTCAATCGGAGTTCGTATGATCGATACAAGATGAGGGAAACATGCCGTTCGAATCGATATGTACGCCTTGTTCGTATCCATCAAGGAACATTTGATTTCGAATCCATCACGTTCGAATCGATCTACGGTCGCGTTGTTCGAATCCATTGAGTTCGATTCGATCAGAGTGACTTCACCTCGTATGTGTTCGTATCGATCAGAACGGTTTTGCCTCGCATCCATCGAGTTCATATCGATCAGAGTGGAACTATTCGTATCCATCGTTTATCCGTAGTTTCGAATCGATCAGCAATGTCCACTTCGTATCCATCATGAACCCTCTGCTTCGTATCCACTCGGCTTGGTTTCACTTCGAATCCATCACTCGAAGTCAATTCGTATCGGTCCCAATTGAGCAGTTCATATCGATTGATTAAGGATCAATACGAATGGACCATTGAATGATCGATATGAAGTAGTACCTCCAGATATCGGTACGAAATGACCCTCAGCCATCGATGCGAAGTAACCTGAGAACATCGATGCGAACAGAGCTACAAACTATCGATACGAAGTCAATGCTTTTTATCGATACGAAATAGAACACGGACCATCGATATGAACAAGGTGCAAATAAGACTCGGTCAACTCGGTGAGAAGGGTGGATCGATCTAGGAATTTCGTGCCACGTCATCTCGCGCGCACGTGCTTTAGATCGAGTTGACGAGAACGATACGAACGTATCGAGTCGAACGAAACAGCCTAAAGAAAACTCCAACTCGTATCGATCATATCTCCTAATCCACAAGTCCAAATACTATGAAATTTTCACAGGAGCTTGTGTATATGCTAAAGAAGGTTCATGCCAAATTTCAACTCGTTGGACCAAATATTGATCGATACAAAATTGGTTCGTATCGATCATGGATCGAGCCGAAACTTCATGGGATCGATCGCGTGGGCCCACACACGTGCCAAAAGAAGTCTCTCGAAGTTTGAGCCAGATATTTGCATGGAGCGCCTATAAAATAGCACCCTAGAGCCTACAGAAAAGGGACTTTTAGATTGAGCCAGTTCTAGACTCTACCGAAATCACGATTGCACTCAAACTCCATCATTGTACTTGAAAATTACTGTTGTATTTCACTATAACCAGCAAGAACATCAATAAAAGATTATCCTTTGAAGTGGACGTAGGCCGAAGATAGCCGAACCACTATAAATCTAGTGTTTTTGTTCATTATTTTCCAATTGTTGTTCTCTGTTTTGCCTGGATCTGAGATTTGTGTTAGAGTATTGTTGATTTGTATTCATATATTGGTGCTTTCACGATATTCGGGGTTTGTGACCAATTTTGGCGCAAACACTTTGGTGCTTTCACTGAGAACAACTAGCACCCGCTATACCATATTTGGAGTTCAGATTTGAAAGCTTGAAGAGTTCAGACTCGAAAGGAAATGATGCGACAATCAACGAGAAGGCAGAGAGGAGAAAGGAGCCAACAAGGGGGGAGTCAAGAGGCCTCCTCTGGAGCTGGAGAAGGACAAGCTTCGATCTAAATCACCAGGGATGAGATGGAGGCTATGGTGGATTCAATACATAAAAGATTATTGAAGAGCCAACAAGAAACGATGCAAAGCTTCTTTGAGCAGATGAGAGCAGCCGGAGCACAGAACCTTGGACCGACAACAACGGCTGCAAATATGGGACAAGGAGCTAGAGTCACAGAGACCAATGAAGGTCAGGTTCAAGATCAGAACGAAGAACGTGAAGGCACTCAACAAGGACCTGGAGACAGACCCTCAGGATCTGACAATGGAAGACCCATAGATGGAGCTCAGCAGGCTAGAGCCAATGCTAACATGAATGAGCCACATGAAGAATATTGCCATAATACCCTACGAGACATGGGGGGCAGGATAGAAACATGATAAGGGGACAACCCCTGGATGGAGACGAAAGAATGGCTGGACTAGTACGACGGATTATGAGGGGAGGATTGCCGAGCGAAGGCTTAGAGGAAGTTAGTCGGAGTCCATTCACTCCGAATATTAGAAATGCGAGAAATCCTCCAAAATTCAAGCTACCCATGCTGGAACCTTATGATGGAAAGTCAGACCCGACCATGCATATTACCAGATATATCAGGCATATGGAAGTGCTGGGGGCATCCGAGGAAGTGATGGCACGATGTTTCCCTCTATATTTAGCAGATTTGGCTGCGCTTTGGTTCAGACAGCTAAAGAATGGATCAATTAGAACATGGAGCAAGCTAGTGGAATGCTTCATGAGCCAGTTTAGGGTCCACGTGACGTGACCCAAAAGTGTAATGACCTTGGCATCGAAAAAGCAGAGGACCGGAGAGTCCATAAAAGATTTTCAACTGCGACTCAATGCAACTGTGGCTTTAGTAGATTGCCCGGATCCATCGATGATTTTGATGGAGGCGGTAGCAGGGTTTGCAGAAGGCACAGAGTTCAAGGATTCGCGGCAAGAGACCCGCCACAAGACCTTGGAGAATTTTACCATGAAGCTGAAAGATTCATTCGGCTAGAAGATTCACGCGCTGAGAGGCAAGAAACAAACACTGTGCAAGGCAAAGGAACCTCCAAAGAACAATCTGGAGCAGACAAAGGGAAGCGAAAGCAGGACAACAGATACGAAGGTCCTGACAAATGGAAGAAATTCCGAGAACCCAGGTTCAGACAATATACGGACTTGACGGCAAACCTGGAACGGATTTACATGGAGACTCGGGGGCAGCTCCCCTATCGAAAACCAACCAGGAGAGATCCTATAGAGCGGGAACGTAGGATTGGAAAGTACTACCTATTCCATGAGCTGGAAGGGCAAACTACCGATGAATGCCGCCATTTGAAGGATGAGGTAGAAGAGCATATCAGAAGTGATAGATTGCCACAATACACCAGAGATCGGACAGCGGCCGTAGGACCTGAGCAACTACTGCCTCCACCTAACAGAACTAATCCTGGATCGGGATCATGACTCGTCATCAATTGATCATGATGGCAAGGGCCAAGTTTAGGATTTGAACTTTGGTCGATTAAATTTATTAGATTTGATTCCAAAATAAAACGGCTATTCCGCTTACACATGTACGGGAACCAGAGAGATCCCCAGGCATGCTCTGAGATGGTAATAGACTGCTTTGCCCGGAGAGGAAATATTTAGATTTTTCCTTTGTTTGTGATTGAACACTGGAACTTTAATTTAATAAATGAACTTTAATTTCTCGAAATAAACCTTTGACCGGAGAGTTAAAGGATTAATATTGAAAACCAGCTTGAAAATGATCGCTTTATGACCCTACCCGGAGTGGCGGGGTCTGGAGTGCAAGAGGTGAGTTGCTTCGCCGGAGAGCGACAGGATCGACTTACTTGACATCGTTCCCCATTCACCGAAGAGTGATTGGATCGGGGTTCGATAAGAGCCCGGAGTGGCTGTGATCGGCCAAGGATTTAGGCCATGACATCGCTTGATGTTCAGAAACACTGAACCATAATGCAGGGGGTGTTGCCGCTTCGCCGGAGAGCGACAGGATCGGCTCACTCGACGCTGTTTCCCCTTCACCGGAGAGTGATAGGATGGGATCCAGCAAGAGCCCGGAGAGGCTGTGATCGGTCCAGAAAGACCAAGACATCGCTATATGCCCTCGCTAGGGCCAGAGTGCAAGGGATAGATTATAGCAAAGCCGAAATATCCAGAAATTAACTGAGAATCTATGATTACTAGTCACAAATATCAGTTATGCATTACAGGTTCGCTATGGATATCGATGAATTTTGTCCGAGTCCAGATCGAGCTACAATTGACAGGACATGACAAGCAAGGCCATAAAGTCGATGCATCAAATTTCAGGTCAATCGGAGTTCGTATGATCGAGATATGATCGATACAAGATGAGGGAAACACGCCGTTCGAATCGATACGTTTCGTATCCATCAAGGAACATCTAATTTTGAATCCATCATGTTCGAATCGATCTACGATCACGCTGTTCGAATCCATTGAGTTCGATTCGATCAGAGTGACTTCACCTCGTATGTGTTCGTATCGATTAGAACGGTTTCGCCTCGCATCCATCGAGTTCGTATCGATCAGAGTAGAACTATTCGTATCCATCGTTTATCCGTAGTTTCGAATCGATCAGCAATGTCCACTTTGTATCCATCATGAACCCTCTGCTCGTATCCACTCGGCTTGGTTTTACTTCGAATCCATCACTCAAAGTCAATTCGTATCGGTCCCAATTGAGCAGTTCGTATCGATTGATTAACGATCAATACGAATGGACCATCGAACGATCGATATGAAGTAGTACCTCCAGATATCGGTACAAAATGACCCCCAGCCATCGATGCGAAGTAAACTGAGAACATCGATGTGAATAGAGCTACAAACGATCGATACGAAGTCAATGCTTTTTATCGATACGAAATAGAACACGAACCATCGATACGAACAAGGTGCAAATAAGACTCGGTCAACTCGGCGAGAAGGGTGGATCGATCCAGGAATTTCATGCCAAGTCATCTCGTGCGCACGTGCTTTAGATCGAGTCAACGAGAACGATACGAATGTATCGAGTCGAACGAAACAACCTAAAGAAAACTCCAACTCGTAACGATCATATCTCTTAATCCACAAGTCCAAATGCTATGAAATTTTCACAGGAGTTTGCGTACATGCTAAGAAGGTTCATGCCAAATTTCAACTCGGTTGGATCAAATCTTGATCGATACGAAATTGGTTCATATCGATCACGGATTGAGCCGAAACTTCATGAGATCGATCGCGTGGGCCCACTCACATGCCAAAAGAAGTCTCCTGAAGTTTGAGCCATATATTTGCATGGAGCGCCTATAAATAGCACCCTAGAGCCTATAGAAAAGGGACTTTTGGATCGAGCCACGTCCAGACTCTGCCGAAATCACGATTGCACTCAAAATCCATCATTGTACTTGAAAATTACTGTTGTAATTCAGTGTAACCAGCAAGAACATCAATAAAAGATTATCCTTAGAAGTGGACGTAGGCCGGAGATAGCCGAACCACTATAAATCTCGTGTTTCTGTTCGTTATTTTCCAATTGTTGTTTTCTATTTTGCCTGGATCTAAGATTTGTGTTAGAATATTGTTGATTTGTATTCATATATTGGTGCTTTCACGATATCGGGCTATGTGACCAATTTTGGCGCAAACATATGTGTATATTGTGATAATATAGGTTAAAACATGTAAATAGCCTTGTTTTTCACTAAGTAATTTTGCTCTTGGGCTTAATTGGGTAGATATTAGATCCATTAGCCAATTCTCTAGAGTTTTCTAGCTTGAGAAAACTAACTGTATGTTAGTTTCTCTTCTTCCTTCTCTAAGAAATAAAGATACAGTAAATAGAGAATAAGCAAAACATTAGCCTCCTTTAACTAAAAATCCAAACTTTGTTCAAATTGCTGAAAATAAAAGAAGAGAATCACTAGAATAAGGAAATGAAAGGTAATCTCTGCTAATACTACAGCTATTTCATCAAAAATCATAGAAAATAGGTATTGTTGTTTGTAACAGTTTTGTTTTGTTGTGCATGCTTCCTTTTCAGCTTTTACAGGTTGCTAGAGCCTCAAATCTCCTCAAAAGATCTCTGCTTGCTAACAAAACATTAATAGATCGCTAAGGTGAGTTCAACACTCACAAATGCTAACCAAAAACTTGAGTTACTGTAATAAATTTGCTTAGTAAAGCTTCTGTTGATATATATTTCTCTGTTAGTTGTTTTGGTGAGTTTCTCATTTCTGGTTGCTACTTTAAGCATCCATAACTCTTTGATGTTCACTCGAATTGCTGCCGGATCTTTTTCGGAGTGTGGTTTGGTTGTTAAACTTGTTGCATGTCAAATTTTAGTCCTTAATTCATCTGTTTTCTATGAGAAATATTATCTGGAAGTTCAGTACGAAGCAAGAATCACCCAGGAAATAAACTCCGTATCCTGGGTCAACGGGTAGGTCGACCCAGGAGTCTCTAGGCCGACCTGGCAATCGACCTGGCCACTGGCCTGGGTCAAACCCTGTTGGCCCAGGTACGTGAGCCTTTTTTTTATCCGAGCCTCTAGTCATATATGCTTATCTTATTCTATGATTTCGTGGCTCATTTCTAATGCAAATTTTGATATAATTTGATGATGACTATGGGTATGATATCCATCAATGGATTAGCCGAGATTTGGAGGAATTTATAATTTAAAATTTTGAATTTAAATTCGATTTAAATTTGAATATCGATTGGGTGTATTTTCAACGTTTTTCTCAGTTTTCAAGCACTAATTCTTCCAAATAAATTTTGAGAAAATTTCTAAATGATTTGGTTTTTGAAAGCATTATTATTAAATATTTTCAAATTATTTTGAATTATTTATAAATTATTTCAAAGTATTTTAAATATATTTATTCCCTATAATAAGGACAAATTTCAATAAAATGTCTTCAAAATGATTTTAGAAAATTATTGTAAAATCCCGTTTTCTCAATAAATTATTTTTTAAATAATGTACAATATTTTTACACTTTTCGGATGTATGAGAAAGAGAATTAAACGGTTTAGTAAAACCCGCGGTATGGGACACGTGAGTTTACTTTATGGTTTAATTCCGGACTTGTACGATCAAAACTATCTGGGTTATTGATTTCTGAGTTATTTAGCCAATTTATGGCGAGTTTTTGAGATTATAATTCCTATCTTTAGGAATTATCTGGGAAGGCTGATATTCAGCGGGTTGCGGTTCGAGATCTCCTATTCTAGTAGTATAATCTATGAGAAACCATTATAGTGTTTTACTTGCCGATGAGATGAGGCAAGTATGTGTTTTCTGAGTTTTGATATTTTATGATGATTTTTGTTTTCTAATGTTGCAATGACTAGCGGTTAGTAAACCATTAAGTGCGAACGTATGGTATGGGACGCACGTTAACACTTTTCGAGTTCCTATCTAGGAGTTGTGACACATTCTGGGACAGCCAGTACTATAGACCTTTGGGTCATCTGGGATTTACGACTTCGGTCGTTTGGGAATTACGACTTCGGTCGTCTGTTAGAGGTACCTTATATATATAGTACTGAGGAGATGGCACGTGCATCATCGCTTCGGCGTGCAAATGAGATTTGGCCAATCAGGGGGATTTTTATGAGTTTTGATTTTGATTTCACCAATTTAGGATGATGAATTAGGATTATGAACTCTTAGGATTATGAAAGGATTATATATATGTTGTTTTATGGTGATTTTGATATTAGGGTTATGAACTCTTATTGAGTTTAATGAGTTTTGATTTGGAGATTTTGATGTTTTCACATATGGCTTATATATTGCTTTTGTTTACTTACATTGTATAGCCCTTTTAATGTGTAACATCTATGCCATTTAAAACCTTATCATGTGATTAACTTTGAGCCTTATGGAATACCTATTCTTAGTTGTATCAATAGACTTTCTTATATCATTCCTTTATCTTTAAAGGAATGTTTCCCTTATGCACTTATATTCCTTTATCTTTTGCTAATATCAAGTTCTAGTTAGCCTGACCGGTGTATTTATTACTCGGGTCAGACCGAGTTGCAAGTTAGCTTTTGAACCTAAGCTAGCTTTACCTTTTGGGCTTCTTCATCGACTTTGGTTATGGCATAGTTTTTGTATAGTAGTCTTTTATTTGGGAACCTTATGATGTATCTATTCTTTTGTGGGGATGTATGTATATATTGTGGTTGAATACCACTTGTGGTATGTTGTATTACATTTGATGTAAGTGTATATGTATATTATTTGTGTTGCTGTTCTATGACTTGAGATTGTTATTGTTATTATATTTTGTTATTGAATCGATCCTGTAGCCACCATAGTAGTGTATTAGAAAGGAATTAAGTATGTCGAATACTCGAGATAAAATGAAAAAAAATAAGTGCCAAAACCGACATACTTAGCTCTTATCTAATGCAAGACTATGATGGTCGCCCTTAACCAGCCCTATTCTCCGCATTAGCAGACAGAATTACTATGTAATTCTCTTTGTTAATGTGGGTCTCGGGGTGGGGCATTACAGTTTAGAACACTGATGAACGACTCAACCTTATGGATTAAAGTGGTAGTGTTCACTCGGACACGAAAATGGCTCGGAGATTAACGAAGGAAAAGCCGACTACTCTTTCGGGCTTCTTTTATAAAGATGCAAAGTACATGTGCTTGGAAGAGACTATAGTAGGGCGGCAGGTCGGGATAACTACCAAACTATCGGAAGCCTCTAACAGTGTAAATGCTATGATCAAGGGCAATGAAGGTGGCTATACAAAGAAAAAGAAGAACAATAACCCTGGCAATTTCGGTGGTAGAAAAATGGATCGAAGAAGATTCAAACTTGACATGAGATTCGACACCTACATGGACCTGAATGAAACTATAGAGAAAATTTACCTTGCTTCTCAATCAGAGCTTAAATATAATAGACCTGCTCAAAAGAAGGAAACGAAGGTTGAAAGAAACTCTAGGAAATACTGCCGATTTCATGATTCCCATGGACACAACACTAATGAATGTCGCCTTTTGCGGGACCTGATAGAAGAACACATCAAGAAGAGGTGGCTGGAGTGCTACGTTAAAAACCCAGAGGCACTTCCTGCTCCTAAGAAGCGGGCTCCGAAATGACCCCCACCAAGGAATGACGATGAAGGATCTAGTGCCAACCACGGGAAAGACGAAAGGCTAGTTTTCAATACCATAACGGAAGGACCCCACATGGCAGAGAAGAGTTGGGGTGAAATGGAAAGGTATGCAAAGTCATTGAAAAATGGGGGTGCCTATGTACATACGATAGGGGAGCAGTAGAAAAATAAGACTCGTCGACGGAAGCAGAAAGTGATAGCTTTTGTTGACAGCGACTTCCAAGGAAAACAATACCCCAATACGGATCCGATGGTACTTACATCCTTGCTTGGCCCCAGCAGAAGTGCATAGGATTTTGATAGATAAAGGGAGTTCAGTGAACATTCTATTTAAGGAAGCATTCGACAAAATAGGGTTGTTCATGGAAGATGTCATGCCTTGTAATTAGCGGCGACATGGTTTAACTAAGGAAGGCACCATGCTCTTAAGGAAGTTGGATTTGTTTGTTGAGATAGGAACCTATCCTCGATTGGCCATACGAAAAGCAAACTTTCGTACCGGTGGATGGATTATTAGCTTACAACGCCTTCCTAGGATGACTGGCCTTATTTGACTTTTGCACAATAATGGCTTCATGGTGTTTGACTATGAAATTCCCGAAAACTAACGGGATAGGAGTGGTAGAAGGAAATCAGGACACGGTCAGGGAATGCTATGTTGTAGAACTTCGGGAGAATAAATGGAGAGAGAAGAGGAAAGGTGCATAAGTTTCCTTCTGCGCCAAGAACTCGCTCGCATAGCAACCAAAGAACATCCCCCCTCTCGAGTTCACAAGTGATCCTCATAATGAGTTTGACCCGATAAATGGAGGAGCGGGGACCATAACTGGGCCTGGGGAGACTCTGAATTTTGTGAAAGTTGATGATAGCAAGCCTACAGAACATATGAAAGTCGGATCAGGCTTAAAGCCGGATCTAAAGCTGCAAATAATTTGATTTCTGCAGGACAACCAGGACGGGTTCACTTGGTCCCATGCAGACATGTGCGGAATTCCTCCTTCGGTTGCTTGTCATTCCTTGGATGTTAACTTGAAGAAGCCTCATGCGGTGTAGAAGAAAAGGAGTATAGGCCCAGAACAGTTGGTGGCACAAAACGAAGAAGTAAAAATCTTATTGGCAAAAGGCTTCATTCGGGAATCACTGTACCCAAAATGAATAACAAACCCAGTTCTCGTTAAGAAGTCAAATGGGAAATGGGGGACCTGTATAGACTTTTCTAACCTGAACGATGAATGTCCCAAAGATTTTTTTCCATCTCCGAGGATTAATCAGTTAATGGATGGTACTACTGGGCATGAACTTATATCCTTTATGGATGCATACTTCGGGTATAACCAAATAGCAATGCATGTCCCGCACTAGGAACATACTAGCTTTATCACAGATCTGAGGCTTTACTTCTACAAAGTAATGCCATTTGGACTCAAAAATGTGGGGGCAATGTACTAGAGTTTGGTGAACAGGATGTTCGCTGAGCAGATTGGCAAAACCATGGAGGTATACGTTGATGACATGTTGGTAAAGTCAAAAGAGGCCGCAAATCATATCTCGCACCTGGATGAGATATTTCAAATTCTACGAAGGTATGGGATAAAGTTGAACCCGCTAAAATGTTCTTTCGGAGTAGCTTCTGGGAAATTCCTAGGCTTCATCGTACATACGAGGGGAAGAGAGGCTAATCTAAAACAAGTTCATAAACTACAAGGTATTAAAATCCTTGAAATACGAAAGGAAATGCAGAGCCTGAACGAGAAGGTAGCAGTTTTGAGCAGGTTCATATCCAAAGCCACAGACGTATGCGGCCCATTATTTGAAGCCCTCAAGATGCATAAAGGCAAGTTTGTGTGGACGGATAAGTGCTTGGCTGCATTCTTAAATCTATTGGAGAACTTGCAAAAGACACTAGTCTTATCTGCACCAATCATAGGGGAAGATCTCTACATCAACCTACCATTGTCGCATCAAGCTTTGAGCGTGGCCCTGGTCAAAGAGGAGGACCGTGTACGGCGTCATATGTATTACATAAGTTAGCGCTTCACCGGGCCAGAATATAGGTATCCCAAGCTATAAAAACTGGCATACTGTCTATTAATAGCATCCAGGAAGCTGAGACATTACTTCCAATCGCATCCTATCTGGGTGCTCACCAATCATCCCCTATAGCAGGTTCTGCGTAGGCCCAACACTTCGGGAAGGCTTACTAAGTAGAGCATCAAGCTGAGTCAGTATGAGATAACCTACCACCTGCGAACTTCAATCAAAGAGCAAGCACTGGTATACTTTCTTGCTAAATCTACTATTCGAGATGATGAAGTGAAGCCATTAGAGGAGGAAGCCCTCAATTGGAGAGTGTATGCTGATGGAGTGTCTAATGATCATAACTCTGGTGCGGGTGTGGTATTTCTGACCCCCGAAGAAAGAAAGTTGAGTTATGTGACTAGACTGGGATTCAAAGCAATAAACAATAAGGCTGAATACGAAGCTTTGATAGTAGAACTGGAAATAAAATAGGAGTTGGGGATAATAACATTTTGCGTTCACAGAGAGCTGATGGTGAACCAAATACTCGACGAATTCCAAGCAAAAGGAGAACGCTTGAAGTCTTACCTGGAAAGGGTAAAGGACTTGCTTACTAGGATGGAGCGCTGTGTGGGTAAACATATCCATCAAGAGGAGAATCAGGATGCAGATGGATTGGCAAAGTAGCAAGTTCAAGAGATGAATCTTTGTTGGGATCAGTACCTGTTACGATCCTACATCGACTTAGTTTTGAGGAAGTGAATGCAGTTGCAGCTACAAGGGACATGGAGACTTGTATTACCCCATGACTAAAATATTTGAGCGAAGGAACGCTGCCTGACATCCAGAACGAGGCTAGGAAGATGCTGTAGAAAGCACCCTGCTTCGTCATTCATGATGGACTGCTATATCAAAGAGGATATTCGAACCCCTACTAAGATGCGTCGTTGGATAGGAGGTCGAACAGTTGTCGAGAGACATACATCAGGGAAGCTGCGGAGACCATACTGGGGGGAAGACACTAGCAAAGAAGGTGTTGTGATATGGATACTACTAGATGATGCTGAACCATGATGCGATGGAATACACGAGGAAGTTTTACAGGTGTCAACTGTTCGCAAAAATCCCTAGGTTGCCCCAACTAAGTTGACTCACATGGTTAGCCCCTGGCCTTTCGTGATCTAGAGAATAGACTTAATCGGAGAACTTCCCATGGCACAAGGAGGAGCTAAGTTTGCAATAGTGGTAGTTGACTACTTTACTAAGTGGGTGGAAGCCGAGGTCCTTAGTAAGGTATCAACGGCCAAGGTTATAAACTTTTTAATCAGGAATGTAATGTGTAGGTACATAGTCTCTCTCTCTAGATCATCTCGGACAATGGACTGCAGTTTGACTGTGCGGAGTTTGCTAATTTCTGCTAGCAGCACGGAATGAAGAAAAGCTTTTCTATAGTGGCATACCCTTAAGTAAATGGATAGGTGGAGGCAATTAACAAGGTTCTAAAGACACTTATAAAGGAGCGACTGGAAAAAGCAAAGGGAGCATGGATGGATGAACTACCACTGGCATTATGGGCCTACCGCACCTTTTTCAAGATAGCAACAAGACACACTCCTTTCTCATTAGCTTATGGGACAGAGACGATGTTGTCAGTAGAGACAACAGTCCCATCCTACAGAAGACTTCATTACAACCCGAATGAGAATGAAGAACTACTGAACATGTCACTAGACCTGGTGGATGAGAGACGCGAGGAAGCTGCCTTAAAGGTTGAAGCACTGAAATGGAAGATAGCTGCGCAGTACAAATCCAAGGTTAAACACCACCCACTTAAGGAGGGGGACTTGGTAATAAAACAAAATTTTCCTAGACCGAGGGCACTTGATCTAGTCTAAGAGGGACCATACGTTATCCTCAAAGGATTCGGCATTGAATCTTTTATCCTTAGTATAGTAGATGGAGCCAACATCTCTATCGTTACTTTACTTGAGTTCACTCTCTTTTGCTAATTGTATTGGAAATCTGCAATTAGAATAATTATAAGACGGATTCTAATAAACTGTGTATTTTCTTTAAAACATCTTGTCATCACAGGTAATGGTTAGGAAACACAACTTTACTTTGTCACTTAAAAATGCATGAGAAAGCATTAGTACCACGAGGAAGCACTGCCTGGACATTGGGAGCTGACTCCCGAACCCAGGAACAAGATTATGTTGACATACTTTATCCTCCCGAACTTCTCGGCCGGTAGTAGTGGACCAGAGTGATCCCTATTTAGGTGTCCACAACTTATGATCAACCCAAACTTCTCGACCGACAGCGGTGGACTGGAGTGATCCCTATTCGGGTGTCCATAGCTGACAATTGGCTCAAACTTCTCGGTTGGCAGTGGCGAGCCCGATTAGCCCATGGTCAAGCCATGACCACCAAATGGATGCTCGCCAGTGACGATCGGCCCAAACTCTTAGCCATCAGCAGTGGACCGAAGTGATCCCTATTCGGGTATCCACGGCTGACGATTGGCCCAAACTTCTCCGCCGGCACTAGTGAGCCAAAATAGCCCATGTTTAGGACATGACTGCCAAATGGGTGCTTGCCATTGACGATCGTCCAAACATCTCAGTTGGTAGTGGCGAGCACGATCAGCCCATGGTCAGGACATGGCCACCAGATGGGTGCTTGCCACTAACGATCGGCCCCAAACTCTTGGCGGACAGCTTTGGACCAGAATGATCCCTATTCAAGTATACCTAGCTGACAATCAGCTTGAATTTTCTAACCAACGGTGTCGAACTTAAAAAACTCCTATTTGGTGATTCACAACCGATGATTGGTCTGTGCCAATTCTTCAATATTGATAAACTGAAGTAATACTATCCAAGCATTCACCATTGTGAAATAACTCTGAACACACGGGAGCATGAGGTGAGCCCGACTTACTAGCTATCATGACATGGGAGCATGAGGTGAGCCCCATCCTTTGCATTCAAATAAGATTCACGACAGTCAGTAACAACAAACAACTTGAATATGTTTAAGTCATTGCGGATGTAAAGTCATATTTAGTAAAAAGCAAAGAAACGCTTGTAGGAATAATTAGATTACAACCCAAAATTACTAACGGTATTGACTAAACGCATGACCAAAAATAAAATGAAAATCACAAAGTATCAATGCTACATGATTGACCTTAACAACATATTAAAATTGGTCAACCACAAGCAGGAATGTTTAGTACAACAATCATCATTATATAGACAGCAGGTTAAATAAAAGCATTAAAAGGAAACTCAAATGGTGAGGACGTGCGATCATCACATCGATTCAGACTTAGAGACGGGTGGCTTAGGCCGGTGCTTAGAACCCTTATGCTTGCTTTCTTTCTTCCCCATGTCCTCCTCTACTTTCCTTTTGGCAGTAATAGCGGCGTCCAGCTAAGACTCTCTCTTCTTGATGCGCTCCAATTCCTCCTTGGCCTCAAGTCTTACCCTCGCCAGGTCCATAAGGGAGTCAACCAAGGCCCGATGTTTCAATTCTTACTCTCCATCAAGATAATCAATAGGGTCAGAGACATTTATGGTCTCAGCATCGACATCCTCTCTGAGGGCAGCAATCATCTCTGGAACAATTCCAATCGGGGGATCAGAGGGCTCAAGAGTGCAGCACCCAATGAGGGAATATCAGATGTCGCCGCAACGCCAGTAGGGTCCGCTATGTGAACATCAGCTATAAAAAAGCAAAAAAGGCTATCGGGTGTATTCCCATTCGAGCGATTAAGGAGATACTGAATAATCACTGACAAACTACGCGAGGAAGTCCTACCTCCCTTCAAAGATGTAGGGGCACCATCCAGAAATTGAGCATGAACTGGGGAGGGGGTATCACCATGAATGATCTCCAACAGGCGAATTTGAAGAAAATATGGAAAATTAGTTAAATAAGCATCGTCCATAGAGGCAAAGGTCATTGTTTTTAGAGACTGACCTCATATAACTTGTCTAGAGGTTGCACTACCACTCTTCTCCTTCTCAGCCTCTCTTGTGGGCCTCCTCAGCTTCAGCAGGCTTAACATAGCCCAGCCAAATGGTTTCTATCTCGTTTGCAAATAAACGAGAATCGACAGCTTTGGGACTAAAGGGTGGACCTCCTTGTTCATTGACAGCCTTCGCCTCCTGGATCAACTTCTTGTGGATGAAGACCACGACCTCTTAGTAGTCGTCCATCCAGGCCAAACTCTTCTCTATAAACATCCTATAAAATATCTCATCCAAGAGCCCTTTCACTTGATCCAACTGGCTGCTGGCCTCATCACACTCAGCCTATAGTTTGTTGGCTCAAAAAATTTCAACTACCTCACCGACAGAAAGGGCCTTGATCTCTGCCTAGAAGGTGGCCCTGTCAGCTTTCCAATCTAACACCTTTTTCTTTATGTCTATAATCCCGACCCCAACCTTCTCTACTCTCGTCCGCAGTTCCCATATCTTCTTGGAGTGTCTGTCAATGATGCCGTTATAATCCTCACAAAGCCTCATGGCCTTGTTGTTGAACTTTTTCTTAGCAGCCTTGATGTTCGTTGCATGGTCCTGCATCAACTGCTTTAAATCCTCGGCATGAGCAACCTTGAGACTCTCTATCGCGCTGGAAAGTTTCTTCATCGCCTTGCTAGAAGACCTCTCCATGGCATCAACCACCTTCTTATGGTCTAACTCCTATTCATGAAGGTGTTTCCTTAGCTTGAAAATCTTTAAGTTTTGCACCACGTTCTTCTTGCCAACTTCTCCTGTAGCTTTGGTAATCTTGGAGTGGTAGTCTGCCAAGGCCTTAATCTACCCATCCCGTCTACCAATAAGTCAATGGACCGCATTCGAAAGAAAGTGGTGGTGCCTTAGCAAGTAGGTGAGCTAGGGAATCTCTTAGCTGGTAGGGTTGTCAAAATTCGTCAAAGTTCAGGTCCATGGGGTCAGTGATGACGATCCCTTGTTCTTCTTGTTTCCATTTATCTTTATCAGGAGAGTGCGAGACCATCACCCCTCTCCTGCTTGTTTTCTCCTGCTGCTTTGAAGTATCTAAATCCGATAGAGGAAAAGGGGAGGGGCGAGGAGTTTTCAAGGCAAAAGACGGAGAGCGAACCTAGAGTCATGACCGGGGGAGCAGAGTCTCTTCTGGGAGCTATCCTTGAGGTCTTGGTCGATCTTGATGTCAGTTGGGTGATAGTGGACAACTTCCTCGGTCTGCAGCTTTGCGGTTGGCTAACCAACATTTATACTAGGACAAAAGGAAGATGCGGCTTGTAATATTTCTTTTGGTGGAGCCTTCGATCCTAGCTCTGCATTTTAAACAAAGCTTTTCCTATTTTAAACCCATGCTACTTGCAATGAAAAAGAGCGAGAGATTAGAAGCAAGATCAATGGTTGGATAATGTATGCATGTGGTATTTGAGTGTGGACAGGTGAGTGTGGGTGCAAGTGTGTGGAACGGCTTCATAAACCCATAGGATCCTCCTGAGACTATAATTGTTACTGAATCTCTGCTATAGACGTGGAATCCCCTAAATGATTTCGAACTCTGGTTCAACAAGGTAATCGAAAATGGAGATGTCACCCAAGACCCAAGCTTCTTCTCCTTCAAAACCGAAAACATGACACAATGTCTCGTCCACCTCCATACTCGGTGGAGTAATTGAACCGATGTGCCCATAAGAATGCGCTTCATCTTGATCTGAAATAGTTCGCTCACTATTATGAGAGTGAGATTCTTCCTCCCCTACATCTCTTGTCCAGATGCAATCATCCTCTCATTCGTGCAATGTTAGCAGTTGACTCTTTTTCCGAGGCTCGACCGGGAAGGCACTCAATTCTGGCTCTTTTGAGCTCGCTATGATAGTCGCTTATTTGTCAAATGCTTCAGTAGTTAGTACATTTCTGAAGACAGAAGGCTGTGAGGAGTGAACGTCACTCGTTTCATCAGTGGATGAGCCCTTCCCTTTTTCTTTCTTAAGTTATCATCGGTATTAAGGTGGGGAACCTCTCGAAGCTCTTTTGGAATCTAATGAAGCTTCACTAATAGATCGTCCAAATCATCTCCAGCCGTGGATTTCACGACACTAAGAAGGAAGGGCAAAAGAAGGAGGTCAGCTTCTGATATGAGATTCTTCAGAAAATAAAGAGAAGGGACAAACGAGATATATAAAGAAAAGCTTACAACCTGAGTGCCATTGATGAAAGCATGGAGAGGTGTCCTTTATAAAGAAATACACCTTCTTGAACATGTTATATTTGGAGTACAAGTTCTCTACCGGCATGAACTTGCTCCTCGACTCAAGGTTAATAAAGGAGGAACCCTTCTGCTTGCTCTTTAATACAATTAGGAACCCGATCTGGCGATGGGGCAGAGGTGATTGGAACTCCCTCATAAAAATGGTGTGTAAACTGGTGAGAATGGCATACCCATTCGGATGCAGCTGGAAGGGAACTTTATCGGGGTAGATGAGAAACCTTGCAATTCATGGGGTAAGGGAAAGCGGAGCTGTTGCCAAGCAATGATAGCAGGAATAGGCTATGTACCTCTCAGGCCAATCATGCACCCGTTGCTCTGAAGTAGGTAAAAGAAGATCCTCTCGGAGAATAGCATGAGTAGCCACTATTAGATCAAGTTGATTGGCCGTCAATTTTGAAGCCTCGGAGTCTCTAGGGTTTGCTAAGAATCCGGACAATCCGTACCTATGCACCAGAGTGTAGGCAGAGCTGGGTTGGTTAGAACGATGTCTCGGTTGGACGGGGGCTAGAGGCATGGATGAAGAGGGACCTATGTTCCCTGAAGCAGTCGAAGAATGGGTTTGATATTGATCTAACATACCTGTTTGGTATGGCTACTCATTTCAGATGTTAGTGTAAAGGAAAGAAATGCTCATGTGTATGCTTGTGCGTATTTATGTATGTATGGTTTAAAAAAATTCTAACACTATGTTCGACATTCCACCAAATAGAAGGCAACCGGGCAACATCGCTCCCCTGACTGAACCAGGCCAAGTAACGTGTGAGTCACGGAGATGGGCCTTGGAGTGGAAGAAAATGCTCACCAAATCATAAATTAGCTACGAGTTGGGGTTGAAGTTGGACTGGAAACTTAGGAAGCAATGCTCAATAATGGCGACTTGAAGGAGCTGAAGAGTCGTACGATTTGTGGAAGGCTAAGTAATGAATGAAAGTGAACAGTAGGGTGCAGCACTGTAGATTATATAGAGGAGTGTCAGGTGCCGGACTGAGGCATGCTGGACCGAGGTGTGTCAGACTAGGGTGTGCCGGACCAAGCCATGTCGAGCCAATGATGTGCCGAGTGAAACAACCCTAGGCGGGGCCGAACCGTGAGCTATCAACACAGCATGACTCCTAATGAGTGAGACCCTGAACTCACCTTTGCCACTGAATCTTGAGGCCAACCGACCAGAGTTGGAGAAGGAGGATGGACTTACTTCTTCTGACGAGTCACATAGAACGATCTAACAAAGCCCACCTCGTGCTCCACAAGTTGACTTGGGGGGCAAGTGTTATGGGACTTTTCGCCCATGCGAGTTTGAAGTTAGGTTGAAGGCAGAGAAAAAGAAGGACGGAGGATAAAACCCAGGATATAAGGAAGAAGAGCAAGCATTCGTAGTATCACGGTCGGTCCCTATTCAATGGCCAGGGCATCGAACCAAATCCCCTGTTCGGTACCCTAAACCCCGAACAGAATCCTTTATTTGGTGGTTGAGTACCAACTAGACCGAAGACTTTGTTCAATGATTGGGTACCCATGGAACAGGATATTCTATTAGGTGGTTAGAAACCCACTGAATGAGAAATCATGTTCTATGGTTGGTCACCCACCAAACCAGATAGGAGAGGGAAGTCATACACCGGACCGAGCATGCCGAGCTGAATAGGGAAGCACATGAAGTTGACCATCAACTCGTCCACATCCATCCTACCGGAACCAACCCCTCCGGACCAACTCCATAGCCAGGCCGCACAGCACAAATATGGAAGGAAATCTGCATATATCTGGAAAAATATCAAGCATATTCCAAATTATCAAGAATATTCCTTTTGGGCGAGATATACATGGAAATGTCATAAATTGCCACATTCAACAAACCTTAAATATACCTCTATAAATATCCAAGCATTAATCATTTACAAGGATAACTTTTTGAGATCTAAAAGCTCCGTGCAACATCACTCATCAATCGAAACATCCAAATCATCGTTTTCTATCAAAAATCATTGTACTTGGCATCAATTTCTTGTAAAAGGCTGATATAAAAGATATGTAATAAAAGTATATAGTAAAAACATAAATAAATGGATTCTTGTGTTCTAGATGTGTTATAAGGATATGTGATTGCCTTGATAGATGTTAGGCTATGTTGTATACACCTTGTATGATGATTGCTATGTCTGGTTTACATGTTTCAATGTTGTTTGGTGCATGTACGGTATTTGTTTGTATGTTAGAATGATTGAGAATGCTCATCGGAGTGAGCTAGACGTAGGAAACGTGGATTCGGACTTCGACAGAGAGGCTTTAGAGCATTTGGAACATATTGTTGCATAGGTGATGTACGAGGGTCGAAGCGTTGGGTGTAGCAATAGAATCGGTGTGAAGTTGATGCATTGAAAGTGCTAAAGGTTTCGATCGGTGAAGCTTGTTCTGGTATGGCATGGTCCGGCTGTTGGCTTCAAATAGAGATGGTATTGGCTCGGGTCCAAGGCGATCTGGTGGTAGCTTGAGCCAGGTGGATGGCTTGGCTTGGCTCGGCAAGTGAGGCACCAGATAGGAAATCCTGTCTGGTAGATATTGGTTTGGTTAGTAAAGGATCTGACAAGAAATCTTGTCCAGTAGTTGCCTGGGTCGATGATGAGGACCGAACAGGAAATGTTGTTTGGTGGCTTTGATTCGGCTATAGAAGGCGGGACTAGACATAACGTGGAATAGGATTTTGGGGTGTTGGCTTCGGGCTTGTCATGGAGGGGCTTCGGGGAAAGACTTAGGGTTGCTTGGTGGTCTTGGGTGTTGCCTCGAGATAAGGATAGAGGACCCTAGGATGGTTTTAGATGACTTTGGAATGGAAACCAATGAAGTGCGATGACTTCGACGACTCGATGTGGCAAGTGACTATGGCATCTGATGATGGACCGACAGGACAAGTTCTGCATGGTAGATCATAGAGTAGAACATGAGGTTGTGATGCTCGTGAGTGGGATAGGGTAATATGGATGTACGTAGAGTAGTCTGCATGTACCCATGTGTTTGAGCGTCTGTGTGTGTCCATCTTTAGCCATCTGCGTGGGAATGAGTTGAGAATCTATAAGGTAGTTCTTCTATTGGTACGTCTGCTAAGGGATAGATGGATGACTATGTGGTTGTGATCCTCGTTATTAGGATAGGTTAGCCTGCGCATACCCAAGATAGTCTACATGTACCCATATTTTGGACGTCTTCGTGTGTCTGGTCCATTGCCATCTGCATTGGCAATGACTTGAGTATCTGAAGGAGTTATCATACATCTGAAGCAATTTAGTTAGAGATGCAAGGTTGCATGATGGATGTTATATTTGTTGTGTGCTTGATATGTTATGTCATAACCCTATTCCCCTTATATTTCACATGTGACACTAGTTTAGCATATATTGTGTTTACATGCTAACTCTTTGGATGCAAGGATAGGTCAGGTATGGTTCTTCATACCCTAGGTCTCTAATTACTATATATGGTTTTTAGTGTTTTGAGATGATGTATCACTCACACTAGACTGTTGTCTGACTCGAGGTTTTATGCTTTGATTATTATTATCGTGGGTACTTTTAAATAAGTAGACTATGGATAGCGGGTCTAGATAGCACATAAAGCTGTATAAAGTATGAGCAGGAGGCTGCACATTCATATATCTATACTTTAGAGCTTACTATCGCTTATATTTTTTTGTGAAATACTATGGAGCTTTGTCAGTACTTGTATTTTGAAAGATAGTTATAGAGTTTATTTTGGAGATTTGGGATGTATAAACTCTCTATTTTAGTTTTTGTATAGTCTATGGACCTGATGCACTCTAGTTTATTTATGGTTCATTTGATTATATCATTGTCTCGCCTATTTTAAATCTATATTATTATATTATACTTTGTTTGTAAGATGTTTTACAAGTTCTGTGTTTGGATTTTTCTTCACGTTTTACCATTGGCTATCATTCGGTATTAGCCGGTACCTCCACAGCGCATTATACAGGTATATTGGGTATCGAAGGTGTAGGGCAATCGTCACATAATTGTAATTTAGATAATTAAGGGTTAGGCACCCATTTAATGGGAGCGTCATATGAGTTGATGAATTCTTCAGATTTATACATATAGATGTATGCGATCACAAGTCTATTAATACCAAAACAGCTCCATATACTTTGTTATGTTCAACGATGAGTTATCATCGACATGGACATGTGTAATTGATACACATATAGTATGTCTACGATAAACTCATAGTGTATAAAACGGAAGTAAATAAAATAATGTGCAATAAAATAAAATGATTCGATTTGATCAAATAGGTGAGTATATTGAAAGAGTTCTTAACGTATCTAAAAATGAATAAAGATTCAACCTTGAAAGTCACTCCTCCTTATGATACATAATGATGTACCGATAAGGAGTAATCGAACTTTGTTGAATGAAAGTACAATTAATTGTGAGTGAAGTTGAGTTAACTTCTTTCAATAAGGTCATGTACTTAAGGGTGGTATACAAGGTTAAAATTAATTTTATCTAAAAAATAGTTTATAAAATCATACAGATATGAGTTTACAAGAAGCCCCAACATATCCTAGGCTAAGGAGTTGGCAGGTTGAGTGAGTCCAAAGACTGCACGTAATGATTGTTCGTAAGGGATCTTGTATCGCCCCAAAAGGAACTTGGGAACAAATGTCATTGGATGACCAATTTATGTTTTGAACATAAGTTTTGTAAACCAAATCAGTTTTATATATAGGGCAATTCATAAAATGTTTATGAATGTCCATTCTGATGCACTAAGAAATAGCTGTTGTTTCAAGAAATACTAACTTCGTAGCGAAGGAATTTCTTCGAGAAATTATTAGTATAAAATGAATTTGGATATGATCCAATGATAAAACTGATTACAAGGGATGGAATGAAATTGGTCGAACGTAAATGAACATAAATACATTAAAACGTCTAATGAGTATTATTGTACATTAAAGAGAAACTATACATTTTTTGTTAATGTCAAGAATAAATCATCCTCGATTGTGTAATTAAACCATTAAGTTTATTGACTCTATGATATGGAGCGATGTGCAAATCTGAAATATGTTCCAAGTATATTATCAAAATATGATTTTGATAGTTGTACCCAAAGGGACATGATCCATTGATCACAAATATGCCTTTAAGAGAAAGACAAATTCAGTTGGAATATAGCGAGCCACATTGATAACAATAATACCATGAATTTCAAATATTGTTGAAATTTTCATAACAGATTCACCATTCAATGTGCTCAAGTTGGTTCAGATCCTACACACAAAGTTATCACCTAGTATGACTTTATGTTTTGGTATATATGTGTTGAAGCGGAAAGTTCTAAATATATATTTAGACTGGATTTTTTGCACATAACAACTAAAGTGTCTCGAAGTCGGTGGGAGTGATATTGAGTTTGTGGGTTTTTTGGATACGGTCCGAGAATGGATATTAATGTATCATTCAAAAAAGCATCAAAATAGAACAAGTGTTTTAACAGAAATATCAAATAATTTGATTATCAATCAAAATGCAGAGGAATCGTGTGTTCATAAGAAAGAACTTTGAAAGGTACATAGATATTTCTAAACCATAAGTAAACAACACACTGTTGATTGCTAATGATGCACTCATGTTAAAATCAGCTTTTAGTTATTTTAATATTCGATGTTGGATTAGTAAATAATATTATTTATAGTAAGTATAATATATTAGGAATGTCCCAAAATGATATGCAAGGACATCTTATGAAATGTTTAATACATAACATGTAAGATGGATTCCATATGCATTAGCAATAGGAATTATCATACATGTTATGTTATCTACGATATCGTGATTAGTTTATGTATTTTATACATGAAACAAACATAAAATCTAAATAGACATCACTAAATGGTTGTTTAAGGTGTTCTCGTGTATTTATAAAATACTAGAGAATTGTTTACAGAAACAACGAAATCTTTAGAAGGATTGTTCAGACTCAAACTTCATAAACGATATTGAGTATAATATAAAATTCAAGTTAAGGATCTTTAAGTTGGAAATGTTCCAAATAGAAGAGATTGTGGTTGATTCACCGAAAAGACTAAGTACATTGACTTGAATAACATCACAATAAAAGCAATGTGTGTGTGTGTCTATATATATATATATATATATATATATATGGACAAACTTATAACTAAGCTGACGGTGGTTTCAAATGTTCTGAATCCCATAACATTATTATATGATAACAATGCCGCGATATAGTTCATAATAGAACTTAGAGCTCACTAGAATTCGAGAGACATGCTCTGAATTGTTCCATATGATAAAGGTAGTTTATCAACATCGGAGAGAGTTGATTGACATAGTAGATAATTGAAACATAATAGTATACTCGTTCAATGAGGGACTGACCCAATTGGTTTCTAGGAAACCGATTGGAGAAGTTGGAATAAGGTTCCATAATGACCAAAGTGTACGTGGGAGATTGACGGAGTTAGGGGGTATTTCCCAAGGCAATCTTGTAATTTGTAATATATATCCACCTTGATAACCAATCTTGTTCAAAATAAAAGGTGTTTTCTTTCTATTATATATTTGATATAATGTGTTATATTAATTAATTAATTTAAATAAAAGATATCTACTAGAAAATCCATAAATTGTGTGTTTGTGATAGCAATTACAAGTAGTTGTAATCATGTGTATTGTATCACAATATTATAAAACATATCATTTAAATATTCCTAGTCAAGATTCATCGAGACTGGATATCGGTGTATCCTTTGAGCTTAGAGTATGTAACACTCTCCAAATATTGGGCAGTTTATTACTTATGACTACTAGGGGCACATAGGGGTTACATACTAATAGTTATTGGATAACTATGGAATGACTCACTCAATTGTTTTCTATTGGTTAACATAACCATGGTCAAACAGAAAATATCAATATGACTGATTTATAAAGTTCTCTTGACTTGAGAACACTGTCGATCTTTAATTTGAAAGCTCCGCTTTGATTATAGTCAAATCAAGGCATGGTGTCCATCGACTAACTATAGTTGGGTCGAGTAGAAGTATTAGAAGTGAAACACTATTCAAGAGAGGATTTGCCTTCCTCAATTATATGAGGTTAGTATCAAAGTAAGCCAAAGTCAACTCAAGTCAAAGTCTCTAGCCAAAGCATTTCGGTTAATAATAATTGTTATTATTGAACCAAGGACTTTGTGTTTGGAATGTAGAATTGAATGTGGACGATATTGGAATTTTGACCGTTACCAAATTTCATAAGTCCAAATTAATATAGTTCTAACGAAGAGAATTGGTGTAAATAAAAGTCACAAACGGATAACGCTTAATAGAGAAGAATTGGATTTTACTGAAACCAAGTAAGCGATAAATTTGGCCAAAATGTGACACCATCTGCTAAGTGACATGTGAACTTTAATATTCAAATAGTTCGATATTAATCGCTGACCAAATTGCACCATACGAGTCACACAACCGAAATGATGAATTCTCCTTTAGTCAAATGATTTATTAATTTAAATTGTTACAAATTACTTAATATTTATGAAATGTTAATTATAAAAATATGATTATGATTTGATGAATAAATATTATTAAATATATTTATAATAGTTATAAATATTTCAATCGATATACGATATCAATAAACGATTAAATTGGATTTAATTATATAATATTTTATTTTGGCTTAAATGGTTTTTAAGGCCAATCATAGGGGTAAAATTTTGGCAGCAAACATGTACAGGTAGCGGCTCATTTCAAGATAGAAAAGCTTGTTTTTGGATGGCTTAGATTAAAGGAGAATGAATATAAGATATGATCCACTTTTCTCTCCTTTCCATCCACTATATAAGCATCTCTAACCTAATTAGATTTAATATTTTTGTTGCCTCCGCCTTCATTACTTGCTAGCCAAAAATTATTCCCGGTCCCTCTATTATTTCAAACTCAAATCAAGTCAGATTAGATTGCTATCCGGTAGTTGAAGGTCAATGGTTTAAGGACTAGCAATCTACTGAATCGGAAAGAGTTTCAAAGGGGAGATATTATCTTTTCAAAGTGTACTTCAAGTCTTTGGGATTAAGGTATGATTTTATCAAATTATAGTTAATAATTTTCAGTATAATGTTCTATTATATATGTATATATATTATATTGTTAGTTAGGTGATGATTCTGATATGCAAGTAATGTTGTCACAAAGTAGTTTGGTTATATGCATGTATATATTTATGCTTAAAAAATTAGTTTTTTATCATTTATATATGAGGTCAGTGCAGTCATACATAAAAATAATATAATTTTATATTTTATTAAATTAATATATATATTTTTTAATTACATATATATAGGTCATAATTAATAACAACATCATACTATGGTTAAAATTAGTCATATAATTTTTAATATAAATTATTATAGTAATACTAATTTTCGACAGTAAATTATAAAAAATTTATAAAAATTTATTATTATTTATATCTATATTAAAAATGTGACAACTCGCCATTTTGAACAATTCATGTCGATAATAAACCACACATATCTAACTCAAACCGTTCAACAGACATATTATCAATAGGGTTTGTTTAAGAATATAAGAAGAGAATAGAATAATACAAAGAATCTCACAGCAAAATGACAAAATATAATAATTACATAAACAGTTCATGAAGCTATTTTACAAAATACATTTGATTTCCTTTTACAATACAATCTGAGTTATACATTTAAAAGACACAATAAGATAAAGCAACAAAATAATACTAGTAAATTCTATCTACAAAACTCTGTCTTTGTCTTCGAGAAACAAACGTCTTCGAATCACTGGAACAACTCAGGCTGACCCAAGCATAAAGAGAAATAATACACTCGAGTCAGGACTAAACATTCTTATGTAAGTAAATTCAAATCAAGAAATAAGGGTACAATAACTTAAGAGATGTTACGGGATTTTCCATCTCCTAAGGATCCATTAAACTATATGTAGGAAGATACACTATATATGTAATGACTATCAATAATGTAAATATTAAAATAGCGTTAAGGATTTACATTAATCCCCCTTAACACATTTTTAAGCATGTAGTCTATGTAGATCCTATAACACAACCAGTAACGTCGGTAGCCATTGAGTCCCTTATAGGTACGATACAATAACAAACTGGTAGTGGTCTTGCATAGGGATAATCGTATGACAAGGCACGTAAGGCAATGACCAAGGTAGGATTCTACCAGTTTACCATTTCTGATTGGTTTTAACCCTAACGGCCGACTGCGTCCATCAATTAAAAATCAAGGAGCACCCATCAAGTTCAAAATCAAGATAGTAATATGAGGAAAAGATGTCAGCTATAGGTAGCTAACCTCTTGACCAGACAAAGGCTCTTGTTTTAGTCATTTCAAATTGACACAAGTGTCAGAGTCATCCATTATCGTTCTCTAACTTCGTTCCAGCAAATATTCGCCAATTTAACCTCTACATTCTAGAAACATCCTCCACGTACACGGTTATTAAAGTGGTTCCGGTAAATGACAAGGAGTATGATATTATTCGACCCCAGTTTCTTTACCAACCAATCGTTCGTATTATAAGGGTGTTATTTTCTCCAATTTAATTTTTACAGCAAAATCAGATGGAAATTTTGAAATGTTTTGAACACAAAAGGTTCTCCATTTTACTTCAGGAAACTATAGTAAAAATCCCAGATTTTTCTAAAAACATTTATTATTTATAAAATCCAAAATATGACATTTTTCCTTGAAATCAATATATTTAATATAAAAAATTATAAAACAAAATCAATTTTATGAAGAAAAAAAGTCCTTTAATAAGCATCAGGAAACCGTTGCTCCAAATCTAAGCTCTAGAGCTTTTCCAAACTCTAAATCTGAATTCCAAATCCACGGGGGCTAGCTTTCTCAGTGAAAGCACCAAAATGTTGGCGTCAAAAATGGCCACCAACACCAAATTATGTGAAAGCACCAATATCTGATCACATATCTCAGATAATATAATGTAGAGAATATAAATTGAAAAATAATAAAATTAAAATGAAAATCAAGTAAAGAGAGACATAGATTTATAGTGGTTCAGCTAACTCTGGCCTAAATCCATTCCAAAGATTTTACGTTTATTTGTTTATGCTCTCGTTATAGTTACAAATCCGTGAAATCCCAGAATAAAAATGGCAGAGTATAGCCTAGGTAGAAGATAGAATGAAGCAGAAGGAAGATCCCCTTTGTCGATGCCATGTCTGCTGTATTTATAGAAGAAGACGTGAAAATATCTCACTCAAAACCCGGATCTAGAACCCTGAAGCCAAGACGAGCCTGCCTAGAAAGTTTGGAGCCCACCGGAGCCCATAATAGGGAACGGGGTCGATCCCTATTTTGGGGGATTTATGGAATGCAATCCCTATGATGGGCCCCCCATGTTGTAATGTACTTGCCCTCGAAGTTTCATGTCAATTGGATCTGTAGTCGTCGAGTTATTGATCGATCTTTGTTGCAATATGTTATGAAAGATGATTATAGCCGATCCCTATGGAGGTAAGAGGGCTGATCCCTCCAAATTGCTCTATTTGATGTGCGATACCTAGGGTCCCTTATTCTAGGGGAAGTATTAGTTCCAAACTTATCCATTTTTTGGGTGTTGTCCATCCGAATCCATTCAATTATAGTCCATAGTACCAAATATAATCGATCTCCAATCCTGGTAACATCTCTTCGGGCTTTCTGCCTTGATGATCGTGAAGTCTGTTGGGTTAAATCCACATGTGTACTGCCTTAGCAAAAGGCGGATTAACACTTTGCCCCCTAAACCATGCCTTGCGATAGGAAGGTGTGTTTTGAATTGCCATAAATCTAAAATTCGAAGTCCATAATCCATCGATAGCCCTATCCAATCCGAATCCACGATCTCTCCGGATCATTAGTGATATCCATGACCATTCTGAGTTGATATCCAATTCTATATCCATTGCAAATCTGCGATCTCTCTAGATCATTTTATCCAAATCCTTGACCTCACCGGGTCGCTAGCCAAATTCGGGACCACTTCGGCTACATATCCAAATCTGTAACTGTTCGAAGCTGATATCCAAATCCGTGACCTCTCCGGGTCCTTGTCGAGTACAATCCATCCTCGATGTCCGAGTAAGCCAACCCTGTCGCTCTCCGGTAAAGCGGTGTTATTTCCTGTACTCCGGTTCAGTGTCCCTGAACATTAAGTGATGTCTTGGCCTAAGTCCTAAGCCGATCGTGGTCTCTCCAAACCCTTACACAGCATAATCCATACTCGACGACCTGAGTAGGTTGATCCTATCGCTTTCCGGCAAATCGACATACTCCTTGCCAGGCATAATCCATGCCTGACGTCCTGTTGGGTTTTATTCTCTGGCCTCGACTCTCCGATCGAGGACTTCATTCATGTACGAGTCCATTCTGTCGATCTTCGGCGTTACCGCCTCGTCACTTCAGTCGGGACAATAATCGTGTACTTTTTTATTTATCGCAGTAATGCGCATCATAAATGACCTAATAAATAAGAGTACATCTAGAAATCCGAAAAACTAAAAAAGCCAAAGGGTGCCTCTCCGGGCATGACAGTTCATCATCATCTCAGAGCATGCCTAGGGACCGTCCTCGTTCCCGTACATGTGTAAGCGACTTAGCTGCCTTATTATAGAGTTTATTTTTATTATTATTATGGTTAGAGTCCAAGTCATGAACTCGACCCTAACCATCACGATAAGTTGATGAGGATCCATGACCCCGATCCAGGGCCATTCTTGTTTCCATTCGATGCAGAAGATGGCTGCTCATTTTCCACCACCGTTGTCTAATTCCTCACGTACTATGGCAGTTTGCCATTCCTGACGTGCTCCTCAATCATATCCTTTAAATGCCTGCATTCACCCGTGGCGTGCCCATTCAATTCGTGGAACAGACAGTACTTTCTAGACATACGCTCCCGCTCAGTGGGATCCCACCTTACCGGTTTTCTGTAGGGGAGTTGCCCCCTAGTGTCCAGATAAATCCGTTCTAAGCTTTTTGTCAAATCCGAGTAGGAGGAGAACTTTAGCTCCCACTCTTTCCATCGCATTTCGTCTCATCATATCCATCATCCAGTTTCCATTTGACTTTATCATTCTTGTTTGCATCTACTGATGATCCTCCGCTTTGCACAGCGTCCACCTACGGTTTGTCGGCTCGTGCATCTTCCTACCACAAGAACCTTTCTGCTTCATGATAAAACTCCCCGAAATCCATAGGTGAATCCCGTGCCAATGAATTCTTGAAATCCATGCCATCAGCAATTCCTGGTACAACTGCCATCAAATCCATAGATGGATCTGGTCGATCCACCGATGTTGTCGCGACATTAAATTGTATTAGAAAACTCCTTAGAGACTCTCTGATCTTCTGTTCCAGTGTTACCAGACTCATCACTCTCTAACTGCCCGAACCACGGTGCACTTATATCCGTTAAATACAGGGAAAAGAATCGTGTCATGATTGCGCTGATGCCCTTAGTACTTCAATGTGCCGTATATATCTCATCATATGCATAGTTAGGTCTGACTTTCCGTTATATACTTCTAGCGTTGGTAGTTTAAACTCCAGTTGATTACTAGCATTCCTGATATTAGGAGTGAATGGACTTCTATTTACATCCTCCAGATCCCTGTTCATTGATCCTCCATGCATAGCTCGCCTGATCATCTCTGCAAACCTGTCATTATCATCCAGCGGTAGTCTCCTGTCATCATTTCCAACTTACCCCCCCAGTCTACGAGGGAATTCTGGCACGTACTCCTCTGAATGAGCATCCAAATTTTGATTTTCACCAAGCTCCATGGGATCGACCGCAAGTCCTCCAGCATCGCGATCAACCAGACCTGGGGGCCTGCCCCCAAGCCTTGGATCGGGGCTAATCCCTCTAAGATGGCCGAGGACTGCCCCCGGCTGCTCTGTTCCATTCCTTTGTCCAATAGCTCTATTTCCATGTTCCCGGTTCTGATTTTCAACGACTCTTGCTGCTTCAACTCCTTGATCTAAGTTGTCATTAGCTCTTGCTACTCTATTCCTTGGTTTTGCACTCCAGCTTGTCCAATTATCAGAGTAAATTCTGCATCATCTCCTCTTGTCATTTCGGCATCCTTTCTGCATGGCATCCATCAATGTTTCCATTTCATCCCTAGTGATGTAGATAGATGCTTGATTAGCTCTAGATCCTGAGGAAGCCTCATGACTCCCTCCATGGTGGCTCCTTTCCGGTAGCACTTTTCTTGTTGATTCTCTCACCATTGCTCCAAATCTAAGCTCTAGATATTTTCCAAACTCTGAATCTGAATTTCAAATCCATGAGGCTAGCTTTCTCAGTGGAAGCATCAAAATGTTGGTGTCAAAAATGGCCACCAACGCCCAGTTATGTCAAAGCACCAATATCCGATCACAGATCTTAGATAATATAATGTAGAGAATATAAACTGAAAAATAATAAAATTAAAATGGAAAGCAAGTAAAGAGAGACGCGGATTTATAGCGGTTCGGCTAACTCTAGCCTACGTCTATTTCAAAGATTTTCCTTTTATTTGTTTTTGTTACTATTAAAGTTACAAGTCCGTGAAATCCCATAATAAAAATGGCAGAGTATAGCTTAGGTAGAAGATAGAATGAAGCAAAAAGAAGATCCCTTCGCCGATGCCATGTCTACTATATTTATAGGAGATGACATGAAAATATCTCGCTCAAAAACTGGATCTGGAACCCTGAAGCCAAGACGAGCCTGCCTAGAAAGTTTGGGGCCCACCGGAGTCCATAATAAGGATCGGGCATGATCCCTATTTTGGGGGATTTATGGCGTGCGATCCCTATGATGGGCCCCCCATGTTGTAATGTACTTGTCCTCTAAGTTTCATGTCAATTGGATCTATAGATACTGAGTTATTGATCGATCTTTTTTGCAATATGTTGCGAAAGCTGATTATAGCCGATCCCTATGGAGGGAAGATGGACGATCCCTCCAACTTGCTATATTTGATGTGCGATCCCTAGGGTCCCTTCTTCTAGGATAGTATTAGTTCCATACTTAGCCATTTTTTGAGTGTTGTCCATCTGAATCCATTCAACTATAGTCCATATAGTTCTAAATATCATCTATCTCTAATCCTGGTAACCTTCTCTCTGGCTTTCTGCATTGATGATTGTGAAGTCTGTTGGGTTAAATCCGCTTGTGTACTGCCTTGGCAAAAGGCGGGTTAACAATTTCAATTTCAATTCTTTTTTATTTCAATCCCAATTGTTAAAGGTGTTTAAATTTTATTACTTAGAAATATAGTAAATCAATATAACATCCATAAATAATCAATGATGATATGGTGTAATCCAGTGTCAATAGGGTGTCATGATAAACAATTAATTTGTAATAGCATGATATAGTAAATTTAAAATCATCACTGAACATTCATAGCAACCATTCAACCATACAACCATATCAACCAACATTCATTTCAATTCATTTTCGATCTCCAATCAATATAATTTTCATATAAAATTTCCAAACAATGAAAATTCTATCTTATTTTCGTTGAAATTTCATTCCGACTTTATTTTTATCATAAAATGTTAAACTCGACTATTTATTCCAAACATGGAGATTTCAAGTCATTTTCATTAAATTCATTTCAATTCATTATTATATGTGAACATTAAATTCAAATCCAATATTTCAACAATGTGACACAATATTCAATTCGGATTGAATTTCATTAGTAAAATGTCAATAATTATTTCAGATTCAATTAAATTATCAAAATATGACAGCAGCATTCAACTAACATGTAATTCAATCAAACCATATTTAAATTTAAATGCATAAGTAAAATATAGATCATGAATTTTTAAACAAAAATCATCTTTTTTTCTTCTAATTAGGTTTGGATCCGCTACTCCTTCCTTTGTCTAGTTTGTTGGTCCGCTTCCCTTTTTCTTTTGTTTTACTCTGATTTGTTTCCTTCTTTTTTTTTCTTAGAAGGTTTTGGAATAGATAGAAAAGTTTGTTAGAAGATTTGGAAGAGATAGAAAAGTTTGATTAGATCTAGATTTGAAGAAGAAGGTTAGAATGGAGGCTAGGGTTTTAATGGAGGCTATGAATTAGAGAAGAAGGCAGTGGCTCAAAAATGTGATTAGGTTTTAGGGATTAAGCAGAATTTATATAGAGAATGATATGTAGGTTTGCAGGGGCAAAAATGGAATGATTTTTCTACAACGGTCAAAAAAAGGGAATAGTGGGAAAGAGAATCGATGATATGTCAATCCAAAAGATATGTTTTTTTAATGTTTCCAAAGACTAAAGATTTACATTTAATCACGTTTGTATGTTTCTAATTAGAATTAAACGTTACGTCTAAGACGGAGTTCTAAACCTAAATTCTACCTCGTAAATCCAAGATCAAATTAGAAAGAAACGCTAAACTCCATGCAAAACGGAGAACTTATAATTTACAATTTTAAATAAAATTAAACTTTCTTATTTAAGTTAGTATTTAATCCTTTTTTGAATATGTTTACCATTTTCACAAATACTATTAACTTCGCTTTTTAAAACAAAAATCTCTAATCTATACAACAACGCTTACAAAAGTATTTATAAGTTGAAGTTATGCAAAGTCTAAGCTTAGAAAATTATCACTTTACTCTTATCCCTAATCCTTACATATATGGAAAATAAAACCCTTGTTAAAGAATTAAAGAAAAAAATAATTATTCTACCCCAATTAAGGTCATTAATTATAATTATCATACCATTCAATGTCATAATATCATTAATTGATTATTTATATATATATATATATAATATTAACTACTGCCAGGAAGCACAGACCAACATTTAAACATAGGTATAAATGTATATATATCAGAATTAATCAGGAACCTTACCCTCTATTAGTAATTGCTCCACAATTGTAATTAATTGGTATTTATCCTTTTATTTGGATACAAAACCTTCCTTTTTATTTTAATTAAAACATATGTTTCTTTTATTACACTCATTAATTACAATTAACGTCTTCATTCCTTTTAACTAAAGATTCCAATCACATTAAATGCAATTGATTTCAAAGTTAAATTTTAAAACGGACCGTAATTAATAGGAAGAGAAATAAAACAATTGTATTCTTCTTACAGTAATTTAAACATATTTATAAATTATTGTATAGAAATAAGAGTTATAAATTACTTACTAAATAAATGTTTTATTATTCCTATAATCAAACTTATCTAAACTACATTTCAAATAAATAAACATATGCTTTCCCTTTTAATAAAACATTCATTCTATTCTTTATTAAAGTTAACATTTATAATTCTAATTCGTGTTATTAATTACATTCAGACCAATATCATTAAGTTATATTCTAATATATGTTACCCATTTATTTTATTGCAATCTATGTTATTAATAAGAATTCAAATTAAATTCATAAACTTATCTTCTAATATAAGTTAACATAAATTAATCATAAAATTTTAATTTCTAAACAATTCTTTCCAAAAAAATTATTCAATTCATTATTTTATATTGTTAAAAATATGGGTCGTTACAAAAAAAATATTAAAAAATTATATGTATTAGTCACAGTTTAAAAAAATTATTTTAATTTTTATAAATAATTTATTTATGTAAATCTATTACACAATATGAATATATAATATTAATATTTTATTCATATGATTATACATACATGTATACACACACACACACATATATATATATATATATATTATTTACTTACAAGTAATAGTATATATACACACACATATGTTTGAAGAACATGTACTTGCATATTGAATGAGCTAACATGCCTGTTATGATGTAATCCCTACATCTGTACACTGGTATGTTATACTGAGACGACTACCCTAAACCATCGATACCCTATATACCTGTATAGTGCGCTGTAGCGGTGCTCGGCCTACGTAGGGCGATCATCTATAAGCTATAAAGTAAATAAACAGTACATGACCTATCATATATCTCACAGCACATCGAATAGAATATAATATTGAAACATCTTAGATATAAAACTAGTGAGATGGTAAATAACCGAATAGATCACAGCATCAGAGTATGTAGATCCAAACAGTAAACATCATAAGTGATAGAGTTATACATCAAATAGTAACTCATAAAACTATATCTAAATAGAAATTACTAGCAAGCTCCATGGTGTTGTGCAGCGGAACAACAAATGGGTACATATAATAATACGAGAGTAGCCTCCTGCTCGCCAACTATCTAGCTCCACGTGCTCATTAGACCTGATATCCCTAATCTACTCATTTAAGAGTACCTAGAGTAATAAGAAGCAAAGCATAAAACCCCAAGCCAGACACCAGTCCAGTGTGAGTGGTAGAAATCTCAAATACTATAAAGGCAATAAACTAGGACAAATGGTATGGAAAATCATACCTGACAAGTCCCTACATCCATAGAGTTAGCACATATAACAGAAATATGCTACTATATGCTAATCATCATGGGTGTATTATACATTAAAGTACTAAGGGTGTCTAGATATCGACATCAATAATATGTACATCGTGTGACATCCCTAAGGTGATAGAAACAATCAAACAAACATAGCATCCATCCTCACATTCGCTCACTTAGTACGTTGGATATATGATACTCATATGACCCCATCGTTAGGTCAAGGACTACTCAACGTCTTGGTTTCTCGGTACTTGAATCCATTCCACTTAGTAGGCCAGGACCTAGACTACCATCGTCATAGTCCAAGGTAAAATGGATCCAAACATCGTGCGATCCAGAGCCATCATCACCAAAGTGAGTGTCCTCACATACCCCTACTTTACGAGTACACACCGAAACCTTTGAATATTAATGATCCCTTTGCATGCGTCGTCCATAGCAGAGCTAATCTCAGAACTGTTCTTTCAACTCCCGTCTGAAGTCATCCTGTTAGGGAACTACTCCAGCCAACCATCGTAAGTCATAGAGTATCATCGTGCATCCCGTAATCCACCGCCAACAGTCCCCTCAATCCGACTCATCTTCGCCTACTCTGCCTCTCGGAGTATAGCTATCCATCATCAGATGACTATAACTCGAGCACACGAACTCCAAATGATCTGAAACATAGCCTTATAGGACCTTCCTTGTCATCACATATCGACAACACCAAGTTTGGAATAAAATTCATGGATCATCACTGACCCATGACCACTGAACCATCCCCACCAACACATAGCCACTGAACCATTGCTTACGATCCCACACTTCACCCACGAGTTCTTTCCCTTCTCCCAAGGCTCCACTATGGGTCGAGCTCCAATTAGACAAAATCCCATGGGTTGGTATCGACCCATGGGACTTGACCAATTTTCAAAGAACTCCCATGGGTCGTCACCAACCCTTGGACTTAGCCAAATTTATATAATTTGGCTCCACTGACCCACGGTTTTCGACGGTACACTAATCCATCACAAAGAAGCTTCGTCTATCCATAGTCCTTTGAGGCCATACCGAACCATAGAGCTTGGCTTCCCACCGATCTGTGCCTTTAAGTTACCACCGACCCATACTTTGGAGACCCATAACTCAATCACGCAAATTCCAAATGACTTGAAACACTTGGTGTGCAACCTCACGAGGCCTTCCTTATCGCCTCATATTTTTTACATGCCAATATGGTGAAATTTTATGGGTCATAACAAACCCATACTCTTCCCTATCCAATTCACCATTCGATCGGCATTTCAACCATACAAACATTAAGCAAGCGTACATACATCATATACAAGTATTGATAGCCAAACATCCAAGAATATCATTTTAAAGAGATCTAACTAAGGTGAAGATTAAAATCCATAAGAACGTGTTTAAGGACCCATAAGAACCTGTTTTCACAAATCATGTCCAAATCATCTTTAATTTACATATATGGTGTAATTTGATCTAAAAACATTTTTAGTATTTTTAAATAATTTTTAAGACGTCATTTAGTGTGTAAAATAGCCTAATTAGTAAGCGAGAACTAATCACTCACCTTAATCTAAATCCAAGTTCAAATCTCCAAGTGAATAGTAAAAGGACAAGTCCAATGGCTCTCTCAACATCAAATCTTTAATCCCAATTGAAGATCTTGCTAATCTCCTCTTAATAATGTGATTTGGCTAATAAAAGTGCGCTTAAAGGTTGCTTTTTGGCTAAGAGTGTTAATTGGTATTTTTGGCTATTCTTGGAAGTTGTGAAATGATAGGATGAGGTCCCATCAGCCACTACATGCTTTAAACCCGAAATGGGTCATGGGCCATGTTGCTAATGGCCCTAATTAACCAATTAAGTTGCTCAAAATTAATGAAATCTTCAAACATCCCTAACTCGAAAATGTTAAGTCCATTTTTTTAGACCACTCTACGGAAAGGGAAACCATCAACCGAAAACAATGAAAGTAGTTTCAGACCCTAATTCAGCTCCTATCAAAAGTTATGATCCATACAAGATTTATAGGGTCAATATGGTCATATAGAAATTCGCCAAAAATCATGGATGCGGGGAATGTCCCTAAGGGTCATTTCCTAAAATATTAGAACCTGACCTCATATGAAAATAATATAAATATTCTACGATTCTCCGATACTAGAATACGGGTCGTTACATTCTCCCTCTCCCTCTTTAGGAATTTTTCCCTTGAAATCCCATAATTAAGTCAATAGGGTCATCCCGCAAGCCTAACAACCATATACAAGCATAGGAAACCATCACACATCAAACATGCATACACAGCAATAAAAGAAAATGAAGACCCCCAAGCCTAACCAAGCATGCAGGATACAATACCATAGCTTATTTCATGATATCATAAGTGAAAGTAAAAGCGATAAATAAGAAATCCCACCAAGTAAAGAGCTCTGGATATGATGTCCTCATGCTCTACTCGATCTCCCAAGTGTAATCGCTTTCACTATCATTCCATTGAACCTTTACCAACTTCACCGTCTTTCTCCTAAGTTGCTTGGTGTCATGTCCGACAATACGAATTGGCCTATGAGGTATCGAAGCCTTGGGGTCAATCTCGATATCATTTAGCTGATCCACTATGATAGTTACCTCTGAGTCATGCACAAATTTATGCAAATGAAAGACATGGAAGACATTGTGCACTCCCGTCGTTCTTTAAGGTAGGTCGACTCTATAAGCAAGGTTCCCAATCCTCTCTAATAATGAAAAGGACCAACAAATCTCGGAGCCAACTTCCCTCTACTACCGAACCAAACTACATTCTCAAATGGAGAGATCTTGAAAAATACCATGTTGTCGAAAGAGAACTCTAAATCCCAACATTTATTATCAGTGTAGCTTTTCTGCCTGTCTTGGGCAGCTTTCATTCGTTGTCGAATGATCTCTATCTTCTCTGAAGTTTCTCTAATCATATCTGGCCCCAATATCAGTTTCTCGCCTACCTCCCACCAACATGAAGGAGCTTTGCATGGTCGGCCATATAATGCTTCGAATGATGCCATATCGATGTTAGACTTATAACCGTTGTTGTATGTGAATTCAACAAAGTGTAAGTGATCATCCCACGAGCCCCCAAAATCTAATATGCAAGCACGCAAGAGATCTTCTAAGATATGATTCACTCTCTAAGTTTGGTCGTTAAAGGGTGATAATCTATACTGAGGTGCGGCTCTATCCCTAACGCCTCCTATAAGCTCTTCCAAAATCCACTAGTGAACAACAAGTGCTTGTCGCTCACAATGCTCTTCGACACACCGTGGAATCATACTATCCATTTCACATACAGTTCGGCCAGTTTGGCTTCCATTCTACTTGACTTAATGGGTATAAATCTAGCGCTCTTGGTCATTCGATCAACTATGCCCAAATGTTGTCGTACCCTGCTCGAGTCCTCGGCAGTCTATCGATGAAATCCATCGATACTTGTTCCCTCTTCCATTTGAGAACTTCTAGTTGTTGCATCAGACTACTAGGCTTCTTCTGCTCTGCCTTAACCAACTGGAAGTTCATGCACTTTGAGATAAATGTCCCGACATCTTTCTTCTTCCCTTCCCAATAGTAGGTCTGTTTCATGTCACGATACATCTTATTACCACTTGGATGAATAGTCAATCTCGAATGCTGGCACACTCCGAGAACCTATCCCGCAACCCATCAATGTTAGGAACAAACAATCTCCCGTCTTTACGGAGCCAACCATCTCGATCGAGTCTGTACCGTCTCATATCCTCAGACTCTACTCCCACTTCAATCTCAGAAAGGATTTCAACTAATCTGGCATCGCGCCTCAGACTAGTACCAATCTGCTTAATAAGAGTAGGTTTGATATTCAAGCTCGCCAACATCTCTGGCCCTGGCTCGCATCTCGGTCGAATGTCATAACCGGTAATATACTCTAACCGCATCCCCTATAGGAACATAGCGTACGAGCTGGCATGTCTCCTACTCAAGGCATCAGCAACTGCATTATCTTTTCCCTATGTATATGCAATATCAAAATCATAAGAAGCCAGGAACTCTAACCATTGCTGCTGACGAAGGTTAAAATTCTTCTACGAAAAGAGGTAGTTTAATGATTTATGGTGAGTGAATAGGTCGAACCTCTCTCCTAAAAGATAGTACCTCCAAATCTTCAGCGCAAACACTACCGCTGCTACCTTTAAATCATGGGTCGGGTATTTCCTTTTATGTGGCTTCAGCTATCGACTAGCATATGCAACCACCTTGCCTCTCTGTATCAATACCGCACCCAAGTTCGTATCACAATCACCGGAATCTACTCTTTCCCGCTCGAAATAGTCAATATCGGTGCACTCGTCAACTTTTCCTTCAGACTCACAAACGCATGTTCACATCTCGCATCCCAAGTAAAAGTATGATTCTTTTTCATCAAGTGAGTGAACGGTGCTGCTACCTTAGAGAAGTCCTGGATGAATCGTCTACAATATCAAACTAACCCCAAGAAACTCCTCACATTTGTATCATTTTTGTGTCTAATCCAACCTTGGACTACTATAACTTTTTCAGGATCAACGGCAATGCCCTACTCAGAAACAAAGTGACCCAAGAATCACACTTCCCTCCTCCAAAAGTGACAGTTAGAAAACTTCACATTCGGTTGGTGTTTTCTCAACACCTCTAGCACAATCCTCAAATGTGTCTTGTGTTATTCCTCTAATCTGTGAATAGACAAGAATATCTTCAACGATACAAGCATGAATTTATTTAGTTGACCTCTGAAGACACAGTTCATGAGATCAATAATGTTTTCCAGCGCATTGGTTAGCCCGAACAGCATAACCAACCACTCGTAAAAACAAGACGACATACGGAACGCTACAATCGGCACACTCTCCTTTGCCACACTCAGTTGGTGAAATCCCATTGCAAGATCTAACTAAGAAAATACCCTGGCACCATGAAGCTGATCGAAAATGTCATCAATACATGGAAGCAGATACTTGTTCATCTTTGTCATTTTATTCAGCTCACCGTAATCAACGCATAATCTAAGAGAGTCGTCCGCCTTTGTGGCGAATACTACTGGCGCTGCCCACTCAAATATACTCCTGCGAATGAACACTTTTCGCAAAAGGTCATTCACTTGCACCTTAAGCTCTCTCTGCTCTCTAGGTGCCATCCTCCTCAACGGCACCACTATCAGTTTGGCATCTTTAACTAAATCAATGTGGAACTCGATCTCTCTATAAAGCGGAAATCCAACCACCTCCTCGAATATGTCCGGTTACTTCCTAGCAATAGGTATTATCGATAACTCATCGTGCAGAATATCGAGCAAATATAGAAAGCTGACCATAACCTCATCATCCGATAGGCAGCCCAATACTGCCTTCCACCCATCTTCCATCCCTATCATCACCGACAACCTCTCACAATCCACCACTACTCTATATCTATGAAGTCAGTCCGTCCCTATAATGATACCGAACCCAGTGAAACCAAAACAAAACAATCACAACTAAAAGAGCATCCATGACTCGATAAGACCAAACCATGACAAACCATGCACAGGCTAGTGGAGCGTCCAACAGGGTTCGTCACAATCAAAGATCGGTCAACAATTTCGTTCCTCAATCCTAAACTATTTACTAAGTCACTAGATATGAAGGAATGTGAAGCCCAGGTATCAAATAAAACACGTATAGGAACATCTAAAATAGAAAGCATACCTTGAATAACGATGCATTTTCCCTTCCCTTTCGTCGATGGAGCATTAGATGAAGTTAGAACGACGTTGATAGCATATGCTTTCACCACCTGCTTCTGCTTTGGCAGCTCAGAATAATCCTTCTTGATATGTCCAAGCTTGTTGTAGATGTAACACTTCTTTCTCTCAGCTTTGCAGTCTCTATTGAAATGACCTATCTCTGCACAGTTATAGCAAGCCAATCCTACCTAGCCTTCTTCTTACATCTTTGTTCTAAAACTGCTTCCTCTTATCTTTCCCGTTCTTCTTGCATCCCCCATCCGATTGCAGCTTTGGCTATTCTTTAGGAATGGTAGCTTTCCGTTTTGGATACAGACTTTCATACCTTAGGGCCTTCTCAAATATAGTCTCAATTGTCTCGTCAATATAGCCCATAAGCTCTCCTAAGTAGTCGTTTAAGCCAATGATAAATTTCTCATTCTTCTTTAATGGAGTGTTAATGAAGGACATCTCATATTTCAACAGAGCATCAAACTCAGCAACATATTCGGAGGCAATCATATCCCCTTACTTTAGATCCACGAACTTAGGGATCGGAATAGACCTTTGAGTAGCAGGAATAAATTTTTCCTCAAATCTAGCTTTGAACTGGTCCTAAATGAACTGAGCCTCGAGAGTGGCAGCCCTCACTGCATTCCACCATTTCATGGCTCGCCCTTGAAGCTGTCGAGAACCTATTGCCTGTTCATAGCATCATCTAGCTCTAAGTCATCAAAAATCCTTTCACAAGTATCAAACTAATCCTACACTTATATCGCCAACTTTGTCCCTTGGATGTTTGCCACTAAGGCTAGCAAAGTCTTTTTCAGCTTAGAGAAATCGGCTTTGGACGCTTGCACTGGAGCACCGACATTAGCAGCAGCATTCGGAGTGGCAACTTGAGCATTTTTCACCATGTCCCTCATCATAGTATTAAACATGGTCTGCAAATCGAGATTAGCAGCTCCCGAGCCAGCTCCTTCCTCGACTCCAGAGATGGAGTTCCTAGCAGTGTTCCTTGTTTGGAGACTCATCGTTCAATCTGTAATAATGACGATCTGTCTCTCTATAAGGAATCCTGCTTAAGTAGTACTCGTGTCTGCAGTGCGATTTATATACTGTATATACTACTATGTAGTTAAGAAAACCAAAATATATATCAAGTACGTGCTCTTATATATACACACACACTCTCGATCCAGTCTAAGGTATGAACTCCTACCCTATCTCTATTGGATCACGGTATGCCTTAGGTTAAACAACGCCACCTAAGCTTTGATACTAAATGAGGATACCGCCCTACACCATAGACACCCAATATACCTATATAGTGCACAATAGCGGTGCTCAGCCGATGCAGGGCGATCATCTATAAGTTGTAAAGTAAATAAACAACACAGAAAATATCATATATCTCACATCGCATTGAATGAAATATAATAGTGAAACATTTCAGATATAGAATAGGCGAAACAATAAATAACTGAATAGATCACAGCATCAGAGTATATAGATCCATACAGTAAACAACATAAGTAATAGAGTTATACATCAAATAGTAACTCATAAAGCTGTCTCTAAATAGAAAGCACTAGCAAGCTTCATAGTAATGCACAACGGAATAGTAAATGGGTATATAATAATACGAGAGTAGCCTCCTGCTCACCAATTGTCTAGCTCCACGTGCTCACTAGACCTGATATCTCTAATCTACTCATTTAAGAGTACCTAGAGTAATAGTAAGCAAAGCATAAAACCTCAGGTCAGACAACAGTCTGGTGTAAGTGGTAGAAATCTCAAATACTATAAATGCAATAAACTAGGACAAATTGTATTGAAAATCATACCTAACATGTCCCTACATTCATAGAGTTAGCACATATAAAAGATAAACGCTACTCTTTGCTAATCATCATGCGTATACTATACATCAAAGTACTAAGGGTGTTTAAATATTGGCATCGGTAATATCTACATCGTGTGACATCCCTAAGGTGGTAGAAACAGTCAAAAAACATAGCATCCATCATCCATCCTAACATTCACTCACTTAGTGCGTTGGATATATTATACGCATATGACCCCACTGTCAGGTCAAGGACTGGTCAACGTCCCAGTTTCTCGGTACTCGAATCCATGCCACTCGATAAGCCAGGACCTAGACTACCATCGTCATAGTCCAAGGCACAATGGACCTAAACATTGGTGCGATCCAGGACCATCGTCATACAAGTGAGCATCCTCACATACCCCTGCTTTACGAGTACAAATCAAAACCTATGAATATTAACGATCCTTTTGCACACGTCGTCCATACCAGAGCTCATCTCGGAAATGTTCTTTTAACTCCCGTTTGAAGTCATCAAGGTAAAGAACTACTCCAAACAACCATCGTAAGTCATAGACTATCATCGTGCGTCCCGTAACCCGCCTCCAACAGTCCCCTCAATCTGACTCATCGTCGCTTACTCTACCTCTCAAAGTATAGCTATCCATCATCAAATGACTAAAACTAGAGCACACGAACTCCAAACGATCTAAAACACGAAAGGTGGCCTTATGGGACCTTCCTTGTCACCCCATATTGATAGCACCAAGTTTTGAATAAAACTTATGGATCATCACTGACCCATGACCACCGAACAATCCCCACTAACCCATAGCCACTGAACCACTGCTTATGACCCCACACTTCACCCACGAGTTCTTGCCCATCTCCCAAGGCTCCACTATGGGTCGCGCTCCAATTGGACCAAATCCCATGGGTTGGTACCGACCCATGGGACCTAACCAATTTTTAGAGAACTCCCATGGGTCGTCACCGTCCCATGGGACTTAGCCAAATTTATATAATTTGGCTCCATCAACTCGTAGTACTTGATGGTACATCGATCCATCACAAAGAAGCTTCATCGATCCATAGTCCTTTGAGGACATACCGAACCATAGAGCTTGGCTTCCCATCGATCCATGCCCTTAAGCTACCACCAACCCATACTTTGGAGACCCATAACTTGATTATGCCAACTCCAAATGACTTGACACTTCATGTGAAACCTCATGAGGCCTTCCTTATCGCCTCAGATCATTCGCACGTCAATATGGTGAAATTTTATGGGTCATTACAGACCCATGACTCCTGCCTGTCCAATTCGCCATTCGATCGACGTTTCAACCATACAAACATTAAGCAAGCATACATATATCATATACAAGTATTAACAATAGCCAAACATCTAAGAATATCATTTTAAAGAGATCAAACTAAGGTGAAGGTTAAAATCCATAAGAACACGTTTAGGGACCTATTAGAACACATTTTCACAAATCAAGTCCAAATCATCTTAAATTCACATACATGGTGTAATATGATCTAAAAACATTTTTAGTATTTTTAAATAATTTTTATGATGTTATTTAGGGTGTAAAATTACCTAATTAGTAAGTCAGAGAACTAATCACTCACCTTAATCCAAATCCAAATCCAAGCCCAAATCTCCAAGTGAACTGTAAAAGCATGAATCTCAGGGCCCTCTCAATAGCAAATCTCTAATCCCAAGTGAAGATCTAGCTAATCTCCTCTTAATAATTGGATTTGGCTAATTAAAATGTGTTTAAAGGTTGCTTTTTGGCTAGTGAATGTTAATGGAGGTTTTTGGCTATTCTTGGAAGTTGTAAAATGATGGGGACGAGCTCCCATCAGCCTCCACTTGCTCTAAACCTGAAATGCGTCATGAGCCATGTTGTTAATGATCCTAAGTACCCACTTAAGCTGCTCAAAATTAGTGAAAATTTCAAACAGCCCTAACTCAAAAACAGTAAGTCCGTTTTCTTAATATAACCGCTTTACGAAAAGGGAAACAATCATCTGAAACCAATGGAAGTGGTTTCAAACCTTAACTTGGCTCCTATCAAAAGTTATAGTCCATACAAGATTTACAGGGTCAAAATGATCACATAGAAATTCGCCAAAAATCATGGATGTGGGAAATGTCCCTAAGGGTCATTTTTCAAAATATTAGAACCATATGACCTCTTATGAAAATATAAATATTCTACGATCCTTTGATACGCGAACACGAAATGTTATATATACCTTGCATGACTTAATATGTTATGCATGCATACACATATATACATGTGCATGTACATGACACACACATATATCAAAACATAAATTAAATATAACTATATTATTTATAATTTTAAATAAAATAAAGGATTTTATTTAAATAATATGTAACAACCCGGGATTTGCATTACCAATTAATAAATAAAAGTTGGGATTTTTATTTATTTTAATGAAGCATAAAAGGATTTGGAATAACAAAAATTTATTTGAAAAAGGCTATTTTAATTAAATGGGAAATATGGGATTTAAAATGTGGATAAAATGTTTTTTTGAGAAGTTAAATATTTTAGGAGAGATTTTAAAACGGGTTTGGATAAGAAAAAAAATGAGTTTTATAAACATATATGAACACTTAGACTAATTGTTGGAAACATGTAAATAACTCTCTTCTTATTGGGTTACTAAACCTAGCCCAATAACCCACCCTAAAACTCCTTTATAAATTATCTCAAACTCTCCTAACCTCATTCATTCATCTCTAATCAAAACCCTAATCATTTGCTAAAGCTTTCATAACAAAAATGGCCTCTATCTTCATCTCCTTCTAGTTTTAGCTTATGCAAGTCATTCTATATGAAGGTAATGCAAATACCCACCTCAAATCCATTTTTATATCTTTCTTATTTCTGAAATTGATTTGGTAACATATGTTTTATGTGTTTTTTTGATCTTATAGCCTCCTAATCATCTTTTGCTAACTTGGGTTGATGCTATAGTAGTCTTTGTTGCTTTCTAGAGAGGTATATTGCTAAAAACCTCTTCTAATATGTGTTTAATCATCTTTTGATTTTGGTAATCAGTTAGTAAAACATGTTTTATTATGTAACATGTGAATCATAGCTCTTTGATCATCTTTGCTTTCATTTTGGGGTGTGCACATAAGGTATTTGTAATATATGCTAGCTGAAATTATAATTAGTTTATTGCTGTTAGTAAATTAGGCATATCTCATTCATCTTAAATCGGAATTAAGATTTTCTTGATGTTCTGGAAAGCATATTCTGTACCCTATAACTTTTATGTTTTGTGCTTTGCCTAGTTTTGAGATTTGAATGGTCGAAATCATGCTTGTTTGTCGCTGACCTGAGAACGAACTACAGGGTTGATAAAATAAAAACCTGTAATTGATTTGGCCATAAGTTACTCGTTTTTTATCCAAATCTAATAATTTTGGATGTTCTGGAAAGCTTAGATTTAGGGCTAAAACTTTCATGTTTTGAGTTTCATGAAATTTCGAAGTTAATTTGGTCAAAATTGTACATTCTTACCACTGTCCCAAGAGCACAACGACAGTGATATAAAATTTAGATCTGAGAATTGTTTTAGTCATAGAATTTTCATCTCTGGTCGGAATTTGACGATCTTGGTCATTCCGGAAAGCTTAGAAACTAAGCTACAACTTTCATTTTATTCATTTTGCCAGAATTTGAAGTTTACTATGCCAAAATTGTGGTTTTTCATCTCTGGCCAGTTAGTGCATAGCTATAGGCCTTAGTCTCTTCTCGCGTTGTTTTCAGCGTAGAACCCCGACTTTGCGACGTCATCCCGGGCTCGTCCTTTGTCGGATTTCATCGTTTTTGGTCTCGTTAAAAAGATGAGATTGAGATCTTTAACCATGCAAAGTTTGGTTTAGATCTGGGTGCATTAGGTACTTCGTTTCTATTGCCGAAGTAGCACCCATAAACTGTTTTACAATAGTGATCATTTTCAGTTATCGTCGGACCAACTTTGAAACATTGTCGTTTCTTCGTTTCAAGTCGAAACCGAACGATTCTTAATGCATATCAAAGTAGGAGTACTTTACTATGCTCCTGCAAATTTTCATCAAGATCTGAGTTCATGTGACCCTTCGACCATGTCGTCGAAGTGGGACCTTTACACTGTTTTGACACAGTAAAGTTTTATGATTTTTGTCCGACTTTGAGACGACGCCGTTTCTTCGTTTCAAGTCGGAATTTCCCGATTCTTTTTGCATCTTAAAGTAGGGATGTTGGAATACATGCCTGCAAATTTTCATGACATTTGGACACAGTTTACTAGTCCAAATAAATTGTCGAACTTGGGTTCGCGTCAGTTTTTTTTGAATGTTTACAAACACTTAGAATATTTTTCAATGATTTTCTGGTTTTATTGATTTCTTTGAGATTTGTCTCTAGATTTCGTACACGGGTTTTATGAATCATTTTCAAAAGATTTTTCACTCCTAAATGGCTTTCGAAATTATTATATAATATTATTTTTAATTATTAAATTAATTACTCCATAATAGGAGAGTTTTCAAAAGCCGTTTTAAAGTGATTTCAAAATCAATTATAAATCCGTTTCGCACCATTATTTTCTATAATAAAAACCTCACACTCACTTTTTAGCACGTCGAGCGAAGTGGAAAGGTGCTTAAACGGTTAGGAAATCTCCGGCCTATGGAACCGTGTGTATTTTCTTTCCGGTTAATCCCCGACCTATTCGATTGATCGTTTTGACCTTTGGGTCTAGTTTACCGATGATACGAGGTGGACTTTTTATTGTTTGGAGTGTGAGCTTGCTACTGGTTAGGAAACCGTTTAGTGCGAACGTGGGGTATGGGACTCATTGTTAACACTTTACGGGTTCCTCTCCAAGAAGTTAGTGACACATTAGCCTCTGGGCGGCCAGTACTGGACCTCTGGGTCACCACGCCTCTGGGCAACCGTCTCTGGACACCTGCTCTATGGAGCAGTTTATTTTTCGGCATGCGCCTCTGGGCCTTTATCCTTCTGGGAAGGATCTTGCCGTCTCGCGCGTTCCGCATATGTGCGAGTGATCGATCACAACTCTACAGTACTTGGCAACAACGACTCTGGTCGGTGCACGTGCAATATTGGTATTATTTGATGATTTTTATATCCATTCGAGTACCGCCATTCGGTGTTGGTTCTATGGAACCATACGATGTAAGTGCAATTACCTTGTGGATTCACAGTGTCTCTGGACACTGCTTTTCAGTGTTGGATTTCATTGACTTTTCAGTATATCCTCATTGCTCTTTGGAGCATCGATCTTTGCTTGGGCATTGATTACAGACTCTGGTCACCCTTGGGATTATTGCCTATGGGCATCTTTTTATTGCTTTGGCTACGCCGATGATATGAGGTGATTTTATTTATTCTACACTTTGGTGTTGATTTCTCTTTGGAGATTTTTATTGTTTATTGATGATTAGGGATCGTCATTATATTCATGTGGTTCATAATATACTTCTCTTTGGATAAGTACCGTTTTATTTATGTACCGCATTACTATATATCTCAGTTATTACTGATTGTTCAGCTAGCCTGACCCGAGTGTTTTCGCTCGGGTCAGACCGAGTTGTTTCAGGTTAGGTCTCTGGACTTAGCTTCTGTGCTTCCACTTGGACATTATCTGCTATGCTGATAGATAGCGCTTTTATGTGTCCACTATTCCGCTACTCTGTTATTATTCAGACTTTGATATGTACATATTTTTAACCCACATGTGTGGGCAGTGGCTTTGTACCCACTTATTGTATTTGGATCTGTATTGACGATGTATTGTTCTGGGATTTTATATTTGTTATGTGATTCTGTTCCGTGATGTTTTTTCATTTAATATTATGCTTTGTCCTGATAGATCTTTAGCCATTTGTAATTTCGTTATAAGTATTTACTGAATATGTCGAACCACTTGAAAAAAAAATATAGATACCATCCTTTCGACGTATTCAGTAGATAGTTATAGCTTGATTACAAATGGTCGCTTCCACTATACTCTATTCTCCGCTTTAACAGACAGTATTACTCCCGTAATACTCTTTGTTACAGTGGGTCTCAGAGTGGGGCGTTACATAATATTTAGAAATGTTTTAAATAAAGTAGACTTCATAGGCCCAATGAAGATCCAATAATGGACATTTTTTGAAATTCATCCATAACTTCTACCACGGGCTAGTCCAGTTCCAACATGAACCACTTACCATTACATTCCTTATCCAAAATCTTAACGTGTCTTCTTTCACGATTTATTTTTCCATTCTTTACAACAAATAATATCGTAGTTGCAATTAGGACCGTTTCCAATGCATAACCCTCCTCTTTCTTATTCGGTTTTAACCCATCAAACAAATTTAAAATTTGACCATTTAAAACTCCTTTTTATACATTAAGATAAAAGATTTGATGTCAGAAACTTACCATGGTATCCATGTTTAAAAATTCCTTTCGCTTTTTAAAATATATCACTACTTTCAAACAAAACATCTCATTTATTTAAAAGTCACAAGTAAAATCTTTCATCGAACATTCACTTTGTCTTTATATTTTAATTTCAACATAAATTATTTTCCTTAACTTCAATAACTTAATAGTAACAATTTAAAATACATTTAAATTTTAAATAACTATGTTTGTTTTCTAGATACACTTAATTTATTTCGAACATCATTTCAAATAATTTATATTTATTTTATCATAAATATAAAAGTATATACTAATTTATTTCGTAAATATAAATTTTCATCATTTTAAAATAACACATCCTATTAAGGTGAAAATACAATTTAAAATTCACTTTAACCACTCACCATATTTATATCAAATTAGAAAACCATTTCCACAACCTTGAATCACATATTACTATATTCGGAATTTTATTTCACAAATCCTTCAAATATTCATACTCTTGTATAAATATAATATCAATTCATAACTTCTTTTATTTGAAATTTTTATAAATCCTAATTTCATAACTAATTTCCCTTTTAAATTTTTCTTTTAATCTTTACTCTAAAAAAATATCTTACTTTCAAAATCAATTCTCCTACCACACTCATAAACTACCATCTAGTGCTTTGATCCAATCAAATCCAAATTTTTACATCTATTTTCATAAGTTCTTAACTACTTCTCAATTACCAATTATGGTTCAATTCCAATATTTGACCAAGAATTACTCCTGTAGCAACCCGTAATTTAAAATACTTCATCTTTGAATATCATAACTTTTGAAATATGTTTAAGTGTTATAAATATGATTTTATTAAACTCCTTTTTATTAACAACTAATATTGGTAAACTTGTTCTAGAAAAATGTTTACAAAAATAAATATTTCAAAGAAATATTGATAATGTAACCGAAACTATTTTATTGATAAACTACTTTTCATTTAATATAAGTTGTTCAATTTTTTTTACATGCACTAAATAACTTAGGAAATCAGTGATAGTTAGTAAAATAATTAGTACTAACTCACTTTAAAAAGCTTTTAGAAGGTGGAGTAGAGATATGAGTGGAAGGAGGTATTTTCTAAGGCATGTAAGGTGGAACTACTAGCACAAAGAAGGGTGAGGGAGTGTGGCTGGTTGGGGGGGCGGTGAGAGGAAGGTTAGGGAACACCATTTGGTTCCTATATAAGAGTGTGCATACCCATTGAAAACACTTTCACGATTTTAGTAAAGTTAAACTATACTCTTCATTTCTACTCTCTTCAGAAAATTCCTAAACTAAAATCAATTCAAAACAACTCAAAATCTCTTCAAAGTCAAGTATATCTCCTGCAACATCATAGCAACACCATCTTGCAACTCTAAGCTTTTGGAGCACAACACCTTCACACACTCCTAGCCCGTGAGCACAAGGGGAGGCTTTTTGCCTAGGCCGTGAGCTAAAAAGGAAGAGGTAGGAAGTTTAGGAGCTTGCAGGGTTGTGGTAGGAAGTGGAGGCATGTGTTAACTCGTTTTCTTGTTGAAGCAAGAGTTAACTCGCCATTTGAATGAATATGAAGTGATAATGTTGTTTAAACTATAGAAATATTGTCTGAGTTTATATTGTTTTATTTGATTTTGATTCTTGCTTTGGAAAGCAAATGACATATGTAATCGATGGATATGGACTTGTATGACTTGTTGCATAGTCTTGAAACAAAGCACATAGGGTTTGGTCGAACAATGATTTGAATTGGACTTGATTTGAAAGTGGTTTTTTAGTGATATTCACTATAAATGCATTTAGGAAATGCCTTATATTGGGCATTTTCTATAAATTTGTATAGAGGAATCCTTAGGGGTTTCTCGCCACTATGATGTATTATGTGTGTACTAGTTACTGTAAAAATTCTGAATGCTAAAATGTTTGTTATCATATCGAAAATCGATCAAACATTCAAGTATTCAAAACTGGCCCAGTTTATAGCCTTTTATAACAGTTCTAGGCGGTACTTTAAAAATGTTATCCTTTCCCTAAACCACCTTTTAGCATTCTGCAAATGCTCTCTTTTCTGTTTGAGACTTTAAATTACTATGAAATGACTTTAAACTTAAGTGTTTCTCTTCAATCTTTTACAAGCTTTTCTAACACATATTAGATTGTTATAAAAATGTTTGGAATTTTTATTTATTTTTAATAATTCAATATGAATTATTAAACTAAGAGGTTTATTTTTAAATAAAGAAAACATGTTATTTTTGAAGTTTCAAAAATATTATAAATTAGATCTTTTAAGTGATATTTTATATAAATGTTTTAAACCATATTATAAGTATTTTAACATATATTTTAATTAAACATAGTTTTTAGAACATTTGTTGATTATTTATTTAAAATAATAAAAGCTTATATAATATAATATCTTTTGAATTGTTTTTAAAATATCTTAGCTTTATAAATAAATTATTATACATACATATTTATCATTTTAAAAGGGTTCTAAATTATAAACAAATGTTTTATAAAAGAGGTTTAGGAATTGATTGGTGGCTTAATCATGTTTATTTTGTTTACTTGTTTATGGAAAGTAATTAACCATACTTAACATTAAAAGCCAACGAAGTAGGCTTAACCATCTGTGATCGAGAGTTAGGATTGATGTTCAGATATAGGGTTTAGAAGAAATAACGCTCCAATCTACCAATTTCACCCTTGACCGAGGGATAATAAGTTGAGATGGTTGGAAACGTGTTAAGTATATGAAATTGATTTCCATAAGCGATCTTTTTTAGAACTAGATAATCGAGTAATCGAACTTGACCACTTAACCTTGGAAGTAAATGAAAGCATCACGGCTTCATACGATTTATGATCCCTCGGGAAGGACTCGTTGGTATGAAATGTCTCTAGCTCTAAGAATTATGTATATACAAAATCCCTTAAGGAGGACTCCCCTTTATATACTGTTCACTTACTTCTAAAAGGACCGGAATTGAGTTTACGGGAAATTCATCGATTTAGTTTTGAAGTGTCTGGGATCAGATAAGTAGACTTATGTATTACTTATCGAATACCACTACAAAAATAGTATATAAGTCTACATTTTGAAATGGTTGTGAAGTGGAATGTTATAGACTTGAACCATCTATCCTACAGTTAAGTCCAAGGGAGATGTCAGCTCTAACTTTACAGACTAATGTTATAGAGTTGCACTGTCTATCCTAAGGTTAAGTCTAAGGAAGAGGTCAGTGTTAGCATATGTCGGATGACTTATGCTGGCATCTATTGAGAGATTCGTGATATGTTCGAGTGATGAAGATTTATGTGAGAGATGTTGAACATGTCCTCGACGTCAGAAATGACTATAAACAAAGTAGGATGCACAGCCTAGGGTTGAGCGAGCCCACGACAGGGCATACCAACTCCATATCTAGAGTATGCTTACCAGTGTTGCTAGTGGGAGGTTTGATACTTGGAGCCACGTGTTTAAGTGTGTACCGGTTGTGTTTACCTTATGGTATATTTTATCTAGAGATATATGATGCTCAAAAGGTAGTTCTGATCCTTGTCATGTAGATCCACTTCGATTTACTAGAGGCGTCTCCGTTGAATATCCATATGCGAACATACCTTAATGGTTTTAGATGTACTTCTAATATTGTTGTGTTGTACACGTAGCATAGCTATTTTTTGATTTATATTCTACACCCTAGAAATTATATATTATATTGCTATATTCACTCATCGGATGGTTTGGTTTCTTTTAAGGGGAAAACTGTTACGGTAATACGTACGGTCTCAAAAGTTACCGTTATAAGGAAGCATGTACCTTGAGTTTCTCATACCAGACTTATGTCTGACATGTGGTTTTTATTTTCCCTAAATTCCTCATGTATTCTTTCGAGTAGGCTAAGTAAAGTAGCTTTGACTTTGGATGCTTTGGAGCTTCAGGAGATGAGTTGGAGGCTTCTGTGTATCTATTTATTTCTATTTCCATTGCACTATATTATGTATGTATCAGCATTGTGAGGGAAAACAATTATAACTATCAAGTCTTATGGTAGTACATAGGTTTAATACCTCTATAACTACTATGTATTTTGGAGTAACACTTTGTACTATCTTTTTGGATATTGTATATTATCGTTTCGCTTGTGAGATTCTATTATTATGCCCTTGCTTTCTTGTTCTGTTTCTTTTTCTCTTTGCTTTACACTAACTATTTGTCTTTCTGGCACTTGGGTGCTCAATAAACGAATACCATGGATGTAGTCAGCATCAACATTCGAGGGTCGAAAAGTCAGGTCGTTACAAGGCTCATATAGTTGGTACCATTAGCTATACATTGGTATGACTCATCGCTTATAGATATCGATGGAACTGAACGTGGATGTTCACATAATAATATCTCTAAGATCGACTCTAGTATTATTCCAATATTGTTCTTACCCCATCAATATCTATCTCCATTCTAGTTTCCTTCCTCACTAACTTACTCATCCTCTACCAACCGTAATTGAGATTCATTAGCAACTCCACAATGGAGAGATAGCTCTATTGGAACGGCCATAAACATAAGCACTCCTATATATATAATACAAATATGCTCTTTCAATATGTCCCTAATCATATAACATATGCTTTGATACCAAATGTAACAATATGCCATTTCAGAACCCGATAACTACGCAACAAAGTCCCGAAACGATAATTCGTTGGAAGATAATGCATATTGATATACAGAGAGTGTATAAAACAAAATAATACTAACTATTAACTTTCATAGTCTCACAGCGGATTGTCGCTCAAAATTACACAAATATACATATATTTATTTACATATCTGATACCACTACAAAAGTCTATACAATCCAAAGCCAATCTAATCCAAAAACAATGTCACATCATGTCTTCAATACAAAATTTATTTTACGACTTTTGTATACGATATTTACAGTATATACAATTTTACGCCTCCAGGTCAATCTCATCTAAACTCTATCGACTTGAATAATATACATGAAAGAAAATATAGAAGTGGGTATGACATACATCTGAGTAACTGAAGTCAATCTAATGCAAGTATACTACCGACGGTGATATAACATGGTTTAAGCCTAAAGTATAATATCTTCTAGTCCCACCTCATGCACTATAGAATGATATTATACTATCTAAAATTAGTCTAGTCTCGAACACTCATGGTAAAGGATCCTCTATATAAAATTCGGTCTCACCACCTGTAGTAAAGGATTTCACGTCTATGTAATCCGGTCTTACCACCTAAGGTAAAGGATTACATGTCTACAAGTACTATCCAATCTCTCCACCTACGGTAAAGGATAGTAATATGCATTGGGGACACACTCGGTCTCACCATGTGTACTACATGTCAACTTTTTCTATATCAAAACTCTCCTGGATCAGCCACGTTGCTCTACAGGAGACAGCTCGCTAATACCATGATCCAAGGACCTACCGCATGCACTACAAGATTTAAGTATTTGTTCATCGCCAAAACTATATACACTGCATCATCAATTTATGAAATTCAAGGCCATACATACTACATTTGTATCTCACCATTATCATCAAGATTCTACATACGCATCTGTCTGTCCAAATCTGAATATACTAAATCCATACATCGTCCTTATCTTGCTATGCATCCATTCACCATCCGAGTGTTCGCCTATCATTCCAAAGTAACATTTTTGACATCCATTCTTTATCGTTGTAATCAAACTATGCATCCAAACAGTAGCCATGCGTGTCTTGTCATCACCATAGAGTCTCTAGAGAACATCACGTAAAAGATCGAAACAATGCACATCGATTCGGGCATTGAAAAGCCTAAGAATAACTCAATTGGATCATCCACTGATGGACCATTGCGCACCCACCGGTGCACTAGTGCACATTCCAATTACGAGAGATTTTTGTGTAATATGATTCCATATTTTGATTTATTTACTACTTTCTTATTTCTGAAGGATCATATGTACATGTTATCTACTAGTTTTCCAGAGTTCTAATATGTTCATATCATCAAATTATAATTTCTATAGGTTTCAATTTCGACTAGTGACAAATTTACGTTTTTTAAAGTTTTAAGAAAGGCAAGGTTTGTATTTATATTTCTTAAGTTCAGGTACCATCGTTATAGGAAAAAATTTCACTTCATAGTTTAATCCTAGGATAGCCTTAAAGCATCTTACATCATTATCAAAGTATTATACAAGAATCGAAGAAGCTACACTCACCGAAACTCTCAAAGTTTGCTTCTGCCTTCATTATCCTATCATTTTCCTACCTAGAACTTTCACTTATTCCCACCACTTCCTATTCCAGATCATAGTACTCATCCATACGGTCATTTCAAGGAGTGGATCACTAAATTCCGCCAAGAAACATGCAAGATGTGCTAATTTGATGTTTTACATTATCGGTGGGGAATGGGTAACACAATTTCCTTATCAGCCCTACTGCACAACAAACCCACCAGTTTCTGCCACCAAACTCATATTTATACATATTACTCTCTGAATGCTTCGATTTTCCAATGGTTTCGCGTAAATCCATTGAGAAACTAAGGAGATATGTCATTTTGAAGTTGGACATTGAATTCTGAAAACTATGTACGGAAATTCATCACTTTCCTTTGTTGTTCGGGCCTGCACTTACATTCTCCAAAATTTCGTCTGCCAATCATTCCAGATCTATAGCCCTCTTCAATAGCCTCGTAACGCTACTAATTTCGTAAAATTTTGTTTAGTTCTGAAAGAGATACGACAGTTTGATTTTTGGTGGATTAAGAGAGGAGAAGAAGATAAGAGAAGTGTAGGGCTGGTTAGTCAAAATGAATAACTATACATATTTGTTTCTTAAGTAGTTAGAGGGAAATTTATCCACCAGTTTCCATACTCAAATTCAAACTCAAAGCCCAAAGCCCACCTAACTCCAAAACTTATTTACTTGCAAATGAGAAAAAAAATTATGCTACACGATACGATCGCAATGCCACTAGTATCGTTATCAAATTCCAAAGTCAGAAAAATGGCCATTTTACCCATTCTTATAATTTATTTAATTAATTCATTAATTCCAATTATTTTCATATTAACATATTATTAATATTTAATTAAAATATTTACAAATTTTCCAGGGTATTACAAACTTCTTTCACTTCTTTTGTAGAATCTTCGGCTCCTTCTTTGCCTTCTTCTTCCTCTCTGCTATCTTCATTGTCAGAAACATTTTGTGCCAGATTAGTATGTTGTAGGCTGGACATTTTTACCATATTACCACTTACCAACCATTACCAACTGCTACCAACTAAAATGGCACTGAAAAATGGGTAACCGATTTAATCGGTACGGTTTGCCTAACCGCATGAAAATATACGGTACGGTAATGGTAATCAACTGCTAATAATGGTAATTACCATGCCTACCACTTACCTTAATTGATAAATATATATATATATATATATATATTATATTTCAATTATATATTTTTATTAAATATCATCTATCAACTAATGTGTAATAATTTAATATAAAATGTAGCAAAATGTTATTATCGTATTATTGAATGCAATTCTTATAGTGTATTTTTTAAAATAATATGATTTTATATAATATTTTAGCTTCTTCCATAATGTTTCCTTATATGTTTAGCTACTCAAAATGTTATTGATAAATCATTATATAATAAAAATAACAACTCTTGATATTACTCTTTTAACATGAAGTTTGCAAATAAATCGATATCATATTTGTAAATGGTAAAAGTTTATTACCAACCTATACCAACAATTACTGACCATGAATCGAAGTGTTGGTTTTCCTACTTTGGTTGGCAATGGAATGAATTTTTTGTTGTAAATTTTCAAAATGATTTGGGCATTGAGATTTGTTTTAAAGAAGAAGAAGAGGAAAGAAATTTTAGTTCCATATCTTGGAATATAAGGAACTATATTTATTTAAATATAGGTTCCTCAAGGGAAGATTTAGCTCTTTGGGCAACCAAATGTTTGCTCTATTGTGAGGATGGAAGCTACCGAACCGAACCGGGCCCGCTTCGGGTTCAGGTTTGGATCCATATAATATTCTTGGACAAAATTATTTTTAGCCAAATTTAAATTCGAATTTGAATGGAAAAAATTGGCAGACACGGCCGTTTGGATGGCAGGATGTTTTTATTCATATGAATAGACGCGAGCGAGAGACTTGATTGCTGTAAACGAATGGACGCGTCTTCTCAACGAAAAGGCACCTCTCCGCAACTATAAATAACAACACCTAGAAACTGCTTCAATTTTAATTCCTCTTCTTGAAATTTGCAATGCTTGAAAAGTGTTTCAAAGCGCTTCTTCATTCTGAAAATCAGAAACGCCTAAAGTATGTTGCAAATCTTCTCTTCCCTTCTTCTTCCTTACCCTCTTCTCTAATTTTGCATCATCAGAAAATAATAAAAGAGTGATTCTGGCCGGATCAAAGTCGTACAAATTTTGAATCTGGTTACGCTATTTAAAAGCTTAATTTAATCCTGAAGTCAATAGTTCTACGATCCGTTTGTACCTGTTTGGTTAAACTATTATCTAAAATAATCTACACAGTAGATCCTTGAGTCGGAAGTACAACAATCTCCTTATCATCATACTCGAATCATCGATCAAGTTCCAACAAATTTTAGACAATATTTCAACCATGATGATTCGAGTTCAAGCAACATCAATGCCCTACAAGTCATGAATCAACACTTGACACGTTTGGAGTGGTTTAATAGTGAAAACTTCACATGTTGGCAAGAAACTATGATGTTCTTTTTGATCACTGTCAAACTCTTCTACATTCTTGAAGATGATTTTGAGGCTATACCAGAAGAAACTTCGAAAGAAACGGATGAGTTGAAAGTGAAACGTGCGAAGTGCAAAGATGATGATTTCCTGTATAGAGGACACATACTCAACGCACTATCTACTTCTATGTACAATGCATATAGAAGTCTAGAAACAACTAAGGCACTCTAGACTGTAGTGGAGAGTAAATATCGAATATGTGAGGAAAGCAACAAGAAATTCCTGGTATACAATTTTATAGATTTCAAAATGAATGATAATAAGTCCATTATTAGACAAGTTAGTGAAACTATATATATAGTAAATCAATTTAAAGATGCCAAGATTGAACTCCCAGAATGCTTTGTTGTTGGAATTATAATTTCTAGACTCCCTGACTCTTGGTGTGACTATAAGAAGAAATTGAAATATGCGGAGATGGATTATGATTTAGAGAATTTACAACGTCATCTTCGCATAGGAGAGGACTCTCGTAAATGAGAATTAAACGATAATCCACAAACTGAGTTTCATTCTAAAACGAACAATATTGAATTGACAAATTTGTCGAAGCCTAAGAATGAGACACGGTTAAGAAGAAAAGTCATTCTAAGAAATATAAGAAGAAATGCGCTTGTTATTTTTGTAACAAGCCCGGCCATTATGCTCGTGACTGTTGTCAACGAAAGAAAAAAATGAAGGCGAATATGGTCGAAGACACATTGGTGGTAGTGTGCAAGAAACAAACTCCGTTAGGGGCATAGAAAATGATTTGTGGCTTGATACTGGAGTAACCATTCATATATGCAAGGACCATAGTCTCTACAAGAACAACGAAGAAATTAGCAGAGATGAAAATCAAGTTACTGGAGCAAATAATGTTCGCACCAAAGTGATTGGCAAAGGCACTATAGAACTCCCGTTCACTTCCGAAATGACTCTATTTAGTTAATGTTTTTCATGCACCCAATATTTGCAAACATTTGGTCTCTGGATACCTTCTTAACAAAGGAGGATTCAAGATAGTATATGAGTCCGACAAATTAGTGTTATCCAAGAACGGAAAGTTCACTAGACAGAGATATTCTTGTAACGGCATGATTAAGTTGAATTTAATAAAGAAAACTTCTTCTTATGTCATTGATTCTGTAAATTTATGGCATGTTAGATTAGGACATGTTAATTATGGTTCACTTAAAAATATGAATAAGTTAGGATTAATTTCTGATTGCAATTTTGACTCCATTTCAAAATGTGAAATTTGTGTTCAAGCAAAGATGCATAGAAAATCCCGTAAATCTATAGAAAGGAAGACTGGTATGCTTGATCTTGTATATAGCGATGTTGGTGATTTAAAAGGTCACACAACATATGACGAAAATAAATTCTTTGTCACGTTTATTGATGATTACTCTAGATATTCTTATGTTTATCTAACGAAATCAAAAGATGAAGTCTTTGATAAATTTAAATTTTACAAAGCTGAAGTTGAAATGCAATGAGGACTTAGAATAAAAGTTTTACATTCTGATCATGGTGGTGAATATTTTTCAAATGATTTTACATTATTCTGTATACAACAAGGATTAATTCATCAGTGTACTACTCCTTATACCCCTCAACAAAATGGAGTCGCTGAAAGAAAAAATAGGACAATAATAGAAATGGTTAATGCTATGTTAATTAGTTCAAATTTACCTAACACCTTATGCGGCGATGCTATTTTATCTGCATGTTATATTTTAAATAGAGTTCCTTTGAAAAAGAAGAATATATACATCTCCTTATGAAACGTTTGAGGATATTTAGCGTATGTTAGAAAACCAGATCCCAAAAGGCCAAAATTAGAAAATAGAAAATTTAAGCATGCTTTCATAGGTTATTCACTTAATAGTATAACTTATCGTTTTATTATCCTTGATACTTTTGAAGTAATTGAGTCTGGAGATGTAAAAAAATTTGAAAACAAATATATAGCCCAACATCAAACTAGTGAGAATCCATTGGCATAATCTAGTTTAAAACATATTGAAACTAATGGTAACAATGATGAGAATTATACCTCTTCTCAAAACAACGAGAATGTTTCAATACCTAAAGAGGATACTGAATGAAGGAAAAGTAAAAGAGCAAGGATAGAAAATGAATATGGTCTTGACTTCATTAGGTATCTTGTAGAAGGAAGTAAGAATGAAATTCTTAACATAACTAGATACGTAATGAATGTTAGTGATGACCCAAAATCTTATTATGAAGCTATGAGTTCTAAAGATGTTATTTTCTGGAAAGAAGCTATCAATGATGAAATGAATTCAATTTTGGTAAACCAAACTTGAATTTTGACTGATTTACCTCTTAGTACCAAACCAATAGGATGTAAATGGATATTCAAGAAAAAGTTGAATACCGATGGATCCATTGATAAATTTAAAACCGGATTAGTAGCGAATGGTTATAAGCAAAAACATGGAGTTGATTATTTTGAAACGTATGCTCTTATTGCTTGCATTTCTTCGATTCTTTTTTATAGCACTTGCATCCATTCATAAACTTGCAATACACAAATGGATTTGAAAACTGCTTTTCTAAATGGTGGTTTAAAAGAAGAGATATACATTGAACAACCAAAGGGTTTTATAAATCCAGGCCATGAAAAGAAAGTTTGTAAACTAATAAAATCTCTTTGTGGTCTGAAGCAGGCACCCATGTAATGGCATGAGAAGTTTGATAAAGTAGCATTGTCACATGGCTTCATTGTTAATGATGCTGATATATGTATTAATAGGAAATCGGATGAAACCGGCTGTATTATAATATGTTTATACGTTGATGAAATGTTAATATTTAGGATTGATATACGTTATGTGAAAGAAACTAAGAAGAATCTATGCTTTAAATTTTATATGAAAGTTCTAGGAGATGATGATGTAATTTTAGGGATTAAAATCATGAGAAAAGAGTAAGAGTTGGTGCTAACCCATCTCACTATATGAGAAGTTCCTCAAGAAGTATGGTCATTACAATGATAAACCAGCAACAACTTCATTAGATCTGAGTATTAAGTTAGTGAAGAATACTGAACGTACAATATCTCAACTATAGTATTCTAGTATTATTGGTAGTCTAATGTATGCTATGCATTGCACTAGACCAGACATAGCGCATGCTATAAACATGTTGTGCCGATTTACGAGTAATCTAGGTTATGAAAATTAGAAAGGTGTCTATAGAGTTCTAGCTTATTTAAATGATAGTATAAACTATGATCTATCCTATAAAGGATACCCTGCTGTATTAGAAGGATATAGTGATGCAACCTGAAACAATGTACAATCTAAATCCAAGTCTACGGTCATATGGATTTTCACATTAGGAGGTGCAGCTGTGTCTTGGTGCTCCAAGAAACAGACCATTTCTGACTCGTTAATGTTATCAGAATTGATTACATTGTTGGATGCACGCAAGGAAGCAGAATGGCTTAGAAATTTATTAATAGAAATTCCTTTTTAAAAGAAGCCATCACCAGTAGTCTTGATTAACTGTGATATCAGGCTACGATATATAATGTTTCTAATAAAACTTATAACATAAAGTTTAAACATGTAAGTCTTAGACATCAGATGACAAGACAATTACTCAAAAAAGGAGTAATCAGTGTCGATTACATAGAAGCAAAGAAAAACATGGTTGACTCATTTACTAAGAGTCTTCTAAAAGCTGTGGTTTCTATGAAATCGAAAAAAATTGGGCTAAGGTCTGTGAATGAAGGTTGATCATCCTTAACAGTCCCCCAACTTATGTAGTGAAAAGGATAGACAAAATTCAATGGGTACCAACAAGTTAAGAGAATGATTATGGAATACTAAAACTAATTGCCCAACATTAGTGTTGGATTCCGCATGAATGAGGACGGATGAAGATCCTTAATAAGTCCAGTTAAAGTCACAAGGTGTATCGCAGAAGCACCTTAAGGGACTTACCTATATAAGTATGGAAATCATGTCGTTTTTTAATAAAGTAAGACAGCTTTCTCAAGTAGACTCATGAACTCAGGATTTGAGCACATGGCCATTAATGTGTGGAACATATAGAACACTCTATATATACAAAAATCAGTATGTGTGACTGTTTCGGTACTATCACAAGGGGTACTTTCAAGATATGTTCACCATAGAACTCGATAGAACTTTGAATGGTTTACACAAAGTGAAGGTTCTATTCAAAAGATACATATCATTTATGTATTAGTTTCCACGATGATGCAATACATGACCTTGGAACTACGTTGGCTTGATCCCACTTAGGTACATAGGCAATCACTCAAGTGATGCAGCCGTCTACTTTATTTATTTTACTTATTCTGAAAATGGGGGGAAATTGTTATAAATTTTCAAAATGATTTGGGTATTAGAGTTTGTTTTAAACTAGAAAAGAGGAAAGAAAGTTTAGTCCCACATCTTGGAATATAAGAAACTATATTTTTTTAATTATAGGTCCTCAAGAGAAGATTTGGCCCTTTGGGCACCCAAATATTTGCTCTATTGTGAGGAGGGAAGCCATGCATAGCCACCATACACGCGCGCGCCACCACCGTCCGTCCGACCAACCGAACCAGGCTGGGTTTGGGTTTGGGTCCAAATAATATTCTTGGACAGATTTAGTTTTAGCTAGATTTATATTTCAATGGACAAAACTGGCGGGAGATGCAACCGTTTGGATGGCGAGACGTTTGTATTCAAACGAATAGATGCGGGTAGGAGACGTGACTGGTGCAAACGAATGGACCATCTTCTCAACATAAAGGCACCTCTACAACTATAAATGGAAACCTCCAGAAACTGTTTCAATTTTAATTCCTCTTCCTGAAATTTGCGACGTCTAAAAAATGTTCCAGAGCGCTTCTTCATTTTGAAAATAGTATTGCCTAAAAGGTGTTGCAAATCAGAAATGCTTGAAAGGTGTTGCAAATTTTCTGTTCTCGTCCTCTTCTCTACTCTCTTCTCTAATTTAGCATCATCAGAAAATAATAAAAGAGTGATTCTTGGCCAGATCAAAGTTGTACAAATTTTGAATATGGTTATGCTATTTTAAGGCTTCATTGAATCCTTAAGTCAATAGTTCTATGATCTGTTTGTACCTGTTGGGTTAAACTATTGTTTAAAAGAATCTATAGAGTAAACCCTTGAAATCAGAAGTATAGCAATTTCTTCATCATCATACTCGAATCATTGATCAAGTTCCAACATTTTCTATTACCATATAAATTGGTATGGTAATGGTGTTGAATATAAATTTTCGGTACCGGGCCGATTCCAGCCTTAGTATGTTGAGTGGCAGAAAATTTTCACATCAAGTTTCGTGCAACATCTTGACCATGGGGCGCCATTTCTTGAGCGCTAAGAGTTGTTCAAGGACGTCATTTGACGCTGCAATTCCCTGAACGAAGCTTGATTATGCTTTTGAGTATACCTCAAATGATGGTTGCTAAGATTATGGTGTCAAGTAGTTTCATGTTACGAATAAGCATTTTCAAAAATTTGATTTTGTGGAGGTGGATTTTGAAGAGGCGGATATAGTTGGGTTGGACGAAGCGGAACGTATCAATCACTACTAGTACAACATTCATTTCCAACGGCTGCTAGTCGTCGACGACCGTCGCTAGCCGTCGGAAAAGTCGTCGCTATAGCGTACGCGCTTTCCTTCGTTTGGCGACAATATTGACTTGGCGATGTCTACTCACGGCACTTTCCGACGGTTTTGTGACGGTTTTCGGTGCCCACATGGCGTCCAAAAATTCCTTAGACCCATCGAAAACCGTCATGAACCGTCGGAAATCTTAACCATCACGCCGTCGATTGCCGTCGTTAGCCGTCGGAAATTGACGACCAAAGGGTCGTTGGTAGCTGTCGGAAACCGTCGGAAATCTGGTCAATTTGTTTTTATTCCTGCAGCTATTCGATTCCTGTACTGCACATACATATCAAAACTCAATTTCACATATATCCAATATCAAAACTCAAGCAACACATAATCAACTTATATCCAATATCCAAATCAATCCCCACCAATTCAATACTTAAAACAAAAAAAAACAATACACTAAATAATCAACATCCAACATCCAATATATACAATCAACATCCAACATGTCAAAACAAACCAACATAGCGTCAAAATGTATCAACCATATCCAAATACATCAGTGTCAAAATTTCCAAACATAAATGCAAAGTAACATACCCATCAAGACTCATTGTCAGCTCCGGAACCACCCGACGAAGGAAATGACCCATGCTGCTGCTGCACCTCAGCCAAGCGCTAGTTCAACCGCGCCATCTCTGCAGCACGACGGTGGTCTTTCTCCTATAGCTCAGCGATCATAGCTCTAAGCTCTGTGATCTCTTATTTGTCCTGAGCTTCTTGATATGCTTTTTGCGAGTACCTAATCAAGAGATATGTCAAAAAATCAAAAAATTTAGTGGCTTTTGAAAATTAAGAAGGAACAAATAAGTAAAGCATAATCATTTGTTAAAACATTAACGATATATTTTTTCTATGACAACTTTTTTTGATTATTGGTTTAAACTTATAAGTTAGTAAATTTTTAGAAATTACCGCTTGATTCCCAAAGCCATAACGCCTATTTCGCGATGTGGGTTCCATGGTGGACTCAAAAATCGCATCTTCCTCATCAATGGTCAACCAATCCCGTCCCGATCCCTCCAACATTTGTGCTCATGCTTCTGCAAATTTTTTCTATAATGGAAAATAAAATATAATTGAAATTCACACAACATTATTTTAATTATTCTTTGTAACTAATTAATTAAATTGACCAATAATAACTTCTAATTTAAAATATTCTTACATAAGATTCGCTTGATTTATCGTCACTCCATGTGTACGATATTGAGCCATCTTCGTTTGTTTGCTTGATGACATGAGTATGAGAAAATACATTCATATAAGAGAAGGAACCGCCATGCTCTTTTTCCTAAAATAATTAGTATGTATTATTGTTGTTTATACAAAATTACATAAGTTAATAACTGTTTATAATTGCAATTAATAAATTTACCAGATCCTCACGATGATGTTGGAATGATTTGGAGCCACCGCGATGTATAACTAGGTTCTTATTCCTATTTGCGGAGTTCCTCTCTGACTCCGCCTGGAAATTTAAATTGAACATTATATATTTCAGCTTTAAATTATGTATTATATACGGGAACAAATTAAAATGATATATGATAAACTTACCTTGAATTCATCACTATTCCACCAAGCAACCCAAGCATCCCACACGCTAGCGCCCATCCAATCAGGCTTCTTCCTTGATTTTCTTATGCCAGACATTGTGTTCCGGTAATTCTTAGACATCTTAGAAGTCCAGTGGCGCAGGCAAAGGTCAAGGTATTCTTCCTACAAGTCTACCGGCCCCTGTACGTTGAAATAATATAAGTTATACATTTATAATCAGTCAGCAAATTATAAAGTGGTAATATATAATGATATATAAATTTACACTTACAAGGAAGTCCGGCCAGATACTCGCCCTGACGAGGTCTGAGATCTTACCCCACCTAGGCCAACAATTAGTCATCATGCTCATGTACGTCTGCTTGGAAATAATAACACAATCTGTGATGGCTCCAGCTCAAATCCTCTATGTTAAATATGATACAGACGTTTAATAAATAATGACTAATATATCATATAGAAAGTATTTTTAACGTTGAAGTAAATTTAATACTTATGACCCATCCGCTTCTGGTTGTAGCTTTACTATAGTAAGTGGTCCCTGCTCTGATGGGCCGCTGCCATCACCTCCCACATCCCTCCCAATCTAAGTAGAAGAGGGGGCACCTGAATGGGAAGAACCGCGATGTCGAAAAAATGACATAATACTTGTCATAGATATATCATTTTATTTTGGCAGAACATATCATTTAATTATGAGAAAACATATCGGTTTTTATAATAAAAAATGTAACATCAATAATCACATGAATTACCTTCTATCACAATGTACATTATTAATCAGTCCTCGTCATTTTCTGATTGAGACTCGGTCTCATACTCTACATTATTTTCCTCTGTAGTCTCAAATGCTTCTACTAATACATTTAATTCATCATTTAGAGATCCAAAATCGATTTGATCGTCGGTTATTATTATTTCGCAATTTTCCTAGATATCTGCTTGATAATCTTGTTCGTTTGGAATATTCTTTCCATCAAATGTAAATATTGCCTTCGTTTTAAAAACCGCCGACCAATCTGCTTTATCTCTTTTAAGAGATGGATAAGGAGCATAAGAAACTTGTATGGCTTGTTTGGCTAGTATAAAAGGATCGTACTTATGATAATGCGATGTATGCTTTATTTCAATAAGATTATATTTCGGGTGTATGGTAATTCCAGAACCTAGAACATTGCTAAACCAGTTGCATCTAAACAGAAAACCTTCCTTCGCAAGTCTTGTGAAATATGTCAATTGCAAAATCTAGGTTAACACGCCATAAAAATCATTTATATGATCATTTGGATCATCACTGCCTTTAACAAATATACTGGTATTGTTAGTTAATTTTTCATCACCATATTCTTTAGTGTTGAATTTATATCCTTGATGAAGAATATTGGATATGTCTTGACTTTTCTTTTTAGTCACATCGCAAGATGTTTTAGTCCTTCATCGTCCACACAATTTCTCAGATGAAAAACGTAGTTCGAAAACCAATTAGGAAATTCTTTACTGATATCGCCGCTTGGATGTTGTGATTCATAAACACTGCAGATATAGATAATATATTGCATTATAATTAATGTACATGCGTATTATTTTAAAAAAAATATCCAGACTTATAATTAAATAATACCTGACGAATGGTGCAACTTTAACATAATTAAGAAGAATATATGTGTGTGTTACATGGTAATCTCTATCGTCTAACCATACTTCCACACATTTTCCAGCAGGTCGACCATATTGTCTAAAATAGATAACATTGCTTGAGAAGATTCTCGCTCAATGCCTTCATCATTACGCATAGCACTTTCAAATGATAAGTTCACATGGTCACTGAAATAATGAGAGAAAAAGAACGAAGCTTCTTCTTCGATATATGATTTGCAAATCGAACCTTCAACTCGTGCTTTTTGTCTAACTTTTTTCTTTAGATGATTTAAGTACCTATTAAAATTATTTCAAATTAAAATTTACTTATATATGTAATTAAACTAATATTTAACATACCCAATATAAATAATACCTCTCAATTGGATACATCCATCCATATTGCACATGACCTCGAAGACGTGCTTCAAATGAAAGATGAATAAGTAAAATGCTCTATTACATTAAAGAAACCTGGAGGAAATGTTTTCTCCAGTTTGCAGAGCAGTATAGGAATTTCTTCCTCAAGATTATGTAGACGATTAACTTTTAACATAGTCGAACAAAGCTCCTTATAAAACAAACTAAGTTCCGTTATAACCATCCAAACTTTTACGGCAATAGTTCTTTAAAAGTGACTGGTAATAAATTTTCCATCATTATGTGACAATCATGGCATTTCATCCCACTCAGTTTACCATTCTTATGTCGACACATCTACGAAGATTAGAAGAAATCCCATCAGGAAATCTTAATCCTTCCACACATTTTAACAGAACTTAACTTGGTTACTGTCTAGCTCATCTATGCTTTGGTCTTTAGTGTCATTTGGAATGATATGATGCTCGGGACGATTACATACTGCTTGGATATCACGTCTTGATTTCAAATCATCCTCATTTTTTGGTACAGCAGTAGAATAACAAAATGATGATTCTGTGAAAGTAGCGGTCTGTGAGTTGATGAATACTGAAATGCCCAAATTCGTTGATCCGAAGATACCGAATTCTAGCTATCCCGAACACGTTGATCGCGCACGATACCGGGTTCAAAGATCTGCGATTCTTCGCACGTTGATCTAGCGCACTAGATTCCGTGAATCGGCTTCTGCAGTCGTTGAATCGAGCGCACTCGATTAATCGAAAGAGGAGATAGGAGATTACACTCAACTACCAATTTGGTGAAAGCACAAAGCTAACAAAACAAAGTTTTTATTTCAAATCAAATAAACTATTACAAATGGCACCACCGGCCTATTTATAGAAGTTACAAATCTCAACACAAATCTGTACAACTCTTAAGTCGGCCATGACTTACGACTTACCATAAGTCATACGCGACTTAACAGATTCACACGGTTCAACATTTCAACACAGTTACACGACTTAACAAAATACAACACGACTCAACTTATTTACAAAGTACATGACTCAAGAAGCCAACGACACACGACTCAACTTAAGTCGGTAACGACTTAGACACATATCACAGCAGCATCTTCACGCGGCTTAAGCTTGGACGACTTAGGAGATAAACCTCAACGACTTAACCCAGTATCCGACTTAAAGAATCCAGACGACTTAACTAAGTCGTAGGTCGTAGACGACTTATCTTAAGTCGTGGATTTTCTTCTTCAGTATAACTTGCTTCACCTTTATCATTCTCGTTAAGTCATGGACGACTTATATCTTCTTTGTTAGCTCGTGGACGACTTAAAACTTCTACTTCCGATGTACTAAGCCATGGACGACTTAGGCTTTTAAGTCGTAGCCCCTTTTCCTTAAGTCGTGGACGACTTAAAACATTTCCTTTAAGTCGTAGCCGACTTAGGCCTTCAACACGCGCTACTACTTTGTTATCTCGTGGCGCTCCCTTAAGTCGTGTACGACTTATACCTTCTCCTCTGGCCTGAGCTACATCATCCTCCCCAGGTTGAGAAAAATTCGTCCTCGAATTTGTAAATTCTCCCACATCAGACTGTTCATTCCCATAGTATGGTACGAGATGCTTAACATTGAACACGTCAGAAGTGTACACATCCTCTGGTAGCTTCAATTTATAAACATTTTCATTAATTCGTTTCACAATTTCTACAGGACCAATTTTTCTGGCTTTCAATTTGTTATAAGCGCCCACTGGAAAACGATCTTTTGTTAACACCGCATATACCAAATCTCCTTCATTAAACTCAACATTTCTTCGCTTCAGATCTGCAGAGCGTTTATACTTCTCATTCGCCTTCTCCAATCGTTCCTGAACGATTTTATGACATTCTGTCAACCCTTCAACAAAATCAGCAGCTTTCTTAACTGTCCCCTTCGAGTGTGGTACGACTGTTAAATCCAACGGTCCCTTTGGTAAGCTTGAATACACGATCTGAAATGGACTGAAATCCGTACTACGGTTTACAGCATGATTATGAGCAAATTCTGCCTAGCATAACTTCATGTCCCAACTCTTCAGATTATCTTTCACTAGACATCGCAATGAATTCCCCAACGATCTGTTAACCACCTCGGTTTGCCCATCAGTTTGTGGATGGTAAGCGCTACTAAATTTCAGCTTTGTTCCGACCATCTTCCACAAACTTAGCCAAAAATGACTCAGAAAACGAGTATCCCTGTCCGACACAATCGATTCTGGCAATCCATGAAGTCGATATATCTCTTTGAAAAATAACTGAGCAACATGAACAGCATCTGCCGTCTTCTTACAAGCAATAAAATGTGCCATTTTCGAAAATCGGTCAACCACCACATAAATGGAATCGTTTCCCCGTTGTGTTCTCGGCAACCCCAACACAAAGTCCATACTCACATCAACCCATGGTTTAGTTGGTACAGGTAACGGCATATATAATCCAGCATTAGTCGTAGTTCCTTTCGAAACCTGACATATATGACATCGCTCCACAAACCTTTCCACTTCTTTCCTCATTGATGGCCAAAAGTAAGACTGTGAAATCAACTATAATGTTCGGTCTCTCCCAACATGTCCTTCTTCATGTAGCTCTTTTACAATCTTCATTCTCAAACTACAATCAGGTATGCATAATCGATTTCCCTTGAACAGAAAACCATCTACCATCACGAACTCATCCGTCTCCCCATTCTTGACTTTATCAACAAACTTTGCAAAGTAAGGATCTTCGTCAAATAATTCTGGTAACACATCGAATCCCGTCACTTCAACCTTCATTGTTGTTAGCAAATGATTCCTTCTACTCAAAGCATCAGCCACACGATTCGTCACTCCTGACTTGTGTTTAACAACAAAAGTAAACTGTTGCAGATATGCAATCCATGATGCATGTCTCGCTGAAATCTTGTCTTGCCCTTGTAAATGCTTCAATGCCTCATGATCAGTGTAAAGAACAAACTCTTTCTGAAATAGATAGTGTCTCTAATGTTTAATAGCTTGCACAACAGCATAAAATTCCACATCATATGTATTGTATCTCATCTTTGCTCCTGATAACTTCTCGCTAAAATATGCAATAGGACGCTCTGACTCAACACTCCTCCAATCCCAACCTTTGACGCATCAGTGTGTAGCTCAAATAACAACTGAAAATCTGGTAATACTAAAATTGGTGCAGACGTCAGCAACTCCTTGATCTTCCCAAAAGCATCCCCTGCTTCCTCTGACCATGAAAACTGTTTACCCTTCATACAATCTGTAACAGGCGCCATCACACTACTAAAGTGTGGAATAAATCTTCTATAGAATGAAGCCAACCCGTGAAAACAACGAACTTCCGTTATCGTCTTGGGCTGCGGCCAATCTCTGATAGCTTCGACTTTACTTTGGTCAACCTGTATTCCTTCTCCGACACAACATACCCCAGAAATAAAACACTCCTCGCCATAAAAATACACTTCTTTGTAGCAGCATAGAATTGTTCTTCTCGAAGAATAATTAACACTTTCTTCAAATGCTGAACATGCTCTTCTGTACTAGCACTGTAGATCAGAATATCATCAAAGTAAACCACCACAAATTTCCCAATGTATGGCCTGAAAATTTGGTTCATCACCCTCATGAATGTACTTGGTGCATTCGATAGACCAAACGGCATTACCAGCCATTCATACAATCCTTCCCTCGTCTTGAATGTTGTCTTCCATTCGTCCCCTGGTCTAATGCGAATCTGATGATAACCGCTCTTCAAGTCAATCTTAGAAAAGATTACGGACCCACTGATTTGATCCAATAAATCATCAAGCCTCGGCATCGGAAATCTGTATCTGACTGTGATCTTATTCAATGCTCTATTATCTGTGCACATCCTCCACGTTCCATCCTTTTTGGGTACCAATAAAGCTGGCACAGCACAAGGACTTAAACTCTCCTGCACATGCCCTTGTTCAAGCAATTCTTCCACCTGCCTCCTCAATTCTTCATGTTCCTTCGGACTCATTCGATAATGTGGTCTATGTGGCAACATTGCTCCCGAAACAAGATCGATTTGATGTTGAATGTCTCTTAGTGGCGGTAACTCCTTCGGTAACTCATCTGGAAATACATCCTCAAATTCTTTCAAAACTGGTTTCACTTCCTCTGGAATTTCAACCTCTTCACTGCTCTCACGCCCAATCAACAAGAATACTTCCGGCTCTTCCTCAACCTCCTTAACAAACTCCTTCAAAGATAATAAAGTTTTCAGCTCTTCAATCTCTTCTGATTTACTTTCTCCTTGTTGTCTCTTCTTTGGAACTAAGATAATCTTCGTACCTTTAAACATAAAACTGTAGCTATTGGTCCGACCGTCATGTTGTACTGCTCGATCATACTGCCATGGTCTTCCCAAAAGTAAGTGGCAAACATCCATCTCTACTACATCACACCAGATCTCGTCTTTGTATTTCTTCCCAATAGAGAATGGAACACGAACTCATCTATCCACTTTCACCTCTCCTCCTTTTCTCAACCATGCTAACTTGTATGGATTCGGATGTTTCTCTGTCTTCAACTTCAACTTTGTTACAGCCTCGATTGAAATGATATTGTCATAGCTTCCTGCGTCAATCACAAATTTACACACCTTCCCCAGTATAGTGCATGTCGACTAAAAGATATTACTCCTCAACCAACTAGCTTCTTCCTGCTTCGGTGTCAAACACGATCTCCTCAGCATTAGATTACAACCTTCATCTCCTGACGCAATATCCTGTTCATCCTCCTCAGCTGGACTAGAATAATCTCCATCAACATCCTCAACTTCTGCAACCATGGTTCTCTTCTTGGGTTTTGGACACACATTGCTTTTATGACCCAATTCCTGACAATTGTAACATTTGAAACCGTTGTTAACCTTTGCCTTCTCAGCCTCCTTCACCACTGGTCTACTGATAGGTTTAGAAACATTAGAACTCCCACTAACACCCTTCACTTGATTGTTGGAATTAGTAAACACACCACCTCCTCGTCGTCCCTATTTCTCCCAAGCCAACGCCTTCTGATGTGCTTCCGCCACAGATCTTGGATCGAACATATTCACCATATCCTAGATCTGCATTCTCAATCCCCCAATGAATCTAGACATCAGTTGTTCTTCCGTTTCCATAATATCATTCCTCGCAATAAGCTGATAAAACTCATCCGCGTAATCATTAACAGTCTTCATGCCCTGCCTCAAGTTCTGCAAACGTTGATACATCAAAGATTGATAATTGTAAGTTAAGAACGTTGCTTTCATCAATTTCTTTATCTTCTCCCAAGATTCAACTTTGGACTTCCCCATTCGTTCACGTGTAAGTTTGGTTTGCTGCCACCATGCCAAAGCTCTACCCTTTAACCTTGTAGCAACCAACTTCACTCTACGATGTTCTGGAACTTCTTTGAAATCAAAAATTTCTTCAACATTAGCCACCCAATCCAAAAACTCTTCAGCTTGCATACCACCCTTGAATTCAGGAATTTCAGTTTTCATTCCCGATTCCCACTTGTGATCATACTCTGAATAATTTCTCCCTTGACCTCGTCCATGAATACTACCACCATCATACTCCTCTTCAAAATCAGATGTATATCGATGTCGATTCTGACCACCAACATCTCTACTACCATCACCTCTACCACCATCCCTTCTATCTACATTCCTCCGAACACGATCTCGGTAATCAACATTTCTATAACTGTCTCGGCTCACACTTCTATGATCATTATCATTACTTCTCCCTAGATTGGAATTTGGTGAAACTCTGCTTTTCTCGTGGTTAGATTCGGTGAAACCCTTCTTTGATTTCGATTCATTTCCGTCATAAGCTTCTCTAACCTCCCAATGCCTTCATCCAACTTCTCATTGAATTTGTCACTTATACGTTGTTCCATTTGCTTGGCATCTTCCCGCTTATACAAATCTTCAACATTTTGATGACGGTTAGCTCTTCTCGGCGGCATACTTGAAAATGATACCAAATGATGGATCTAATCTTCAAATTCTCGGCTCTACTTCAAATTTCAAACACCTCTCGAATTTTGATCCAAAATGATATGGATCGAAAACTCCCACTTTGTTGCGAAACTATGATGAACACGATGAACACAACTTCTCCAAACTTCTTCAAATAGACTTGGCTCCAAGACTCGATTTAGCTATGATTGGCTAAAACAAGCTCTGATACCAAACTGGTGCAGCAGTGGAATAACAAAATGATGATTCTGTGAAAGTAGCGGTCTGTGAGTTGATGAATACTGAAATGCCCAAATTCGTTGATCCGAAGATACCGAATTCTAGCTATCCCGAACACGCTGATCGCGCATGATACCGGGTTCAAAGATCTGCGATTCTTCGCATGTTGATCTAGCGCACTAGATTCAGTGAATCGGCTTCTGTAGTCGTTGAATCGAGCGCACTCGATTAACCGAAAGAGGAGATAGGAGATTACACTCAACTACCAATTTGGTGAAAGCACAAAGCTAACAAAACAAAGTTTTTATTTCAAATCAACTAAACTATTACAAATGGCACCACCGGCCTATTTATAGAAGTTACAAATCTCAACACAAATCTGTACAACTCTTAAGTCGGCCACGACTTACGACTTACCATAAGTCGTACGCGACTTAATAGATTCACACGGTTCAACATTTCAACACAGTTACACGACTTAATAAAATACAACACGACTCAACTTATTTACAAAGTACACGACTCAAGAAGCCAACGACACACGACTCAACTTAAGTCGGTAACGACTTAGACACATATCACAGCAGCATCTTCACGCGACTTAAGCTTGGACGACTTAGGAGATAAACCTCAACGACTTAACCCAGTATCCGACTTAAAGAATCCAGACGAGTTATCTTAAGTCGTGGATTTTCTTCTTCAGTATAACTTGCTTCACCTTTATCATTCTCGTTAAGTCGTGGACGACTTATATCTTCTTTGTTAGCTCGTGGACGACTTAAAACTTCTACTTCCGCTGTACTAAGCCGTGGACGACTTAGGCTTTTAAGTCGTAGCCCCTTTTCCTTAAGTCGTGGACGACTTAAAACATTTCCTTTAAGTCGTAGCCGACTTAGGCCTTCAACACGCGCTACTACTTTGTTATCTCGTGGCGCTCCCTTAAGTCGTGGACGACTTATGTCTACTTCCTTAAGTCGTGTACGACTTATACCTTCTCCTCTGGCCTAAGCTGCATCAGTTTTCCCCTTAACATTCAAAACTATATTAAAAACATTATCAAACACGTTTTTCTCATTGTGCATCACGTCAATATTATGACGAATTAGGAGATTATTCCAATAAGCTAATTCCCAAAATATACTTTGTTTGCACCAATTATGAACCGTTGATTTACCTTGACTTCCAATTTTCTCTATGGTTTCATGTATCTTTAGATAATCCTTTACAAGTTCATATATATCTTCGCTTGACCAAATCGTTGGTGGTTGCAAAGTCTCTTGTCTATTAGTTTTAAAAAAATTCTATCTTTTCTAAAAGGATGATTAATATGAATAAAACACCAATGATAAAAAACCATGATATTTTCTTCCTATGCATTAAAGAAAATGACCGTGTTTCTTCCATGAAATAAGGACAAGCTAGACGATCGGCCATACTCCAACCGGAAAGCATTGCATACGTTGGAAAATCGCTAATAGTCCATAACAAATAAGCGAACATACGAAAATTCTTTTTTCTGAAATGTCGTATGTTTCAACTCCTTCATACCACAATGTTTTCAACTCTTTAATCAACGGTTGTAAATAAACATCGATTCCTTGTGTCGGATCATCAGGGGCAGGGACGACAATAGTGAGAAACATATGTGTTTCATACACATCCATGGAGGTAAATTGTAAGGTGTAACGATTATATGCCAAGATGAATATTTAGAACCAAATTGAGAGAATGGTGAAAATTCATCCGTACATAAACCAAATATAACATTATGGCTCTCCATTGCAGGATGTGTCTTATCATAATACTTCCATGCTTCTCCATCAGCTGGGTGTGTTAACGTATCTTCTTTCTGTGTTCTCACACAGTGTCTCATATGATGCATGGTTACAGAGGATGCGTACAACCGTTGAAGCCTAGGATTATAGGTAAGTAATGCATACGCTTGTATGGAACTTTCTTTTCCTTTTTTTCTTGGTTTGTACCTTTCCTCGTTACATATTCTACAATTCCTCAGATTGATGTCTTCTTTCCAAAACAACATGCAACCATTTAAACATGTATCAATTTTTTGATACAACAAACCAAAAGAAGACAAGTTTTTTTACTTCATAATGATTTTCGCACATCAAATTATCAGATGACATATGACGTTTTGCAGCTTGTACAACAGCTGCAAATCCGGCTTCTATGAAGTTGTATTTTGATTCCATCGCAATATATTCTAAAGTTACTGATAATTCGGTACCGCTTGTGCAGCCATCCCAAAGTGGTTTCTTAGCAGCATCCAATAAATCATATATACTTTTTGCTCCAATATTTGGTTCTTCTTCGATATTAACATCGTCATCATTAACTTCAAAAGTAGGGAACATCGATCGTGCTGCATCTTCAGCCATATCTTCTATGGGATTTGTCGTAACAATTTCATTACCCACCTCCTTCGAATGTACAGGATTAGATGCTACAAGTTCTCCATGACGATCCCACATAAGATAATTCGGTACAAAACCGTACACTACAAGGGAAAAGGCACTTTCCGACGGTAGAAAACCGTCGGTGGCCGTCGGAGGCCGTCGGAAGCCGTCGAAAAAAGCCGTAGGAAAATAAGGCGTCGGCCTGTAGTGTTTCCGACGGCTTCCGATGGATCTCGCCGTTCGGTTTTCCGACAGCTTTCGACGGCTTTCGACCGATTCCGACGCTTTTCGGAATCCGTTGGAAAAATTGATCTGAAAGCTGTCGGAAGCCGTCAGAAAAATTGATCTAAAAGCTGTCGAAAGCCGTCGGAAAAATATAACCTGAAAGCTGTCGGAAGCCGTCGAAAATCTGCTGCATTTTTTTTAAATTTCTGCTACGATATAGCCTTCCATCCACATTTTCCATACAAACACTATTCTACAGAATCCAATATATGATATTCCTACCAAATATTAAAAACCAAACTATGCACAATTTACCAAACAAAAAAAATACATAAAATTAAGTTAAAACACATAATCATCACTCAACATCCCCAACATCCATATAATTATACAACAAAACAGCTAAGTGTATAATAACATAGTACATAAATCAACAACAAGCTCCACCATCTACCAAATCATACAAAACAGAAAAAAAAAACTTACCGACCAAAGCAATCAATCAATCTCCTCCAGAACTAGAGCCAGTAGAGGAAGAGAAGCGGCCACCATACTGCTGCATGTACTCGGCGATACGCTGGTCTAGCAACTATGTGGTCTGTATGGCCTGCTGATGGTTCTGCTCCTCCAGCTGCGCCACTCTAGCCCGCAAATCTTCGATCTCTGCTAGATTGATCTGAGCTCTAGTCTGCCTACCCCGTCTCTGACTGCTGGCCTATAGTAAATATTTAATTTAGCTGTGTGATCTCTGTAAGTGTATGTGCAGGTATGTGATTGATTAGTAGTGTGATAATGTTATTTAATTTAGTTTATGCATGTTTATGTAAGTGTATGTGCAGGTATGTGAATGATTAGCAGTGTGATAATGTTATTTAATTTAGTTTATGCATGTATAATGTATACATTTGAAAATATGTTCTTTTGGCCGTTTTTAAATTGTGATCAACCATTTATTAACAAAAATAATAGTACGTTAACATTACGAGATATCACTGCTTTTGATCTCTTTAACAGTAAATGTGACAAATTTATGCATGTGTACAGCATATATCAGGCAAACTAAATTAAATAACATGTCTTTTTCGTTATTTTTTTTTTGAAATGACATTCAAGTAACGAATTATTATATTTTGGTAATGCATAATGCTTTCATAATGAAGTGACTCAAAACCAATGTACTGAATTTGAAAACTTATATGATACCCAATATATTATTTACTTACCACTTGATTGCCAAATCCGTATCATCTACCATGCTTCGATGGATCCATAACTGACTCAAAAATAGCATCCGCCTCATCCGTCGTCAGTTGATCTCGACCCGTATCAGCAAGGAGTTTCTGGCGCTTCTCCATAAACTTTTTCCTGCATTAACAAATTAATATCATCATATCTTATTTCATTATATTTTAACCAGTAGAACAATTACTAATACTGCATAAAATGAAATATGCTTACATGGCTCTTGCTGGATTTATCGTCCTGCCATGTATACGAAACTGTCCCGTCCGGATTTACATGCTCGACAGCATGTGTACGAGTAAACACGTCCATATAGCCCACGGGACCATGCGCCTCAGCTTCCTAAAATTGATTTTTACATACAATTATTGTACATTTAAAATTATATAGCACAAACTATTTACAATTTGCATTCAGTAAATTTACCAACTCCTGCCGATACTTCTGAAATGACTTCGACCCTCCACGATGAGTGACGGGATTTTTATTTCTGTTTGCAGAGTTTCTTTCCGACTCTGCCTGTACATTCAAAATTTGATAAATTATTTATCGATCATGTATTTTTTGATATTTACTACCAGTCAAATAATTTAAAAAAAATTAGTATACTTGCCTTCGCCTCGTCAGTTTCCCAGTATCCCAACCATGCTTGCCATACGCTCTCCCCCATCCAACGTGGTTTCTTACCTGATTTCTTGATTTCGGATATCGAGTGCCTATAGTTTTTACGCATCTTCTTCATCCAATATTCTCGTGCCAACTGCATATCGTCTGTCTGAATGTCCATCTCAGCATGTGTTTCACGATAAAAAGAAAAATGAATATTAAACTGTAAATGATAAACAGTAAAAAAACGACAAAAACAAATTAAAAATGGAAAACATAAAAATATACTTACTATAGGAAACATTGATCGTGCTGCATCTTCGACCATATTTTCTATACGGGTCGTCGTAACAACTTCGTTAACGACACTTTCAGACTCTACAGAAGTATTTGCTACAACTTCTCCATGCCGATCCCAAACATAATACTCGGGTACGAAACCGTTTTGGCACAAATGAACTTTCACAATATCTGGTAACAAATACTTCAAATGTCTACACCTACTACACGGACAACGAATTTCTGGATTGTTTTCGTTATTACTTAAAGCGAATTCAACAAATACGTTTATACCATTATAAAAATCTTCTTTTATTGAGCCTCTCAGTCCTTTTCTTTGGTACATCCATCTCCTCCGATCAACAAAATAATCAATCATTTTTCCTATTTGAGAAAATGAGTCACAAAATTAAAAAACAAAATAATCAATCATTTCATGGTCGTATAATATTTGAATTTAAAGAACTATTTCACAAATTAAAAAATATTTTCAAATATGACACATTTTATTTTTTTAACGTATCGATACAAAATTTTGTACAAAAAGATATTTTTTTCCATGGTCAGGCATCCTACTTCCCATTACAAACACAGTAAGCATTTACATTTCGTATATTACTTCGTCTCAAACAATTCAACAAAATTTCGGCAGCATTTCCCTTTTGTTCCCTACATTGTTGATGCAGTTCAGGCCAGGGGAGAAGGTCTAAGTCGCCCACGACTTAAGGGCTTAAGTTGCATACGACTTAACGAAGAAGTTATAGGTCGTCCACGACCTAAGGAGTCACGTGAGGGGGAGCTGCGACTTAGCTGGAAATCAGGGGAAGAAGTAATCTCGAGTTTGCGACCTAAGGAAGAAGTGATAAGTCGTCCACGACCTAACGGAATCTTAAGTCGTGTGGATATGATGAGTCGTAGACGACCTAACCTATTATTGAGTCGTTCACGACCTAACAAAAGCGGCACGCGAGTTACTGGGTTCAGGGTGATGGAAGGCAGACGAGTTAAAGGGTTACGACCTACTTTAGGTCGTAGAGATATGTTACGACCTATACTATGTCGCGCAAATGAGTTACGACCTAAGATAGGTCGCTGGGTGATCTGGAGAGATAAGTCGCACACTATAAGTCGCGAGGTCTTAAGTCGCGAGGACTTAGGTCGCAAGACTTAGGTCGCGCAGTTTTATGAAGCCGCTCTTTTAAGTCGCTGAAGCTTGATGCCGTTGATTCTTATGCCGCGTTAATCTCTGCCGTTGATTCTTTAAGTCGCTGATGGATGATAATGATAAACCGTTCAACTGATTAAGTCGTATGTTGTATATGTTTGTAAGTCGTTGTATGTTGTAACTAGGTCGTTGCTGACCTAAGTTGAGTCGCTAGGTTGGTATGTTGTAATACTATGTGTTGTAATCTGATAAGTCGTGAACGACTTATGATGAGTCGTAGGTCGTAGGGTGATGAGTCGGAAATGACTTAAGTGTTGTAATTTTTGTTTTTTCATGTGTTGTAACTTCTATAAATAGGCCGGTGGTGCCATTTGTAATAGTTTAGTTGATTTGAAATAAAACTCTTGTTTTGTTAGCTTTGTGCTTTCACCCAATTGGTAGTTGAGTGTAATCTCCTATCTCCTCTTTCGGTTAATCGAGTGCGCTCGATTCAACGACTACAGAAGCCGATTCGCGGAATCAAGTGCGCTTGATCAACGCTCGAAGAATTGAAGATCTCTTCTCATGGTATCGTGCGCGATCAACGTGTCAGAGATAGCTAGAATTCGGTATCTTCGGATCAACGAATTTGGGCATTTCAGTATTCATCAACTCACCGACCGCTACTTTCACAGAATCATCGTTTTATCATTCCGCTGCTGCACCAATTGTACACAAATGTGTGTACCCAGGAAACAAAAAAGAAAAGTTAGGCCGAAATTTTATGAACCGTTTGAGACGAAGTAGTATACAAAATGTAAATGCTTACTATGTTCATAACTTATCCAATACAGGGACAAATCCAACAAACATTGTACCAGATGAATATAAATGGTCGTTTTTCGAAAAAAAATGACTATTTATATAACGATCATGTACAACACTCGTCAGACGGGGCCAAAAACTCTCTAAGAGACATTAGTTAATTAAATGTGCGCATTTTACGAAAAAATACAGTTTTACTAACTGTTCACATTTACAAAACTATATTTTAATTTAACCCATTTATTCGACGTATTACATCAACTTAAGGCTGGTTTAACATTTTTGTCATTTTTCAATACACACAATTATAATTTAGACTCATGCATTTTTTTTGTTGCATAAGTCAATACGTGCACAATATAATACTCCTAACTCGTGCATTCATTTTATCTTATTCCAATTAACACAATACAATGATAGCAGCGCTACACGCATATACAATCGTAGAATCAAGGCATACACAACGATTTACATATACACGAACAACCACAAATTATACACGTTTTTCATAATTTCCCGATAAAAGATGAAATAGGTATACCATGAAATGCTAGAAACTATTATAACACTATTGGAAACAATTTCAATCACCAATTAGTCATAATTTATCAACTTATGCAAATCTAGAAATAGGTTAAAAATTGAATTTTTCACGAAAATAAGATATTATACCTGAGCTAGAAAGCAAGACAGGTTGAATACGTAGCCGGGGAGGATGCAAAAATACGAAATTAGTGATTGGATGCTTGGGGAGTGAATTTGGGAATTTGGGAATTTTTTTTACGTATGCTGAAATGAGGAAGAAGAGGCTCGGCTGGAGCCTGAAGTTCGCGATTTTCCGACGACTTCCGACGGCCGCCGACGGCCCATCGGAAGCCGTCGGAAAATGGCCGTCGGAAGCCGTCGCCTCCCATGTCGCTATTTAACCCTTTTCTAGTAGTGGTATTGGCACAAATGAACTTTAACCATATCCGGTATCAAATGCTTCAACAATTTGCACCTACTACATGGACAACGAATTTCTCTGTCGTTTCTATTATTACTTAAAGCGAATTCAATAAATATTTTACACCATTATAAAAATGTTCCCTTATTGAGCCTCTCATTTCCCTTCGAGGATGATACATCCAGGTCCGATCAACAAAATAATCGACCATTTTTCCTATTTAAAAAATATGATAGAGATTAAAAAAAGTATTAATCATTTTATAGATTGACATTTGATTTTTCAAATCATTTATTAATTAATATTCATTTATGCATTTTAGGGATTGACACAAATTATGAATAGAATATTAAAATTTTAGTTTATTGTTTTCTATTTTGATGGCCGATCATCCTAATTCCCATTACAAACTGTTAACTCCTCTTTAGCAACGACCTACGAGTTAAGAAATGAACGACTCAGATTATGCCACGACTTATAAGAAGCTAACGAGTTAAAAAGCCTACGACCTAAGTGGTCTTGATGACTTACGACTTAGCTGCTGAAAGAGGATCTACGGCTCGAACGACCTATGACCTAGCGACTGAAGAGGACTTACGACCTACAGGAAGCTACGACTTAACGAGTTAAACAGTTAACGACTTACGACCTAAGTGGTCTTAACGAATTAACTGCTAAAGAGACGACCCAAGAGTTAAACGACTTAAGGGATTGTAAGACTTAACGAGTTAAAAGGTTAACGACCTACGACTTAAGGAGATCTACGACTTAACTACTCAAAGGACTTACGGCTTAGTAACTTAACAAGCTACGACTTACGACCTAAAGTCATGCCGGCTTAATAGTTGCCGATCTAACTATTCAGGGACCTACGAGTTAAGGACTTAAAGAAGCTCACCGACTCAATGGGTTACGACCTAACTGGATATAAAGGTAATGTGACACGCGACCTACCTTAGGTCGCTCACGACATAATACCTTCCTTAACCCGCTTACGACTTACCACTTAGAGAAAACCACGTACAACTTCATCAGACTGCACTTCTTAAGTCGCGTATAGAGAACGACCTATCTTAGGTCTCTCGCGACCTACGACCTAGCTTAGGTCGTATGTGACCTAAGGCTTAGCAATTTTTCTGCTCAGAATTCAGAGCTGCTCCTATAAATACACCATCATCTCCAACAAGTGGGGGACTTTTGGCAAGATCATTTCTTCAAGCGTCATTACTCTGCTGAACTCTGAACTCAATCAACACATATAGATCTTCAAATACTCGAGACACTACAACAAGCTTCGGGGGGAATTTCATACATCCGACACGGATTCATCGAATTTCATCATCGAAGTTTGAGCTAGCAGTCAAGAGTGTTTTCGTGATCAACTTGTATTGTTTTGTGAAGAATATTATATCATCTTGTAATCAAATCAGCAATAAAAGACTATAAAGTGGACGTAGGCTCAATTACGGGCCGAACCACTATAAATCTGTTGTCATTTACCGTTTTACTGCTATTTTCAGCTTGTTTTCTGTTCCCGTACCAACGGGTGGTGCTTTCATGATTCTATTACACACACCCGGTGTTAGCGTTCACTTTTTAGCGTTAACATTTTGGTGCTTTCACTGAGAAGTGAACTCAGGAAGATTTTCAACGTTGCTTCGCAAAAACTTGTGAAAAGAACCTCTCTTGAAACCAGAAGTTTATCTGAAATAATGGCTCCTAGAAGAAGAGGTAGACCTATCAGATCTGGAACTGCTCATGAAGGAACTTCCGCTTCTCCAACAGCAGATCAAACAACTCCTACAATTGGGGTCACAAGGGCTGAATTAGATGAAGCAGTTTCTGGATTATATCAACGAATTGAAACTCAAAACGCTTTGGTAATGGATAGATTAACTACTCTGCTTGGGGCAAATCATCAACCAGAAAACCATCAAACAACCTTTCCTGAAATGCTGCCTTTCCAAGCTGAAGGTTCTATGCCGCAGCCAACTTATCACGAACATGTGCCCAGGCAAGCTTCCGAGAGAAGGACTGATGCCTGTCTAGAGACGTCTCTGAATAATAAAGAGTACCTGTCCTAAATGGTTGGTCGCATCATGAAAGAGAGTATGCAAAGGGAAGAGAATGAGAGTGACTGGGGATTTGCGCCGAGCAGAACTCCGTTTACTGAAAGGATCCTGAAGGTGGAATTTCCAAGGAAATTTGCACCTCCTACTATCCAAGCCTATAGGGGAACGAGTGACCCTAATCATTTCCTATACAAGTACGATTGGCATATGACCGGTGCAAGAGCATCAGATGAGATCAAGTGTCGATACTTTCCAGTGTACTTGGAAGGTGTGGCTTTACTTTGGTTTACAAAGCTCCCAATTCGATCAGTAAATCAATTCTCCGACTTAACTCGAAAGTTCAAAGAACAGTTCAGATTGTATGCTTCAAAAGCTAAGGATATAATGTCACTGACTAGCCTTGAACAAGCGCCCGGAGAATCAATTAAATCTTTCTTGAGCCGTTTCAATATAGCTTTAGCCGAAGTAGATAATGCAGAGCCACGTATGATCCTGACTTATTTGATGCGAGCCATCGATAAATCGAGCGAATTTGGAATATGGTTAAAGATGAAAGAACCGAACTCGCTTGAAAAGTTTTATAAAAAGGCCGACGAGTTCATTCGCCTTGAAAGCCTTTCTACGACATCGAAGGTAGTTGTTGCCAAAGTTACTGATAACGATGCTACTTCCAATAAAAGAGAATCTGGAAACCCGAAACAGGAAAATGCGAAGAAAGCTCGTTACTTTGAATCTTTAGGTCATACTCCTTTGACAGATACTCCAGAGAACATTTTCTTTGCAACAAAGGATGTTGTTGAATACCCTAAACCGCATAAGTTGAGAATAGGGAAAAATGCCACAAAGAGTGGAAGATTCTGTAAGTTCCATAATCAGCCTGGCCATGACACCAACGAGTGCCGCCATCTGAAGGATTTGATTGAGGAGCTATTGAAAGAGAACAAGCTGCAACAATACCTGAAGAAAAGCAAAGTCGACCCAACCTCATCTACTCAGGGGCAACATCTTGCTACTCACCGATCCAGCTTAGACAACAGTACTGAAGCACAGGAATCTGAAAAGTTGGTCATTAATGTTGTCACAGGAGGTCCGCAACTGGCATGCAGAAGTTGGGATGACTACTAATTACCCGCAAAACTGCAGCTGAGGCATCTTTCACTTTCTCTGGCATGAAAATCCAAAAGCTATGAATCAAGCGCAAATGGAAATCCAGCATGGAGATTCTGAAGCAACAATTACTTGCATCTGTTTTTACTTAACAACATTGCTTAAATCTGTAAAATCATGATGAATGTATAACTTTTGCATTGTAAACCGCTGAGAAATCAGTGTGATTCAATAATGAAAAACTATAAATTCTGTGTTCCTTATTACAAAATGCCTGATATATTTCGATGTGTAAATACTTTAAATGTATTGCTAAAATATCGATCTAACATTGCAGGTCATTAAAGCAAAGCTCACCCATCACAAAGCCAAGCGAGCCCTATAAGTCGCTCAATAAATGAATTTCAGGCAACAAAAATTCCAAACTCAAATCCCATACAAGAGAAACTCCACATAAAAAGTTGACGACTCCAATGTGTCAAGCTCTTGTTAACTGGTTGCGATCGTTGATGTAAAAAAAATCCAACCAAGTAACTTGCGTTTACCCTGTGGAGTCACTCAACAGTGAAGTTTATTTCTGCGGATAAAGCAAATTACTTGCAAAAGAAAGGAAGACGTGCTTGGAAACAATGATAAAGGATTGCAGATGGGCAGATGATGGAAAAATATGAGCCGACAAACATAGAAGCAGCCAAGAGGAGGTATGCCTCTCAATAGGAAAGCCGGTAGATCCACTAAAGGGATACCTTCCCAAGCAGAAGGAATAGAACCCTCGCTAACTGATTGTGATGCATCCGATCAGGCAGCTTGCGCCCATCCCGTGGATCCACTTGCCCCTAAGACGCAACCTTCCTGGCACACCAACCAGCCAAAGCCCTCTAATGAGGCACGCCAATAAATGGGAGTGCTTTCCTCAATCAAAAAGATCGGTGGAACCACCGAAGGGGCACCTTGTTAATTGATTGCGATCGTTTGTACAAACAAACATCCAATCAAGCAACTTGCGTCCGCCCCGTGGACCCATCCGACCATGAGAAAGTAACTTCCAGGTAATCTACAAGCCCTCTTCGGAGGCACATTTCACCAGAGATGAAGTGTAAAAATCTCTCTTCGGAGGCCCACTTCACCAGAGCTGAAATGATCAAAAGCCCCCTTCGGAGGCACAAGCCCTCTTCGGAGGCACATTTCACCAGAGATGAAGTGTAAAAATCTCTCTTCGGAGGCCCACTTCACCAGAGCTGAAATGATCAAAAGCCCTCTTCGAAGGCACAAGCCCTCTTCAGAGGCACATTTCACCAGAGATGAAGTGTAAAAATCTCTCTTCGGAGGCCCACTTCACCAGAGCTGAAAAGATCAAAAGCCCTCTTCGGAGGCACAAGCCCTCTTCGGAGGCACATTTCACCGGAGTTGAAGTTTAAAAATCTCTCTTCGGAGGCCCACTTCACCAGAGCTGAAATGATCAAAAGCCCTCTTCGGAGGCACAAGCCCTCTTCGGAGGCACAACTCTTCGGAGGAGCCCTCTTCGGAGGCATGTCCCAAAATAAGATGCTCGAACTGAAAAGACCTCTTCGGAAGCACACTTCAATATGTTCGAAGTACCAAAAATAAGCCCTTTACTGGGGCACAAAATCAAAGTCTCCTTCAGAAGTTCATTTCACTACGTAGGATAATCTACTTTTTAATGAAAGTGGTCATCTCCGAAAGTTGAAGTGTTCTTTTAAAAAAAAAAAAATTTCTCCAAGGACAAGATATACTCTATTAAAAGCAGAATAATTCTTCTCTTAAAAAGTGGAAAGTTGTTCTCTAAAATAAGAGTATTGGTCTTGTAAAAGCAAGAAATATTGCAATGTACTTGTGGTATGGGGGCAACATTTTACAATTCAGTTACATTAATAAAAGTAATATACAAGCGACACACCACAAGTTCATTGCAATATCACATAAAGAAGATGTGGAATAAATGCGTTCTTGAAACACAGACAAAAAATTTGTACAAGTAAAAAGAGAATCGCTTACTCTACACTTCAAATGAAAAACAGATATATTCCTACAGACACAAGAATTTGTACAAGTAAAATATCTATTTTATTCAATACTTTAGAAATTTTACATTGTGCAGATATCAAAAAGCGAGGACCGGTACTCGCACAATCTCCGGTCAATACAAGCAAAAAGTAAGACAAAAAGCCCAGTCTATTACTCCTTCTTCCCACCTTTAGTACCCTTGCCCGGCTTGATGACTAGTTTCGGGATCCGGCGTGGACGGGATGGAGAAGGAGGAGTAGTTGGGTTTTCTTCAACATTCTCTTCAACATTTTCTTCATCGACCGAAGCACTCTTCTTCTTCTTCTTCATGGCATGCTTCCCTTTCCTTTTCGAGGAAGACTCACTTCCAGGAGTAGTAAGAAGTGTGGAAAGTTTCGCGTCGTCATTAAAAGACTGCTCCGGAGTCTTTTCGCCTTCTTCAAGCTCCACAGCCTTTTGCTCCTGCGAAACGACCGGATCGTCCAAGTCTTTGAGAGCTTCTATTTTCTCTTCTTGCGATCCCGGTTGAGAAGCTGGAAGAGGAGTAACTTGAGAAGAAGAGGGAGCGGCAGCCAAAGAAGGAGAAGTAAGCGCAACTTTCGGTGCTTCTGCTACAGAAGAAAAGAAGTCAAAATTAGTATTCTCCGAAAAAAAGAAGAAGATGATAGTGGATCGCCAGGACTTAAGTAATAAGCGAGAAATTCATCCAAGTCAATTGAATCGAATGAATAATCCACTTGAGCCAGATCTGACTTGAAGTTACCTGGAGATGTCGGTTTTGACAAATCAATTTCAAATTTGTCAGCCTCGGTCTCTTCTTGGCTCTTTTCTTCAGTTTGGGTAAGAGGAAACTCAGTAACAACAAGCCTAGCTTCAGCATCTTTTGCAGCAAGAGGGGAATGAGAGCTAGAACCGATGATATCAACATCGGTCAAAGTTGAAGTATGGATAGGGGCAGGTAGAGATGTTGTCTTTTCTGGATGTTCCTCTACCATTGTTCCGGCTCCGGCTTCGGCAAGTTGTTCTTTGCCTCTAATAAGCGCATCACGTGCTTCATCATCCAGATAAAGCGATGCAAGATCTGCCTCTGCATAGCCAGCAAACGTATCAAGTATGTTCTCCCAAACCTCCGCAAGTGTAATCTCATATTTGGGACCCAAGAATGAAAGGCTGCCGCGGCCCAGAACGCTGTGCATGTAGAAGTCAAATAGAGTAGAATCGATGCTAGCTTTAGTGGCTTCGTGAGACTCTTCGGCCGCAACTTGTCCAGCGACCGCGTCATCACGTTCCTTCTCAACTTTAAGAAGCTTAGCTTTTAGCATCTCAATCTCTGCATTCTGGGAATAAGATTTTTCCCACAGTTCAGCAATTTCTGTGCGGTATTTCTCAGTAATGTGCTGTTCAGCAGCAAGCTTCATTTCAGCGTCCCTTTGTGCAGCATGTGCATCCCGCACTTGCTTTTGAAAGACTTCTTCCTTTTGAGTGTGCGATGCAGAAGATGAGGCGAGATCCTCCTTAAGTCGCTTGACTTCGGATTTAAGCTTTGTGTTGTCATCTGCGATACTTGTCATCTCTGCATCATGTTGCTTGCACCATTTGTCCCATTTGGCCTTATCATTCTCCAGAGTTAACATGTTTTCGAGATTCATGTGGTTTACTCTCTGGAGTTCATCGACAAGCTTTTGCCATTGTGACATCCTCTCAACATCAAGCCTAACTGCATCAAGATTTCTGAGCATGGCTTGCTTGTCAATCGGGATCAGATCTAGGTCGAAGCGTACTCCCTTTAAGCACCAGTTCGGAAACCGGCTTTGGAGCGTTGGAGGGCCATCTTTAACCTGATACTGGGGCCTGCTGATGATTGCCTGGATATCGATTTTCTTTAAAGGAGGAGAGCTGGCCGGAACATCAAAAGAAGTAGGAGCGTCAGTCTTTTCGGAAATTTCAGACGCGTCCTTTTCATCAAGTTTAACCCGTTTACTTGGGTCATCAGTAGCATGCTTCTTCCCTTTGTCATCGTGATATTTTCTTTTATGAGAGTCATCGTCTCTCCTTCTTTGCTACTCTTCGTAAGCACGCCTTTCTTGAGCTTTTCTAGCTGCACGCTCTTCGTCAGATTCTTTGCGGGAGGGAAGATAACGTCCATAATCATAATTATCGCGCCCTCCGTAGCGCCGAAAGTTGTCATAATACGAGCCACTACGCACCATTGTAGAACCTGAAATTGAAGAAAAATCAAGTCTCAGAAATCTTCGAAGTAGAGAATTTAAGTACATATAAGTGCTTAGCATCCTAAGTGTATGTGGCGTGTAAGCTACGCGCATCAAATTACAAACCACTCTGTGGTGTGGGAGTGGCAACGGCTTGTGTAGAAGGCGTTGTGGTTTGTTGCAAGGAAGAAGTTGCTTCGATGACAGAAGAGATCGCTTTAGAGACGTCATCTTTAAAGAGCTCCTGAGAGGTTATCATGATGTCGCTCAGACTGTCAAAAGTATCATCGCCGTGATGCACGGGAGAATTATCTTTTTCAACTTTCGCCTCAGCCGTCTTTTCAAGAATGTGAAGATTTTCCTCCTCTTCAATAACCGGGGCAAGTGCTAATTTACTGGACGACCCCGCAATGTCGGTAGGAGTAGAACACTTTACCAATGAAGTCTCAACGGTAAGTTCTTTCGGTGAAGGTTCTTTAGCAGGAGCGGGGGCATCTGACTCCTCAGCTGGAGAAACAGGGACTTCATGTGGCTGAGTGGAGCAGGAAGGATGTAAGAGTCCAAATTCATGGAGGAACTCATCTTTCAATAGAAATTGAACACTCCTCTCCTCAACCGGCACGGCCATAAGCCTCTCGAAGGTAGTTTTGTGACGAGGTTCCCTAGAAGGGGGAGGGAGCGCTGAAAAAGTAGGAAAAATAAGTTAACACTTGACAATTTGGACTTCGAAGAATTCAGAAAACACAGGGAAAAGATAGATGATCGTACTTCCCACTCTCCAGATGGCGTAAAATCCCGGGGGACAGCGAACAAAGAAAAACTGGCTCAGGAACCCAGGAACGCTTTCGGGAAGACCAATAATCAGTTTACGGTTCCTGGCACTCCTTACAACTGTGATAGAGGGATGGTCTTTGTTCTTTGCAAATGAGCACAGGAAGCAAATTTCTCCAAAACTGGGAAAGCGGTCCAGTGTTCTCCTAAAAAGCACACACAGTCCAAGCAGGATGGCGTAGCCATTAGGGTGTAGTTGAAAAGGGGAGATAGATAATCGAAGGAGAAGTTCTCGAAGACAGTCGTTAAATGGTGGGATAGCTCCACTCAAGCACATTTGACGATTAACTGCAACAAAGCCATGGGGCGGCCTATCAGCAGTGTCATTTACTCCAGGGAACAAAGCGTCAGATTCAGCAATTCCAAACTGAATGCATAATTAGCGAAAAACTTTATGGCCCAGAGTGGTAGGAGTCCTTTCTGGAGGATCATTCAATCGAGTAGCAATTGGAAAAGCTTCTCCAGCTGATTCCAACTCTTCTTGTTGAGATGTCATTCTACACAAGGAACTGGATGATCAAATATTAAGGTGCACGTTTTCTAAAAAGTGTGAAGTGTTGTGCAGAGCCAATAAAAATAACAAGTAAAAACAACTGGAATTAAACTAATCGACAATCGGTCGATTATGAGATTTCAGGATTTGTTAATATTTAAAGTGCAGTGTTAATGCAAACAAATCAGTCTCAGTTGATTATTACAATTTTGCTTTAATACTTCACTTGAATTGGTTATTGTACAACATTTCGTTCATGCAGTTCTAATTTAATTTTTATCAACTAATCTGTCATTTGATGTGGGCAGTCAGTGGCAGTATATTCGTCCCAGTTTTCTGTAAATGTTATAACAGGCAATTAGAATTATTGGCAATCTATAAAAGAATGCAACAAAAAGTTCAAGTTCAAACAGTTAGAAGTTCAAGCAATTCATTCTGGCAGTTTGAAACTAAGGTTTAGTCAAATTCCATCAAGGCTTTGCAAATGCCCAAGGCATGTTCTCTTAAGTCAGATTGTTCAAGTCCAAGAATTCAAAGCAATAGAGTTTAAAGTTGTTAAGTTGTTCAGATGAGTTCGCGAGTTACGAGTTAAGAGCTATCTCGTCCACGACCTAGTCATTCAGATGTGCTCGCAAGTTAAAGAGTGCTAACTCGTCAACGATCCATGAGAAATTGCAACAAGATAGGTCGTTAACTTCTTAGGCCGTAAGCCGCACAAAAGAAAAAGTCAAAATAACATTGTCCTAGCTCGGCAACGACCTAAACCCAATGCTGCAGTAAGCAAAAAGAGTTAAGTCGTGCGCGATCTAAGCTGAGAAAATGTTAGGTTGTTCTCAGGGGATCTCGAGCTATCTCCTACTCAAACCAAAGCATCAGTTCCTGTCTTCAAATTCCTTCCTCCACTAAGAATCCCATTCCTTATAATTCTCCAACCCGATAATGGCCTCTTCATCCCCTCTAAGATCACGAATCAGCCAACCTAATGCACTGAAACTCTTCCCCTTCTTCTCGCAAATCGCCGAAAGCCAAATCGAACCATTTCGAGTTCCTCGGCGATCAATTGAAACGAAAATCGTGAAGCAAGGCATAAGGTAAGAGAAATTCATAGTTCGGTGATAGCCGAGGATTGAGTAGAGAATGGGATCACTTACGCAATACGAAATTGAAGATGATTGATGGTCGAGTAATTGAATTCGCCTTTGAGAGCCTGGAATCTTATTAATGGCAGAATGAATGTTAAGTCAGATGAGATGAAGGAGGAACGACCTAAGATATTTATACCCCAGGGCAATGAAATGCGAACCGGCATCACACGACCTAATTCCTTGCTAAGTCGTTCACGACATAGCAACTAAGAGCGCAAGAGAAGATCGAAGCACACGACCTACGGCGTAGGCATGTACTTTGAGGGGCAAATGTTAACTCCTCTTTAGCAACGACCTACGAGTTAAGAAATGAACGACTCAGATTATGCCACGACTTATAAGAAGCTAACGAGTTAAAAAGCCTACGACCTAAGTGGTCTTGACGACTTACGACTTAGCTGCTGAAAGAGGATCTACGGCTCGAACGACCTAGCGACTGAAGAGGACTTACGACCTACAGGAAGCTACGACTTAATGAGTTAAACAGTTAACGACTTACGACCTAAGTGGTCTTAACGACTTAACTGCTAAAGAGACGACCCAAGAGTTAAACGACTTAAGGGATTGTAAGACTTAACGAGTTAAAAGGTTAACGACCTACGACTTAAGGAGATCTACGACTTAACTACTCAAAGGACTTACGGCTTAGTAACTTAACAAGCTACGACTTACGACCTAAAGTCATGCCGGCTTAATAGTTGCCGATCTAACTATTCAAGGACCTACGAGTTAAGGACTTAAAGAAGCTCACCGACTCAATGGGTTACGACCTAACTGGATATAAAGGTAATGTGACACGCGACCTACCTTAGGTCGCTCACGACATAATACCTTCCTTAACCCGCTTACGACTTACCACTTAGAGAAAACCACGTACAACTTCATCAGACTGCACTTCTTAAGTCGCGTATAGAGAACGACCTATCTTAGGTCGCTCGCGACCTACGACCTAGCTTCGGTCGTACGCGACCTAAGACTTAGCAATTTTTCTGCTCAAAATTCAGAGCTCCTCCTATAAATACACCATCATCTCCAACAAGTGGGGGACTTTTGGCAAGATCATTTCTTCAAGCGTCATTACTCTGCTGAACTCTGAACTCAATCAACACATAAAGATCTTCAAATACTCGAGACACTACAACAAGCTTCGGGGGGGATTTCATACATCCGACACGGATTCATCGAATTTCATCATCGAAGTTTGAGCTAGCAGTCAAGAGTGTTTTCGTGATCAACTTGTATTGTTTTGTGAAGAATATTATATCATCTTGTAATCAAATCAGCAATAAAAGACTATAAAGTGGACGTAGGCTCAATTACGGGCCGAACCACTATAAATCTGTTGTCATTTACCGTTTTACTGCTATTTTCAGCTTGTTTTCTGTTCCCGTACCAACGGGTGGTGCTTTCACGATTCTATTACACACACCGGGTGTTAGCGTTCACTTTTTAGCGTTAACACAAACACAGTAGTGATTACATTTTGTAAATCATTTCATTTTAAATGATTCAACAAAATTTTGGCAGCACTTCCCATTTATTCCCTATATCGTACACAAATGCGTGTACACAGAGAACAAAAAGGAAGTGCTGTTGAAATTTTGTAAACCGTTTAAAATGAAATGATTTACAAAATGTAACTACTTCATTATGTTTGTAACTTGTCCAATACAGGGACAAATCCGACAAATATTATATCAGATGAATATAGATGTCTGTTCTATGACAAAAACAATATCCATATAACGATCATATAATATACTTGTCAAACGGAGCCAAAAACTCTCCAATGGATATTAATTATATGCATACAATGCATTAGCATATATAATCCATTTATGCAATATATTAAAAAAAAATCATTTTTTATAAAATCTTATATGTTTTCAATTATAACAAATTATGGATATGATATTATATTTCAAAAAAATAAACTTCATTATACACTCATTTATTTATTAATTTTATCGGATTCGGCATCCAAGTAAACTAGATTTGTTATATAAACTATCAACCGATAATTAATCTTCAATAATAATATTTGAGTTGACATTGACATTTTAGCATACTAATTAACACTAAATCATATCACTAATTCGACACGTAAACCAATTAACCTAAGTTTAGCCATAATTATATTTTAATTATCGGATTAACACACTTATAACCGTAATTAGCATATCACAATCAATCAACATACAATTGCAAACACTCAATGGAGTAGTATCATCAAATACAACTGCAAATTAACACTAATTTAACATAGGTAAATTGAAGTTAGAAAAAAATACATCTTTTCACTGAAATTGAAGTGTTAGAGGTCGGAGTGGAAAAGTTGGAGATGTTTCTAGTGGGGGCAGACGATGTACAACAGTGGCAGTCGGAAGTGAGCGAATTTGGAAGAAGAGAGATGGTTTGGGTTGTGATTTGGGGGAAGAAGATGGAATGAAATTGCTCTCAGTCGACTCAGACAAATTCCGACGTGCATCGGTTTTCGACGGCCGCCAACAGCATCTTTCCGACGGTTTTCGACGGTAAAAGTTCGATCATTAGAGAATTGTCACAGCAAAACCACGCCGTAGGAAAAAGCCGTCGACGGCCGTCACAACATTTCGTCGCGATAAATAGTAATTCTAGTAGTGGATGTTGGTGATGTGATGTTGAAGTTTGTTGTTGTTGTAGAGGGCGTGTGTGTGTTCGTCAGTAGGGCAAGCTAAGTTTTGCGGTGAAATTGGTTGCGGTTTTGTTTAGAATTGGTAGAGGTTGTGTTGTGGATTTTGGTTTTTTTTTACTACTTTTTCTGTGATCTTTTTTCCGCATCCATTTTTTTCTTTGGACTTTTGTATTTGGAAGAAGAATGAAGTAGAAATTGAGGGGAAAGAAGAAAGAATATAGTTTGGCATTACAGAATTGTGACGTGCAAGGTTTAAACATAGGGATGCTCATTGGTCAAAGCAGCCGTTGTAATTAAAACGGTAATGTGTTAGCCGCAGGGGCGGATGTACACTATAGCGAGTTGGGTCTACTGTCCTACCTGAGATTGCATCTTCCTTTTATAGGAAACCTGTATTTTTACTTAAGCCCTATCTGAAATTTATGATTAGCCCTATCTGAAAATGGCATAGCTCAATCTTAGCTCATCCTAACTTATGTGTAAATAATAAATCTGATCTTCTCATTACCATCGTACTCCGAACACTCATATTCTGATTTTTTTTTAATACAAATTTTATGGTTTGGGCTAAAGAAAGCATGTTGGATATGAAACATTACATTCTAACCTATGTATGCGCAATGCATTTTTGCCGTATATGTAGTAATTTTAAAATTGTTTACTTGTGCATTTTTTTTATTAAAAACACTGAAGGAACTAATTTAAAGGACAAAAATTTGTATATATTTAGTCCCAAGAACACAACTTTAATATTTTAAACACAAGGACAAACACTCTTCTAAAAATTATTCATAAGAACAAACATTCTTTCAAAATTATTTATAAGGACAAACATTCTTTCAAAACTGCTACCGAACTAAAAACTGGTACCGATAACTAAAAACTGATACCTAAAAACTGCTATTAATAGCTAAAAACTGATAACTAAAAAAAGTTGTCCTTCAAACTAAAATATTGAAGGTCTGTCCTTGAGGCTAAAACGTTGAAAAATTTTGTCCTTAGACAATAATTTCTTGAAAAACACTGCCCCACCTCAAATTATATGCTGGCTCCGCTGGTTAGCCATTGTACTTAAACCGGCAAATTTTTTCATCGTCGGCAAAGACAATCCGTTTTAACAAATTGAGTATTAAAACGACAATGTCTTTTCGTTTTAATATCAAGTCCTACAATTCAGTTCAGCATCCAGAAAGACCACATTAAGGCTGGTTTAAGAAAATGAACAAGCCACGTCCAATGGCTTGTGCTATAGCTTTTCTAAAGTGTCACTTATAATACTCCATTGTATACAGTGCAGAAATGTTAAACTACTGAAGCCTATCTGATATTTTATTTGCATGGTTGTCAGTTTCTGCCTGTATACGTCATCTTGTACACTTAGTAGTACTCAATATATGGTCAACTTCCTAGGATTACCCAATTTCACATGCAAATCTTATCGAAGTCGTAGCTTTTCATGATCAAATTATGACTCAAGCCTATCCTATCGCTGTTGAGTTAATTAATGTCCATAATAAACATAATTTTATTTGAAGACTGACAATACCCTGATGGTGCTGTAGTCTCATCGTATTAATTATTCATTTATAATATTTCTTGTTTGAAGTCTACTTCAGAGTTCAGACATACTACATTTTGCATTAGTTAAACAGGATCATTTTAAACCCTTGTCCCCAGCGGGTTATAATGAATGACTACCTCTGATTTCCTAACTATAGTAAAGACTAACTTTAGGGAAGCGGATTGGTGATACATGGACCATGTTGGATGATAATGTTGTGGCAAATTCTTGAATTCGGACTATTTTTAATTTAAGGTAAGGACTTAAAAGAGAAGTAAGTTAAGACTGAACGTACAGTATGTTTTTCAGACTCCAAATTACACAAGTACCACATTTAGCAACTATTTTCATCGTCAGTCGTCCTGAGTGCTCAATAAGCTATTATGGCTTAACCAAAATAAAGGTAATGAACTAAAAGGCACAAATTATTTTAAAAGACGCAAACAACAAACTGGTATTTTGATCCCTGTTATATGAATAAATATACTGAAATGCAAAAATGAAAAAATTAAAGTCCATTTGGTTTTAGTTTGAATTTTGTGTTTTACAAATTCATTACAAAATACGGGAAGAGTTACCCGAGAAAATGAGAGTTAAAAAATACATCTTTTGTTTTTTTTTTCAAAATACGAAAAGAAAAATAAACTGGATTTTCATTTTGTAAGCTAATTTCAATTTTCAAATTTGTTATTTTTCAAAAAATAATTAATGCATCGTTCAATTATTTATTTGAACCAAAATACAAAACTAAGAAGAACAAACCAAACGGAACTTAATTACATTCCACAATGACACAAAGCAGACGCATAGATCCAAATACAGAATAAATAACGGTGCGGTTAAGTCAAGCGATGAAAAAAAATGTGTTGATGTACATAACATTTTGGAGGCACTACAATGGAAAAAGTAGATGAATGCATGATATGTAAATCTGGTGAAAGTGATATTAATATTTTCTAGTTTCCACGTAAAAAGTAAAGAGCAGTGCATTCTAAATAAGTCAGACATCTATTACTACTTTGCTTCAAGTTTAGCTTGCAACGCAAAAAGGTTTTAAAACATTAACAAAATTTAAAAAAAAATTGCGAAATTACATAGGCATTTGGTGACAATAATATAGAAATTCCTTGATATTTATATCCAGGTAAATGACATCTTTGTACAACTACTTTGTTTCCATTTCAGCACTTTCACTATGCAAAGCGGGAACATCAAACTAGTGAGGGCTATTTGATATTTTATTTGCATAATTGTCTGCTTCGGGCTATAAACGCCACATCTTGTACACGTATTAATCCATATATCGTCCTAGCTTGTTGTGATATTAAATTTCGACACAGCTGCAGTAATGTCAGCTGTAATCTCATTGACTAAGTACTATAATTATAATCAAACCGATTTAATAGATCTGCACATCCATCATTGTTGAGTTAATTATTGTACATATAAACATATTTTGCATGTCAAGAGTTACAATACCTCTATTATAGGGTACTTACGCTGGTCTTATTATATTATTTATTTATTATATTTTGTTTGAAGTCTAATTTAGACTTGCTAAATTTTACATTAATTATAGAAGTTCATTTTCAACCCTTGTCCCTCAACGTGTTTTACGAATAAATGACCGGTTCTTACTAAAATACAAGAATAAAGATAAATCTTTCTTAAAGTAAAAAATAATATTAAAATTATGGAGCATTAACTCCATTTAATTCACGATATCTGATTCCAGACCTCCAGGTTCGGCCTGTTTAACCGGTCCAATTAGAATTTCCAAACCTACTAGTGAGTAACCGGCCCGGATAGAATTTCCAATCCTACTAGTGAGCAACTCATGCTTTGCACGTGGCATGTTGTATAATATACACACAGTGGCAGAGCTAGGCATCAATTTTAGATAGAGCAAAAAATTAAATATGACCTGCAAACAATTTCAGAAAGGGCCATACTTTCAAAATGACAACTTTTGCAAAGAAATTACAATTTTTGGGCTAGAGCTTGTTGCCTAGCTGGTCATATAGTGGCTCCATCCCTGTACACACACATACACACATATATGTTAATATCAAAGATTACGCTCGCTTCTCCTAGGTCTTTCATATCAGAGTTGGCACTTAGATTACGCTCGCTTCTCCTAGGTCTTTCATATCAGAGTTGGCACTTAGATTTAACCGTGTTAATAGCATGAATGTTTGAATCAAAATGAGTATATCATCTACATACAAACATATAATAGTGCATGTGTCATTTTCGTATTTATAATAAATACATTTAGCTCTCATTGACTTTGAAACCATGTGAACTAATCAAGTTATCTAATTTTTCATATTATTTTTTAGGTGCTTGTTTTAGATCATATAAAGATTTATCTAATTTGCAAACCTTATGTTCTTATCCGTGCATTATTAAACCTTCAGGTTGGTCCATATAAATTTTCTCTTCTAATTCACTGTTTAAAAATGCAGTTTTAACATACATTTGGTGTATTATCAAATCATAAATAGAAGCAAGTGAAATTAATACTCGAATAAATATAATTCTATTAACATGAGAAAATGTATCAAAGAAGCTACATTTTTTTTGTTTAAACTCTCAGCTACTCGATGGACTTTATACTTATCAACTGTTCCATCGGGTTTTAATTTCTTTTTAAGTACACATTTAAAGTTTATGGTCTTACAAATAAGTGGTAAATCAACTAAGTGCCAAGTTTTATTGGATTCAAGAGAATCCATCCCATCATTTATAGCCTCTTGTCAAAAGTCGTGATGAAGATAAGACTTCTTGGAGGTTTAAGGGGTCGTCTTCTAAAGTGTAAGCACAAAAATCTAAACCATAACATTTTGCAATTCTAGCTCTTTTACTTCTTCTAGGTTCATTTTCAAAAGAACCATTTTGTTCATTTCTTATGAGGATAATATTACTAGATGTGCTCCCACTATTCCTTAGTTTAAATGAAAATTTATGTTCAAAGAAATCAGCATCATACTCAATAATAACACGAGCATTCAAATAAATAAAAAACTATATGCTTACCTATTAATTGCATGTCCAAAAAACATATTAATATGCTCGACTTGCTAATTTAATTCTTTTAGGATCAGAAATACGTGCATATGCTAAATATTCCCAAGTTCTAAAATAAGATAAACTTGCTTTATGGTTTTTCAAATTCTCAAAGGGCAAAAATTACTTTTAGATTTAGGAATTCTATTTAACACATAGCAACAGTCAATAAAATTTACCACCACCAATGTGATGCTGCATCCAAATTTAATAAAAGAGCTACAACTAATTCAGTAAAAGTCTTATTTTTTCTTCCAACTTTACCATTCATTTAACTGAATAGGATGCAATTCTCTCATAAACTATACTGTGTAAGTTATAAAATTCAATGAATAAGCTTGATATATATTATGTTTCTCTATCACTACGAAGTTTTTTAATTTTTATGAAATTGGTTTTTCGATTTCATTGTGAAATTTAAGAAGGAAAAACAATGGTTTTTATATTATCCTCTTCTTATGTATCATATTGAAAGAATAAGGATTATTCATTACATAAGTTCATTTTCTTCAATGTTTGATTATATTGTATAAACATAAACAATGGTTATGTAATTTATTCAAATTTCTAAAGGATTTATAAATAAATTAAGCACGTCATTCTAAATAGAAGTATAATGCGCATGACAATGACTATGTTATACTTCCACTGTAACAACCCAATATTTTTGTAATTATTCTTAAATTATTTTAAATTAAATTTTATTTCAATATTTTATTTTTAAAACATTTTAGAAGTAAAGTTATAATTTTCCAAAGTTAATTGTATTGTGTTTACAATTTTTAATTCTAGTTTCAATATAATAAGCTATTTTCTTTATGTACTTTTATTTTCTTTTTATTTTTCCTATGAATAATTATTTATTTTCATTTTCACTTTATTTTTGTTTGTCTTTTATTTTATTTACTGATTTTATTTTGTTTATATTGAATTAAAAAGAATTGGAAATTCAAAGAGGCAAAGTCCTTTCATTTGCTTGACTTTTCATTGTCTAGACTCTTCATTATCTTGACCGTTCCTTTCTACTGTTTAGCCATGTGTTTTAATTCTTTTTTCCCGTGAAAACATCTCACTTCCATCATTAAATTTTTAGCCAAACTCATTTCTGAAATTTTTGGTAATGGCTTCTTTTTTTCTACTTTTCTTTCCATTTTCCTATTGATTTTTCAATGTTTTTGCCTAGATGTCTCCATTGTTTGCTCGGCCATAACCCACCATCTCCTCCACCGACCACCACCACTTCCTTCCCCACATCATCCACGGCCTGACCTCCATCCCCTCTGTCCAGCAAGTGCCGTGACCACCCCTTGAACCCACCACCAAAAAAACATTGAAAAACTCCAAAATAATGTGTAGTCGAGCCTTGTCTTCACCATCCCCTTCATTGTTGACCACGCCCACCCCCTTAGCCACCACCACAAACTAGTACACACCTCTGACCATCACCATCTGACATGACCAGTGACGCAGCGGATATAACACTTGACGACGAATTGAAGTATTTGTGTCGAACAAATCGATAAACGATTCGATGAAACAATATAAAATCGATGGATTGATGATGCCGAACGCCCAATCCGTTGATCTCGGAAGATACCGGATTCTAGCTATCCCTAACACGTTGATCGTGCACGATACCGTGTTAAAAGATCTACGATTCTTCTACGTTGATCTCGCGCACGAGATTCTGTGAATCGGCTTCAAGTCCGTTGATTTGAGCGCACTCGAATATCCGAAGATGGAGATAGGAGATCACACTCAACTACCAATTTCAATGGTGGCACAAAGCACACAAACAAATTTTATTCAAAGATCAACTACCATTATAAATGACCAACATCCCTATTTATAGGGTTACAACACAACACACAACCGACCTAACATAGGGACGCGACCTATGACCTAACATAGGTCGTTCGCGACCTAACAAAGACATCACAACACAGCCTGCAACATAACAGATACAACGGCATACGACTTATCACAACATGAGTCAACACAGTACAACATCACGCGAGTTAAAACACTTATGCGACATAACTGAAAGCGATATAAGGGTACAACACTGCTTCATGACAAACGACTTAGGCTTCAGCGACCTAAGGAATGCGGCTTAAGTTGATAGCATGCGGCATAAGGGCGAGTGACCTAAACTTGAGCGGCTTAAGAATCAATGCGACTCATTAAGTCGTTATCTTACTTGAGCGGCTTAAGAATCAATGCGACTCATTAAGTCGTTATCTTGCTTGAGCGACCTAAGGGAACTGGGCTTAACTCGCTAAGTCGTTCAAGCAATTTATCAAAGTGCTTTAGCTCGTTAGTTCGCTCCAGCGACTTAAGAATAACCTGCTGGTGTTCTGCATAGTCCTTCACTGGATCATCTATCTCGATAGGTCGCAAATAGCTAGGTCGCTCGCGACTTAAGGTAACACGTACTGAATGGTTTAGCTCGCTCGACTGGTTCCCATGATTCACTAGGTCGCTTGTATCATATGAGCGACTTAAGACGATGAGCGATTTACCCTGGTGCGCTGCATCATCCTCTCCCGGTTGACAAGAATTCGACCTCGAATTTGCACTTTCCTCTTCTTCAACAAGCTTATTCCCATAATACGGAATCAAATGTTTAACGTTAAAAACGTCTGTAGTGTGAATATGATCCGGCAACCTCAACTGATACGCATTATCATTGATCTTCTTCAAAATTTCCACTGGACCAAATTTTCGAGCTTTCAACTTATTGTAAGTTCCAACTGGAAAACGATCTTTCGTTAATACCGCGTAAACAAAATCACCTTCTTTGAAGTCTACACTTCTTCGCTTCTTATCTTCCAGTTGTTTATACTTATCATTTGATGCACGCAATCGTTCATGAACAGTTCTGTGACATTCCTGCAACTCGTTCACGAAATCACAAGCTCGTTTAACAACTCCTTTCTGAGATGGTACTGTCATCAAATCCAACGGTCCCTTCGGAATTGCTGAATATACAACTTGAAAAGGACTGAATCCAGTACTTCGATTAACATGATTGTGTGCGAATTCCGCCTGACATAATTTCATATCCCAGCTCTTCAAATTATCTTTCACAAGACATCTTAACAAGTTTCCCAACGATCTATTCACCACTTCCGTTTGCCAATCTGTTTGCGGATGATAGGCGCTACTAAAATTCAGCTTCGTTCCAACCATCTTCCACAGACACAACCAAAAATGACTTAGAAATCGCGTATCCCGGTCAGAAACAATGGATTCAGATAGCCCATGTAGTCGATACACTTCCTTAAAGAACAACTGAGCAACACGGACTACATCCGCGGTCTTTTTACAAGCTATGAAATGTGCCATTTTCGAAAACCTGTCCACTAAAACATATATTGAATCATTCCCTCGCTGAGTTCTTGGCAAACCCAAAACAAAATCCATGCTAATATCAACCCATGGTCTAGTCGGCACGGGCAATGGCATATACAACCCTGCATTCGTAGCTGTCCCTTTGGAAACTTGACATATATGACATCTCTGCACAAATCTTTCAACTTCTTTCCTCATAGATGGCCAAAAATATGATTCAGAAATCAACTGCAAAGTACGATCTCTACCCACATGACCTTCCTCATGCAACTCCTTCACAATCTTCATTCGCAAGCTGCACTCTGGTATACATAATTGATTCCCTTTAAATAGAAAACCATCCACTAACACGTACTCATCCATCCCTCCTTTTTCGACTTCATCTATCACCTTGGAAAAGTAAGGATCATCAACAAACAATTCTGGCAACACATCAAACCCCGTCACTTCAACCTTCATTGTAGTTAACAAATGATTCCTTCGACTCAATGCATCTGCCACACGGTTTGTAATTCCCGACTTATGCTTCACCACAAATGTAAATTGTTGCAAGTATGCGATCCACGAAGCATGCCTGGCTGCAATCTTGTCCTGTCCATGCAAATGTTTCAGAGCTTCATGGTCAGTATACAGAACAAATTCTTTATGGAACATATAGTGTCTCCACTACTTTATAGCTTGAACAATAGCATAGAACTCCACATCATAAGTATTATATCTCATCTTTGCTCCCGAAAGCTTCTCACTGAAATAAGCAATTGGACGGCCCCTCTGGCTCAATACTCTTCCAATTCCAACTTTAGATGCATCAGTATGTAATTCAAATAGTAACTGGAAATCCGGTAAAACTAGAATTGGTGCTGACGTCAACAGTTCCTTGATTCGCTCAAAAGAAACTCCTGCTTCCTTCGACCATGCAAACTGCTTACCCTTCATGCAATCAGTAACAGGTGCCATCACGCTACTGAAATGTGGAATAAACCTTCGGTAGAATGATGCCAACCCGTGAAAACTTCTGACTTCAGTTATAGTTTTGGGCTGTGGCCAATTTCTGATTGCTTCAACTTTACTTTGATCCACCTGTATCCCATCCTTGGATACGATATATCCTAGAAATAAAACACTTTGCGTCATGAACACGCATTTCTTCGTTGCCGCATAAAATTGTTCCTGTCGCAGTATCATCAACACTTCTCTCAGATGATGCAAGTGTTCTTCTGTGCTTCCACTGTATATCAGTATATCATCAAAATACACCACCACGAACTTCCCAATAAATGGTCTAAAGATCTGATTCATCACCCGCATAAACGTACTAGGTGCATTCGAAAGACCAAACGGCATAACCAGCCATTCGTACAACCCCTCCCATGTCTTGAACGCTGTTTTCCATTCATCCCCTGGTCGAATTCGAATTTGATGGTACCCACTCTTCAGATCAATCTTTGAAAATATAGTAGCTCCATTCAACTGATCTAACAAATCATCCAATCTAGGCATTGGAAATCTATACCTCACATTAATCTTGTTCAGTGCCCGACTATCGGTACACATCCTCCACGTTCCATCCTTTTTCGGCACTAACAAGGCTGGAACTGCACAAGGACTTAAACTTTCATGTACTCGCCCTTGTTCAAGCAACTCTTCCACCTACCTTCTCAACTCCTCGTGCTCCTTTGGACTCATTCTGTAATGTGGTCTATGTGGTAACACAACTTTTGGAACAAGATCAATTTGGTGTTGTATGTCCCTCAACGGTGGTAACTCCTTTGGCAACTCTTCAGGAAATACATCTTTAAATTCTTCCAGCACTGGTTTTACTTCTTCAGGAATTTCAACCACTTCATTACTTTCACGTCCAATCAACAAAAATACTTCCGGCTCATCTTCTACTTCTTTAACAAACTCCTTCAAAGATAGCAAAGTCTTCAGTTCTTCAATCTCCTCCAACTTGCTTTCCTTCTGTTGTTGCTTTTTAGGAACTAAAGTGATTTTAGTGCCATTGAACATGAAACTGTAGCAGTTGGTTCTTCCATCATGTTGCATGGACCTGTCAAATTGCCATAGTCTGCCCAACAACAAATGACACACATCCATGTCCACAACATCACACCAAATTTCATCTTTATACTTCTGTCCGATGGAAAAATTCACACAAGCTCTTCGACTAACCTTCACCTCCCCACCTTTCCTCAACCAAGACAATTGGTAAGGTTTGGGATGCTTCTCTGTCTTCAATTCCAACTTCTTCACAGCCTCAGTAGAGATAATATTGTCACAACTTCCTGCATCAATAACAAACTTGCAAACCTTTCCCAAAATAGTGCATGTTGACTGAAAGATGTTACTCCTTAACCAGCTAGTCTCCTCCTCCTGCTTTGGTGTCAAGCAATTCCTCCTCATCATCAATGAATATCCATCATCTCCTAACAATAATTCTTCCTCCTCAACCGGTAGTGAATTAGAACATTCTGCTTCTGCATCCTCATCCTCAACCTCAGCAACCATCACTCGTTTCTTAGGCTTTAGACATTCATTGCTCTTGTGACCAAACTCTTGACAATTAAAGCATTTGATACTACTATTGACCTTGGTCTTAGCAACTTCATTGACAACTGGTTTACCAACAGCCTTGGAAACGTTGGTATTGTTACTAACCCCTTTCACTTGATTGTTGGAGTTTGTAAACACACCGCCTCCTCTTCTGCTTTGCTTCTCCCAAGCTAACACCTTCTGGTGTGCTTCTGCAACGGATCTAGGGTCAAACATATTCACCATATCCTGAATTTGCATTCTCAATCCTCCAACAAATCTAGCTGTCAACTGCTCCTCCGTCTCCATGATATCATTTCTGGCAATAAGTTGATAAAACTCATCTGCATAATCATTAACCGACTTGGTCCCTTGTCTCAGATTCTGTAAACGCTGATACATAAGAGACTGATAATTATAAGGTAAGAAGGTAGCCTTCATCAATTTCTTCATCTTCTCCCATGACTCAATCTTTGACTTTCCCATTCTTTCCCGTGTAAGTTTAGTTTGTTGCCACCACGCCATAGCTCTTCCTCTCAAACGAGTAGCAATCAACTTAACTTTACGATGCTCGGGAACTTCCTTAAATTCAAAAATTTCTTCAACATTAGATAACCAGTCTAAAAATTCTTCCGCAACCATTCCTCCTTTGAATTCTGGAATCTCCATTTTCATTCCTGATTTCCATCGATGATCATCTACCGAATCTCTATTTCGATCTCGCACTTGGTCTCGATCTCGATAATGAACACCACCTCTATCATCATACTCTTCAAAATCAGATGTACTGCGATATCGATCCTGACCATCGACATCTCTATTATCACGATTATCCCTCCTACCATGTCTTTCATTATCACGGTGTGGTTCACACTCAAACTCGCGTCGAGTCCTTCTTTCTTCTTCTCGATACCCATGGTGATCTCTCATTATTGAAACTGATGATTCTCTTCTATCTCGGTAAGATTGTGGTGACACCCCTCTCGCTTCTGAAACCGATGGCGAAACCCTGTTTCCTCCATGGTTCGAGACTGGTGACCATCTCCTTTGACTTTGATTCATGTCGATCATCAATTTCTCCAACTTCCCAATACCTTCATCAAGCTTTTCATTGAATTTATTACTAATTCGTTGCTCCATTTGTTCAGCATCTTCTCTTCTATACATATCTGCAACGTTTTGACGACGATTAGCTCTTCTTGGAGGCATGATCCCTCTAACAAGTTCGGCTTTGCTTTGATTGGCTCGGTCTAAACTCCAACACACGGCTCTACTCCTCCTTAGTTCGGCTCAAACCTTTCAAACACTTCTCCTTGGCTCCAAAGACTCGGCTTAGCTATGATTGGCTAAGTCAAGCTCTGATACCAAACTGACGCAGCGGATATAACACTTGACGACGAATTAAAGTATTCGTGTCGAACAAATCGATAAACGATTCGATGAAACAATATAAAATCGATGGATTGATGATGTCGAATGCCCAAATCTGTTGATCTTGGAAGATACCGGATTCTAGCTATCCCTAACACGTTGATCTCGCACGATACCGTGTTAAAAGATCTACGATTCTTCTACGTTAATCTCGCGCACGAGATTCCGTGAATTGGCTTCAAGTCCGTTGATTCGAGCACACTCGAATATCCGAAGATGGAGATAGGAGATCACACTCAACTACCAATTTCAATGGTGGCACAAAGCACACAAACAAATTTTATTCAAAGATCAACTACCATTACAAATGACAAACATCCCTATTTATAGGGTTACAACACAACACACAGCCGACCTAACACAGGGACGCGACCTATGGCCTAATATAGGTCGTTCGCGACCTAACAAAGACATCACAACATAGCCTGCAACATAACAGATACAACGGCATACGACTTATCACAACATGAGTCAACACAGTACAACATCACGCGAGTTAAAACACTTATGCGACATAACTGAAAGCGATATAAGGGTACAACACTGCTTCATGACAAACGACTTAGGCTTCAGCGACCTAAGGAATGGGGCTTAATTTGATAGCATGCGGCATAAGGGCGAGCGACCTAAACTTGAGCGGCTTAAGAATCAATGCGACTCATTAAGTCGTCATCTTGCTTGAGCGACCTAAGGGAACTGGGCTTAACTCGCTAAGTCATTCAAGCGATTTATCAAAGTGCTTTAGCTCGTTAGGTCGCTCCAGCGACTTAAGAATAACCTGCTGGTGTTCTGCATAGTCCTTCACTGAATCATCTATCTCGATAGGTCGCAAATAGCTAGGGCGCTCGCGACTTAAGGTAACACGTACTGAATGGTTTAGCTCGCTGGACCGGTTCCCATGATTCACTAGGTCGCTTGTATCATGTGAGCGACTTAAGACGATGAGCGATTTACCTGGTGCGCTGCATCAACCAGTCCACCACCTGACCTGGCCGAGCCCATAGACCCTATGGCCGAGCCTAAAAGATGCACCAAAACTCCTCTCTAGCCTTGCCTTTTGATCTTCTTCCTTTTGTAATTCCTTCCTCTTCATATTCTTGACTTAGCCATGCCATATTGTGTCCAGACCCAAGCTTTTCCACCTATAAGACCATCATGGCCGAGCCTAAAGCATGTTAGGGTCAAGCATAGGTTGAGTTATGGTCAAGCAAATGGATTAAAAGCTTGGTGATGTCATTTGTTGCTTCTGTTTTTCAAATCGTTTCAATAAACTTATGTATTGTATTTATATTTTGCTTTGTTTTGTTGTTGTATATAAGATTAACATCTGGGCTATCTCTCCACTCAAATCAAAGTCGTGCTATCGTGCTTTCTGGATTTTCATTTGTGTGTTTTATTTGCAAACTCCAGCGTAAAAAGGTGAGTATTCACACATGACATTTATACTTATATAATTCGTGAAGTGACAACAAGTGAATGTGTAGAAACTATTATATCATGTTATACCTGCCTGTGATGTAAATTATATGATGTTAAACCCTGTTATAAACTTATCACATCATCTACTATGTTATATTTTATTATACTGTTTATTTATTTCTGTTAATCACACTGCAAGTTCCATGTAGAATAGAATCACTATGGGTTGAAATGATACATACCCGAACGGACTTTAGAATAGGGAAAAATCGTTATGGGCTGAAATGATAAGCCTGAGCGATTTTATTTATTTATTTTATTTACTTGGGATTGCGGGTTTGAAATGATAAAACCCGGATTTTCTTTGTAAATTACGGATTAAAATGATATATTATCCGTATCACTTGAGTTAGGCTAGAAAATATTATACCGACCCGTGGTTATTTTATATAATTTTCTGAAAATTTTTAAGTATTTTAAAATGTAAAAATATGATAATTTGATTGAAATTGAATTTTAAAATGATTTAATAAAGTAATAATGATTTTTCTATGTATTAAAAAGGTTAAATAAATGAATAGAAAATTGTGATTTAAAACATAACTTAAATTGGGAATTTATGATTTGACTTTTAAATGGAAGTTTAAGTTAATTAAATAAAAGTGGAAATTAAGTTTATTTATGAAATGGAAATTTAAATTTAAGTGTTAAAGTAAATTGTTAAAAATGTAAAGAATAAGAAATTGTACACTTGAATTTAATAAGAGAAATTTTGGAAAATTGGATTTATTTGTAAAAATTTACTTTATAAAAATCATAAGTTAAAGGGTATTTAAATGACTATTTTTGAAGTAGGAAAATATAATTTTTATAAGTTAAAAATGATTTAAATTGAAGTTTATTTGTGGCTGGAATTTTATTTAAAATCTGGAAATCCTTTTAGTAACACTTCAGAAATGCTATCGTTTCTGAAAATGAACTAAAAACTAAACTAATAGAATCTGCAGCACTTTGTAAGTGCTGTAGTGGCAAAAGTGAACTAAAAGGAAATTTAACTAAGGGCTACGACAGCACTTTGTAAGTGCTGTAGTTGCAGAAACTAATTTTGAACCGGAAACTAATAAAAGAGCTATTGTGGCACTTGTTAAGTGCTGCAGTTGGCTGAAATGAGATTTTGAAATATAATTGAACTACTGCAGCAGTTTTGTAAACGTTGTCTTTGCTAAATTGAACTAATTTTCCAAATTTAACGCTGAACTACTACAGCAGTTTTGAAATGCTGTCTTTTCTGAACTGAACTTGATTTAAATGTAACTGAATTACTACAGCGGTTTTTAAATGCTGTCTTTGCTGAATTGAAATGTTTTCAAATGTAACTTACCACAGCATTTTCTAAGTGCTGTGAAAGCTGAAATTTTAATGTTTTAAAGTATTTAAGTGAATAAAGGAACTCAGAAAAGGTTAAATTTTTGGGAATTTAATATTTGATTTAAAGGTATAAATGACTTCACTTTTAAACGGTTTAAATGAAGTATTTTGATTTGAAATATAAACTAATTTGAAATTTATAACCACGGGTTATAATAACGATTGGTTGTTAAAGAGACCGGGATCGAATATGGACATACTCTCTGTCGATACCGAAAACCACTTTAACAACTGTGTACGCAGTGGAGTTTCCAGAATGAAGTAGGATGGTGGCGACGATCCTAACGGTATATTTGTGTGGACCCAAATCTCGTGAGTTAGCATAAGGTGGCTAAAACAGGAGCGATCGACGGGCCAATGAGGTAGCACCTCTGATCGGACACTTCTTCGATACCATTCTATTACTTTTATGATTGATTGGGTGCACCCCTTGATTTGGGAGTGTGGCTCTAGGTGGGCGGCAGTGGCTGCTATGCGTTTCCACCAACCCGGATGCGTAATTGGTATATCTACCCTGGCATTTTGTGACGACTGCCCATGACCCCTGCACCGAACCTAGAGATAGTGCGCTGTAAAGTGTGTCAGGCGACCATGGACGATTGTCAGGGTAAAATTAAAACAGCAGAACCTATCGTATAACTCACAGCGCATGGATAAAATACAATAGAAAATATATATAGTGAAGCTTTACAGAACAGAATCTCTATTAAACCTCATAATAGTTGAATACAAACATCTCAATAGTCAATACATCAAGCCTCACTACATATCACTCAGAGAATTATACAAAGCAGCGGAACATCCAGTACATAGTAAGAAAATAATATGCAAGCCTCCAGCTCGTCTTTGCCATCAGCATCGTCAGAAACCAAGAACAGCACCTGTCACCTGCTACCTAGTCCGCTCGTCCCAAAATGGACGAACAGCCCAAGGCAATAAGAGTTAAAACATAAAGCCTTGAGTCAGACAACAGTCTTAGTGAGCGGTAAATTAACTAACAACATACCAAAAGAGCATAAAGGTAAAAGGAATAGGAATCCAACCCTCCCACTCCACCTCTTTCTACAGTGATAGCCCCTAGACACACACTAAGCAGAAGCAAACATAGCAAAGCATACAATTTAAAGTAAAGCAATTATCACTCGAGTCAAGGGCGATGTTTTCCAAGTACAAACCCCCAAGGCCTAAACCAAGATCAGATAAGCACCCAGAAAATACCGCTCTTGAGACCGAATGACGATACAACCAAACATCCATGACTCTGGCTATCACTGTTATCATTGCTTCGATATCATCATTAATTGAATGACCGGCTCATTCTTTCATCCGTCCGTCAAGGGCTAATGGAAACCCCGGTTCTAGACATAACTCCGCACATCATCGTGACCCATGCCTAGGACTATCGAATCTGCCCAGAGTACTCGACTACCAATCAGTAGCCTTCAGGGACTATCGAATCTTCCCAACATACTCTTGCTTTGAGCATGCTAGAACCTTCAACGACGATGAGATCTCAGCCTTCTAGTCATCCTCCTCGACGACTATTTCCATACTAGCTCAAGCGCCTCTCGAGCAAACCATTATCCTCAAACTCGAACCATTTCACCGAGTTATCAACATGCTTGGAGTGATCCCGTTTGGATTAAACCAAGGCTATCTCATATCATGCTTCGCCTCATTTCATCATAGCAAAGCCTCATATCAACATCATCATCAAATCTATCCATATGAGCTTCATCATCCGCCACATATGCCACGAGCAGCTTTTTCCAATTCAAGAGCCTTTCCTTTAGCTTTTGAATCATCTTCGACCATCTTGTCTAAGTCAAATCATCAATCATCTAATTCATAGCAATCAATCAAGTCAAACATTAATCCAAGTAATCAAGCATTCAAATATGATCTAATGAACAATTATAACAATAATGGCAATTTCGTAAATAAAGAGTCCAAAGTCTAACAAGCATGAAAACATGAGCAATATCTCTATAATCTTGATGAATGAACTTGCATAGGTTAACATGTAGTAAAATGGATGTCAAATCATCATGAACAATGGATCTATACTTAAGTTTACAAGAATGCATGAAAATCACTACTTTACACAAAAATCAAGCCAACGATCCGATATACTCCTTTGGATCCGTGTGAGAGATAATCACCACTCACCAAATCACCTAAACACCTCAAAAGCAACACACTTCAGATCTGGACAGCGAAGAATCTAACTCGATCTATCAAAATCCCGCTTCAAACGATGAAATCTCTCTTCGATGGATGTAGATCTTCAATTTTAGCTCTTGGATCTTCGATCTTGGATGGAAGGAAATACTAAATCAAAGTGGAGAAAAGAAGTGAAGAAGTGTAGAAGTCGAGCTCTCAAAATGGCAGCACTTCGTCGCTTCAAAATCCGGATCCCAAAAATGAAGAAATGGACGTGTATTTATAGGCTGGAAAAACTTAGGTTGTTCGCTCGGAATTAGGTCGTCCACGACCTAAAACTTCGACCTAACAGACCCAAGCCTATGCGCATCCATGCGACCTAACAAAACTCCACGACTTACGACCTAACGCATGCGCTTCTACGACCTACAACCTAACGACTTAGCAGATCAGCGCATCCATGCGACCTACGACCTAACACGTGCGCGCTTATACGACCTAACGACCTAACATATGCGCGCTTCCACGACCTAACACACACGCGCTTACTCGCGACCTACGACCTAACACACACAAAAGCTCACGACCTAACTAACTTAGGTCGCCTACGACCTAAATCAACACAAAGGCTTACGACTTAACTCCTTAGGTCGTCTAACGACCTAACTACGCTAAATCTCTTAAGTCGCTAACCACTAGGTCGCTAACCACTAGGTCGCTAAATACCGTAAGTTACTAACCCTTAGGTCGCTAACTCCTATAGGTCGCTAACTCTTATAGGTCACTAACTCTTATAGGTCGCTAACTCTCTTAGGTCGCTCCAACCTCTTAAGTCGCTCATCTGACCTAATCCCACCCCACAACCTAAGCCACCATACGACTTATCTTCTATACGACCTATCCCCAAAATCCTTTGGTCGCCAACTACCTTAGGTCGCTCCATATTCTTAGGTCGTCTACTCCGACCTAACTACTATATGACCTAGGACTTAGACTATGGACGACTTATCAACAATGCGACCTAATGACAACTGTTTTACGATGTTTCGATCCGTAAAAATACGGGTCGTTACATTCTCTCCCCCTTAGGAATTTCGCCCCCGAAATTCCAAACAACAAGAGGAATCAAAAGTTATTCTGCATGCCTACCATCCATAGCAATCAACAAACCATGCATCCAATTCTAGCCTAGCATGCAGAATTCTAAAATTAGAACAAGTTACAATGTCGTTAGATGACGCGACACCTTAGGGCCATACCTTGAAGAGTTCAGGATGAGCTGCCTTCATCCTCTCTTCCACCTCCCATGTACAGTCGTTATCATCATCACTCCATTGTATCTTGAGCAACCTAACTACCTTCCTCCTAAGTTGTTTCGTGTCGGTTTCCACAACACGAAGCGGCTTACGAGGTCTCTTATCGACTGGATCAATCTCAAAATCTTCACAGCCATCTGTAGAAACCATTGTATTCGAGTCGTGCACATACTTCCGTAGATACGATACATGAAAAACATTGTGCACACTCGACATCTTCTCTGGTAACTCCAATCTGTAGGCGAGCTTTCCAATGCGCTCGACAATCGGGAATGGTCCAACAAATCTCGGAGTCAATTTTCCTTTCTTCCCGAATCGAATAACATTCTTCAGTAGAGAAATCTTCACAAAAACCATATCACCTACGTCGAACTCCAAATCCTTTCGACGCTTATCAGCATAACTTTTCTGACGGTCTTGGGCTGCCTTCATTCGTCGCCGAATGATCTCTATACAATCTGAAGTCTGTTGAATCATTTCTGGCCCGAGTATCAACTTTTCTCCTGTTTCTAACCAACATGTCGGAGAGTTACACGGTCTCCCATACAATGCCTCATACGGTGCCATACCAATGCTTGACTGGTAACTGTTGTTATATGAAAATTCCACCAAATGAAGGTGATCTTCCCATGATCCTCCGAAATCCAAAACACAAGCTCTGAGGAGATCTTCCAAAACTCGGTTGACTCTCTCGGTCTGACCATCTGTTTGAGGGTGATAAGCTGTACTCAAACATAATTCGGTTCCCAAAACTTCCTGGAAGCTCTTCCAAAATCCACTAGTGAACAATGGGTCTCGATCGCTCACTATACTCTTCGGAATACCATGGAATCGAACTATCCATTTAACATACATTTCAGCCAACTTTGATGCAGTCCTAGTCGATCGAACAAGAATGAATCTTGCACTCTTAGTCAGACGATCTACGATGACCCAAATCCCTTCAATTCCCGTTCTTGTTCTTGGTAACCCATCAATAAAATCCATCGATATTTGCTCCCACTTCCATGTAGGAACTTCTAACGGTTGAAGCAATCCACTTGGCTTCTTCTGTTCGGCTTTTACCAACTGGCAGTTCATGCACTTGGAAATAAAATTTCCAACATCCTTCTTCATACCTTCCCAGTAATAGGTTCTCTTCATATCCCGATACATCTTATTTCCACCTGGATGAATTGTCAACTTCGAGTGATGACTTTCCTTCAGAACTTCATTTCTCAATTCATCTATATCGGGAACAACTAGTCGTCCTTGTTTCCAAAGCCAACCTTCTCGATCGACCTCGAATCCTTTATCCTTTTCTGGGTCCAATCCAGATTCCAAATCGCGGATAATCTTGACAAGCTTATCGTCTCGCTTTTGGCTCTCGCCAATCCTTTCCACAAGAGTCGGTCTTATCGATAAGTTTGCCAACATCTCAGGTTCCAATTCGCATCTGGGCCTGAAGTCAAATCCAGCTAAATACTCGAGATTCTTCCATTCTGAAAACATGGCTCCCAATCCTGCATGTCTTCGACTTAACGCATCTGCCACTGCGTTACCTTTTCCCGGAGTATAAGCTATACCAAAACCATATGATGCCAAAAACTCTAGCCATCGCTGCTGCCGAAGATTCAAATCCTTTTGGGAGAAAAGATACTTCAACGACTTATGATCTGTAAACAACTCGAATCGAACTCCCAATAGATAATGTCTCCACATCTTCAGAGCAAAAACAATCGCCGCTAACTCCAAATCATGAGTCGGGTAATTCCTTTCATGCGGCTTCAGTTGTCGACTTGCATACGCAACAACTTTATCCCTCTACATCAGCACTGCTCCAAGTCCAGTACCACATGCGTCGGTGTAAACCACCATCTCATCATTCCCACTTGGAAAAGTCAAAACAGGAGCACTTGTCAATCGCTCTTTCAGGATTCTGAAAGCTTGCTCACACTTATCTTCCCATCTGAACACTTGGTTCTTCTTCGTCAATCCTGTTAATGGTGCAGCCACCTTGGAGAAGTCTTTGATAAATCGACGATAATATCCTGCTAATCCAAGAAAACTTCTCACATCAGATGCATTCTTAGGTCTACCCCAATCCTGGATTGCTGCCACCTTGGCGGGATCAACCGCTATTCCATTTCCAGAGATAACATGGCCTAAGAACCTCACTTCACTCTTACAGAAGTGACACTTCGAAAACTTAGCCTTCAGCTGATGTTTCCGCAAGATTTCCAAAACAATATGCAAGTGCGTCTTGTGCTCTTCTTCAGTTCTGGAATAAACCAGAATATCATCCACGAACACAAGCACGAACTTGTTCAACTGATCTCTGAACACTCTATTCATAAGATCCACAAAATATGCTGGCGCATTAGTCAATCCAAACGGCATTACCAGCCACTTAAAGAAACCAGATGGTGTCCTGAAAGCAGTCTTCGGCACACTATCCTTAGCCACTCTCAACTGGTGAAATCCCATTGCCAAATCCATCTGAGAAAACACCTTAGCTTCGTGAAGCTGATCAAACAAGTCATCTATTCTCGGCAATGGATACTTGTTCTTCTTAGTCACCTTATTCAACTCACGATAATCCACACACAACCTCAACGATCCATCCGCTTTGGTTGCAAACACAACTGGTGCACCCCATTCGGACACACTACGCCGAATGAATCCTTTCTGTAAAAGATCATCAACCTGCACCTTCAACTCCTACTGTTCCCTAGGCGCCATCCGCCTAAGAGGCATCACAACAGGTCTGGCTCCCTCAACTAGATCTATATGAAACTCGATCTCTCTATGCGGCGGTAACCCTTTGACCTCGTCAAAGACATCCTCAAATCCATTAGCGATTGGCAACGATGACAGTCCATCCCGTGGAACAACCAGCGAATACATGAAGCTCATGAAGACGCCTTCTTCATGCTTACATCGTATCACAATCCTTCGCCCCTCCACATTCTCGACTGTCACCTCCAACCTTTCACAATCAACCTTTACCGCATACTTCCTAAGCCAATCCATACCCAAAATAATTCCAAACCCCGCAAAGTTGAGAACAAAACAATCACAAAAAAAAGAGCAATCATGACTCGATACAATCAGACCACGGCATAACATACTCAAACAAGACGAACCCCCAACTGGATTAGTCACAACCAATGGCCTATCAACAATATCCGGTTCTAAACCTAACCGGCCTACAAGTTCATTACAAACAAAAGAATGCGACGCCCCAGTATCAAATAACACTCTAACTGGAACACCACAAATGGAGAGAGTACCCTGAACCACCACACTATTCCCCTTCTCTTCAGCGGTAGGAGCTTTTGAAGATGATGGAACAGCTCCTAAAGCATAAGCTTCCACAATCTACTTGTCCTTCCGCGGTTCTGGACAATTCTTCCTAACATGCCCCAGCTTGTCATAATTGTGACACTTCACTGGCACCTTCGGATTCTTGCAATCTCTGGAGAAATGGCCCTTCTACTGGCAATTGTAGCAGGTCACTTCACCCTTTGTCTTCTTCTGGCCATCCCTACCCTTTTGCTGCTGCTGCTTCCTCTTCTTGTTTCTACCCTGTTGTGGTCTAAACTCCTCCTTGGTAACAGCAACAACAGATCCCTCTTTAGGAAACAGATTCTCATGCCTGAGAGCTTTCTCCATAAGCTTCTCAAATGAATCGTCCAAATGATCCACCAACTGCCTCCCAAGATAACTGTCCAAGCCTGTCACAAACTTCTCATTCTTCTGATACGAAGATTCAATATACGACCGGGCATACTTGGACAAAGCTTTAAACCTAGAAACATACTCAAGAACTGGTCTTCCATTTTGCTTGAGCTCCACAAACTTCTTGAACAGAACAGACTTCTGAGCTGTAGAAATGAACTTAGCTTCAAATCTAACTTGGAATTTCTCCCAAGTAATCACTTCCTCCGGAGTATCAATGGTGATAGAGTTCCACCAATCAGAAGCTCTTCCTTGAAGCTGTCTTGATGCTAACTTCCTTTTAGTCGCGTCCTCGATTCCCAAATCACCAAAGATCCTTCTACAAGCATCTATCCATCTTTGGACTTCAATAGTCGACTCTATTTCCAAGAAAACCTTTCCTCCAAGAGCAGTATAGTCCTTACACAACTTAGCAAAATCCACCGGTTTTGGAGTTTGAACTTGAACTCCAACATCCACCGATGGTTCCGGAGCTGGCATCCTTCTCATGATCGAAGTCATCATAGCCTCGAACATAGCAACATAATCAGCAGCCCCTTCAGTAGCACGTCCTTCCCTAGCAGCTGGTCTCCCTCTTCGACTCATTCTCAATATCTATAAAAAGGAATAATTAATACACCTTGAGAAACAACTGCAGGATTCACATCTTTCTAAGCTACTATATTATATATAGTAATCATCCATCAAAATACAATTACGTCTCCCATACGTAGTTACATCAGCGAGTGTTGGGTAAAATCGATTAACCAAAGCTCTGATACCAAATGTGACGACCGCCCATGACCCCTGCACCGAACCTAGAGATAGTGCGCTGTAAAGTGTGCCAGGCGACCATGGACGATTGTCAGGGTAAAATTAAAATAGCAGAACCTATCGTATAACTCACAGCGCATGGATAAAATACAATAGAAAATATATATAGTGAAGCTTTACAGAACAGAATCTCTATTAAACCTCATAATAGTTGAATACAAACATCTCAATAGTCAATACATCAAGCCTCACTACATATCACTCAGAGAATTATACAAAGCAGCGGAACATCCAGTACATAGTAAGAAAATAATATGCAAGCCTCCAGCTCGTCTTCGCCATCAGCATCGTCAAAAACCAAAAACAGCACCTGTCACCTGCTACCTAGTCTGCCCGTCCCAAAATGGACGAACATCCCAAGGCAATAAGAGTTAAAACATAAAGCCTTGAGTCAGACAACAGTCTTAGTGAGCGGTAAATTAACTAACAACATACCAAAAGAGCATAAAGGTAAAAGGAATAGGAATCCAACCCTCCCACTCCACCTCTTTCTACAGTTATAGCCCCCAGACACACACTAAGCAGAAGCAAACATAGCAAAGCATACAATTTAAAGTAAAGCAATTATCACTCGAGTCAAGGGCGATGTTTTCCAAGTACATACCCCCAAGGCCTAAACCATGATCAGATAAGCACCCAGAAAATACCGCTCTTGAGACCGAATGACGATACAACCAAACATCCATGACTTTGGCTATCACTGTTATCATTGCTTCGATATCATCGTTAATTGAATGACCGGCTCATTCTTTCATCCATCCGTCAAGGGCTAATGGAAACCCCGGTTCTAGACATAACTCCACACGTCATCGTGACCCGTGCCTAGGACTATCGAATCTGCCCAGAGTACTCGACTACCAATCAGTAGCCTTCAGGGACTATCGAATCTGCCCAACGTACTCTTGCTTTGAGCATGCTAGAACCTTCAACAACGATGAGATCTCAGCCTTCTAGTCGTCCTCCTCGACGAATATTTCCATACTAGCTCAAGCGCCTCTCGAGCAAACCATTATCCTCAAACTCGAACCATTTCACCGAGTTATCAACATGCTTGGAGTGATCCCGTCTGGATTAAACCAAGGCTATCTCATATCATGCTTCGCCTCATTTCATCATAGCAAAGTCTCATCTCAACATCATCATCAAATCTATCCATATGAGCTTCATCATCCGCCACATATGCCACGAGCAGCTTTTTCCAATTCAAGAGCCTTTCCCTTAGCTTTTGAATCATCTTCGACCATCTTGTCTAAGTCAAATCATCAATCATCTAATTCATAGCAATCAATCAAGTCAAACATTAATCCAAGTAATCAAGCATTCAAATATGATCTAATGAACAATTATAACAATAATGGCAATTTCGTAAATAAAGAGTCCAAAGTCTAACAAGCATGAAAACATGAGCAATATCTCTATAATCTTGATGAATGAACTTGCATAGGTTAACATGTAGTAAAATGGATGTCAAATCATCATGAACAATGGATCTATACTTAAGTTTACAAGAATGCATGAAAATCACTACTTTACACAAAAATCAAGCCAACGATCCGATATACTCCTTTGGATCCGTGTGAGAGATAATCACCACTCACCAAATCACCTAAACACCACAAAAGCAACACACTTCAGATCTGGACAGCGAAGAATCTAACTCGATCTATCAAAATCCCGCTTCAAACGATGAAATCTCTCTTCGATGGATGTAGATCTTCAATTTTAGCTCTTGGATCTTCGATCTTGGATGGAAGGAAATACTAAATCAAAGTGGAGAAAAGAAGTGAAGAAGTGTAGAAGTCGAGCTCTCAAAATGGCAGCACTTCGTCGCTTCAAAATCCGGATCCCAAAAATGAAGAAATGGACGTGTATTTATAGGCTGGAAAAACTTAGGTCGTTCGCTCGGAATTAGGTCGTCCACGACCTAAAACTTCGACCTAACAGACCCAAGCCTATGCGCATCCATGCGACCTAACAAAACTCCACGACTTACGACCTAACGCATGCGCTTCTACGACCTACGACCTAACGACTTAGCAGATCAGCGCATCCATGCGACCTACGACCTAACACGTGCGCGCTTCCACGACCTAACACACACGCACTTCCTCGCGACCTACGACCTAACACACACAGAAGCTCACGACCTAACTAACTTAGGTCGCCTACGACCTAAATCAACACAGAGGCTTACGACTTAACTCCTTAGGTCGTCTAACGACCTAACTACGCTAAATATCTTAGGTCGCTAACCACTAGGTCGCTAACCACTAGGTCGCTAAATACCGTAAGTTACTAACCCTTAGGTCGCTAACTCCTATAGGTCGCTAACTCTTATAGGTCGTTAACTCTCTTAGGTCGCTCCAACCTCTTAAGTCGCTCATCCGACCTAATCCCACCCCACGACCTAAGCCACCATACGACTTATCTTCTATACGACCTATCCCCAAAATCCTTAGGTCGCCAACTACCTTAGGTCGCTCCATATTCTTAGGTCGTCTACTCCGACCTAACTACTATACGACCTAGGACTTAGACTATGGACGACTTATCAACAATGCGACCTAATGACAACTGTTTTACGATGTTTCGATCCGTAAAAATACGGGTCATTACACATTTCCTAGTTGTACCGTGTCACCTACCATATCGAGCTTTACTACGAGTTTGGATTTCTCCCGTAGCCTGTGGAGTATTGAGGGTAGCCCCCGATCTTGGAGTATGCTAATATTGGATAGACTACTGGGACTATTACGTGTTAAGGGGAATATTGGGTCACTCCTTAATGCTATCTAAAAGTATGTTTATTTTATAATTAGACATTATTATAATAGCGAATATTACTACATAGTAGATAGTTTAACGGATTCTTAAAGAATGGGCGATCCCAAGCATTCTTTAAGTTACTTGTACCTTTTATTACAGTTCACTTGAGTTGGTTTACATTGTATAAGTATGTATTTCCTGACTCGAGTGTTTGTGTCTTATTTACGCTCGGGTCAGCCTGAGTATTCACAGCTTTGGACTTCACTTTCTGGAGCTAGGAATCGCTGGAGATTCTGCTTATCTAGTTATTTATCTATTTCAGTTTCAGTTGTTCTATTTCAGCTTTTGTATTAGTGGACTTCTATGTATTTGGGATTTCTTCTGTACTCGTTTCAGAACTGTATTTGTTTTCAGACTATGTATTTTGTATCTATTTTTAAGACTTTGTATTGTAGTGGCTTCATGAACCACTATTTATTTTATTTTTCGCTGCGAGTTATTCTGATATTCTGTGTCTGTGATTCTATGATTGGTTTTTATTTGCTCCAAATTTTATTACAATCTATTAATTTGTATTATTCAAGTCTGACATGTGTGGATTATTGTCGATTTGAATGGTCCAAAATAGTGGGTCGTTACATTTGGTATCGGAGATTTGGTTTTTAGGCAAACCCTAGCCTAAGGAGTAAAAACTCATTAGAGATAGGGTAGAAATACCCTAGAATGAGTGAAGTCAACCTCAGAATCATTTCTTTGTGAGAGAACGTATTTTCAAAGTATAAAATGATTTTAAAATGATTTTTAAAAGGATTTTTCAAAGATTATTTTGATATAAATTTTCTTGTTTTAGAAGCAAATTTTCTAAACTTCCTTCTTTTCGTATCTACCTTGTTAGAAATTTCTTTAATTAGGATATTCATCCAAGTGATTTTATCTTGTCTTTTCTTATCTTATCTTTGTCTTCTCTGTACCTTTGTCCTAAAATTCATTCTTGATATTTTTCAGGATGAATCATGGAAATGCCAGAGGTAGGGGTCGTGGTATTGCCCCAGCTCCTCAACCTGCTGCACCTGTTAGGTTTACTGTTCTCTGTAAAGAATTCTCTTAACTTGGTTGAACCAAATTTACCGGTTCAGAGAGAATTATCGAAGCCCAGCAATGGTTACGGAGTTTAAAGAGGATCTTTACTGGTCTCGAGATTTCTGATGCCCAGAAGCGTCAATTAGCAGCTTGGCAGCTGCAAGAGTCAGCCTTGGATTGGTGGGAGTCTGTTACAGCTCGCACTAACGAGGGTGATATTTCGTGGGAGCAGTTTAGGTATCCTTTGTGTTATCTTGAATTTTGTTCTCATTTCCTTTCTTTTGAATCTATCTTAAGTTTTGTTTCTGTATCTTCTTTCCAAGGAGGCTTTTGTGGCAAAATGGATGCCCGAAGCCGGGAAATCTCAGTTGTATCGTGAATTCATGGATCTTAAGCAGGGTACCATGTCCTTTTCTGAGTATGAGCGGAAGTTCAATGAACTTTCCAAGTTTGGTCCTAGTCTTATTGACACCCAGCTTAAGAAGAATGAGAAGTTCATAGCTGGAGCTCGCCCAGAGTTCTACGATCGTCTCATTTCTCATGTTCATGGCACTTTCACTGAGCTTATGGATATGGCTATTCGTTATGAGAACCCTACTTCCAAGGGTCCTGCTGTTGCTAGTGTTCCTGCATCTCAGTCTTCCTCTGCTAACTCTAAGAAGAGAAAGCTCAATTTCCATCAGCAGAAGAAGAATTGGCTCAAGCATCCAGGATTGGGATCTTCATCATCTTCTCCTTCTCAGAGGCACACTATCGACCTATCTACCATTACTTATTTCAAGTGTGATCAGAAGGGACACTATGCTAATAGTTGCCCTACTTCAGTTGGTGCTGCTGTTCCTCCACCTCAGGGTACCAGGAACAATCTCTGTCATGTCTGTCTTCAGCCTGGTCATTTCAAGAATGATTGTCCGTTGTATCAGAAGGGCAAGCCATCTGGTATTTTTGTTGTTACCTCTGCTTCTTCACCTGCTGCACCTGCACCAGCTCCTGCTCCTAGTGATGATCAAGGTACTCTTCAGGGCACGTTTTCTTTATTTCATCATCATGTTCGTGTTTTATTTGATACTGGAGCTTCGCATAGTTTTATTTCTATTGATTTGTGTGATAAGTTCGAGCATCTCCTTTCTCCTGAGTATGCTTATGTTCCTTTATGTGTTTCAAATCCTATTGGGGGTCCTGAAAATCTTAATACGATTTGTAAGCATGTGAAACTCTTTCATTCTAGTTATCGGTTTTCTGGAGATTTCTTTGTTCTGGGTTTCGATGCTTTTGATTTATTGCTTGGAGATGATTGGTTAAGGAATCATGATGCCTGTATCTCTTGCAAATCCCGAATTGTGTCTCTTGTGGGAGATAAGGGTGATCCTTTGATTATTCAGTGTCGCATGCCTCAGGATTTTGCTGGAAATTTTATCTATTCTCTGGATTCTTCTCCTGTTGACTTCAGTCGACTCGTGTGGTTAGACTTTATCCCGATGTATTTGGTGAAGTCACTGCTTTACCCCCTAAGCGGGAAGTTGATTTCCGTATCGATCTTATTCCTCGAGCTCGACCGGTAGTTCTTCCTCCTAGAAGAATGGCACCCCACGAGAAGGTTGAGTTAAGGAAGCAAATTGAGGACTTGTCCTCCAAGGGTCTGATCAGACCTAGCTATTCAGAATGGGGAGCAGCGGTCGTTTTCGTCACTAAGTCCGATGGTTATCTCCGGATGTGTGTTGATTATAGGGAGCTGAACAAGCTCACTATGAAAAAACAAATATCCAATGCCTCGCATCAATGATATGTTTGATCAGCTTTATGGTGCCACTATTTTCTCTCAACTTGATCTTGCCTTAGGTTTCCACCAGCTCAGACTTGCTGAGGAAAGTATTCCTAAGACTACTTTCCGTACTGAGAATGGGTTCTTTGAATGGTTAGTCATGCCTTTTGGTTTGACTAATGCTCCTACTTTCTTTGTTGATTTGATGAATCGTGATTTTTGTGATGTGCTTAATAAATTTGTTCTTGTCTTTGTTGATGATATTCTCATTTTCTCTAAGTCTGAGGAAGAGCATGAGTTACATTTGAAATCTATTCTTCAGACCCTTAGAAATCATCAGTTAAAGGCTAAATTTTCTAAATGCCATTTCTGGAAGGATGAAGTCCAATTCCTCGGGCATATTGTTTCGGGTAATGGAGTTTCTATTGATCCAGTCAAGATCGCTGCGATCAATGTAAGTCTTTCTTTCCTTCTCTTTCCTTGTTTCATTCAATTTATTCTATCCTTCCAGATGTCCTTATTTATCCCTATTCTGTACAGGATTGGGAAACTCCTAGGACTCCAACTGATATCCGTAGTTTTCTGGGCCTTGCCAGTTATTACCGGAGATTCATTGAGAATTTTGCTCGGATTGCTGCACCTCTCACCGCTTTGACTCGAAAGAATGCTAAGTTTATTTGGAGTGATGAGTGTAAAGTTGCATTCAGTGAGTTAAAGCACAAGCTTACTTCCGCACCAGTTCTTACTATTCCAAATGGAAATGAGGGATTAACAGTATACACTGATGCTTGTCGTGAAGGTTTGGGAGCTGTTCTGATGCAGGATGGGTAAGTCATTGCTTATGCTAGTCGTCAGTTGAAGACCCATGAAGCCAATTATGATGCTCATGATTTGGAGTTGCTTGTTGTGGTTTTTACTTTGAAGCTTTGGAGGCATCATCTTTTGGGTACTAAGTTTGAGCTCTTCACAGATCATCAGTCTTTGGGATATATTTTCACTCAGAAGGATTTGAATCAGAAACAAGTTAGGTGGTTAGAGTTTCTTGCTTCTTATGACCTCGACATCAACTATACCCCTGGGAAAGCAAATGTTGTGGCAGATGCTTTGAGTCGGAAGAAGGCTATGTTGTGTCAGCTTATTACATCTTCTCCTCTTTTGGATCGTATCATGGCTAAGCAGGTGAGGATGAGATGCTTAGATTGATGAAGGAGGTATTTTGAGGATTAATAATAGGATTTGTGTCCCGAATGTTGATGGATTGAGATAGGAGTTACTTCGGGAAAATCATCGATCCAGACTTTCTATTCATCCGGGAGTGACCAAGATGTATCAGGATATGAAGAAGTTGTATTGGTGGAGAGGTATGAGGCGTGATATCTCCATTTTTGTTAGTAGGTGTGCGACTTGTCAACAAGTCAAGGCAGATCATCAGAAGACCCCTGGTTTGTTGCAGCCTCTTGAGATTCCCAATTGGAAATGGGAATAGGTTTCTATGGATTTTATGGATGGATTACCGAGGACTAGGAGGGGTAATGAGAGTATTTGGGTTATTATGGATAGATTGACCAAATCAGCTCATTTCATTCCGGCCACGTCTAACCGTTCTGCTTCTAGTTTGTCTGAGATTTACATGAGGGAGATTGTTCGTCTCCATGGTGTTCCTCTCAGTAATGTTTGTGATCATGACCCTATCTTTACTAGTCAGTTTTGGAAAGCTTTTCAGAAAGCTTTGGGTACTCATCTGAATCTGAGCACTGCTTACCATCCAAAGACCGACGGTCAAACGGAAAGGGTGAATCAGATTCTAGAGGATCTTCTTCGTGCTTGTGTGCTTGATTATGGAGGATCTTGGGAAGACCATCTCCATCTTGTCGAATTTACCTATAACAATAGTTATCGGGTATAATCTAAATCTTTTATTTTGAATCTTGTTTTAATCTTTTATCTATCTCATTGCTATCTTTGAATTCAGGCTATCATTAAGACGTCTCTGTTTGCTGCTCTTTACGGACGACCTTGTAGATCTCCATCTTGCTGGATTGAATCCGATAATCGTTTGGTTCTTGGTCCTAAGATGATTTTAGAGGCTTCTGAGAGAGTTGAGGAGATTAGGAGGAAGATGAGGATTGCTTAGGATAGGCAGAAGAAGTATGCTGATAGGCGTAGGCGAAGTTTAGAGTTTGTTGTTGGTGATTTGGTTTTCCTTAAGGTCTCTCCCTTAAGGAATGTTATTCGATTTAGTCGTAGAGGGAAGCTTTCCCCTAGGTTCATTGGTCTTTTCCGCATTGTGGAAAGAATTGGTTCTTTGGCTTATCATTTGGATTTGCCCGAGAAGTTCTCTGGAGTGCATAATGTATTCCACGTTTCTCATCTTCGCCGCTATCTGCATGATCCATCTCTTATTGTTCAGCCTTATGCTCTTGATAGTTTGGATATTGAGCCTAACCTGACTGTCGAGAGGAAGCCACTTCGTATTGTCGACAGAGGTACGAAGCAGCTAAGAAGGAAATCTGTTAGTCTGGTCAAAGTACAGTGGAGTACTGATGATCGAGATTTTACCTGGGAGACGGAGGAGAGCATTCGTGCTTCGAATCCAGAATTGTTTGTTTCAGGTACTATTTGCTTTTCTATCTTGTTTTTTTCTTTGTTTTCCTTGTTTCGTTCTTTTCGAGGACGAAAAGATTTGAGTGGGGGAGAGTGTAACAACTCAATATTTTTGTAATTATTCTTAAATTATTTTAAATTATATTTTATTTCAATATTTTATTTTTAAAACATTTTAGAAGTAAAGTTATAATTTTCCAAAGTTAATTGTATTGTGTTTACAATTTTTAATTCTAGTTTCAATATAATAAGCTATTTTCTTTATTTACTTTTATTTTCTTTTTATTTTTCCTATGAATAATTATTTATTTTCATTTTCACTTTATTTTTGTTTGTCTTTTATTTTATTTACTAATTTTATTTTGTTTATATTGAATTAAAAAGAATTGGAAATTCAAAGAGGAAAAGTCCTTTCATTTGCTTGACTTTTCATTCTCTAGACTCTTCATTGTCTTGACCATTCCTTTCTATTGTTTAGCCATGTGTTTTAATTCATTTTTCACATGAAAACATCTCACTTCCATCATCAAACTTTCGGCCAAACTCATTTGTAAAATTTTTGGTAATGGCTTCTTTTTTTTCTACTTTTCTTTCCATTTTCCTATTGATTTTTCAATGTTTTTGCCTAGATCTCTCCATTGTTTGCTCGGCCATAACCCACCATCTCCTCCATCGACCACCACCACTTCCTTCCCCACATCATCCACGGCCTGAGCTCCATCCCCTCTGTCCAGCAAGAGTCATGACCACCCCTTGAACCCACCACCAAAAAAACATTGAAAAACTCCAAAACAATGTGTAACCGAGCCTTTTCTTCACCATCCCCTTCATTGTTGAACACGGCCACCCCCTTAGCCACCACCACCCGCTAGTACACACCTCTAACCATCACCATCTGACATGACCAGTCCATAACCTGACCTGGCCGAGCCCATAGACCCTATGGCCGAGCCTAAAAGATGAACCAAAATTCCTCTCTAGCCTTACCTTTTGATCTTCTTCCTTTTGTAACTCCTTCCTCTTCATATTCTTGACTTAGCCGTGCCATATTGTGTCCAAACCCAAGCTTTTCCACCTATAAGACCATTATGGCCGAGCCTAAAGCATGTTAGGGTCAAGCATAGGTTGAGTTATGGTCAAGCAAATGGATTAAAAGCTTGGTGATGTCATTTGTTGCTTCTGTTTTTCAAATCGTTTCAATAAACTTTTGTATTGTATTTATATTTATATTTTGCTTTGCTTTGTTGTTGTATACAAGATTAACATCTTGGCTATCTCTCCACTCAAATCAAAGTCGTGCTATCGTGCTTTCTGGATTTTCATTTGTGTGTTTTATTTGCAAATTCCAGCGTAAAAAGGTGAGTATTCACACATGACATTTATACTTATATAATTCGTGAAGTGACAACAAGTGAATGTGTAGAAACTATTATATCATATTATACCTGCCTGTGATGTAAAATATATGATGTTAAACCCTGTTATAAACTTGTCACATCATCCGCTATGTTATATTTTATTATACTGTTTATTTATTTCTTTTAATCACACTGCAAGTTCCCTGTAGAATAGAATCACTATGGGTTGAAATGATACATACCCGAATGGACTTTAGAATAGGGAAAAATCGTTATGGGCTGAAATGATAAGCCTGAGCGATTTTTTTATTTATTTCATTTACTTAGGATTGCGGGTTTGAAATGATAAAACCCGGATTTTCTTTGTAAATTATGGATTGAAATGATATATTATCCGTATCACTTGACTTAGGCTAGAAAATATTATACAGACCCGCGGTTATTTTATATAATTTTCTGGAAATTTTTAAGTATTTTAAAATGTAAAAATATGATAATTTAATTTAAATTGAATTTTAAAATGATTTAATAAAGTAATAATGATTTTTCTATGTATTAAAAAGGTTAAATAAATGAATGGAAAATTGTGATTTAAAACATAACTTAAATTGGGAATTTGTGATTTGACTTTTAAATGGAAGTTTAAGTTAATTAAATAAAAGTGGAAATTAAGTTTATTTATGAAATGGAAATTTAAATTCAAGTGTTAAAGTAAATTGTTAAAAATGTAAAGAATAAGAAATTGTACACTTGAATTTAGTAAGAGAAATTTTGGAAAATTGGATTTATTTGTAAAAATTTACTTTATAAAAATCATAAGTTAAAGGGTATTTAAATGACTATTTTTGAAGTAGGAAAATGTAATCTTTATAAGTTAAAAATGATTTAAATTGAACTTTATTTGTGGTTGGAATTCTATTTAAAATCTCGAAATTTTTTTATTAACACTTCAGAAATGCTATCGTTTCTGAAAATGAACTAAAAACTGAACTAATAGAATCTGCAGCACTTTGTAAGTGTTGTAGTGGCTGAAGTGAACTAAAAGGAAATTTAAATAAGGGCTATGACAGCACTTTGTAAGTGTTGTAGTTGAAGAAACTAATTTTGAACTTGAAACTAATAAAAGAGCTATTGTAGCACTTGTTAAGGGCTGTAGTTGGCTGAAATGAGATTTTTGAATATAATTGAACTACTGCAGCAGTTTTGTAAACGCTGTCTTTGCTGAATTGAACTAATTTTCCAAATTGAACCCTGAACTACTACAGCAGTTTTGAAATGCTGTCTTTTCTGAACTGAACTTGATTTTAAATGTAACTGAATTACTACAGCAGTTTTTAAATGCTGTCTTTGCTGAACTAAATTGTTTTCAAATGTAACTTACCACAGCATTTTCTAAGTGCTGTGAAAGCTGAAATTTGAATGTTTTAAAGTATTTAAGTGAACAAATAACTCGGAAAAGGTTAAATTTTTGGGAATTTAATATTTGATTTAAAGGTATAAATGACTTCACTTTTAAACGGTTTAAATGAAGTATTTTGACTTGAAATATAAACTAATTTGAAATTTATAACCACGGGTTATAATAACGATTGGTTGTTAAAGAGACCAGGATCGGATATGGACATACTCTCTGTCGATACCGAAAACCACTTTAACAACTGTGTACGCAGTGGAGTTTCCAGAATGAAGTAGGATGGTGGCGACGATCCTAACGGTATATTTGTGTGGACCCAACTCGCGTGAGTTGGCATAAGGTGGCTAAAACAGGAGCGATCGACGGGCCAATGAGGTAGCACCTCTGATCGGACACACTTCTTCGATACCATTCTATTACTTTTGTGATTGATTGGGTGCACCCCTTGATTTGGGAGTGTGGCTCGAGGTGGGCGGTAGTGGCTGCTATGCGTTTCCACCAGCCCGGATGCGTAATTGGTATATCTACCCTGGCATTTCCTAGTTGTGCCGTGTCACCTACCATATCGAGCTTTACTACGAGTTTGGATTTCTCCCGTAACTTGTGGAGTATTGAGGGTAGCCCCCGATCTGGGAGTATGCTAATACTGGATAGACTACTGGGACTATTACGTGTTAAGGGGAATATTGGGTCACTCCTTAATGCTATTTAAAAGTATGTTTATTTTATAATTAGACATTATTATAATAGCGAATATTACTACATAGTAGATTTAACGGATCCTTAAAGAATGGGTGATCTCAAGCATTCTTTAAGTTACTTGTACCTTTTATTACAGTTCACTTGAGTTGGTTTACATTGTATAAGTATGTATGTCCTGACTCGAGTGTTTGTGTTTTATTTCCACTCGGATCAGCCTGAGTATTCACAACTTTGGACTTCACTTTCTGGAGCTAGGAATCGCTGGAGATTCTGCTTATCTAGTTATTTATCTATTTCAGTTTCAGTTGTTCTATTTTCTTTTGTGCTCGTTTCAGAACTATATTTGTTTTCAGACTATGTATTTTGTATCTGTTTTTGAGACTTTGTATTGTAGTGGCTTCATGAACCACTATTTATTTTATTTTCCACTGCGAGTTATTCTGATATTCTGTGTCTGTGATTCTGTGATTCTGTGATTGGTATTTATTTGCTCCAAATTTTATTACAATCTGTTATTTTGTATTATTCAAGTCTGACATGTGTGGATTATTGTCGATTTGAATGGTCCAAAATAGTGGGTCGTTACATCCACAGTAAGTAATATTTATAATTTATAATTTATACACTTATTTCCAGAAACATTAAAAAAATTCTTTTTACTTACCAACTGTATATCCATTGATTGTAATAATTTATGTATATTTAAATTACTTTTCATATGGTAATCTTTATGAAATTTATTTCATTCATGCACGTATAAATTTTTATTTCCCAACAAAAGTTTCGTTACCTCATAATTGTAAAGTTTTATGTCATTAATTTTTCATTAATGCTTAATTAATAAGCTATATCGGAATTTATAAACCTTATCATCCAACTTTTGTTTTAATGAAAAGTCTTCATTTATGATAACTAAAATTTGACAAAAATTATTTGTCTCCCGTTAAAATATATAATAAAAAATGCAAAAGTCAAACAATGTAAGTTTATAGAAACAAAATGAGATCACCGTCGAGAAGTAACACCTCACTCAATATGTCCTGAAACTTATCTTTTTTACTTAACCAATCAAGACTCAGTGACCATTAAATATAATTTGTTCATATCTAATAATAAAATATAGTAATTAAAATTGTATGCTACACCACATGTAATTCTTTATTACGTTCCATAATAGCATGCACCAATTAAATTTTGAAAGGTACATAATTACAGTGTCTAAATTGCTATATAAATTCCACCTATGTATATATTCCTTATACCTCGGCATCAAATCGAAAATTTCACAACCTTAATAATAATTCTTGTTACAAACTTTTATATTTGATAAAATATTTGACACCATAACATATTCAAAATTAATGTTATTGTGATTGATATATGTCAACAATTAAAACTAGTTCTTTAATCACTTTACAATCTCAAAAATATTAACTAAATGGATTATCTTAATTCACTATATTTAGTTATCTTTTTAATGTTCTGAAGCTTCCATGTATAATTCAACTCCTCACAATCCTTAATTTTCTTCTCCAAATGCACTACTCATGTAATATTCCAATATTTTGAAATGAACCCTCAAATTTAAATGGTTTGTTTGAATCATAGGCAGCAGTGTCGTCGGTCATCGAAGCCATGATTCACAAACGTTTGAAAATTGTTGCACCTGGATCACTGAACTGAATTGTCTACATGGTCATTTGCAGCAGGTGGAATCATCTTAAATTGTTGGATTTGAGTGCTGGAAAAAGCTGAGTCATGTACTTCGTTGCTTTATTTATGACGATTCGCGGCTTAACCTCAAGGTACATGGCAGCTATCAACCGTTCTGTTCTCAGAATAAAACAACATCTAAAATTTGATAGATTTGTTGTTTGCATGACAGAAAATAATTCTGAATTTAGCATCTTCTAATTTAATTGCTTGAAAGAATTTTGAAGAAAGAGAAATGGCAGAGGAGAAGAAGGAGAAAAAATATGTCTGTATTTTCTTTTTTTTTTGGTCTTTTGCCTATCTATTATCATTTAAATAGGTAGAATGAAGATTGTATGTGCTGCTGAAATGAGAGATTGCTAACAGATTTGAAATCATTGTCTTTCATTACGAGTTTTATTACCATTAATATTTTACAACGGCTCAATAATAATAGCTCATAAATATACCGTTATACAACGGTTTAGAATATAGTGTCATTTAGTACGAATTTTGTTATCATTAATTTTAGCAATGGGTCAATAATAATAGCCTATAAATATATTAGTGTTGTACAACATCATTTATTACAACATTTATTACCATTGATTATTTTTAAATAGATTCGCTTAAAATTCCAACAATAGGATCATTTTCATCGAGGAGTTCACCGATCAGATGCAAACTACTTCTAAAAAAACTCAGTCTCAACCAAGTATCAATAAACATATATCTTGTATTGACATTTAGCCTTTAGTAAAGTTTGGATGATGTGCTAATTTCATAAAATGAGTATATAATGATTGGATGATGGATATATGGGTATATTGCAGTATTATATGAGACATGTCACCGTTCTTTCATTACCTTATCCATATCATCATAATCAATGGTTGATATGAAAGATATTCTATTACTCCACTCTTTGTTCAGTACAGGTTCTGGGTTTATTTTGCATGGAAGCTACAATTAGTCGAGAGTCCACTATGTTGTCTTCGTTTCCATTTCAGCGCTTTCACTACTCAATTATAATATGCAAAGCGGGAACATTAAACTAGTGAAGGCTGTTTGATATTTAATTTAAATAATTGTCTACTTCAGCCTAGCTTTAGACCATCTTGCACATGTATTAATTAATCTATATATATCGTCCTAGTTTGTCGTGATTAATTAGGACACAGTGGTAACGTCAGCTGTAATTTCATTGACTAAGTACCATTATTATAATCAAACTGATTTAATAGATCTGCACATCCATCATTGTTGACTTAATTATTGTACATATAAACATATTTTGTATGTCAAGAGTGAGACGATAATACCTCTATGGTACTTACGCTAGTCTTATTATATTATTTATTTATTATATTTTTGTTTGAAGTCTAATTTAGACTTACTAAATTTTGCATTAATTACAAAGTTCATTTTCAACCCTTGTCCCTCAACCTGTTTTACGAATAAATGACCAGCTCTCACTAAAATACAATAATGAAGGTAAGTCTTTTTTTAAAGTAAAAAATAATATTAAAATTATGGAGCTTTAACTCCATTTAATTCATGATATCTGATTCCAGGCCTCCAGGTTTGGTCTTGTTGGACCCGTCTAGATCGAATTCTTAAGCCTCCAATCCAAAATTTGTTAAGATAAATGAGTTATAAATTAAGCTTGTTGCTTTTATAAATATGTAATTTTTGTTATATATGTCATTCGTGTTTATAAATGGAAGCAATTTTTTTTGAAATTTTTTTATTAATGAAAATTAATTTTAAACCGATTTAGTATCTTTTAGAATTTGATATTTGTTAATAAAATAAATGGAAATTAGTATATTCTTAACTAATTTATAATTTTCTTAAGATAAATATTTATGTACAGTTTTGAATTTAACATTTAGTTTTAGTACAACTTATCGAAAGTAGTTGATATATCGATTAATTTCGAATCCTACTTTGGAGAAGGATAAATATTCCTAAAAAATGGAAGTGTAAAGTAATGAATATATTTTGTCCATCTAAAGTTCTTGCATTAAATACCAAAATATTTGCCAAAGAATTATGTATAATCTTATCAAAGTGAGAAACAAAACTTTTTTCTAACGACTAAAAGAAATGTTGAACTAAAGTAAACCCGGAACATTACTAATTTCAATGTTATTTTAAATATGCTAAAAAGTAATTTGATTGTTAATCTATTGTTTCATATCTCAATGATTTTAATTTATAATAAAACTTTTCAAAAAATAATTTACATTTTTCTAAAAAACTCAATGAAATGCTAATCCAAATATTTCTACCAAAATATGGCATATTTCTATTCATGAATTAACTCAGATTACAAATATAAATGGACACAATATTTCATTTCTATAAGATATATTAATTTTATGAGCTGAAAATATTTTTTAAATTGAAAGTTTTACAAACATCCATCATTTATCATTAATTTTAATGTCATTCTTAACAAATTAAATTTTATTAATTACGACGTATCCACTTGACGTACCACTGTTATAAAAAAAAATTGCGTATAAGCTTGTTTGTAATAAAATACCAATTTTGATGGTGGTGAAACATCGAATTCAAAAACTAAAGGTTGGAGCTCCGAGTTTCGACTGGCATGTAGATTACAACGTTTCTAAAGTTTGTATTTCTAAAGCTCTGTACGTTTAAGAACTTATACTCATGATATAAAAGCATAAGATTGTCTAAGGCGAAAGAGTATTTAGAAAAATTAATACTAACTTTTAAAAGAAAAGAATATATATATGTTAGTTTGTAATAAAATATTATTTTCATAAGGAAAAACATTGTAAGATCTTGAATGTAAGATAATGTAAGAGAAACAAAAATAATTTCGTAAAAGAATAGTAGAAATTTTAAATTGGATGGACTTGAGGGAAAGATAATTTTGTCAAATTTGCCAATATTTGAATATGGTATGCACATTAAATTGCCATTTTTTCGAATTTATACCAGTTGGTAAATATTAATTAGTTGAATTTATTTTAAAAGATTAAAATTAAGATCACTTAATCAATTTAGATATATGGACTTGAATGTAAAACCAAAGGGAAATTTTAGGATAAATCATAAATAATCCTTGAAATCATTAAATAATGATATTTGATCGTAAATGGTAAAGATAGGATTATTGGATAATATAATATATTGTAATAACAATATCTACAGGTTTTTAAAATAAATATATCTGGGGAGAATTGAGGAGAGAACGGAAATTCCTAGAATCAAGTAGAAAACGTTAATTCTCCTACTTTTACTATTGTTTAATGCATTCGACGTGATTATTTTTAAATCCCTTGGCTAATATAAGTAACATCATTTCAATTATACACTCAAAAATTTTAAATTCACCAAGACCAACTTTTCAGATATGATAATGTTTTAATTGAAATGTCTAAGAAGTATTTGTTTTTCACCATTAAATCACAATGTTCTTGTTAAATTTGGACGATTTAAATCTATTTCGAGTATTAAAAGGGAGGAGATATTAATTGATTACCACAATCAATCAAATATGGGAAGCAAATACTAAAGATAATCAATTAATTAAGAAGATATGTTAATTGATTTGAGGAATCAATCAAATAAGGATATACGTGGAAACAAATACCAATATCATAAATTGTGTTGAAATCACATCAAGTAAATCCACAAAGATTTCATCCTTGTCTCCCAGGCAGTTTTCATCATCACTCATATATATAGTGTGCTGCTATTGGCACCTAGGAAAATGCTTCTTGCTACCATTAAATTTTTATTACATATCAATTTTTTTCCTATGCTTATGGCCATCAAAAACTATTCTTTTATTCAGCCTTAAACCACCATACATTTCATCTTCCTCAAAAAAAATCACATACACTATCTCAAAATATCACTAGAAATTAATATTTTCAAACTCTAAAGCTCAAGTATAAATTATTTCTGTCTAATAGACGAAACTAAGTGAAGATTCAATGGACGATTTTAAATTTGATGAACGCAAAGAGAGGTTAGTTTACTTTTTATTTCTTAAATCTATTTTCTTCCACATATCAATCTTAGATTGCTGTAAATGGGTTTTAATGTTATTTTAGGCTGATTTTAATGATTCCATGACTAACACAAATTCAAAGCATATGAAGTTTGATGATGTTATAATTGGAAGTCTTAATATAAGTTATTAAATTTAAATATTTTATCGTACAAAGTTTACTCCATTTTTTCGGTTGATTTTTTGTTTTGTTTTTTCTTTTACTTATTAGATGGAGTATACCAATCATAATAAAATTTAGAATGCACTTGTTGTTTTGAATAAAAAATGTTTGATGGTGAAAATATGGAAGAAAATGATTGATTAAATGGTTCAAAAGGAATGCAGGTTGATTAGACAAACCAATTTTTGACAAATCAAGTATGTTTTTATTTCAAAATTACATAATCCTAAGCACGATTAAAGAAATAATATTATTGAAATAAAACATATATTACGTTATCATAAGCACGATCCGTTTATACTAGCAAAACAAGCCCTACAAGTTTATTATGCTCCTTATCCATCTATAAAAAGAGATAAAGCAGATTGGTCGGCGGTTTTTAAAACGAAGGCGATTTACATTTGATGGAAAGAATAATCCGGACGAACAAGCTTACCAAGCGGATATCGAGTAAAATGGCGAAATTGCAATAACAGATTATCAAACCGATTTTGGACCTCTAAATGACGAATCAAATGTATTAGTAGAAGCATTTGAGACCATAGAGGAAAACAATATAGAGTACGAGATCGAGTCTGAATCAGAAAACGACGAGGACTTATTTAATAGTATACATGTTGAAAAAAAGTAATTTATGGGAGTATTGATATTACACTTTTTTTGTATGTTATATGCGATTATTGATGTTAAATCTTGATATGTTTATTCATAATTAAATGATATGTTCCGCCATAATAAAATAATATGTATATGACAGGTATTACAGATGTCCTTCTTTTGGCGGCAGAGTTCTTCGCAGTCTGCTTCCCCCTCTTCGCCTCAGAGAGGGACCGGTCATAGCGAAGGTGGTGGCAGTGGCCCTTCACAGGAGGCGCCATGTACAGTAGTTAGATTTCTATCGAAAGATGATGGCTCCTAAGTAATACTTCAACATTGTAACTATTTTGTATGATATATTAGTCATGATTTGTCAGTATCATATTTAATGCAGGGGTTTTGAGCTTGAGCCTTCAAACATTGTTCTCAGCATATCGAAGCAGGCATACATGAGCCGTATGTCTGCATGCTGGCCGAAATGGAGCATGATTTCAGACCATGTACGGGAGATCATCTGGTAGGACTTCGTGGTAAGTGTAAAATTATATATCATTATATATAATCACTTTACAATTTAATGACTAAGTATAAATGTATAATTTATATCTTTTCAACATATATACAGGGGGTGGTAGACTTACAAGAGGTGGACGTGTCTCTTTGCTAGCGCCACTGAAACTCTAAAGTGGCAAAAAATTATGTGGATATGATGTCTACTATAAGAAAAAGTGGGAAGAAGCCAAGCTGGATGGGCGCCAACGTCTGGGATGCTTGGGTCGCATGGTGGAGTAGCGACGAATTCAGGGTAAGTCTATCAGATATCACCTTAATTTATTCAATGCAGAATACATAATTTATACCTATAAAATATAATCTTAATTTTTAATTTGCAGGCATAGGAACTCTGCGAACAGGCAGAATAATCTAGTCTCACACCGTGGTGGCTCGAAATCATTTTAGCATCATCACGAGGTCCTGGTAAATTGATTAATTGCAATTATGAACAGTTATTACATTTTTAATATAAATTTTTGTGAACAACAATGATATACACCAATTATTGAAGGAAAGAGCGCATGGGTCCCGTCTCGTATATGGACGTGTTTGAAATACCCATGCCGTCAGACAGACAGACGACGAGGGATCGGTGTCGTATGCCTGACATGAGGATGATAACGCATACGCCACACATGTAAGTATATTTTAAGTTATAAGTTATTAATAATGATCATTTTAATTAATTAGTTATAAAATATTATAAAATGTCATGTAATATTTATTTGTGTTTAATTTTGCGTTGCAGAAAAAATTTATGCAAGCACGTGTGTAGATGCTTGAGCATTCGGGACGGGAGCAGTTGACCACTGATGAGGAAGACGCGATCTTCGACTCTGTTATGGACCCGACACAGAGAAATAGGCGTTACGGCTACGGTAATCAATCGGTAATTTATAAAAAATAACAAAGTTATAAAATTTGCTTAATTTTTATAAAAGTTGCGTAATAACTTAAACATATTTTGACTTATTTTATAGGCTCGGGCATTACAAAGGGCTTACTAAAGGGCCCATGACACCGCATAAATTAATGAGCTTCGACAGCAAATTGTACAGCTGCTGGAGCAGGACCACCTCTGAGCAGCATAAATGGAGCAACTGAACCAGTGTTTGGCTGAGTATATAGAGCATCATGGAGCATTCCCTTCGTCTAGTGGTTCCGGGGTCAATGACGAGTCATGAGGTACGATTTGCAGTTTATTTTGAAACTGGTGTATATAAACATTGAGTGATGGTGAGAGGTTGATTTATGAACATGTGGTGTTTGACATTGATTTGTTTGGTTGATTTGTGGGCTTGATTTGTGGTGTTGCTTTGTGGAGCTTGATGTTGGATGTTGGATGTATATATTGTACATTGATGTTGGATGTAAATATTGCAGTCGGATGGATGAGACTGATGATGGAAGGTTTGTTTTGTATTGATTGAATACGTTTGCATTTGATATGATGATGTTTGAGTTTTATATAGATATTGATATTGATTTCAGCTTATATATCTGTTTTGTATATTGATTTTGATGAGTTGTATTATATATTGTTATGGAAATGATGCTCGGCTGTGGAAAAAAAAAGTACCCAGATTTCTGATGGCTTCCGACAGCTCCAATCGACGGCTAGCGATGGCTATCTGGATGAGACTTTCGACAGCTAGCGACGGCGTGTGACGGTTTATTGAGAAATTTCCATGCCATGTGGACATTGTCGCCATCGGAAAAGCCGTCGAAAGAGCCATCGCAATTACTTCGTCGAAGCCATCAGAAATGGACAAAATTCGTGGTCCGTATTCCGACGGCATTTCCAATGCGACGGCCGCCGATGGCTGTGAGCCGTAGAAAATCCCTGTTTCTCTTGTAGTGTATCGATTTACAGGCCTGTTCAAAATGAGCTCGCACAAGTTGATATGTTGATTTCTTATTAGAGTTGTTATAGTAATGGTTACTGTTATCATTTCGCAAATACCGTTACCATCCGTTTTTATTAGTAAGCCAATTTTTTTTAACATTACCTATTGACTGCCATACCAAAGATTGGTATACCGATATAATCTTATAACTATTAAATTGGTAATGGTAAATTACCGTTTATTTAAAAAAGATCAGTAACTTGACATATATACATAGTATAACGCTGCTTCATTATACAATTTATAGTGTTACTTAATAAAAGACATAAAAGAGGAAAAAGTGAAGTGTATTTAACATTATTTCATCCGATTATTGGGCTAAATTTAATCGTTTGTTTGGTTCTAAATGCCTGGAATTAAGCATGTTACATGAATATACATGTGTTATAAATTGATTGGTAAAATTACCGTTATCACTGGTATTGAAGAAATGTTATCGATAATTGATGCAGGAGCGGATAACAAAAAAAGTATGATGCGGTGAAAGTAGCAATCGGTGGATTGAAAATACCAAAGGCCCAAATCCGTTGATCCAAAGATACCGGATTCTAGCTATCTCAAACACGATCGCACATGATACCGTGTTTAAAGATCTACGATTCTTCGTACGTTGATCTAGCGCACTAGATTCCGTGAATCGGCTTCAGCAGTCGTTGATTCGAGCGCACTCGAATACCGAAGGTGGAGATAGGAGATCACACTCAACTACCAATTTGAGAAGTGGCACAAAGCACACAAACAAGTTTTTATTCAAAATCAACTAACCTTTACAAATGACACAACCCGCCTATTTATAGGCTTACAACTCATACAACTCAACACTTGACAACACATAGGTCGTGAACGACCTAACACCCTGCGACCTAAAAAACAAACAAGTACAATACAACACATTACAAAGCCCTCACGACCTAAAACAAACAGCGACTTACGACTTAACATATTTACAACACAACATATACGAGTTACAAACACAACGACCTAAGAATACAACACACACGACCTAAGGACTCAACGACACAACATATCCTCCAGGAGCGACTTAGCGGCCTATCTTCCAGCGACTTAAGCTTTGGCATCCAGTAGCGACCTAATGGAACTCGGCAGCGACCTAAGAATAAGGCTTCTGGAAATCTTCACGCGACCTAATACTTGAGCGACCTAAGATAGGTCGTTCGCGACCTAAAGAAAGCGGCATAGGAAAACGACCTAAGTAAGATCGCGGCACTGGATCATCCCTTCGTACATAGCTCACTATTAGGTCGCTCGGCGACTTATCATAGGTCGCTGGAACATCTCTTCGTACATAACTCACAGTTAGGTCGTTCGGCGACTTATCATAGGTCGCTGGATCTTCTTCACGCGACCTAACTAGATCGTAGGTCACTGGCCATGACCGTAATGGTTTGGCTTGCTTGGTTTGCTCGTTAGGTCGCTCGCGACCTAAGATTTGCGACCTAGTGTTGTACCGCGCTGCATCATCCTCCCCCGGTTGACAAGAATTCGTCCTCGAATTTGCATCTTCCTCTCCTTCATCAAGCTCATCCCCACGATACAGAATCAAGTATTTGACATTGAAAACATCCGAAGTATGAACATTTTCCGGTAATCTCAACTGATACGCATTCTCATTGATCTTCTTCAAGATTTCCACTGGAACAAATTTTCGAGCTTTCAACTTGTTGTAAGTTCCAACAGGAAAACGATCTTTTGTCAACACGGCATAAACCAAGTCACCTTCTCTGAAATTCACATTCCTTCGCTTTTTTCTGCCAGTTGTTTATACTTCTCATTTGATGCAAGCAATCATTCATAAACAGTTCTGTGGCACTCCTGCAACTCAGTCACAAAATCACAAGCTCGCTTAACAACTCCCTTTTGATATGGTACGGTCGTCAAATCTAACGATCCCTTCAGAATTGCTGAATATACAACTTGAAATGGACTGAAACCAGTACTTCGATTAACAACGTGATTATGTGTAAATTCCGCCTGACACAGCTTCATATCCCAGCTCTTCAAATTATCTTTCACAAGACATCTCAACAAATTTCCCAATGATCTATTCACCACTTCCGTTTGCCCATCGGTTTGCGGATGATAGGCGCTACTGAAAATCATCTTCGTTCCAACCATCTTCCACAAACTTAACCAAAAATGACTTAGAAATCGCGTATCCCGGTCAGAAACAATGGATTCAGGTAGCCCATGCAATCGATACACCTCTTTAAAGAACAATTGAGCAACACGGACGACATCAGCTGTCTTCTTACAAGCTATGAAATGTGCCATTTTCGAAAATCTATCCACCACCACAAATATAGAATCATTTCCTCAATGAGTTCTTGGCAAACCCAAAACAAAGTCCATGCTGATATCAACCCATGGTCTTACAGGCACGGGTAATGGCATATACAATCCCGCATTCGTCGCTGTCCCTTTGGAAACTTGACAAATATGACATCTCTCCACAAATCTCTCAACTTCTTTTCTTATTGTCGGCCAAAAATATGATTCAGAAATCAACCGCAAAGTACGATCTCTACCCACATGACCTTCCTCATGCAACTCCTTCACAATCTTCATTCGTAAGCTGCACTTTGGTATACACAATCGATTCCCTTTAAAAAGAAAACTATCCACCAATACAAACTCATCTGTCTTTCCCTCCTTGACTTCATCTACAAACTTCGCAAAGTAAGGATCATCAATAAATAATTCTGGCAGTACATCAAACCCTGTCTCCTCAACTTTCATTGTAGTCAACAAATGATTCCTTCGACTCAGTGCATCTGCCACTCTATTCGTAATTCCTGACTTATGCTTCACCACAAATGTAAACTGTTGCAAGTATGCAATCCACGAAGCATGTCTGGCTGCAATTTTGTCCTGACCCTGCAAATGTTTCAACGCTTCATGATCAGTGTACAATACAAACTCCTTGTGAAACAAGTTACGTCTCCAATGTTTTATGGCTTGCACAATAGCATAAAACTCTACATCATATGTATTATATCTCATCTTTGCTCCCGAAAGCTTCTCACTGAAATATGCAATTGGTCTTCCTTTTTGACTCAACACCCCTCCAATCCCAACCTTTGCATCAGTACGTAACTCAAACAACAACTGAAAATCTGGTAATACTAGAATTGGTGCTGACATCAAGAGTTCTTTGATTCGCTCAAAAGCAAGTCCTACTTCCTATGACCATGAAAACTGCTTCCCCTTCATACAATCAGTAACTGGTGCCATCACGCTACTGAAGTGTGGAATAAATCTTTGGTAGAATGATGCTAAACCATGAAAACTTCTAACTTCGGTTATCATCCTGGGTTGTGGCCAATTTCTGATTGCTTCAACTTTATTCTGATCCACCTGTATACCTCCTTCTGAAATAACATATCCCAAAAATAAAACATTATGCGTCATGAACACGCATTTCTTCGTTGCAGCATAAAATTGTTCCTGTCGCAGTATCATCAACACTTCTCTCAGATGATGGAAGTGTTCTTCTGTGCTTTTACTATATATCAATATATCATCAAAATACACCACCACGAACTTCCCAATAAATGGTCTAAAGATCTGATTCATCACCCGCATAAATGTACTAGGTGCATTCGAAAGACCAAACGGCATAACCAACCATTCGTACAACCCTTCTCTTGTCTTGAATGTTGTCTTCCATTCGTCCCCTGGTCTGATTCGAATTTGATGATAACCACTCTTCAAATCAATCTTCGAAAAGAAAGTAGCCCCGCTCAACTGATCTAACAAATCATCAAGCCTCGGCATCGGAAATATGTATCTGACAGTTATTTTGTTGAGTGCCCTACTATCCGTACACATCCTCCACGAACCATCCTTCTTCGGCACTAGCAAAGCTGGCACTGCACAAGGACTTAAACTTTCCTGTACACGCCGTTGTTCGAGCAACTCTTCCACTTGCCTTCTCAACTCTTCGTGTTCCTTTGGACTCATTCTGTAATGTGGTCTATGTGGTAACACAGCTCCTGGAACAAGATCAATTTGGTGTTGTATGTCCCTCAATGGCGGTAACTCCGTTGGCAGCTCTTTAGGAAATACATCGTCAAATTCTTCCAGCACTGGCTTTACTTATTCAGGAATTTCAACCACTTTGTAACGACCCGACTTCCTACGCCCAGAAAGTCGTATCGTTTTGAAGAAAAGAAAGAGGTGAGAAAGTAGAAAAGATAGAGAAGAAGAAGAAACAACAACAGAATCTCAACAGCGGAACAAATAAAATATAATATATCACATAAATATCACATAATATCATATACATCAGAGTACACAGATAATACATCATATACTAGACAGTTATAAACCTCTGTCTAGTTAATACAACTCACACATCACAGAGATACAACACAGCGGAAATACGGAAATAATATTAACACAGCGGAACCAATATATATCTATACGCTGAAGCCTCCTGCTCCATTGCTCCTCCAGAATTCGTCAAAGCTAACCTGAATCCCTTGGCTACCCGTAAAAATTTGGGTACCCGAGAGTTTATGAAAAACAGAGATAAACTTCGGGTCAGACATGGGTCTGGTATGAGTAACAGGTTAAAGTTGTTTAACTTTGAAAATCATTTGAAACAAAGGTATCACGTAAGACTTCCCACACATAAATATGGAAAAGTTTTTACCTTACGCTAACCAAATCATTTTATAGGAAATCCAGTGATATTATAATAGTGTCTAGGGTTTTCAAGTAAATAGAAAATAGCTGAAATTGTTACATTCATTAAATTCCAGCATATATAGGTATACAATCAAATCCGATGGCACTTATTGGATTTTGGATTCCATACAATGGCAGGGCTACTGGGGTACCGCCCGTCACAGTACGTGGCCTAGATCACCGTACCGAGAACCCACCCTAAGTTCCCTGCAACACAAGGCCGGAACCATCCCTTACTGGACAGTTCCAAGTAAGATTACCCCACAGTTGCTGCGCACACAACTGCCACTAACCGAATATAAAGGGACCTCTAGACAGGGGTAAACCTTACTCCCCAGTGGGAGCTACCCACGGAGCCTTGCTGCACCTCCCCTGTTTTAGCCATTCCTGGTTGATGAGGCTTGAGGTTACGATTACCTTTAGAGAATACATCTCTTAGAATGCTCATCGCCCGCCTGACGATGTTCTGAAAGCATTCAATCCATACAAGTTCGTTCCGGGTTCGAACGAAACCGAAGGCACTATCTCATTGCACTCATTTTGGAATCACCCTCAGAGTCAACGACCATAGCCCTTGCATTCTGAATCACCATCTCGAACCTATAAGTACTATCCCGTCAAACTCATTACGGAATCACCCACAGAGTTATACTGACGTATAGTTCTTATACCTCGAGTCTTCACTTGCTCCAATTGAATTTCACGACCTAACGTTATTTTGGATCGATGTGGTATTCGGGTCCCCATACCTAGAATCCCGGTATACGGAAACCCGATCCCGGTCTCATCGAAATCCAAACCGTATCTTTTAAGGCCAAGTTGTTTTAAAGGTTAAAACAATTCAATTCAATTATCTATATCAACACAGATAGATAAATCACAATATCACAGATGGATGATACACATATCAGCATATATGAATAACTATATCATCATCACACTTCAAGTCAAACATCCATATCACAACAGATATTACTGATCTCATATCTGAGATTACAATCAATCAATGGGATATCAATATCAATCATCATACATAAGCAAGGATAATAAATCACACTATTGATAATTAATTTAAAATGAATTAAATCAATTACCTTATCCTTAATTAATTTAAAGTTAATTAAATTAATTACTTTCTCATTATTAAACTTGCTTAAATCATCACCCATTATTCCTTTTTAATTTATCATCCCGATTAATTACTTTAATTACATTTAAGTAATTATCCTCGAGTTATTTCTCGGATTATTTAAATCAAACATAGAAATTAATCTTTATATTACTTCATTTATTAATTAACCGAAGTTAATTACTTTGCTTAATTATTCATATTAATAAATCTCTTCATTTATTAATTATATTCCATATAAATTCATTTTAAAATTCCATCATTAATTAAATAATTAGTGATCTCTAACTATATTTACTATTTAAATTAATTACATCAAGTAATTAACTTTTAATTAGTTATTTTATTTCTTAATTTTTATTAAGAAAAACTAATCTTCAAATCACATATATTAATCACCTTGATTAATAACATATAGTAATTAACCGCCCTTAATTACTTCCCAATAAACAGACTTAATTAATCCCTTGATTAATTTCAAGTAATTATACTCGAATTACTTCCATTAACAAAACATCATCCAATTAATTACATCCTGTAATTATTCATAAATTACTTTTCCTAAGTAATTATATCTCCGAATCATAAGTGATTAATCCAAATTAATTAAAATAAATAATTAACTCAAATTAACCAAAATTACTCAATTAATCAAAATGAGTAATAAATTTCTTAATTACTTCCCATTAAGTAATTACATTTAAACAATTACAATGTTGATTACTAAATTAATTAATCCAATTAACTAATAAAAATCAATTATATTGATTAATTATAAAATAATCTAGTTAATGGCCTTCATTAACTTTTGTTTAATTCCTTATCTAAAATAATTAAATTACATTAACCATTATTGATTATAAGTTCAATTAACCATTCATTAATTTATTAAAGTCTAATCTATGATTCTTAATTACATATTAATTTCTTAACTCATTATTTACTTTAATTAATACATTTCAACTTATAATTACTAATTCAATCAATATAAATTATCGATTATCATTCTAATTTTTCTAATGGTTAATGAATTTAAATCTTTATCTTCATTACTTAAAGAAAACCCATTTTCCATTTATTTATTTAAGTTTCACTTAAATATGTTTGGAAACATTTATTTCAAATTTTCTTTGAACTTTCATTTTAAACTCCAAGTTCAAACGATCACTAATTTAACTTTAAATCACTTTATAAACTAACTTTTAAAAACTTTAAATTATAACTTAAAGCAATATTTTGCTAGGAAGGGATTCAAATCAAATTCCCTTTAATTCAAAATATTTAAACTTGTTTAAAGTATTTAAATTTTAAATTTTCTCTTCATACAAAAAAATCTGGAATTTAACATTTAATTAAACTCAGTTTAATTTGATTTAAAATTTTAAAACCAACACTTTAAAAACTGTTAAAACTGGTACTGTTTAAACTTGAAACAAGATGACCCGAGTTCCCCCTCAGTTTGCTTCGAGAATAACATGAATCCACCCGAGCCAAACAAGTACCAACTCGAGTAAACTCCAGCAACCCTCCCCTGTTCCGAACTTAACCAAACATCGACAGATACATCTCATCACTGTGTATATGCACGGTGACTACAACCACCATATATCATCAGCGATGATCTCTACAAAACAGAAGATGACTCAACAACCCAGCCCAATCATGGATTTGTGCATCAATTCTCGAATTCGAGTTCGAGGTCCTCTAACCCAAACCTGGAAAACTATAATCAGGTCCTCCTACAAACCTGTCAACACAAAAATCTCGACGCTTCGACCACCTGTAGGTCAACCACTCCGGTCTCGCCTTCAACTACGGCCATACTATCAATTCCCAAAATATCCTAACACTCGATCAATTCCTGAGTTCGTGCGAGACAAAAATCTTGAGCCATTCAAAATTAGGTCACCAGACTTTAAACACTCCTCGCCGCCACCACGATGATCTTCCGACCATCCCACTATTTTTCCACGAATCCCTGGTCATCCCTCTACCTTCTGACCAGAACTCGACATCATCAGTGCATTAGATTATCTACAGCAACCCATAATACTAAAAACAGTCAAAGCATAACTGCTCTTCAACCCAAGCTTTTAAAATTGAAAAACTTGTTTTAAAAATCATGATTTGGTATGAAGTTTCACCCTATACTACTGAATTCTTAAAACCAGAGAATTTGTTTTAACATATTTAAAGTTATCTCAGTTTTTTCTTAGTTTCCAGAAACAAACATATATTGTTTTAGCCTTGATAAATTTTTAACACTTATATTATGACCAAACAGACAATATTAGTTTATATTCTAAGTTCATACAATGATTAGATCATGAGATAAAAGTTTATTTCCTAATCTACTCAAAGAAATGAGCAACAGGCAACAGAGAATTAAAGAACAGAACAGATATGCACAAACATACATATATACAAGATACATGTCATCACAGAGAAAACATGCCATATTAACTGAAGTTATAAATTTTAAATAAAATGTTACTCACCAAGCTTTGAAGAAGAACAGAGACTGTTTGTAAACAGTTTGAATTTGAGAAACTGGAAAATGCTTCTCACTTAAATCTTCTGCCAAATCCCTCTTGCTTCTGTTATATTGACTTGTTGATGATGTTCAATACTTGTTTTAGGATTAAATGGGGTTTTTACTTTGGTTTTGTTGAGCTCGAACTGGCATTCGAATTGAAATGTGATAAGAGAAAATAGTTTATAGGCTGTAGTGTAATCAGTTTACAGGGTTTGTATATTTCTTTTCTTATGTAGTGTCAGAGATATTTGTAAAATGGAAGCTGAAATACAATTTTATACAACTCGAATAGATTTGTATGGCTGCTAATAAATGAAGGCAATAAATACTTGTACTTTGTTGTTCTCATGTTGTACATATCTTATATTTCCTTACACTTGCCTGGCTTCTTTTGCAAGCATGTTATATTTTACTTTGCAATTGATTCTCTTTGCTCTTAGGTCTGTATGCATGCATTCGAACCATTATTTCCATGCTTCCCTGTACATGCTTTTGTAAATTTTTGACTATGCAGATTTATAAAGGCTGGAAATCTTCTTTAGATGATGTAGTGTAAATGTTATTGTAATATTGTTCAATTATAAAATGTAATAGATGTTGTTTTAATATGTTGTTTAGATTATTTGGTGTTTGTTTGAAATTTACAAAGTTATAAAATCTACTTACGAATATATTACACTTCCTAGTTTTTTTTACATTTTAAAATGTAGTTAGAATGTTGTTTTATTGTTTGTGTTAAAATTTACAAAACTATGAATTTCACTTGTATATTTTTGTTTCACTCATACCATTGTTAAATTGTTATTTTTAACTTTTAACGTTATTTAAAATAAATTACACATTTAAATCAAATTTGAAACGATTCATAAAAGAATTTATATTTTATTAATATTATATAAGTTCGTTTATCAAATTTTAAAATAGCTAAACAAGAAATTACTTCTTTATTATTAACTTCTTATTTTTAAAATATACAGTAAAGTAATATTTGACAAGACTGAATTTAAAACCATATATATATATATTTCAAACTATAATTTTACAAGCTATACTTTAACAGAAAGAAAGAAGAAAAAAAATCCTTTGTTAATAAATATAAATTTAAATCAAAGTTAGAAATAATTCAAAGCAATTTAAACATCTATCTAAGTATTTAAACTATATATCTATTTATTAAATAGCTTTAAAAAGTATAGTTTAAAATAAATTATAATTTCCAAATCATCAGAATATATGTATATATATTCGAAATTTAAAAAAAATTTATCAATTAAATTTAAACAGAGTTTTTCCTATCTACGATATATACCGATATATATAAATAAATAGAGAATAATTTATTGGATTTTACAGATAAAAATCACCCATCGGATATTTATCAGAAGAAAAATATCGATTCAAATCTTATAATTCAATAATCAATTTAATATTTAATATAAATTATTAAATTGATATCACTCGAAATTCCGGGATGTCACATTCCTCCCCCCTTAAAAGAATTTCGTCCCCGAAATTTAAAACAAAGGTAATTTAATAATTTATTAAAAATTTTAATTTTAAAATATAAGCATATATCAATCAATGCTAACAACCATATCAACCAATCATCCAACAAACAAATCTATCTATCCAGAAAAAAATCTGGGTAGAATTTTCTCGAGTTTCCCCGAGTACAAATATCGGGTTACTCGCTCTATAGAATCCAACCAGTCAATATCACTAAGCTACAGAGCTCCTACTCCTCTAGATCTACAGAACAAGATAGGATATCAGACTACAGACGAGTCAGACTCACAACCAAAACTTCCTGAACTGCTGGTTCCCCAAACCAGAGGTAGAATCTTACACGTACTCCCTCAGAGATATGTGAAACACAACGAATCCCACCTATCCAAGCTGGCAATTCACTCCAGAAGAACAACCACTAAACTTTTCCAGAACAGAGAGAAAAATCCAGAACACCTCGGAACTGATTTCCCAGACTTACCAAACTATACAGCTCCTTAAATCAGAGAAACTCATCCAGAATCAAATCTCCGACTCTGAAATCCAAATTACCAAACTCTTCGGACGATCCAAAGCTACTTTCATCACTACCAATCAGTTAAATCTCCGCTGATACCTTCCAGAACAGTCTGAATCCAAAAACAATCTAGTAGACGATCTTCTCCCTATCAACTAAAATCAAGAACACAAACCTACCATCATCCGTAGAAATCAACTTCTCCTTTCCCAGAAAAGAAAAACAATCGCACTCCCAACTGCTTCCGCTGCACAACTCTGATATGAGAGCAGATGAAAATATAGATGATGCACACAAGCACAAACTCCCACTGATACCAAATGTGACAGACCTCGGCTTTGCAACCATCAGTCAACAATCACAACTGGTAAGCCTCCCAACTATTCCAAAAATATGGTTCAATAGATCCATACAGAAAAAACTCAGAAGTTCCTCAAAACCCATCCTACTACTAAGTTAAACCATCGGTACCACTCCTGGAATACAGTCGATACCAAACACATTTCCCAGAGGCTGGCAATCCTGACTTCCTAAAGACATTCAGAAAATTTCTGAAACACAAAGGAACACTCAAACTATCGCAAGTCACTTTTGCGATCCTATCCGGTTCAGATTCCAAAGAAACTATTCTTCCTTTACCAACCCGAACAGCATATCCAAACAAAATTTCTCCTTTAGTAACATCTTATCTGTCAGAAAACTGATAGTTCCTCCTCAAAACAGATATCCTGACCTGCTGAGCTTCCAGAAGAAGTGGATAAGTCTTTAACATCTACTCGAACTACTGACCATAGAATCTCACATCTCCTGATCTATAGCAGAAAAAGATTCACATTGCTGCTTCCACACTCCACTCTCGGTCACTGCTTAACCAGAAAACTTCTTTATTCCAAAGGCTTCTCGAACTTCAAAGTCTTCAGCCAGCTTCACAAAGAGGTTGAGACAAACAGATGCCTCTCAAAAATTTGGACTCCAAACCAAGCACCATCAATTTACTCTTATTAAGGGGGTGAAAATGAGATAACATTCGAAAGTAACAACTTACCGACCTCAGTCTCACACTCCAACACAGATAAAGCTTCCATGCGGTAGACATCAACTGTCCACCCCATACCTCCTTAACTTGCTCCAAAGAAACATCTTCGGCACCATCTTTGTTTATTGCATCTCACCATACAGCTACTCCTTTCTGAAGTTGCAAAGATACCATTACTCACTCCAACAGATCCAAACTCCAAAGAATCTGCTTACCGAGCACAACTAACTTACACTTCCGAGAGTTACTCCGAATCCCTTAAAAAGATTGCCTTCGGAGATCAGAGAAATCCTTACTCCATATTGCCAAACTTACTCGAGAAAGACTTGAGCCTACAGTCTTGACATATACATCTCTAATCACAACAAATTCAACCATTGGTGATCGTGTTACACACACCACCTAATCTACCTTTATATCTTATATTGGATAACCTGAACGGGTAACCCAACAATATAGGTAGAAATAAATAAATATATATATATATATCAAAATACAAATACGCTCTCTCAAGAAGAAATCACTTAAGAGCCTAGGTATTCACTCAACCTAGTGCTCTGATACCAACTGTAACGACCCGACTTCCTACGCCCAGAAAGTCGTATCGTTTTGAAGAAAAGAAAGAGGTGAGAAAGTAGAAAAGATAGAGAAGAAGAAGAAACAACAACAGAATCTCAACAGCGGAACGAATAAAATATAATATATCACATAAATATCACATAATATCATATACATCAGAGTACACAGATAATACATCATATACTAGACAGTTATAAACCTCTGTCTAGTTAATACAACTCACACATCACAGAGATACAACACAGCGGAAATACGGAAATAATATTAACACAGCGGAACCAATATATATCTATACGCTGAAGCCTCCTGCTCCATTGCTCCTCCAGAATTCGTCAAAGCTAACCTGAATCCCTTGGCTACCCGTAAAAATTTGGGTACCCGAGAGTTTATGAAAAACAGAGATAAACTTCGGGTCAGACATGGGTCTGGTATGAGTAACAGGTTAAAGTTGTTTAACTTTGAAAATCATTTGAAACAAAGGTATCACGTAAGACTTCCCACACATAAATATGGAAAAGTTTTTACCTTACGCTAACCAAATCATTTTATAGGAAATCCAGTGATATTATAATAGTGTCTAGGGTTTTCAAGTAAATAGAAAATAGCTGAAATTGTTACATTCATTAAATTCCAGCATATATAGGTATACAATCAAATCCGATGGCACTTATTGGATTTTGGATTCCATACAATGGCAGGGCTACTGGGGTACCGCCCGTCACAGTACGTGGCCTAGATCACCGTACCGAGAACCCACCCTAAGTTCCCTGCAACACAAGGCCGGAACCATCCCTTACTGGACAGTTCCAAGTAAGATTACCCCACAGTTGCTGCGCACACAACTGCCACTAACCGAATATAAAGGGACCTCTAGACAGGGGTAAACCTTACTCCCCAGTGGGAGCTACCCACGGAGCCTTGCTGCACCTCCCCTGTTTTAGCCATTCCTGGTTGATGAGGCTTGAGGTTACGATTACCTTTAGAGAACACATCTCTTAGAATGCTCATCGCCCGCCTGACGATGTTCTGAAAGCATTCAATCCATACAAGTTCGTTCCGGGTTCGAACGAAACCGAAGGCACTATCTCATTGCACTCATTTTGGAATCACCCTCAGAGTCAACGACCATAGCCCTTGCATTCTGAATCACCATCTCGAACCTATAAGTACTATCCCGTCAAACTCATTACGGAATCACCCACAGAGTTATACTGACGTATAGTTCTTATACCTCGAGTCTTCACTTGCTCCAATTGAATTTCACGACCTAACGTTATTTTGGATCGATGTGGTATTCGGGTCCCCATACCTAGAATCCCGGTATACGGAAACCCGATCCCGGTCTCATCGAAATCCAAACCGTATCTTTTAAGGCCAAGTTGTTTTAAAGGTTAAAACAATTCAATTCAATTATCTATATCAACACAGATAGATAAATCACAATATCACAGATGGATGATACACATATCAGCATATATGAATAACTATATCATCATCACACTTCAAGTCAAACATCCATATCACAACAGATATTACTGATCTCATATCTGAGATTACAATCAATCAATGGGATATCAATATCAATCATCATACATAAGCAAGGATAATAAATCAAACTATTGATAATTAATTTAAAATGAATTAAATCAATTACCTTATCCTTAATTAATTTAAAGTTAATTAAATTAATTACTTTCTCATTATTAAACTTGCTTAAATCATCACCCATTATTCCTTTTTAATTTATCATCCCGATTAATTACTTTAATTACATTTAAGTAATTATCCTCGAGTTATTTCTCGGATTATTTAAATCAAACATAGAAATTAATCTTTATATTACTTCATTTATTAATTAACCGAAGTTAATTACTTTGCTTAATTATTCATATTAATAAATCTCTTCATTTATTAATTATATTCCATATAAATTCATTTTAAAATTCCATCATTAATTAAATAATTAGTGATCTCTAACTATATTTACTATTTAAATTAATTACATCAAGTAATTAACTTTTAATTAGTTATTTTATTTCTTAATTTTTATTAAGAAAAACTAATCTTCAAATCACATATATTAATCACCTTGATTAATAACATATAGTAATTAACCGCCCTTAATTACTTCCCAATAAACAGACTTAATTAATCCCTTGATTAATTTCAAGTAATTATACTCGAATTACTTCCATTAACAAAACATCATCCAATTAATTACACCCTGTAATTATTCATAAATTACTTTTCCTAAGTAATTATATCTCCGAATCATAAGTGATTAATCCAAATTAATTAAAATAAATAATTAACTCAAATTAACCAAAATTACTCAATTAATCAAAATGAGTAATAAATTTCTTAATTACTTCCCATTAAGTAATTACATTTAAACAATTACAATGTTGATTACTAAATTAATTAATCCAATTAACTAATAAAAATCAATTATATTGATTAATTATAAAATAATCTAGTTAATGGCCTTCATTAACTTTTGTTTAATTCCTTATCTAAAATAATTAAATTACATTAACCATTATTGATTATAAGTTCAATTAACCATTCATTAATTTATTAAAGTCTAATCTATGATTCTTAATTACATATTAATTTCTTAACTCATTATTTACTTTAATTAATACATTTCAACTTATAATTACTAATTCAATCAATATAAATTATCGATTATCATTCTAATTTTTCTAATGGTTAATGAATTTAAATCTTTATCTTCATTACTTAAAGAAAACCCATTTTCCATTTATTTATTTAAGTTTCACTTAAATATGTTTGGAAACATTTATTTCAAATTTTCTTTGAACTTTCATTTTAAACTCCAAGTTCAAACGATCACTAATTTAACTTTAAATCACTTTATAAACTAACTTTTAAAAACTTTAAATTATAACTTAAAGCAATATTTTGCTAGGAAGGGATTCAAATCAAATTCCCTTTAATTCAAAATATTTAAACTTGTTTAAAGTATTTAAATTTTAAATTTTCTCTTCATACAAAAAAATCTGGAATTTAACATTTAATTAAACTCAGTTTAATTTGATTTAAAATTTTAAAACCAACACTTTAAAAACTGTTAAAACTGGTACTGTTTAAACTTGAAACAAGATGACCCGAGTTCCCCCTCAGTTTGCTTCGAGAATAACATGAATCCACCAGAGCCAAACAAGTACCAACTCGAGTAAACTCCAGCAACCCTCCCCTGTTCCGAACTTAACCAAACATCGACAGATACATCTCATCACTGTGTATATGCACGGTGACTACAACCACCATATATCATCAGCGATGATCTCTACAAAACAGAAGATGACTCAACAACCCAGCCCAATCATGGATTTGTGCATCAATTCTCGAATTCGAGTTCGAGGTCCTCTAACCCAAACCTGGAAAACTATAATCAGGTCCTCCTACAAACCTATCAACACAAAAATCTCGACGCTCCGACCACCTGTAGGTCAACCACTCCGGTCTCGCCTTCAACTACGACCATACTATCAATTCCCAAAATATCCTAACACTCGATCAATTCCTGAGTTCGTGCGAGACAAAAATCTTGAGCCATTCAAAATTAGGTCACCAGACTTTAAACACTCCTCGCCGCCACCACGATGATCTTCCGACCATCCCACTATTTTTCCACGAATCCCTGGTCATCCCTCTACCTTCTGACCAGAACTCGACATCATCAGTGCATTAGATTATCTACAGCAACCCATAATACTAAAAACAGTCAAAGCATAACTGCTCTTCAACCCAAGCTTTTAAAATTGAAAAACTTGTTTTAAAAATCATGATTTGGTATGAAGTTTCACCCTATACTACTGAATTCTTAAAACCAGAGAATTTGTTTTAACATATTTAAAGTTATCTCAGTTTTTTCTTAGTTTCCAGAAACAAACATATATTGTTTCAGCCTTGATAAATTTTTAACACTTATATTATGACCAAACAGACAATATTAGTTTATATTCTAAGTTCATACAATGATTAGATCATGAGATAAAAGTTTATTTCCTAATCTACTCAAAGAAATGAGCAACAGGCAACAGAGAATTAAAGAACAGAACAGATATGCACAAACATACATATATACAAGATACATGTCATCACAGAGAAAACATGCCATATTAACTGAAGTTATAAATTTTAAATAAAATGTTACTCACCAAGCTTTGAAGAAGAACAGAGACTGTTTGTAAACAGTTTGAATTTGAGAAACTGGAAAATGCTTCTCACTTAAATCTTCTGCCAAATCCCTCTTGCTTCTATTATATTGACTTGTTGATGATGTTCAATACTTGTTTTAGGATTAAATGGGGTTTTTACTTTGGTTTTGTTGAGCTCGAACTGGCATTCGAATTGAAATGTGATAAGAGAAAATAGTTTATAGGCTGTAGTGTAATCAGTTTACAGGGTTTGTATATTTCTTTTCTTATGTAGTGTCAGAGATATTTGTAAAATGGAAGCTGAAATACAATTTTATACAACTCGAATAGATTTGTATGGCTGCTAATAAATGAAGGCAATAAATACTTGTACTTTGTTGTTCTCATGTTGTACATATCTTATATTTCCTTACACTTGCCTGGCTTCTTTTGCAAGCATGTTATATTTTACTTTGCAATTGATTCTCTTTGCTCTTAGGTCTGTATGCATGCATTCGAACCATTATTTCCATGCTTCCCTGTACATGCTTTTGTAAATTTTTGACTATGCAGATTTATAAAGGCTGGAAATCTTCTTTAGATGATGTAGTGTAAATGTTATTGTAATATTGTTCAATTATAAAATGTAATAGATGTTGTTTTAATATGTTGTTTAGATTATTTGGTGTTTGTTTGAAATTTACAAAGTTATAAAATCTACTTACGAATATATTACACTTCCTAGTTTTTTTTACATTTTAAAATGTAGTTAGAATGTTGTTTTATTGTTTGTGTTAAAATTTACAAAACTATGAATTTCACTTGTATATTTTTGTTTCACTCATACCATTGTTAAATTGTTATTTTTAACTTTTAACGTTATTTAAAATAAATTACACATTTAAATCAAATTTGAAACGATTCATAAAAGAATTTATATTTTATTAATATTATATAAGTTCGTTTATCAAATTTTAAAATAGCTAAACAAGAAATTACTTCTTTATTATTAACTGCTTATTTTTAAAATATACAGTAAAGTAATATTTGACAAGACTGAATTTAAAACCATATATATATATTTCAAACTATAATTTTACAAGCTATACTTTAACAGAAAGAAAGAAGAAAAAAAATCCTTTGTTAATAAATATAAATTTAAATCAAAGTTAGAAATAATTCAAAGCAATTTAAACATCTATCTAAGTATTTAAACTATATATCTATTTATTAAATAGCTTTAAAAAGTATAGTTTAAAATAAATTATAATTTCCAAATCATCAGAATATATGTATATATATTCGAAATTTAAAACAAAATTTATCAATTAAATTTAAACAGAGTTTTTCCTATCTACGATATATACCGATATATATAAATAAATAGAGAATAATTTATTGGATTTTACAGATAAAAATCACCCATCGGATATTTATCAGAAGAAAAATATCGATTCAAATCTTATAATTCAATAATCAATTTAATATTTAATATAAATTATTAAATTGATATCACTCGAAATTCCGGGATGTCACACACTTCACTACTCTCACGTCCAAGCAACAAAAATACTTCAGGCTCCTCTTCTACTTCCTTAACAAACTCCTTCAATGATAGCAAAGTTTTAAGTTCTTCAATCTCCTCCAACTTGCTTTCTTCTTGTTGTCGCTTCTTAGGAACTAGAGTGATTTTTGTACCTTCAAACATGAAACTGTAACTGTTAGTACGACCATCATGTTGCACCGCTCTATCATACTGCCATGATCTCCCCAACAACAGATGGGATACATCCATATTCACAACATCACACCAAATTTCATCTTTGTATTTCTTCCCAATCGAAAAATTAACACAAGCTCTTCGTCCAACCTTCACCTCCCCACCTTTCCTCAACCAAGCTAACTTGTAAGGTTTCAGATGCTTCTCAGTTTTTAATGCCAACTTCTTCACAGCTTCTGTAGAAATGATATTATCACAGCTTCCCGCATCAATGACAAACTTGCAAACCCTTCCCAAGATAGTGCATGTTGACTGAAAGATGTTACTCCTCAACCAGCTAGTCTCCTCCTCTTGCTTTGGTGTTAAACAAGACCTCTTCATCATTAATGAATACCCTTCATCTCCCGTCAATTCTTCTTCCTCCTCAACATGTGGTGAATTAGAACATTCAGCTTCTACTTCCTCATCCTCTACCTCAGCAACCATCACTCGCTTCTTTGGCTTTGGACATTCATTGCTTTTGTGATCAATCTCCTGACAATTGAAGCATTTGATACCACTATTGACCTTGGTCTTAGCAACTTCACTGACAACCAGTTTTGCAACAGCCTTGGAAACATTCGCATTGCTACTAGCCCCTTTCATTTTATTGTTGGAATTTGTAAACACACCACCACCTCTCATACCTTGCTTCTCCCAAGCTAGAGCCTTTTGATGTGCTTCAGCAATAGATCTGGGATCAAACATATTCACCATATCTTGAATCTGCATTCTCAACCCTCCAACAAATCTAGCGATCAACTGTTCCTCCGTTTCCATGATGTCATTTCAAGCAATCAATTGATAAAATTCATCATCATAATCATTAACAGTCTTTGTTCCCTGTCTCAAGTTCTGCAAGCGCTGATACATAAGTGACTGATAATTATAAGGTAAGAAAGTAGCTTTCATCAATTTCTTCATCTTATCCCATGTAACAATCTTTGACTTCCCCATTCTCTCCCGTGTAAGTTTAGTTTGCTGCCACCATGCCATAGCTCTCCCTTTCAAACGAGTAGCAACCAACTTAACTCTTCGATGCTCAGGAACCTCCTTAAAGTCAAAAATTTCTTCAACATTAGACAACCAATCAAGGAATTCTTCAGCTTGCATACTACCCTTGAATTCTGGAATTTCAGTTTTCATCCCCGACTCCCATCGACGATCATCTTCAACATCCCGATATGTATTTCGTACTTGGTCTCAATCTTGATAATGAATATTACTTCTATCACTCTCTTCATCATAATCACGTGTACTACGGTATCGATCTCGACCATCAACATCTCTTCGATCACGCATGTCTCTTCTACTATGTCTTTCATCATCATGATATGGCTCATCTCCAAACTCACGTGGAATTCTCCTCTCTTCATCTCTATACTCATGATGTTCTCTGTTAACGCTGAAAAATTGAACGCTAACACCCCGGTGTGTGTAGTAATGTTGTGAAAGCACCACCCGTGATACAGGAACAAGAAATAAGCAGTAATATAGCAGAAAACAGTAAAAGACAGCGATTTTATAGTGGTTCGGCTTAAGATCGAGCCTACGTCCACTTTGAATTCCTTTATTACTGACTTTGGTTACAGGTTCATACAATGCACTTCAAAATACGATACACTTTGATCACAAAAACACTCTAGACTAATAGCTCAAACTTCGATGATGAAACTTGTTGAATCCATGTCGGATGTGCAAGATTTCTCTCGAAGCTTGTTGTAGTGTCTTGAATGTTTGGAGTTCTTCAAGTGTTGGACGAGTTAGGAATTCTGTAGAGTAATGGCGCTTCAGAGAATGATCGGCCCAAAGTCCCCTTCATGTTGGAGTTAGGTTGGTATTTATAGGGAAATCCTATGTCTGGGTCGTAGGTCATGGCCGACCTAAGTTGGGTCGTGAACGATTCAACTGGTTGTGACCGACCTAAGCTAGGTTGAGGCTTCACAGATGTATGCTTGTTCGTTTAAATATATCACAAGTCCCAGATCGTCCACGAGTTAGGAGGCCACCATGTGAAATAATGCGGCATTGAGTCTGTTTGCTTAGATCGTGAGCGACTTAAGTTAAGTCGTAGGTCGGTCGCGACTTAAATGCAGTTGCTAAGTCGTTTAGTCCTTTCCGTAGTTAAGTCGTTACATTCCCTTAAGTCGTAGGTCGTGGCTCTTTTAGGTCGTTAACCTACTTAAGTCGTCACATAATCTTAAGTCGTTGGTTTCTCTTAAGTTGGTGAGCTTCTAGGTCGGTATGAAGTTAACTCGTTAGACTTCTTAGGTCGTAACCTGTTAGGTCGTTGGGTCGTAAGTCCTTTTAACTCCTTAGGTCGCTAACTCCTTTCAGCAGTTAGGTTGTTAGTTTTCTTTAACCATTGATTTCTCTTAGGTCGTCAAACATCTTAGGTCGTTGACAAAACGGGGTTAACATTTGCCCCTCGAAGTACACGCCTAAGTCGTAGGTCGTGTGCTTCGATTTCTCTAACTCGTGCTTTGAAGAGTTGTTAGATCGCGGACGACCTATGAGAAAATAATGTCGTGTGTGCCGATTCGAGTTCCACTGTCCTGGTGTATAAAAGGCTTAGGTCGTTTCTTCTTCTCCTCATCCGTTCTTCTGTTTGAATCCGCCATTAACGAATTCTCAAGCTTCCCAAAGACGATTTAAACCAGCCGGTTGCCGATCATCCTCATTTTCTTATCACGTAAGTGGATTCGCTTGTTATCCATTCCTCGGTTATCATTGATTCACGAACTCCATTTCCCCATTTCTGTCCTACCTCCTTACGCCATGTTTCATCTCGGATCTCGTTTACATCGATTGTTGACGGACTTGAGATGGTTCGATGTAGCTTTAGACGATTTGAGAGAAGGCGATGGGTTATATAGCTTCAGGTTAACTGATTCGTGGTTTGTGATGGAATGGCAGTGCATTGGATTTGTGGTGATTTCGGGGTGATTCAATGGCATGGGAAGATGAGGGCTTTTGTTGATGGAGAGGCTAACGGGTTAGGAGTTAGGCGAATTGATGCATCGGGGAAAAACGAACGACCTAAGGCCTTGGCAATTTGAACAAGAACCACGAGACTTAACTCTCAACGACATAGGTGCTAAGTCGTGAACGACCTAAAGTAGGTCATAGGTCGGCAACGACCTAGGACTTGGCCGGTTGTATCATCCTGACTTGAGACCTTTTCTCCTTACTATGCCTCACGACTTAAAGAATCAACGACTTAGAGAACCAACGATTTAACTTAACTTGCAACATATTCTTTAGGTTGTGGATGACTTAACTTGCACATTGTGATCTGAGGAATTTCCGACCTAGGACTTTGAACAATTTAATCGACCTAATTTCAGCAGCATAGGCTCTAGGTTGCAGCCGAGTTAGAACTGGACATATTTGTATTGCCTTGAACTTTGAGTTGTCTGAACTTCTTTACAGATTATCTCTAATGCTAATTGCCTGTTAAACATAACATTTACAGAAAATTGGGATGAATATATTGCCACTGATTGCCCACATCAAATGACAGATTAGTCGATAAAGAATAATCAACTTAAATGAACTGTGTGAATGAAATGTTGTAACTCAACCAATTCAAGTGAAGTATTAAAGCAAAACTGAAGTAGTTAACTAAAGCTGATTTGTTTGCATTAACACTGCACTTGAGTTTTAAATTAACAAGTCCTGAAATCTCGTAATCGACCGATTGTCGACTAGTTTAATTCCAGTTATGTTTACTTGTTATTTTTATTAGTTCTGCACAACACTTCACACTTTTAGGAAACGTGCACCTTCGCATCTAAATAACCAGTTACTTGTGTAGAATGACTTCTCAGCAAGAAGATGTAATAGTTCAAACCAGAGAGGCCGCCCTTATTCCAGCCCCGTTAGTCAATCCTCCAGAAAGAGTTTCAACTACTTTGTCGTACAAAGTTTTCCGGCAATTGTGCACCCAGTTTGGTATCGCTGAAGCAGATGCCATTCCTCCTGAAAAAAGTAGCACTGCTGATGTGGCACCCTTGGCTTTGTCGCAGTTAATCGGCAAATGTGCCTGAATGGGGCTATTCCCCCTTTCAACGACTTTCTCCAGAATCTTCTTCGTCGACTAGCCATCTCCCCCTTCCAGCTACACCCTAATGGCTACGCCATTCTGATGGGATTGTGTGTGCTATTTAAGAGGAACTTGACCGTTTTCCAAGCTTCGATGAGATTTGTTACTTATGCTCTTTCACCAGAAATAAAGATCATCCTTCCATCACTGTCGTGCGAAGCGCTAGAAACCGCAAACTGATCATTGGCCTTTCGGATAGTGTTCACGGGTTTCTAAGCCAATTCTTCTTTGTCCACTGCCCTCCGGGGTTTTATGCCGTTTGGAGAGAAGGAAGTAAGATTATTCACCTTTACTTCTTCTATTCTTTGAGTTTTCCGAAATCCGAAATGTCAAGTTCTAACTTCATCTTTACTTTTCAGCGCTTCCCCCTCCTTCCCGGAAACCCAGCCACAAGTCAACTTTCGAAAGGCTTATGGTTGTGCCAGTTGAGGAAAGAAGCATTAATTTTTTGTTAAAAGATGAATTTCTGCACCAGTTTGAACTTCTTCACCCTTCTCGCTCTACTCAGCCTCACGAAGTTCCTGATTCTCCAGGAAAGGCGTCTGATGCCCCAGCTTTTATTGAAGAACCTACACCGCAAGAAACTGCCACTGAGGCTTCACTGGTGAAGTGTTCCGCCTCTATTGACGTTGCGGGGTCGTCCGGCAAATCTACGCTCTCTCCGATTATCGAAGAGTAGGAGCCTCCTCAATGCCCCGAGAAGGCATTCAATGAAGGGGTTGAGAAAGAGAGTTCCGCCCAGCACGACGGCGAAGACATTTTTAGGGATCTTAGTGACTTAATGGTGACTTCACAGGAGCTATTTAAAAATAACGCTTCAAAAGCTATTTCTCCTACTGTCGAGGCGACTTCTTCTTTACAACAAGTTTTGACGCCTTCTATACAAACCGTCGCCATTCCCACACCAAAGAGTGGTTTGTAGTTCGACGCGCGTAGCTTGCACGCCACACACACTTAGGATTTTTTACAATTAAATGCACTTGGCCTCTTTGCTTTGAAGATTTTTAACACTTGCCTTTCTTTTATTTTCAGCTTCTCCAATGGGACGCAGTGGTTCATATTACGATGATTTCCGTCGCCTTGGAGGACGCGATGCTTATGATTACAGGCGTTATCTTTCTACACCCAGAGAAACTGATGAGGAGAGAGCTGCGAGAAAAGCTCGTGAAAGGCGAGATTATGAAGAACGCCACAGAAGAGGAGACGAACGTCATGATTCATCCCAAAGAGATGATGATTCTCATAAGAGGAAATCTTACGATGATAAAGGAAAAAGTCATATCGTCGACGATCCAAGCAAACAAACCAAGCTCAGTGATGCGTCTGCTATTTCTAAAAAATCTGATGCTCCCATCTCTCCTGATATTCGGTCCGGCTCTCCTGCTCTAAAGAAATCTGACATCCAAACGATTATCAACAGACCTCAGTATCAGGTCAAAGATGCCCCTCCTACTCTTCAGAGCCGATTTCCGAATTGGTGTTTAAAAGGGGTGCGTTTTGACCTGGACTTGGTACCGATCGATAAGCAAGCTATGCTTAGGAATCTTGATGCTGTCAAGCTTGATATCGAAAGAATGTCCGGATGGTAGAAACTCGTCGACGAGCTTCAAAGAGTTAATCACATGAATCTTGAAGCCATGTTGACCATGGAGAATGACAAAACAGAGTGGGATAAAATCTGCAAGCAGCATGATGCAGAGATGGCAAGCATTGCTGACGACAATGCAAGACTTGAGTCCGAAGTTAAAAAACTCAAGGAAGATCTCGCCGCTTCCTCCACTTCGCATTCTCAAAAAGAAGAAGTGTTTCAAAAACAAGTGCGGGATGCGCATGCTGCTCAAAGGGATGCTGAGATGAAACTTGCGGCTGAGCAGCGTGTTACTGAAGAATATCGCAAAGATACCGCTCAGCTGCGGGAAACAGTTAACTCCCAGAACATGGAGATCGAATTGTTAAAGGCTCGCCTTTCTAGAGTTGAGAAAGAGCGTGATGAGGCTGTTGCTGGTCAAGTTGCAGCTGAAGAATCCCATGAGGCAACCAAAGCTACCATCAGCTCTACTTTGTTTGACTTTTATTTGCACAGCGTTCTGGGGCGTGGTAGTCTCTCCTTCTTGGGCCCTAAATACGAGATTACTCTGGCCGAAGTGTGGGAAGCCGCAGTTGATATGCTCAGCGGTGCTGGCTATGACGAGGCAGAGCTTGAGGCACGTTATCTTGATGAAGAAACTCGTGCCGCTCTTGCTAGAGGAAAGGAGCAACTTGCTAAAGCGTGAGCTGAATCGACGAGAGAAGAACATCCAAAGGAGGAAGCTCCTTTAACTGCCCCCGTCCATACTTCAATTTCGGCCGATGCTAACATTATAGGCTCCAGTTCCCATTCTTCGCCTCCTGCTAAAGTTGACACTGAAATTGTGACTACTCCCACCGAGGAAGAGGCTCTGGAAGATATTGAGGCTCAGAAATTCGAAATTGATCTCGCAAAGCCGACTTCTCCAGGTAACTTTGACGTCGACCCGGTTCCAGTGAATCACTTATTCGATTCAACCGAGCTTGATGAACTTCTTACTTATTACTTAAGCTTCGATGAACCAATATCTTCTCTTTTCTCGGAGAATACTAATTTTACTTTTCTTCTGTAGCGGAGGCACCGAGCTCTATACACTCTTCTCCTCTTCCAGCTGTTCCTCCTCCAACCCTTCAAGTCACTCCTGCTTCTCAGCCGGGTTCGTAGGAAGAGCAAATAGAAGCCCTTCAAGGCTTGGAGGATCCACCCGCTTCACAAGAACAGAAGGCGGAAGATCTTGAGGACAGCGAGAAGACTCCAAAGCAGTCTCTTGATGATAACACGAAGCTTTCTGCGCTGCTTACTACTCTGGGAAGTGAGTCTTCTTCGAAGAGGAAGGGAAGCGCATCATGAAGAAGAAGAAGAAAAGCATTTCCGCTGGAGAAGATAAAGCAGAGGAAGATCCGGCTACACCTTCTCCTCCTTCTTCTCCGACCCGTCCACGCCGGATTCCGAAACTAGTCATCAAACCGGGCAAGGGTACTAAAGGCGGTAGGAAGAAGGAGTGATAAGCTGGACTCTACTTTTCTTATTTTGCTTTTTTCTTGTATCGACCGGAGATTGTGCGGGTACCGGTCCCTGCTTTTTTTTTTGAGATCTGCACATGTAAAGAATTTTCACAGTATTGAATAAAACAATTCTTTTACTTGTCAAATTCTCATGTACGTAAGAATGTATCTGTCTCTTATTTTAGTGTAGAATAAACGATTCTTTTTATTTGTACAAACTTTTGTCTGTGTTTGAGAATTCATTTATTCCACATCTTTTTTGCATGATATTGTAATGAACTTGTGGTATGTTGCTTGAATATTACTTTTATTGATGTAGCTGTATTGTATGATGTTGCCCCCATACCACAAGTGCATTGCAATATCTTTTTACTTTGACAAGACTTGTACTCTTATTTTGGAGAATAACTATTCCATTTTTGAGGAAACAATTATTCTTCTTTAATGGAGCGTGTCACATTTTTGGAGAAGTTTTTACGCTTCAACCTTCGAAGATGGTCACTTCATATTTTTGAGAAGTGAATTCTCCTACGTGGTAAAGCGGGCCTTTGAAGAGGATTTTACTTCGCACTTCAATTTCTAGGGAAGAATTTTTTCAAGATAAACAAGTAGATCTTCCTTGAGAGTTGAAGTGTGCCTCTGAGGAGGGCTTTCTTTCTTCTTTTATATTTGTCGTGTTTGCTTGAAATTACTTTCTCGCAGTTGAATGGAACTACGGAGCGGGCGCAAGTTACTTGATTGGATGTTTGTTTGTACAAGCGATCGCAGCTAATTAACAAGGGCCCTGCGCCTTCATCTTGTGAAGGTGCTTTTCCGGTGGTTCTGTTAACTTTATTGTTTGAGAATAGTATTTCATTCTAGGACGTACCTCCGAAGAGGTCTTGTGCCTCCGAAGAGGTCTTGTGCCTCCGGAGAGGTCTTGTGTGCCTTGGGGAAGGTCTTCTGCCTCCGAAGAGGGCAGTGTGTGCCTTTGGGGAAGGCTTGTGCCTCGTAAGAGGGATTGTGGTGCCTCGGGAGAGGTCTTATGCCTCCGGAGAGATCTTATGCCTCCGGAGAGGTCTTATGCCTCCGGAGAGGTCCTTATTTGATTGCCTGGAAGTTACTTTTTCACAGTTAAATGGATCCACAGGGCGGGCGCATGTTATTTAATTGGATGTTCGTTTGCACAAACGATCGCAATTAGTTAACAAAGGCCTTGTGCCTCAGTGGTTCCACCAACCTCTTTGTTGAGAAGAGCGCTTCCATTTATTGGCGTGCCTCCGAAGAGGGCTTGTGCCTCTGTAGAGGTCTTTATCCTTCGAAGAGTTGCGCCTCCAAAGAGGTCTTGTGCCTCCGAAGAGGGCTTTTGTTGATTAGCTTGCCCATGTCTCTTTGTTGTTTGTTCATTAATGGTCCCCAGTTATTGTCTCTAAGCCCATGTTCCTTTCTTTTGCAAGCAGTTTGCTCTATCCGATGGAGTGTACTTCACTGTTAAGTGATTTCATGGGACATGCGCAAGTTATCTAATCAGATGTCTGTTTATACAAACGATCGTAATTAGTTAACAAGTGTCTAGTTTCTTTTCTTTGGAAAAGTCTCCCTTCGGTGGAATCATTAACTTTTGGTGTAAAGTTCATCTTATGTTGGATTTGAATTTGGAACTTTTTGTGGCTTGAAATTCGTTTATTGAGTGATTTACGGGGCTCACTTGACATTGCGATGGGTAAGCTTTGTTTTAATGACCTGCAATATTAAATCGATATTTTAGCAATACATTTAGAGTATTTACACATCGAAATGAAACAGGCATTTTATAATAATAAAGAACACATAATTTATAGTGGTTCGGCCAAGAACTGGGCCTACATCCATTTTATAGCTCTTTTATTGATCATCACTGATTTTACAATGGTTTACAACACAATTGATGCATCCAATATCTTTTTACAATTTCAAGCATTGCTTTTAAGTAAAATATGGATGCAAGTGATTGTTGTTCCAGGCTCTTGGGATTGGATCTCCTTCGACAGTTGTGAGTTTGAAGGTGCCATCAAGAAGTTTATTTCCTATGACATATGGTCCTTCCCAATTTGGTCCAAACACTCCAGTTGTTGTCATGATCCTCTTCAAGACTAAGTCCCCGATTTCAAAGCTTCGTTGACGGACTTTAGAATTGAAGTGCCTTGCTATCCTTTGCTGATGGGCCGCAGCTCTGAGCCTAGCTTCTTCCCTTCTTTCATCAAGAAAGTCAATTGCTTCGAGTTGCAATTTCTCATTTTCAGCCTGGTTGAAATGAATTCTCCTGTGTGAAGGGACTTCCAGTTCTACTGGAATCATCGCTTCTGATCCGTATGCCAATGAGAATGGAGTATGCCCAGTCGCAGTTTTATGGGTCGTTCTGTATGCCCATAGTGCTAGTGGCAGCTTATCAACCCATCCACCTTTTTCTTTTTCAAGCTGCTTTTTGATGGTTGACTTGATAATTTTGTTTACTGCCTCCACTTGCCCGTTTGCCTGTGGATGAGCCACTGCTGAGAAGCTTTTTCGGATTTTGAATCGTTTGCAGAAGTCTTGGAACTCTTCACTTTCGAATTGAGTACCGTTGTCTGTGATTATCTTCTGTGGCACACCATACCTACAAATGATATTTTTAGTCACAAAATTTATCATCTTTTTAGAGGTAATAGTAGCCAAAGGTTCTGCTTCAGCCAATTTTGTGAAATAATCAACAGCAACAATAGCATATTTGATTCCCGACTTGGCAATTGGTAAAGGTCCGATTAAATCTATCCCCCAAATGGCGAACGGCCATGGACTGACCATCTGTGTTAGTTCGGTGGAAGGTGCTCTTGGGATTTCTGCAAATCTCTGGCATTTTTCGCATTTTCGAGAGTAGATAACAGCATCTCGATTAATATCTGGCCAAAAATACCCATATCGGAGAACTTTCTTGGCAAGAGTTTGGCCACCTGAATGGTCCCCACATTCTCCTCCGTGTACTTCTGCTAAAATTGTCTTAGCTTCTTCCTTGGTTACACATCGGAGTAATGGCATTGAGAATCCCCGTCTGTATAACCGACCGTCTTGAATTACATATCTCGACGTCTTTCTTAACAGCTTTCGGTGTTCTTTAGAATTTTCTGGCAGGGAACCGTTGAGCAGATATTCTTTGATCGGGGTCATCCATGACTCTTGCTCTTGAGATACAGCCATGATCCAGTCGATATCCATTTCATCGGTGCTTGGTGCTGACAAGACCTCCATAGGAACCAATCCCAATAACTGAGCTTCTCCGGAACTTGAATACTTTGCGAGAGAATCCGCCTTCATATTTTCCTCTCGAGGAATGTGGCTTATTGAATAGTGATCGAAATCACCGAGAAGTTCAGAAGCCTTGGACAAGTAAGCAGGCAGATTTCCTCCTTTAGCTTGAAACTCCTTCTTGACTTGGCATACAATAAGTTGAGAATCACTGAAGATCTGTAATGCTTTGATGTTTAGTTCTTTTGCAATCTTTAATCCAGCAATTAGAGCTTCATATTCTGCTTCATTATTTGTAGAAGGAAATTCCAGTCTTAATGCGTAACATAACGATTGCCCTTCGGGGGTTTCAAGCACAACCCCAGCACCGGAACAGTAATCATTTCTTGAGCCATCAACATATAACTTCCATTTGGTCGGGATGTCAACTGTAATCTCTTCCTCACTGTCACCCTTATCTGTGTACTCTGCGATGAAATCTGCTAAAGCTTGTCCGTTGATCGCTCTTTGGGGATGATAAGTGATATCATATTGGCTAAGTTCAATATTCCACTTCAGAAGACGGCCCGAAGTTTTAGGGCGAAATAGGACTTGCTTTAGGGGTTGGTCAGTGAGAACTTTGATAGGATGAGCTTGAAAATACGGCCTCAACTTTCTGGAAGCAATCAGTAAACAGTAGGTGAGCTTTTCTACCTTTGAATAATTCATTTCTGCCCCAGTGAGTCTTTTGCTGATATAATAGACCGGGCGCTGAACCTTTGCATCCTCCCGCACCAGTGCTGCACTCAGGGCATAAGATGAAACTGCCAAGTATATGAAAAGGTCTTCACCGTTGTTGGGCTTGGAAAGTATTGGAGACGATTCCATGTGGTGGATTAGTTCCTCGAAAGCTTTCTGGCATTCAGGTGTCCATTCGAAGTTTTTCTTTCCTTTCTTTAAAGCGTCAAAGAAGGGGATGCATTTATCAGTGGCTTTGGAAATGAACCGACTTAAAGCAGCAACTTTCCCATTAAGGCTCTGCAGCTCCTTCTTTGTCCTAGGGGCTTTGACTTCTCTTAGAGCAGTAATTTGAGCAGGATTGGCTTCAATGCCCCTAGCGCTTACAATAAATCCCAAGAATTTCCCGGACTCTACTCCGAACGAACAGTTCGAAGGGTTGAGCTTCATTCCATATTTTCGGAGAATTGCGAACATTTCTGCTAAGTGATCCATATGGTCAATTGCTTTCTTTGATTTCACCAACATATCATCGACATAGACTTCCATAGCTTTCCCAAGCTGCGATTTGAACATTGCATTAACAAGCCTTTGATATGTTGCCCCTGCATTTTTCAATCCGAAGGACATGACTTTATAGCAGTAAAGACCAACATCTGTGACGAAGCTCGTATCCTCCTGATCCGACTCATTAATCATAATCTGGTTATACCCGGAGTAAGCATTCATAAAAGATAACAATTCGTGCCCGGCTGTTCCATCTACCAGTTGATCAATCCTTGGCAACGGGAAGCAGTCTTTGGGACAAGCTTTGTTTAAATCTGAGAAATCGATGCATACCCTTCACTTTCCATTTGCTTTTTTAACCAGTACTGGATTTGAAACCCAATTTGGATAAGTGGACTCTTTGATGAAACCATTCTCCATGAGTCGATCTACTTCTTCCTTTAGCGCTACTGACCTTTCCGGACCTTGGGTTCTCCTTTTCTGTTTCACAGGCGTGAATTTCGGATCAATATTCAGAGTATGTACAGCAATCTCTGGAGATATTCCACACATATCGGCGTGACTCCAAGCGAATACGTCCAGATTTGCTATCAGAAATGATATCAACATATTCTGGACTGCCACACTGAGTTGCAAACCTACATTTAGCACTTTGTTTGGGTCTTTAAGATCAACAGGTACTGGTACCGTTACTTCCATTGGCACCACTCTATTTTCCCCTGCACTGGCCTTTCTGGGGTCCATTTCTCTTCTTGCACCACTATGCTTGCCAGTGCAGGGGCCACCCTGTACTTGCTACAAGGTTGGGTTTTTGATGCGGAGCGGAGCTGCCGCACCTTTTCCCATCTCTCTCTTCCTGGCCTCTCGAAGCTCTATAAGATAACATTCCCGTCCAGCGTTTTGATCCCCTTTAATGACACCAACACCATTATCTGTAGGAAACTTCATAGTTAAGCACCACGGGGCGAGAATGGCTTTGAAAGCAGCTAAAGTTGGCCGGCCCAGGAAGGCATTGTAGGCAGAAAATCCATCAACAATTACAAAAGTCTGTTTCCGAACTACCTTTTTTTGTCCATCTCTAAGTTCCACAAACAAGTCGACAGTTCCAATTGGTTGCTGTGGTTCCCCAGTAAACCCAACAATCTTCTGCGATGAAGCCTGAACATCAGTTATTGGAATCTTCATTTGATCAAACGTCTTCTTGAAAAGTATATTGCAAGAGGCGCCACAATCAATAAGCACTCGTCTTACAATAGCTGGCCCAATTCCTGCAGAAATGACCAAGGGATCTATGGTTGGAGCTTCAATACCCATAGAATCCCTGGCTTTGAACACATCATCATTAGAAGTTTTCTGCTGTTTCAGGGGTGCAGCGTCTTCTAAAACAAAAACATCTTCCTCTACTGGGGTATATTTCAAAGCACGAGCATATCGTTCCATCTCACCCTAGCTTCTTCCCGCTGGGTGTGGGCCTCCTATAATCACATTGATAACAGGCCTTTCAGATTCACGTGCGGTAGTACCTTCACCCGAGTCATATGGGTGAGTAGGGGGTTGCTGCCCTTGAGTAGATGAAGTTGGGTCATTTCTGTTCTTCTTAACGTACTGTTGCAGCTTATTTTCTCTTAGCAATTCTTCAATCAGGCTTTTCAAATGACGACATTCATTGGTATCATGGCCGGGTTGGTTATGAAATCGACAGAATTTTCCATTTCGCATAGCACTCTTTTCGGGTTTTATCTCAGCGGGTTTAGGATACTCCACAACATCTTTAGTGGCAAAGAAGATATTCTCCGAAGTGTCGGTTAAAGGAGTGAAATTTGAGGGTTTAAAGAAGCGAGGTTTCTTTATATCGTTTTGTTTCTTCCCATCATTATTTTCCCTCTTCTGACCTCCGGAATCTTTCTTAACCGAAGCAGCAACGTTATTCTCCACTCTTGCCGCCACCACTTTCATTGGTGCCGGAAGATTTTCCAAGCGTATGAACTCATCAGCCTTCTTATAAAATTTCTCGAGTGAATTTGGCTCCTTCATTTTCAGCCATTTTCCAAATTCGTTTGACTTATCGATAGCCCGCATCAGATAAGTCAAAATCATCTGAGGCTCTGCATTGTCGACTTCCGCCAGAGCTATGTTGAAACGATTCAAGAAAGATTTAATCGACTCTCCCGGATTCTCCTCGAGACTAGACAACGACATTATGTCCTTCGCTTTTGAAGCATACAGTCTGAATTGCTCCTTAAATTTCCGAGTTAAATCGAAAACTAGTCTACAGATCGAACGGGGAGCTTGGTAAACCAAAGAAGTGCCACTCCTTCTAAATATACCGGGAAATACCGGCATTTAATCTAATCAGTTGCTCTGGCGCCGGTCATATGCCAATCATATTTGTACAAGAATTGATTCGGGTCACTTGTCCCCCGATAAGCAGGAATGGTAGGGGGAACAAATTTTCTGGGAAACTCAGCTTTTAGAATCCTCTCAGTAAATGGAGTTTTACTCGGAGCAAATCCCCACTCGCTCTCATCTTCATTTCTTTGCATGCTTTCTTTCATTATTTGCCGAATCATGCCGGAGAGATATTCCTCATTGTTTAACGACTTTGCGGAGTAGACTTCGGCCATTTTCTCGGAGGTTTGCCCGGGTAAATGCTCGCGGAGAACTGGCGATGGCCTGGATCCTTCAGCCTAGAGAGGTGCCCCTTCAGCGGCACCTGATCCCCCTTGAGGAATATTTCTCCCTTCGGAGTTGTGAACAGCATCAACAAAGTTTTCTTCATTATTTACTGGCCTTTGACTAGCCCTAAGCAAAGCATTTAACTTCTCCATCATTAGAGTATTCTGAGTTTCAAATTGCTGATACAGCCCGGACACAGCAGCATCTAACTCTTCTTGCGTCACTCCAACGCTTGGAGCTGCTTGACTTGGAGAAGGAGAAGTGGCAGTATTATCACGAGCATCTTCAGATCTAATAGATTTGCGTTTTCTTCCAGGAGCCATTATATCTGACAGACTTCTGGTCTTGAAGGAAACTTTTTTAACAAACTTTCGTGAAGCTATGGTGAATACAGTCCTGAGTTGGGTTCTCAGTGAAAGCACCAAACTGTTAACGCTGAAAAATTGAACGCTAACACCCCGGTGTGTAGTAATGTTGTGAAAGCACCACTCGTGATACGGGAACAAGAAATAAGCAGTAATATAGCAGAAAACAGTAAAAGATAGCGATTTTATAGTGGTATTTATAGGGAAATCCTGTGCCTGGGTCGTAGGTCGTCGCCGACCTAAGTTGGGTCGTGAACGATTCAACTGGTTGTGACCGACCTAAGCTGGGTTGAGGCTTCACAGATGTATGCTTGTTCGTTTAAATATATCACAAGTCCTAGATCGTCCACGAGTTAGGAGGCCACCATGTGAAATAATGCGGCATTGAGTCTGTTTGCTTAGATCGTGAGCGACTTAAGTTAAGTCGTAGGTCGGTCGCGACTTAAATGCAGTTGCTAAGTCGTTCAGTCCTTTCCGTAGTTAAGTCGTTACATTCCCTTAAGTCATAGGTCGTGGCTCTTTTAGGTCGTTAACCTACTTAAGTCGTCACATTCCCTTAAGTCGTAGGTTTCTCTTAAGTTGGTGAGCTTCTAGGTCGGTATGAAGTTAACTCGTTAGACATCTTAGGTCGTAACCTGTTAAGTCATTGGGTCGTAAGTCCTTTTAACTCCTTAGGTCGCTAACTCCTTTCAGCAGTTAGGTCGTTAGTTTTCTTTAACCGTTGATTTCTCTTAGGTCGTCAAACATCTTAGGTCGTTGACAAAACGGGGTTAACATTCTCTTCTCAATGAAACTGAAGATTCTCTTCTTTCTCGGAATGATTGTGGCGACACCCTCCTCGCTTCTGTAACCGATGGCGAAACTCTGTTTCCTCCATGGTTCGAGACTGGCGACCTTCTCCTTTGACTTTGATTCATGTCATTCATCAGTTTCTCTAACTTCCCATTTCCTTCATCAAACTTTTCATTGTTGCGTTGTTCCATTTGCTCGGCTTCTTCTCTTCTATACAACGCTTCAACATTCTGATGGCGATTGGCTCTTCTTGGAGGCATGATTGAATCTTCAACAACTTCAACTTTAAACTTTCGGCCTTGAATTACAAAATGATGCACGGCTTCTTCACTAAGCTCGGATCTACACTTCAACTCTCGGCCTTGACTTTAACTCTTCAATAAGAATTGGCTCCAAGACTCGACTTAGCTATGATTGGCTAAGTCTAGCTCTGATACCAAATGATGCAGCAGCGGATAACAAAAAAAGTATGATGCGGTGAAAGTAGCAATCGGTGAATTGAAAATACCAAAGGCCCAAATCCGTTGATCCAAAGATACCGGATTCTAGCTATCTCAAACACGTTGATCGCGCACGATACCGTGTTTAAAGATCTACGATTCTTCGTACGTTGATCTAGCGCACTAAATTCCGTGAATCGGCTTCAGCAGTCGTTGATTCGAGCGCACTCGAATACCGAAGGTGGAGATAGTAGATCACACTCAACTACCAATTTGAGAAGTGGCACAAAGCACACAAACAAGTTTTTATTCAAAATCAACCAACCTTTACAAATGACACAACCCGCCTATTTATAGGCTTACAACTCATACGACTCAACACTTGACAACACATAGGTCGTGAACGACCTAACACCCTGCGACCTAAAAAACAAACAAGTACAATACAACACATTACAAAGCCCTCATGATCTAAAACAAACAGCGACTTACGACTTAACATATTTACAACACAACATATACGAGTTACAAACATAACGACCTAAGAATACAACACACACGACCTAAGGACTCAACGACATAACATATCCTCCAGGAGCGACTTAGCGGCCTATCTTCCAGCGACTTAAGCTTTAGCATCCAGTAGCGACCTAATGGAACTCGACAGCGACCTAAGAATAAGGCTTCTGGAAATCTTCACGCGACCTAATACTTGAGCGACCTAAGATAGGTCGTTCGCGACCTAAAGAAAGCGGCATAGGAAAACGACCTAAGTAAGATCGCGGCACTGGATCATCCCTTCGTACATAGCTCACTGTTAGGTCGCTCGGCAACTTATCATAGGTCGCTGGAACATCTCTTCGTACATAACTCACAGTTAAGTCGTTCGGCGACTTATCATAGGTCGCTGGATCTTCTTCACGCGACCTAACTAGGTCGTAGGTCGCTGGCCATGACCGTAATGGTTTGGCTTGCTTGGTTTGCTCGTTAGGTCGCTTGCGACCTAAGATTTGCGACCTAGTGTTGTACCGCGCTGCATCAATAATTTACTAAATTTACAATTAGCATATCGATTAAGCTAGCATACGGATTTTATTATAAAAAGGTAACCAAATGACTGGTATGGTATGGAGAAATTTATGGCTACGGCGACAGCCTATCCCTCGTCGTGTTAAATTGTCGGATATTCTATTCGTAACAAATCACACACTATTCCTCGTGATGGGCACAATGGTTATCTTAGTAAAACCGATTATCCAGACAATCATATTCCCCTCGATTTAATTCAATTCAAAAACGATATGAAAATATGTTCGTCTCTCTAACACGAGAACGTTTGGTCATGGTTTAACAGTTGACCCCTGACTGTGAAAATATCTTAAATAGCAAGTTTAGCTTCCAAACCTTCAGTTCGTTTCGAGCAGACACAGCTTTGCGAGGAGATTATATACTTAATATATGAGGCCTAGATATGCCTTTGTGTAATAAAGCGTACTTAGTGGTTATTTATATGTTGCTAGGCATTCAACGTGCGAGCTCATGACTTTGTATTTGGTGTTTTTTTGGAGTTTACTCCATGAAATTCGATTTTATTACACTGTATGCCTTTGCGTTGTGATGCATTTTTATGAGTAAATGCAATGGAGATTTTCAAGTGTATTCAAATGGTGTTGCATATATCGTTTTTAAGATAGTTTCTGTAAAACATGTAAATTTAAAATGTTTTGAGTACTTTGCATTATAACCGAACGTGCCTTGCATTGCAAAAATACAATGAAGGGAAAGAACAATCAATTCGCCTCACAAGACAATCAAATTGATTATCTAATTTATCCAGATGACATCATAATTTTCAGCATGGCAGATATAAAAGTGCACAAGCAATTAGAGGAGTAACAAATAAAATGGAGAAATATGTTGGACCTGTAATAGTTAAACTAATATGGATATTATTTGCAGTGAGACTCTCTTTGGGCAATATAGATAATGAAACGTTAATAGTGTAAGTATCATTGTATCAAAACATTTGGACCTGTAATCAATCTAACGATGACTTAAGTACTTGGCAAGCAATGCTAAAGCGTAGGGAGTTGTGGAATCGACCGATCACCAGGAAAATAGTCGATGATGAAAACACCAATCTCTGGTGGGACCCCTGGATAGATGGTAAGAGTGTAAGTAGTATGGTGGACACCGAGGAGATGGTGACTCAGAGGGCCTCAACTTGAAGGTGCGCTCCCATTCGTAATAATGAATGAAGCCTTAACAATCTAAGTTTGCCAGCTGAAATAAGCTATCGGGTCCAAATTGTTAATATATACAATGACGCTAATAGGGACAAATGGTGGTGGCTGCCAAATGGGAAAGCTTCCCATCCAAATTAACCGCATTACTGTTTTTGACGGACCCCCGAACGTTTCAAATCTAAAAAATGAAACGCTGAGCTCGTTGGAGTGAAATGATATGTTTGCGTCCGACGTATCGAACGCGTCGTGTCTTCTCGCCCCAACGGTCATACTTTTCGACTCCAACCCCCTATAAATCAGCCCCCTCTTCCAACCAGCACTTCGTTACCTTTCTCAATTTTTTTCGATTCGTTCGTTCATATTTTCAAATATTTATCTCCACTGTTATACTTATTTTTTTTCTATCTATAACATATATTTTTTTGGGATTTTTTCCTATTTTTTGCATTTTTCAGTTTTCAGTATGACGCACTGTTTTGGTTCTGCTACTGCTTCTGTTTCCTTCCAACCCATTGCTTTTTGGACAATCGAAATGAAGGAGGTATTCATAAATCTTTGCATTGACTTTCTGCCGAACATAAGGAGTTCGGACAACGGGTTTTATTCGTTCGTAGCGGCCACATTTAACGACAAGTTGAATCTGGACTTGGGTCAACCCGGATGAAGAACAAATTGGACAACCTCAAACGTGTTTGGAAAGATTGGGACAGACTTCTACATATAGAAGGAGGGATATGGGTATTGAGAATGAATAAATGAATAGAACGCGGCTTCTCATCTTATAAAGGACATACACGTAACACAGTGCCGGCCCAAAGAATCCATTGCCCAAGCACCCTTGAATTTTGTTGCCCATTCCTATATAAAATTTTGGTTTTTTTTCTTTGTTTTTTTACCAATTATTCAAGAATCAGTACTTGAATCAGTACCTGTTGGCTGCTGCCTTGGAGCCACCATAAAGAACACCCGTTACATCCCACCACAAAGTACCTGTTGGCTGCTGTCAGTAAAGCATAATCTGAAACATTTATATTTTTATGACTCCATGTGGTTTTGAAAGGTACATTTTTATAACTACAGATATTAATACATGTTGCATTGTAACTCCTAATGGCATGATCCACCCATAATCAACACTAGCAGTGATAATTTAATATTAAATTATAGCAAGGATTCAATGAATCACTATGCAAATTGAATTAAATAAAAAAAACCACATACAAATTCAATAGTTTGATATGTTATCAGAAACAAATAGCAAATAATAGTTTAATTTGCAGAATCCATAAGGTATTCAAAAAGAAGAGCATGCCTAAACGATACATATAATTATACTTGAGATTCAGAAAGACTATACATATCCGTACATATTCATACATATAATTGAATAAATCAAACAACAAACATGCATTAAATAAACACATCAAACAAAATGCAATAATAATTCATACATATCCATTGCCCAAAGACCATAACATACAAAACGGTCACTTTGCATACAAAAGACACTACATGAAGTAGGCTACAATATTCAATTTAAAAAATATAGACCAAACATCATCTTTTCAAACAAAATAATGGCCAACTTTCTTCAAGTAGTTCAAAGAAAAATGCTTATTCTTGCATTGTTTGTAGCAAATTCTTCAATCAACAATATTATCAACTAAATTAATTAACATATAAATTAATTGAACTATTCGTTTGCTAATGAAGTAAGGCACACAAACACTCTTTTGCTATGAGAATGTCATTGTGTCAAAAATGTATTATGAGTGTTTGTGTGCTAGGAATTTAATCTAGCACACTTCAAAGTGTTTGTGTGCATGGAACATGTATTATTAGTGTTCGAGTGTCATGACTTAATTGTACAGTTTGTATCAAACATTGTATCCAAGCAATAGATATTGTAATACAGTTTGTATCAAACATTGTATCCAAGCAATACAATTTGTATCAAATATTGTATTAAACATTGTAATACAATTGTGTGCCTGGAACATGTGATACAATTTGTATCAAACATTGTATCCAGACAACAGACAACAGGCTACATGACTTAATTGCAATGATTTCTCAAACTGCCTCATTTTCCTTGCATCTCTTTTACCTTACTTTGCCTGGATTGAATCACCAAATTCAAACTATTAATAGCCATATCTATACATTCCATGATTGATTTACCCAAATTAAAAACAACTAAATAAACCTAATAAAATTCATTCATCAATTTAAAAACAACTAAAAATAAAAAAATTACCTTTTTTTCCAGGAAGTTGAAAGGAGCATTCGAGCAAGCGAGCAGCAAACTGCAACCGTAAATGAAGAATCGAAGATTAGAGTAGAGTAGCAGGAGTTTGAGCGGGAGCCTTGAAAGATGTATCGTCGAAGCGGCAAAGCCTTAAATTTGTCGCGGTGGAAATAGATCAAGGAGTTTGGGAGAATCGTTGAGTTAATACGATAATTTTTTTTGCCCTAGGTGTGGGGGGTTGCCCCAGCCCATGGGCTTGGTGGGCTTCCCCCCAGGCCGGCTCTGACGTAACATCATGCCATCTGATGAGCATGGGCTTCAAAACCGGTCCATATACTACAAATTCTTATTATAAATAGAAACCAAAAGCATTATATTGTTTTAGAGAATTGTATCTGATTGTATCAAATTATATCATCAATAAAATCATCTCTCTTCAATTTTCTTTCAACCTTATATTAGAACATTCACTACTAAAAAAGGCTCTAATTCCGACAGCAAGGGACGACGGCTTTCAACGGGCCATCAGCGACCGTCGGAAGCCATCGGAATTTCATGAATCATAGGGCTCAGCCGAGCCTTCTTCTTCCTCAGTATTACATACGAAAATTTTATAAAAAAACACAATTCCCTTCTTCAAGCTTTCAATCTCTAATTTCGAGCTTCAGGATCCTCCACAGCTGTCTAATCAACCTATATTGCTCTCAATCTCAGGTATAATATCTTATTTTCGTCAAAAATCAAATTTCTACCCTAAATCTAAATTTGCATAAGTTGATAAATTAGGAATAATTAGTAATTTCAATTGTTTCCAATAGCGTAATAACGGTTTATAGCATCACATGATATACCTATTTCATATTTTATCGTGAAATTGTGAAAAACATGTATAATTTGTGGTTGTTCATGTATATGTAAATCGTTGTGTATGCCTTGATTCTACGATTGTATATGTGTGTAGCGCTACTATCATTGTATTGTGTTAGTTGGAATAAGATAAAATGAATGAATGAGCTAAGAGTATTATATTGTGCACGTATTGACTTATGAAACAAAAAAATGCATGAGTCTAAATTATAATTGTGTGTATTGAAAAATGACAAAAATGTTAAACCAGCCTTAAGTTGATGTAATACGTCGAATAAATATGTTAAATTAAAATATATTTTTGTAAATGTGAACAGTTAGTAAAACTGTATTTTTTCGTAAAATGCGCACATTTAATTAACTAATGTCCCTTAGACAGTTTTTGGCCCCGTCTGACGAGTGTTGTACATCATCGTTATATAAATAGTCGTTTTTTTCTTTTAAAAAACGACCATTTATATTCATCTGGTACAATGTTTGTTGGATTTGTCCATATATTGGACAAGTTATGAACATAGTAAGCATTTATATTTTGTATACTACTTCGTCTCAAACGGTTCATAAAATTTCGGCCTAACTTTTCTTTTTTGTTACCTGCATACACGCATTTGTGTACAATGCAGGGACAAAAGGGAAATGCTGCCGAAATTTTGTTGAATCGTTTGAGACGAAGTAATATACGAAATGTAAATGCTTACCGTGTTTGTAATGGGAAGTAGGATGCCTGACCATGGAAAAAAAATTATACAATTTTTTATATCGATACGTTAAAAAATAAAATGTGCCCTATTTGAAAATATTTTTAAATTTGTGAAGTTGTTCTTTAAATTCAAATATTATACGACCATGAAAATAATTTTTTTCGAATTTGTATTCTTGAAAATAAATATTAAATTTTGAACTTCTCATTTTCTCAAATAGGAAAAATGATTGATTATTTTGTTGATCGGAGGAGATGGATGTACCAAAGAAAAGGACTGAGGGGCTTAATAAAAGAAGATTTTTATAATGGTATAAACGTGTTTGTTGAATTCGCTTTAAGTAATAACGGAAACGATCCAGAAATTCGTTGTCCGTGTAGTAGGTGTAGACATTTGAAGTATTTGTTACCAGATATTGTGAAAGTTCCTTTGTGCCAAAACGGTTTCGTACCCGAGTATTATGTTTGGGATCAGCATGGAGAAGTTGTAGCAAATACTTCTGTAGAGTCTGAAAATGTCATTAACGAAATAGTTAGGATGACCCTTATAGAAAATATGGTCGAAGATGCAGTACGATCAATGTTTCCTATGGTTGAAGTTGACGACGATGATGAAAATGTTGAAGAACCAAATATTGAAGCCAAAAAAATATTATGATTTACTAGATGCTGCTAAGAAACTTATTTGGGATGGTTGTAAAAGTGGCACTCAGCTGTCAGTAATCGCAGAATACATTGTGATGAAGTCAAAATACAACATCACTGAAGCTGAGTTTACGGCTGTTGTACAAGCTGCAAAAAGACATATGCCGTTCGATAATCTAATGTGTGAAAATCACTATGAAGTTAAAAAACTTATGTCGGCTTTTGGTTTACCTTATCAGAAAATAGATACATGTTTAAAAGGCTGCATGTTGTTTTGGAAAGAAGACACAAACCTTAGAAATTGTAAAATTTGTAACCAGGAGAGATACAAACCAAGAAAAAAGAAGGGGAAGGAAGTTCCGTACAAGCGTATGCATTACTTACCCATAACTCCAAGACTTCAAAGATTATATGCATCTTCTGTAACTACATCTAATATGAGATGGCATAGTGTGAGAACGGAGGAAGAGGGTACGTTGACACATCCGGCCGATGGAGAAGCATGGAAGCATTTCGATAAAACGTATCCAAATTTTGCAGTGGAGAATCGAAATGTTAGATTAGGATTATGTACGGACGGTTTTTCTCCATTTTCTCAATTTGCTTCTAAATATTCATCCTGGTCCATTATCGTTACACCATATAATTTATCTCCATGGATGTGTATGAAAACGCAATATATGTTTCTTACTGTTGTCGTTCCTAGCCCCGACGCTCCGACACAAGAAATCGATGTATATTTACAACCGTTGATTGAGGAGTTAAAAATACTGTGGAACGAAGGAGTAGAAACATACGATGTGTCCAAGAAGAAAATTTTTCGTATGTTTGCTTCTTTGTTGTGGACTATAAGTGATTTTCCTGCCTATGCAATGCTTTCAGGATGGAGTACCGCCGGTCGTCTAACATGTCCATATTGCATGGATGAAACACGAGCGTTTTCTTTACCTCATGGTAAGAAAATTTCATGGTTTGACTGTCATCGATATTTTCTCCATGTAAATCATCCCTTCAGAGACAAGAAAAACTTTTTAGCTAATAGAGTAGAAACCAGACAACCACCGACGATATGGTCAAGCGAAGACATATATGAACTTGTTAGGGACTATCCAAAGATATATGAAACTGGAGAGCAAACAGAAATTGAAGGCAAATCAGTTGTTCATAACTGGTGCAAACAAACTATTTTTTGGGAGTTGCCGTATTGGAAACATCTTCTGCTTCGTCATAATATAGATGTGATGCACAATGAGAAAAATGTATTTGATAATGTTTTTAACACAATTTTGAATGTGAAAGGGAAGACGAAGGATGATTTGAAATCAAGACGTGATATAGAAGAATTATGCAAACGTCCTGAGCTTCATATGAAACCAAATGACAGTAAAAAACCCAAAGCATGTTACGAATTAGATAATATTCAAGTTAAAGCTGTGTTAAAATGGGTGGAAGGGTTAAGATTTCCTGATGGAATATCATCAAATCTCCGTAGATGTGTTGACTTTAAAAATGGTAGATTGAGCGGAATGAAAAGTCACAACTGTCACATAATGATCGAAAATTTATTTCCCGTTATGTTCAAAGAACTACTGCCGTTAAAAGTTTGGAAGGTAGTAACGGAGCTTAGTATGTTTTACAAAGTGCTTTGTTCGACTACTTTAAAAGTGCAACGTTTACGTAAACTTGTAGTGGATATTCCTATATTGCTTTGCAAATTAGAGAAAATATTTCCACCAGGTTTTTTTTAATGTAATGGAACATTTACTTGTTCATCTCCCATCTGAAGCACGACTTCGAGGTCCTGTCCAATATGGATGGATGTATCCATTTGAGAGGTATGTAATATGTTATCACATAATTTAATTGCATTTGAAAGATGAAGTTAATATAAATTAATTTTGCATAGATATTTGAATCATCTGAAGAAAAAAGTGAGGCAAAAAGCACGAGTTGAAGGTTCGATATGTAAATCTTACATCGAAGAAGAAGCTTCGTTCTTTTTCTCTCACTATTTCAGTGACCATGTGAATATTTCATTTGAAAGTGTTCCTCGTAATGACGAAGGCGACGAACAAGAGTCCTCTCAAGCAATGTTATCTATTTTTAGACAACATGGTCGGCCTTCTGGAAAATGTGTAGAAATATGGCTAGACGATAGAGATCTTCATGTAGCACACATTTATATTCTTCTAAATTGTGCCGAGGTTGCACCGTTTGTTAGGTAATCTGAAATAATAATTTGTGTTTTATTCTTTTCTATAATGCATGCGCGTGTATAACCTAATGTAATAATTTGTTTATATAAACAGTGTTTATGAACGTGAACATCCGGACGAAGATCTCAGTAAAGAATTTTTCGGTTGGTTTTCAAATTACGTTTATGAGCCGAGAAATTGTGTTGTTGACGAAGGGTTGAAACATCTTGCGATGGGACCTAAAAGAGTGGTCAAGACATATCCAATATATTTCGTCAATGGATATAAATTTAACACCAAAGAATACGGTGCTAAAAAAATTAACAAATAATACTGGTGTATTTATTAAAGGTAGTGACGATCCATACAATCACTTAAAAGATTTTTATGGCGTTCTAACACAAATTTTGCAACTGACATATTTCTCACGACCCGTGGAGGAGGTGTTTCTATTTAGATGCAATTGGTTTAGCAATGATCCAGGTTCTGGAATTAAGGTGCATAAGGATTATAATCTTATCGAAATAAAGCATACATCGCACTATCACAAGTATGATCCTTTTGTACTAGCCAAACAAGCATTGAAAGTTTATTACGCTCCTTATCCGTCTCTAAAAAGAGATAAAGCAGATTGGTCTGCAGTTTTTAAAACAAAGGCCAGATTTAAATTCGATGGGAAGAATATTCCAGACGAACAAGCTTATCAGGCAGATCTTGAGCAAAATAACGAAATAATAATTACAGACGATCATACAGATTTTGGTCCTTTGATCGATTAATCAAATGTTTTGGTAGAAGCGTTTGACAGTGCAGAGGAAAATATCGTAGAAAACGAGACCGAATCTGAATCAGAAGACGATGATGACTGATATAAATCTGAATCTGATTTTTTGCAATTTATGTAACTATGTTGAATTCTTGATGTATTATGAAATTGATGTGACTATGAAACCAAATCTGTTTACCATTGTTTACATGTTTTATATCATTTCCATTTGTCATTTATTTAGCAATTTTAATTAAAAATGCAATGAAATCTGCTTATCGTCGGAACAGTACACCCATTATGAATCAGGTATAACACACTTCCATTTCTATTTCCATTTCAGTCATTAATTAAGCAATTTATACCGTTGATGTCATTTACATATGAAATATATTTCATTATCATGTTATTATTCTCTTATATAATGATGTGTATATATGTTACAGGTTTATCATAATGTCATATAGAGGTAGGAGCTCTTCACGATCATCAGGAGGCGATGGCAGTGGCCCATCGTAAGAGTCACAGCGTCCAGTAGTTTCGTTAGTCCCTAGAGCAGAGGGGTAAGAATTAAATTTTCTTCAGCATCTTATTTTTTTATGATATACGTACGTACTTATTTATATCGTATTTAAAAACAGAGGGTTCGACCTACTTCCTTCGAAGGTTGTGCTGGATGTCTCTAGAGCTTCTTATCGCAGTAGGATGAGTGCTTGCTGGCCGAAGTGAGATAACATCCCTCCTCACATCATAGAGTGTATATGGCAGGATGTCCTAGTATGTATATTTTTCTATTTTCCATTTTAATTCGTTTTGTCGTTTTTCTACTGTTTATCGTTTACAGTGTAATCTTTTTTTTTACTTTTTATCGTGAAACACAGGCTGAGATAGACATCCAGACAGACGATATGCTGCTGGCATGAGGATACTGGATGAAGAAGATGCGCAAGAACTATAGGGACACGATATCTGAAATTAAGAAATCTGGTAAGAAACCACGGTGGATGAGGGAGAGCGTATGGCAAGCATGGTTGGGATACTAGGAAACGGACGAGGCAAAGGCAAGTATACTAATTTTTTTTTGAATTATTAATCTGACGTGATCGAAAAATAATGTATCAAATTTTGAATGTACAGGCAGAGTCGGATAGAAACTCTGCAAACAGAAATAAAAATCCCGTCACTCATCGTGGAGAGTCGAAGTCATTTCAGCAGTATCGGCAGGAGTTGGTAAATTTACTGAATCATAATTGTAAATAGTTTATGCTGTATAATTTTAAATGTATAATAATTGTATGTAAAATTCAACTTTAGGAAGCTGAGGCGCATGGTCCCGTGGGCTATATGGACGTGTTCACTCATACGCATGCTGTCGAGCATGTAAATCCGGACGGAACTGTTTCGTATACATGGCAGGACGATAAATCCAGCAAGAGCTATGTAAGCATATTTCATTTTATGCAGTATTAGTAATTGTTCTGCTTGTTAAACTATAATGAAATAAGATATGATGTTATTAATTTGTTAATACAGGAAAAATTTATGGAGCAGCGCCAGAAACTCCTTGCTGATACGGGTCGAGAACAGCTGACGACTGGTGACGAGGATGCTATTTTTGAGTCCGTTATGGATCCAGCAGAGCATGGCAGACGATACGAATTTGGCAATCAAGTGGTAAATAATTTATTTTACTGCTAATTTGATATTTAAGTCAAAATTCTATGTTGGAATATATAATTTTATCTTGAATACTTCAAATATGCTATTTGGACCGTTTCAAAACAATAAATTTGAATTTTATTCATTTACAGAGATATGCACATACACTTACAAAGATCACACAGCTAAATTTAATATTTATTGTAGGCCAGCAGTCAGATACGGGGTCGGCGGAATAGAGCTCAGAGCGATCTAGCAGATATAGAAGAATTGCGGACTAGAGTGTCCTAGCTGGAGGAGCAGAACCGCTAACATGCCATGCAGACCACACAGTTGTTAGAGTACATGCATCAGTTTGGTGGCTGCTTCCCTTCCTCGGCTGGCTCTGCAACTGGAGGAGATTGATTCATTGCTTTCTTGCTTTTTCAGGTATGATTTTTTTGTTTTTGTATGATTATTTTTGATACACTTGGTTGTGTGGCTGTATAATGATGTAGATGTTGATGATTTTGTGTATGTATGACATGGTATAACACTTATTGTTGGGGTTGTTGGAATGGTTATGTATATTATGTATTTTATTTTGATGTAATTTGATATATTTGTGTGTTTGATTAATTTTGTGTAGTTTGGGTTTTGATATTTGGTTGGTATATTGTATATTGGATTGTGTAGTATTGGTGTAATAGTTTTTGGAAGAGAAATGTATATGGAAGGCTATATTTGCAGCAGTAATAAAAAAACAGCAGATTTCCGACAGCTTCCGACAGTTTACAGGTAGGTAATTTCCGACGACTTCCGACAGCCTGTAGGACATTTTTTCCGACGGTTTCCGACGGATCCCGACACGTGTCGGAATCCGTCGGAAGTCGTCGAAAACCGTCGGCAATAAGTACGGCATCCTCTGTCGGAAGCCGTCGGAAATACTGCTCCCCGACGCCGTATATTCCGACGGCTTTTCCCGACGGCCGCCGATGGCTTCCGACGGCCGCCGACGGTTTTCAGCCGTCAGAAATCACTATTCTCCTTGTAGTGATTAATTTGGTACCATAGCTGATTTGCTTAACGACAATTTGAGAAGAAACTGAGTATCAACGGAAACAAATTCATCATTTGATATTCAGAACTCATCAGATTAGCTTTATCATCATTTGAGTTTTTTGAATCTGCCTACAAGATCATCGAAAAACTAGTGCCGTGCCAAAGAATTCATCAATTCTGGCTGCAATAAGTTTCTCCACAGCAAAGCAAACAAATTCATTGCAGAATTTCAGAAAATCAAAACCCAGAAAGCAAGAAAAGCATACTAAGTCATAAAGAAAGTTAGTGTCTCGCCAAGAATTCATCAGATACACATCATCATCTGAATTCTTGGCTACAACAAACTTGATTTACATCATCAGAATTATTTTTTCTGCTTTAGAGTTCTATCTTCTTGCAATCTTTCTGCCTTATAGAATCTCATCATCATGACTAGTGAGGCCTAGCAACATCTGAAAATGGAGAAAACATCCATCAACAAATCAAGACAACCAGTATTCAAAACCAACTCATCGATGTTCACTTAGATGAAGATAACTATCTTCTTGGAAACTTCAGATTGGAACATCAGTCAAAGGCTATGGATGGGAGGGGTTCATTCTTCGAACTCTTCCTTCTCCACCAAAGTTCATCACTGATCAAGAAAATAAGAAGATCAGTAATCCAGATTACACAAAACATCAAAGACAAGATAGTTTAATAAGTTCTTGGCTATTATCTTCCACCAGCACTAATTTGTTGCCTCAATTAGAAGGATGTAAATCATCAAATGAAATCTGGACAACTATAAAGCAGATATTTAGTTCACAATCTACTACTAAAATCATGCATTACAAGAGATAATTATAAAATATCAGAAAGAATAATTTGCCAACGAGAGAGTACTTATCAAAAGTCAAAACAATGCGTGATCTGTTGGAGGCTGCTAGACACAAGGTGTCAAAAACAGAGCAAATATTAACAATCTTAAGTGGTCTTAATGAGGAGAAGCTATAGTAGCTATAATATCATCTAAAGAGACCTTACCATTTATGCGGTACGTTAATTTAACTTTACTTGCACATGAGGGAAGGATTGATCAAAGAAAGCCACAATATTCAGACTTGTCTATCAACTATGCAGCCAACTTCAGAAATAAAAATCAGAACAACAATAACAAGGGTGGGTCAATCAAGTAGATCAAGAGGTAGATGAAACAATAATACAAGGCCAAGATGTCAGATATGTGAAAAACTTGGGCATACAGCAATAAAATACTATTTCAGATTCAACACAAATTTCACAATAAATAAAAACTCTAATACTCAGAAAGGAGGTAATCCTAATGCAAACATAACACGGGTTCAACAAGGTATTGGTAGCCAATCAAAGAATTCAAGAATGTATCACCTGAATGAAACCACCAGACCTGAGCACATCAATGATGAAAGTAGGTGCCCAGATTCTAGAGCAACCAACTATATCACAAGCAATCTGGATAATCTGAACTTAGGCAACGAAGAATACAAATGTAATAAATCTATACACATGGGAAATGGTGAGTCCATATTAAGATCACACACACTGGTATTGCTTGTATCAAAGGTAAAAGAAAACTTTACCATAATAATTTATTAAGAGTGCCTCAAATAAAAAAGTATCTCATGAGTGCATCACAATTTGCAAGTGATAACAATGTTTATTTTGAATTTTATCCTACATATTGTTTGGCTAGAGATATTCTAACTAGAGAAATTCTTTTGCAGGGTGAGACAGTCAAGGGACTGTACAGGTTTAATTCTGTTGATTCTAAAAATTTCTAAAAAACAGAATGAACGTTGTAATTTCTTTGAACTTGTTAAAGCATGCAATAGTATGAGTAAATTTGATGTATGACATTTCAAACTAGGTCATCCTAATGCAAATATTGTAAAGGAAGTTCTAACCGAGAATAAGATTCCCTTTGAAAATATTACTTTACCATATATCAGCATATACTGTAAAATGGGCAAAAGCCATAACTATCCTTTTCTAATTCATTAACTAAATATGAAAAACCTTAGAATTAATAGCCACTGATCTTTGGGGACCAACACCTATTAGTTCCGATTATGGCTTTATATATCATTTATTGATGCTCATTCTAGATATACTTGGATATATTTTCTAAAAGCAAAATCAGAAACTTATAATGCTATAATAAACTTTATTACTCAAGCAAAAAAACAAACCAACCATCAAGTTAAAATTATTCAAACTGATGGTGGAGCAGAGTTCAAATCACTCAGTAATTATTTGTGTAAAAAGGGAATAGTTCATCGAATTACTTGTCTCCATACTTCTGAGCAAAATGGATTAGTAAAGAGAAAACATAGACATATAGTAGAATTCGGATTAGCAATTCTTGCCATTAAAATTCTGGCAAGACTCTTTTAGTACTGCGGTGTATTTAATTAATAGACTGCCAACTAAAGTACTGAAGGATAAAAGTCCAATTGAAATAGTGTTCAATACAAAACCTGAATATCAAAATTTAAAGACTTCTGGATATCTATGTTTTCCCTAAGACCAAACTCACTACACCAGAAAAGATTTTTGGTAGTGTTGATAAAACGCTACCATAACTTGTAGTAGCGTTTTAGAGAACGCTACGATACGACATGCAACTAAAAGTCTGAAACTTTTTGTTGCGTTATAATAAACGCTACCAAAAATCACCATATTGTTGCGTTTTTGAAATGCAATTATAGCTTTTTCTATAGGGTTTACAAAACGCTACCAAAATGAACATTTTTTGGTTGCGTTTTTGTTTGTATACTTTTTTCTGATTTTCTATAGCGTTTTTAAAATGCAGCTATATAATTTTTTATATTAGTTTACATTTGGTTTTGCAGCATTTTTAAAACGCTACTAAAATTTATTGGTTGTTAGCAAATTTTAAATGCTGTTATTTACGATTGATGGCTTGTACCATTTCCAACAACCGCTTATATAATATTCATATTAAAACAAGCGATCAATCACATAATTTTCATATTCAAAAGAACAATTTTGAGAAAGACGGATGTGTAGTGATATACTACACAGACGATTAATAATAGTAGGATAGTAGGTAATAAGATCCGGTTGACAAGCCCAACCGGTGGCCCAAAAAAATAGGCTTAACTAGATAGCATAATAATGTACATAAGAGCAATGGATTACAGGATGGAACACAAGCACCATATTCGATGTTTCAATTGACAAAATGGGGCTAATCTGTTTCACTTTGGAGCTGCTACCGAGGGTTGGCGCTGGTGCTGGCCATTGATTCCGCAGAGTTAGCAAGGGCGGTCCTCAGTCGAAATCTGAACGGGGCAGAGTTGGTACCTGTCCAGTAATTAAAAAGATGTGAGATTCGACTACAAATGGCCGCGAAAGAAGATCTTGGTTTGTTGAAGATGTGGGCATTTCTTTCTTTCCATATGCACCAACAGAAAATGGTGATAAAGATGTCGAGTTTGTGATTTCCGAGATCTTGCTGCCAGTACTCAAAAGATGAAGTGAACTCCGGTATGTAACCAAGGAGATGCGCGCTGGTTGGGGCCCAAATTGCGAAAGAGAAATCACAGTCTATGAAAAGGTGAGTGATGGTTTCGACGTGGGAGGAGCAAAGTACGCAGAGTGGATCTGTGGGGATGTTTAGACGAATAAGTCTGTCCTTGGTGTTAATGCGGTTATGAATGAGGCACCATTGGAAGAAGAGGAATCTTGGGTGTGAATGGAATTTCCAAATCCTACTGAAGGGGAATAGGCGGCCAAGGTGGGTGAGGAAGGAGTAACAAGAGGATACAGAGAAGTCTTTAGATGGATTGAGTGCCCAGATGAAGCGGTCCGGTGAGGGAGATAGGCGAAGAGATTGGAGGCTTTTAGAAGCTTTGAGAAGTTCATTAAAAGTTTCGATGGAAAAAAGGGAGGGGGGATGTAGGCTACCGGGGCCCAGGTGACAGAGGGTATTGATGGTGGCGAGTTGGAGGTTTGAGGAGGAGAAAGGTTTGGAAGTGATTTGGCCAGAGGGGAAGGGTCCACCCACGTGTCATGCCAGAATATGCAGTTGTTGCCATTGCCTATTATGACATGAAAGAGGGATTTGACTCGGGGGATGGTATGGAGGACTCCGGACCAGAATAGGGATGGTCTTTAACTGGGGGGGGGGGGTGATGCAGGGCTAGGTGTGGATTGGAGTAGTGATATGTATGTAGGATCCAGTCTTTCCAGAGGAAATTGTCGGAGGAGAGAAAACGCCAGAGCCATTTTGTTAATAGAGCAGTGTTGAGCGAGGAGAGATCAGGGACACCAAGGCCACCATGGGGTTTTGGGAGGCAGACTGAGCGCCAGCTGATTAGGCACTTTGCTTTGGAGCCATTCCATAAGAAGGCCCTGCGAGATTTGTCAATTTTATTGGATACACAAGAGGGGAGTTTATGGAAGGAGATCCAGTAGAAGGGGATGGCAGAGAGGACCGATTTAACTAAAATTAATCTACCAGCCGACGAGAGGGAAGCAGCTTTCCAGGATGAGAGGCGGGATTCAATTTTGTTAATGAGGGGTAGCCAGTCAGGGCGGGTGAGTCTAGTGGGGAGAATAGGTAGGCCAAGGTAGGAGATTGGAAACTGGGAGAGTTTGCAGTTGAGGACGGCAGCGGTTGCAGGGCCAAGGTGGTTGGTATTGACTAGCATGATTAAGGAGCTTTTGTGGAAGTTGATGGAGAGGCCAGAGATAAGTTCGAAGACATAGAGGAGAACTTTGAGGTAGTGGAGGTGGTTAGGTTCAGGTGAGGCAAAGAGGATGGTGTCGTCAGCAAATTGGAGGTTGGATATTTGAAGATGTAGGGATACTAATTCCGGCCAAGTGGTTATTGGAGATGGACAGTTTAATCATGCGGTTGAAGACATCTGCAATTAGAACAAAGATTAAGGGGGAAAGAGGGTCTCCTTGTCGTAGGCCTAGACTTGATGAGACCTCCAAGTTCACCATTGACTGATACGGAAGACATGCTGGAGTTTAGGATAAAGGATATCCAGGAGCACCATCTCGGTGGGAAGCCTCTGTGTCGCAATAGTTAGAGGATGAATTTCCAGTTGACTGAGTCAAATGCCTTAGAGAAGTCAAGTTTAAGTAGGATTCCTGGGGTGTTGGTTCTGTGGCAGAAAGACACAACTTCTTGAGTGGCAGCCACACAATCTAGGATATTGCGACCGAGGATGAAGGCCGATTGCTCCATGCCCACTAGGGGGATATTACAGATTGAATTCGGTTTGCAAGGTTCTTGGTAATGATTTTGAAAGTGGTGTTGAGGAGGCTGATAGGTCGAAAGGAATCAAGGGAGGTAGGGTCATCAGTTTTTGGGATGAGGGTGATGTTGGCATAGTTAATTCGCGTAATCGAGCTGGGATCATTTTGAAATTCAAGGCACATGTCTATAATGTCGGACTTCACGGTACTCCAGAAGTGTTTGAAAAATAGGGGGCCAAAACCGTTTGGACCAGGGGCTTTATTGTCGGACATATCTTTGACTGCAGCCCAGATTTCTTCTTCCGTGAAGGGATGATCGACTTGCAAATTCTGTGGGTCAGGGTAGAGGAGATTCCAGTCTATGTCGGGTAGAGGGGTGGAAGGTTTACCTAGGATGTTGCAGTGGTGGTTGGTGAAGAGGCGGAGGAGATCTGATTGGTCAGAGTATGTGACGTTGTTGTGTTGTATGGTAGAGATGATCGAGGATCTGCGACGCCCATTTGCTAACCTGTGGAAGTAGGCCGTGTTTCTATCTCCTTCTTCAAGCCACTTTGCTCTAGAGCGTTGCTTCCAACCAATTTCTGCCTGTTTAAGGAGCCTTTCCAATTCCTTTTCAAGGAGGATCAATTGTTGCAATTCTGGCTCGACTAGGGGTTGAGACTCGGCAATGATATTAAGATTGAGGATTTCGTCTTGGGTTTGAGAGATGCGAAATCTTAGGGTACCCTAGATGTATTTGGCCCAAGGTCTTATCAACTTTCTGAGCGAACGGAGCTTGGCCATAATACGAGCAGTAGGAGATTCTAAATTGTTGGGTTGAGACCAGGCCAACTTAATGAAATCATCAAAGGAGGGCTCTAGTAACCAGAGCTGTTCAAATCTAAAAGGTTTGTGAGTGATGTTCAGTGAACCAGAGTCAAACAGGAGGGGGCAGTGGTCGGAGATCGTGGTTGCCAGCCCCGAGACAGTTGAGAGGGGATGTTGGTCTTCCCAGGCTGTGTTAAAGAGGAACCTATCTAATTTGGCTAGGGATGGGTGGTCTCTACGATTAGTCCAGGTGAAGAGGCGGTTACTGATGGGGGAGGGGGGTCAATCAGCACGCAAGAATTAATGAAATTATTGAAGGCAGTAGAATCATGGGATAGGTTTCTAGAGTTTCTTTCAGTGGGGTGTCTAGTGGTGTTGAAGTCTCCGGCAATAATCCATGGGCCATTTATTCGGGCTGCAAAGTCCATACAATGATCCCATAGGACAGCCCTGCCTTGTGTGTCAGTGGGACCATATGCGTTCGAGAAGAAGTAGATAATGCCTGATTTAGAGTTGCGAAGTGCGACATTAAGGATTGAAGGGAATTTGATAATTTGATGAAGGGACCATATATTTTCATTCCATGCTGTGATGATCCCTCCTCTGGATCCGATAGCATCAATGTGGGCCCACCCAAATAAATGTGTACCAACAATTTGTATCAAGTGTGATTGTGTGGGGTCAGATAGCTTAGTTTCTTGAAGCATTAGAATATCAATTTTGTGGGGGGACAGAATAGTGTTAACAGCATAACGCTTAGATGGGTCCCCCAACCCACGAACATTCCATGTGATAAGTTTCATTGGGATTGCGAAATACGCTCCTGTTCTAGAGTTTGCATGCATGTGTAGTGTTCATCATGCAAACTCACACCCACGCAACGTGATAAGATTTTATTAAGCCTATTATTTGCAGAGGAAAAAACAACAGGCAATAAAAAACTACCAGTTTGACCAGGATCGGATGCTGCCCCAACCAATCTGGAGCTGCGCCTAACCAGTGCCGGGGAGAAGAATTGTGCTGTGTCTATCTGGGTTGTCTGAACTTCCTCGTCATGCACAAATTGTTGCAGATGAGTATCTTCCTCCCAAGCAGTGTTATCTTGATTAAGTTCATGAGGAGGGGCCACGTTGAGGGGAGAAGTGCCATTAATGGAGTGGGTGTCGTCTTGGGCAGGAGCTGGGATGTTGGGGGAGTCAGGGAGGACGGGGATGGAGGGGGCAAGTGAAGGGTCAAGAGGCTGGTTGGATTGCAGGTAGAGAGGGGCGGAAAGATCTAGGTCTAGCATTGGGTCCCATCTATCCGTTTGGGCTGGGAACCCCCTTCTAGGACCTGATACTTCAAAAGAGTCGTCTTGGGGTGGCAGAGCTGGAAGGATAAGGGGAGGCAAGGTGGCTTCATGAATCATGGTGTCAAAGAGGTCATCTTGGTCAAGAAGGATTTGGGGGTAGTCCACTGCTGATCAAGAAAGTTGAAGTTTTGTTCAAGGTTGTAGTCGAGGCCAAGGTAGATGATGTCAGGGGCACGGTTCGGGTGTGAGTGTTCCCAACGGTTAATGGTTAGGAAGAAGTCAGTGTTATTAAGGGAGGCCACGTAGGAGCAGGGGGTGGAGATGCCCGCGAAGAATTGGATTCTGGCGTAGTGAAACCGGTGGTCAATGTAGGCCCAGTCACATTCGTCCAAAGCAATGAATCTGCCCATGGGTTTCAAGGCTTCTCTGATAGCATCTGGGTTCTCTTTGAAGAGTTCGGGGAAACCTTCAACTCTCGCCCATGACTCAGGTTCGAGGGAGGGAGCGGTGAAGTTGTCTTGGTCAGCCCATGGTCTCAGGAATACTGTACCTCCTGGTTTTGTTAAGGAGCCTGTTGTGACGAAGTCATTTCTCTCGATCTCTGAATCACAGAAGATGAGAAAGCTATTATCATTCAACATCCAGATCGGTCGTTCTCGGTACCCATGTTGGTTGAGGGCAGCTTGGATATCTAGCGCACTCCAGAAGCCTTGGGTTATTGTGGCAATGAGGTAACGGCCAGAGTTTTCCATGAGAAATTTTGGGTTTGGAAATTTTTTTGCGGAGAGAGGAGCTAATGGATTGTGTGGGGTGATTTTGGGAGAGGAAGGGTTTAAGTTGGCATTGGAAATTGGATGTTGGGCTGATGATGACGATGTGATATGAGTCGACTTTGCCTCAGTATGGGGGACCCACACTTTTCTGCCAGTGGGGCCTTGAGAAAGATTTGGTCTGGGAATTCGGGTTTGGGATGAAGAATGAGGATTATTAATTGGAGGGGAGTACTTTTTGGCAGTATTTGTCTTGGAAGACGAGAGGACGGGCTGCACAGGGAACGAAGCATGTCTCTTAGAGGGGCAGGTGGAGGAAAAGTGACCAAAGTATCCGCAATAATAACAAATTTTTCCATTTCTGCAAGATTTTGCCACATGTCCATTACCCGCACATTTCAGGCACCGCCCTCTGGAACTCAGGAAAGTGACCTTTTCCCACGTAGATTTGAATTTTGGGACAAGTTTGGGACGCTTGGGTTTGGGGAGGAGGGGTGGAGATGGTTGAGATAACACGACCTGAGCATAGCTACAACCATCCTTGTAGTAGGTGGGAGGTTTGTGGGCATAGCAATTGGTCACTTCAGGTGAGACAAGCATCGGGTCAAGTGGTTGGGGATCGGGGGGGGGGGGGGGGGTAGAAAACAATGGTGGTGTAGGTAGGACGGAAGGATAAGCTGAGGCAGGATGACTAAAGTATGGGGCATATCTGGGGGGAACAAAGGAGATTGGAGGAGGAGGAGGAGGGGAGGAAGTGGTATGGTTGGTGGTAGACGCCATTTTTATGCCTTATGACATATCCATAAGAATTACAAAAGAACAATTAAATCACATAATTAGCGTATACAAACAAACAGTCAATCTATCATATGATCATCAAATTCAAATAATTGAAAAAACACGCTAATCTCATAATCAAATATAATATCCATAATCAATTCGATAGTAGTTTTTCAACAAAATAAGTCACTAATATGTGAAAGTGATTAACCAGAATCTAGTTTTTCCTATTTGAACACCAAAATCAATTATGCTATCACACAAGATCAAACAATAGAAAGAAAAGAGATATGGAAGATTTAACGTGGTTCAGATTTGTATCATACGTCCACGGAGACTCAACAACTCTTTTATTTCAATCAGCAGTTACAAGAGATTACAAGTCAAATCAAAGATTAGAGAGTTACTAGATGTAGAGACTCTCTCTAATCAATCACTCAATTGAACAATTATAATTTAAAGCACTCAAAATAGAAAATCCAAATTGGATGAGCTAGGGTTTCTATTAATTACAATGATTGAAAACCTAATAATCCTTATAATCCTTGATTATGAAGATGATTAGAAGGCTAATATATAGATGCTCTACTTACTTTAGACCATCAGATCATATCAAAAGAATCTGCACCATCAATAGAAAAGAAATATGCATTGAATTGACAAAATTGTCCCTACTATTTCGAATCAGAAAACAGCCTGAAAAATAGTGCTATAGTAACTCAAATGTCTGACCTAGGGGGTCAAACGTCTCTGTAAAACTCCCTGAAACTCTTGGGTTAGCAACTTAGATGTCTGATTCCCCAAGTCTGAGTGCCTATTACTTGCACTAGACAACATCTCTCCTCCATATCTTTTAATCTCTTCCTCCAATCGACTTCTCATCTCTTCCAATACGAAACTCTTCACAACATCTTCAAACTGAAACACTCATAGGCACATATTTGAATTGTATAATAACAACACTCCACCTCGATTCAAAATATGCCAGTTCTTCAACAATCAACAAAATAGACATAGTGGTTGTTGGGTCTACGCCCCATGGTGCCCAAGCAACTGAAAGCAAACTGATCAAGTTTGAGTAATACTCAAACTTGTCCTTGGGAAGTGACATAGTCATCATATCTAAAGGATATCCATAGTACTCACCTTTACCACCTTGATCATGCTTCGTTCTTCCTCAAGCAAAATGAAGAAGCCTCTGACATTAATGTGCTTCGTACGAGAACTATAAGCTCGATTCTCTACAAGATGAATCACACTCTGACTGTCTGAAAACAACTCTATTGTCCGTTGCACCATGGAAAGATCATCCAATAACTGAAGTAAATATAATCCCTCCTTAGCCACTTTCACAATTGATATCAATTTGGCCTCGGTAGTCGACAAAGCTACTATAGACTGCAACTTTGATCTCTACAAAATCGAGCCTATGCCAAGTGTATAAACATAGCCCGATACCGACTTCCGTCCATCTCTATCCCAACATAATCTGAATCATCGTAACCTCTAAGAGAGATGTCGCCATCTACTCCACCATACAACAAGCCAACTGATGAAGTGCCCCGAAGATATCTAAGTATCCACGTCACTGCTTGACAATGCTCTTTGCCTGAGTTAGACATATTTCGACTCACAACACCCACTGTATGAGCCAAATCTGGTCTCGTGCACACCGTCACATACATGAGACTACCAACAACACTAGAATAAGGTACATTTACCATACACCTCTTGTCTTCATCTGAAAAAAGGAGATAATTCTTTTGAAAACTTAGAATGAGAGCCTAATGGAGTGTCTATCGATTTAGCTTTCTCCATGCCGAATCGACCGAGGACCTTCTCAATGTAATGCACCTGAGTGAGTCTCAACTCTCTCCGCTTCCTATCTCCGACTATCTCCATATCTATAATTCTTTATACTTTTCCCAAATCTTTCATATCAAACTCTTTGTCGAGCTCTGTTTTCAACTCTGTAATTCTGACCATACTCTGAGATGCAATCAACATGTCATCAACATTTAACAAAAGATATACCATATCTCCATCACACGTCCTAAAATAAACACACCCGTCTTTGAAGTTTCTAGAGTAACCCTGTGAAAGTATAAGCTTATCAAATCTCTTATATCATATTCTAGGAGATTATTTCAGTCCATATAGAGATTTCTTAAGTTTACAAACATAATCTAGCCTCTACTATCAATTAACCCCTCTGTCTGCCGCAAGTAAATCTCCTCATCTAGATCACCATGCAAGAATGCAGTTTTGACATATAGTTGCTCAAGTTCCATATCATAATGAGCAACTAATGCCAAAAGGATACGAATGGATGTATGCTTGACAACTGGAGCAAAGATATCATGATACTCTACCCCTTTCTTCTGAACATACCCCTTTGCTACTAACCTTTATTTGTATTTGAAATCACCATTGCTGCCTCTTTCACTCTATAGATCCACTTACATCTAATTGCCCTCTTGTCAGTGGGAAGAGGCACCAAATCCCAAGTACGATTTTTTTGCAAAGATTCAATCTCCACTTCCATAACAACTAACCAACTTGAACTGTCAACTGATGCAATAACATCTCTATAATCTCTGGCTTATCATGGACAACATTCAATGCATATGTTGTCATGTCATCGAAGTCAATGTCTTCGATGCTCAATCCAACAAAATTTTTAAGCTACTTAGGCTTCTTCCTCTGTCTAACAAGCCTAGTCTCTGAATGAGCTTCAACTTAAGTCTGATCCTCTATACTATCCTCATCAATCATGGTGTCATCGGAAACACAAACTTTACCTTTATGGAAAGAATCTGAAGATGACTTGCCTTGTGTTTAGTTTTATGAATCTGTCCTCAAACTATCATCAAATGAGGAAGGCTCCACCTTCAACACAACCTTCACATCAAAAGTCATATGCCTGTTGATAATAATATTCTTGCTGATAGGACACCACATCCTATATCCCTTCGCTCTTCTTCTATAACGTAAAGATACACTTGCGAGCTCTAGGTTCCAGCTTGTCTCTGCTCTCATGTACATATGCTAGGCATCCAAACACTCTAAGAAATCAATGGCTAACAGACTCTTTTTTTCATACTTCTTTAGGGATCTTCATGCCTATGGCAGTAGAAGGTGTGCGGTCACTACAAGAAATTTTATTTTTTGTGGTGCTCAAAAAACGCTACAAAAACTTTTGGTGGCGTTTTGATAAACGCCGCGAGAAAACATGCGACTAAAAATCCATGATTTTTTGTTGCATTTATTTTAACACCACTATAAATGCATTTTGGCAGCGTTTTTCAAACGCCACCATAAATCTTTTTGTAGCGTTTAAAAAAGCCGCCAAAAGATTTTTTGGCGCTACTAATAGAATTTCCAACTTTACCCCTGTTTTACGGTTGCATTTACTCAACGCCACTATATATATTTCGGTAGCGTTTTTGAAACGCTACTAAAAGTTGTTTATTATTTTACACCATTTTTTCATGCTATTATTTCCTGTTAATGGTCTATTTTGGTTCTATTATATCAATCAACAATCACTCACATAATCATCATATTCAAATAAGTTAAAAAACACATTAACCATATAATCAAATAAAATATCCATAACCATTCCAATACAATAGTTTTTCGACAAAATGACCTAACTCACATACAATAACCATTTGTATACAAATTTACACATCGGATACTAATAAATGTTATATCTAACTAGTGCTAACAAAACGTTTGATTACCCATAATTCTTTGTTGCATACACAAGTGAAAGCTAGCATCATCAAGTCCAAATTTGCTCTCTTCAAAAGTCCGATGCCTACACAAGTGAAAGCACAACAGATAGTCAAACAATTACGTTAACTCGTAGGACTTCAAATATGAGATCAAACATCTACAACATTATACAAGTATATCCTACTATAAATGATGTCATATAAATTATCAAAGTTATAAAAAAAATGAAATAAAGTCCTTTCTTGAGCTTAAATAGTAGGAATCAATTTTGCACACTTACGAACCCTCCTTTGATAGAATGGTGAATCCAACAACCTGAGCAAGAAAAAAATGACAATGTAAGCACCTAAATTCATAATACTTTTTTAAATTGTAATTTAATGCATAATATGTAAAGCAATTAGTTAACAGTAAAGCAATTAGTTAACAGTTTAGTTGAAGGTACTAAAATTTTAGGTTTTAAATTTAATTTAATTTAAAGTTCTAAGTTAATTTAAAATTAAAGTTAATTTAAAGTTTAAAATTAAAGTTAATTTCAAATTAGAGTTAATTTAAAGTTAATTTTAAAGTAAAATTAAAGTTAATTTAAAGTTTTAAGTTTAAACTTTTAAAAGTTAATTTAATTTTGAATTTAAATTTTAAAAGTTAATTTATTTTATATGTTTTAAGTTTTAAATAAATTAAATTATAAGCTTTGATTTTTAAGTTTTAAAAGTTAATTTAAAAGTTTTAAGTTTCAAGTTTTAAAATTTGAATTCTCACAACAATTAGATATGATATCTAAAGAGATTTTAGTTGTTTGAAATTTGAATCACTTGTAAAATATAAGATACATTATCCTTATACTAACATAACATATATACCTGAGCAGATTTGCAAAGCATAAGGGCTATGCCACCTGCTTCATGAGACCACTGCACTAAAAGATCGTTCTTACTGCCCTCACTTGAAGGGTAGTTCCCACCATGTCCATACTAACATAGACCATGGATGTATTGATACCAACAGAAGTAGATACATACAGAGCCATAGACTGAAAGTTATGCGAAGAACTCACAAGGTAGACAAATCCTTCCGAAGCTTCAACAATCTCTTGGGCTCTCTAACTGGAGATGCTGACCTACTTTTTGGGCTTCTGCTACCGTCAGGTGAAGGGCTCATGTATTTTCTAGATTTTGGCAGAGGGCTTCTTGACCGTCAGGTGAAGCAAGCAACCTCATCACTTCCTCCTTAATCCATACATTCGACCACACCATTCCCTCCACGCACTTTCATCCTCCCCTTCACAAACACAGTAACCACAAACAACTCCTACACCACCCAACTGACAAGTTTGATCACCAACTCAACCCCACACATACTTCATCTTCTACTCCTCCTCCATTCTTCTCCTTTTACTCCTGCACATTCAACTTTCATCTCCAATCTTGAAACTGCACATTCATACTACTTTTTTTCATTTTCAGTAATTATTTATATATAAAAACTGCAAAAAATCCTTGGTTGATACCAATTGTTTAACACCGACAAATCTTGAAACCAAAACCAGTAATAAATATCAAAAGCACTGAAAAAAGCCATGGTTTCTAAAATTCAAGTTCTAATATGAATTCCTTCACTATATAGTTTATTTGACCGTCCAAACATAGATCTTCAAGGTCAGATAACACATAAGCATAATTAGCCTAACTAAAGTCAAAAACACAAAAGTCCTTTTATGATTGTAGCATAGTTTTAACATTCGACACTAAAACACTGACCATGAAGATTGCAGAATAGAAATGTTTGTTCATAACAGGTTTTCGCAAGTGGAAGAAAATTACCTCCATAGATTGAACAATGAAGCATATAAGCGTGTGCTTATGCATATCTTCACAATGAGAATTTGTTACGGGAAAGCTAATATAGGCCACAGAACATGAGACAAAGACACCTTTTCTAAAAATAAGTTCACACACACATGAACATATATATACATAAACATACTTACATACAGACGTGTGTACACACACACACAACACACATACACAACTTCGTTCGAGTTTTAGTTTCTAGTGTCAAGTTTTAGTTTCAGAATATTGTGTATCTAAAGTGTCAACATCCATCCAGAAGTTCATTAATATGCATACATACATATACAAAAATTAAGTGAGTGATAATAGGCTGTTTGTGCAAAGTAAGTGAGTGATAATAGGCTGTTTGTGTAAAGTAAGTGTCTACATTTGACTGATTAGCAGTTTTGCAATAAACAAAATTATCCTATTATTTAATTGCAACTGTTTGTGTAATGCATGTACAGATTGCTTTACCTTTGTACACCATCCAGAAGTTCTTGGTTATTAGCATCGTATTTGAGCCTCTTGGAAGATTTATTGAGAATTTTTTATTTCAGCTGATCTATACGTGACATTTGTTGAATGGGAGGCACACCCATTACCGATTGCAGTCCAAATTTTCCATCCCTTTTATCTTTCTATCTTATGTTGTGTCTGCATACCAAAGAAAAAGGTCATATCACTGATTGCCGTACAGTATTTTCTTGCATGCAATAATTTAAAAGCGGTAAATTTTACCTGCATACATGCACAAACCCTGAGTTAAAAAGAAACGTGGATAGGTAAGAACGAGAATGTTGTGGAATTATAAATTTTAGAATGGTGATATGGAGGACAAATAGCTTACGAGCAGTAAACTATATCAGATAAGCAAGAGAGAATCTGAGAAGCTTCCGAGAGTTCTTCGCTTCCTACTATCATTGCAACTAAGGAGAATATACACGCCACTTGGCGCAAGCAAAACATGCATCCCTGTAACAGTATCAAGAGATGAACCATAATTTATTATATTAATCAGCATTTAATAGAAATTTATGCAATGATCGAGTACGATGATGCAGTTGTCGCATTTGGTGGTTATGTTGAACTCGTCTTGCAGCATGAACTTGGTGGAAGCTACTGAATTACCAAAAAACAAGAAAACCTGCAAACATAAAAGTCGAGTACCAATTCAAAATAGAAACATGTATACGTTTATAAATGTATTTGGAAAACAAAAGGCCACAACTAACAATCAATCAATCACTTGTTATTTTCATTCAAATAGCACAAATGTCAAATGAAATTAGCAACTAGTCCATCTCCAATTCCATCAATGTTAAAAAACTACATTTTATGATACATTGTCATTTCTCCTCACAATTCTACACAACTTTCTTCCCACTGAACATCAATTCAATTGAAATGAACAACAGCATGTTTCTGGAAAACCATCATATTATTTTTGTTCCATAAGTTTTGTTAAAACCATCGTAAATTAGAAGTATTTTTTTATTGCAATTATAAATGATGTTAGATAAGTATTATTTTGCTTCATATATCAAGTAACTAATCGGAATAAGTCTACCATTTCAGAAATATTTAACTATTGAAAAATTTAAGTATTTCTTTCATTTGAAGAATACCGATATCTGTTACAACTTACAAGATGCCAGTAAAAACAGTTCTATCAGCGATAAGTAATAAAAAAGTAGACTTTTTTAATGGAAGAAAAGAAATAAGTATAACAAAAAAAGTAAGAAATCTAACCAGAAATTCCAATAACTTCCATGTCGGGGAAGTCGGTCTGAAGAAAATCCAAAACATTCTGCAGACTTTTGGAGACCATGTTCATACCCATAGCATCACCAGTTCTGCATGTGAATCTAATGCACAAATTCCTTCCTGCAAGCGCACATTTTATTTTTTGAAGTCGAGCAAATCTGCTTGACCTGAATGCATCATCATAAGATAATAAATTTTATTATATACTTCACACATAAGCTATAATTTCATAGCAACACAAATATCAATAGAATGGTAATACAAATCATATGATAATTTTGCTAAAAGCTTTTCAAAAAGATGTGTCGAACTTGTGAAAATTAAAGCATACCTAGCACTAGAACTTTTAAAGTTGAAAAGTAAGTGATTATAACTTCATTTTCATTTCGGGATTTGAAAAGTGATTATACCTAGCACTATTTTTTCCTCTTTTTTTCCTTTTCTGCCGCTGCATTGACACTACTGCGTTGCAGTAGTTTATATTCTTCAGGATTTGCAGATGTTCAAACACAAGGCTTGCTCATGAAAATATCAGATGCATCATGCTTCATATCAACATGTCCTGTTGAAATTGAACCCGTGTCCTGATTCCATGAAAATTGAAGACCAGTCGATCATTACTATAATCACTACAGATGTAATTTTTTTAGGCAATGAGGTAAACCATAGTATGCAACACATTTTCACATACCAAAATCAACTTAACCATAGCAGAATGAAAGTTATTTATATCAAAGCATAAAATGGTGGATAGAATGATAAAATGGAGCAACGTTTAGAGCATATAATGCAAGTTATGTGAGGCATCGGATGAAAGTAGAAACCATCTATTTTTGAATGCAAATATGCAAGCTATTTATGGGAACAAATCATATAGAGGCTTCTACTCTCATCTCCACAATCAAATAGCATCATGGAAGTACATGAATATTTTGCCACAAATCTAAGCAGTAAGGGTTTTCACTCAAATCAAACTATCACAGCTACCCCAACAATGGTTTGGCATATTTTGATTGAAATTACCTAAAGAGACTGATTTGAACTAATAACTCAAGGCCGGAAAATAATCATATAGAAATCAAAATACTTTAATGAATCCTGCAGCAAAGAAGACGAATTATGTATCAGACTTATCTGAGCTCAAAAGACAAGACAATAAAGGCAGCAAATCAAAGTCTAGCTTGATGCCTCTCCATACAGTGAATACATGTTCCCTGAAGAGATCTGACGATGAAAAACTATTGGGTCGCATCATTTACCTTCTGCGGTAGCTTTCAATCGAGGATGAAAAACTATTGGGTCGTGAATGAACTGGAACGGGACAGATTTGGATTTGGGAACGTGTGATTTAGTGTTGTTGAATTTGGATTTGAGAAAGTAAAATAAGTTTTAATGGGTGATGAAAATAAAAGAGGGAGGAAATACCTCCATGAAAAAATTAAGTCTCGCCTTTTTGCGGCCACGACAATAAGGTCTGTGCGGTGACGAAAAAATTAAGCCCGCTTAAATTTTTGTTCCCGGTTACATTATTGGTTGCACTTAAATAACTTTTTTCTTGCATTTGAAATAAAAGCTACTAAAAAATGCAACTAAAAATGCTTTTTCTTGTAGTGGGTTGATGAGGAAAGCCGCTATAGATAAAGTTTCAGTCCAAAATCTCTTCTTCAACTAGCAGTCGTATGAGGCAAGGAGTTCTCTCCAACAATGTCATATTCATCCTTTCAGCAACCCCATTAGACTGAGAGTCACCAGATGTGGTGTAATGACTCTTAATGCCTTTGGACTCACAAAAATCAATGAATTTCTATGATACAAATTCATCGCCATTGTCAGAACGGAGAACTTTCAACTTCTTTCCCGACTTCTTCTCAACATTAGATTTCCACTTTTAAAACCTATCAAAGATTTCACTCTTAGACTATAGAAAGTATACACAAACTTTATGACATAAATCATGTATAAATGAAACGAACTACCTGGCTCCATCCAAAGATGGGCAAGGGGAAGAACTCCAAACATCTATATGAACATACTTTAAAATCGTACGAATAACACCATCAAACATTCTGGCCTTCACACTACCAATACCAACCATATGGCAAGAAGCTTCGTTGTCTATTAGAACCTCTCCTCCATCAATCTCACGGTATGTACAGAAACTATTCCTATCAGGTGTCATATGATAGGATACTCCAAAATCAATAAGCCACAAGTTGCTCTTCCCATAAGAGCCAAAAGGGTAAACACATCGGTATCACTCTCTGTATCTAATGTCACTACAGTAGATACCGCAGCTTGCTTCGGGTCTTTTATATATCCTTTGAGCTTGGGACATTAAGCTACAAAATGCTCGAGTTTCTGACAGTAATTGAAAGTCAATCGATTAGGCCCTAGACCAAGACCTTGACTTATGTTGACCTCCACCATTCTTTGACTTGCCTTAGCTTCTACCTCTCTGAACAGACAAGCTATCTAAGTCACTATCTATATTAGTTCTCGTCAATCTATCTCTCAACACCTCATTATGAAGACCAGTCTTAACATCTGATAGACTAATCTTACTGCAACCATATATTACGGAGTTAACTAAAGCAGTATACTTCTTAGGCAAAGAACACAAGAGGATCACTGCTTGAGCCTCATCTTTAATCTCAAACATCTGCTGGCTTAAGGTTCATAATCAAGGTAGTAAGAGCATCAACGTGCTCCAGATCGGCTTCAGGCTTCATTTTAAATGAATAGAGCTGTTGTTGAATAATAATCTGATTTATGAGAGGCTTGTCTTGATATGCATCAGATAATGCATCCCATAATTCTTTCAACGTCTTCTTTTGAGAAAACTATCTAAGAAATTCATCTGAAGGACTCAATTGGACTGTTGTAAGAGCTTTATCTTCCATCTCTTTCAAAACATTCGCCTCAATGTCCTCCATTTTCTTAGGCATAGAAAAAAGCGTAAAAGTCTTCTCCTTCTTCAACGCTGTCTCCATCTTCATCTTTCAAGTTCCAAAATCTCTCTTTCCATCAAAACTTGTGACAACATAATTAACATCAGATCTATCAATAGATTTTCCAGAGGTTGCCATTAATATCCAAACAGAACAAAAACATTAGCTCTGATACAAAACTATAGTGAAAAATATAGAGAATGATTTATTACTAATACGCAGAAGCGATTAAGAAGAACCTAGTTTTGTCTATTTGAACACCAATGCAAATTTAAAATCAATTATGCTATCACACAAGATCAAACAACATAAAGAAAAGAGACAGAGAAGATTTAACGTGGTTTAGATTTGTATCCTATGTCCATAGAGATCCAACAACCCTTTTATTTCAATTAGCAATTATAAGAAACTACAAGCTAAATTAATGATTAGAGAGTTACAAGATGTGGAGACTCACTCTAAACAATCACTCAATTGAAGAATTATAATTTAGATCAACGGAAATAGAAATCCCCGAATTAGATAAGCTAGAGATTCTATTAATTACAATTATTAAGAAGATGATTAGAAGACTAATATATTGATGCTCTAATTACTCTAGACCATCGGATCATATCAAAAGAACACGCACCATTAATAGAGAAGAAATATGCACTGAATTGACAAAATTGCCCCCAGAAATTCGAGTCAGAAAATAGACTGAAAAACAACACTACATTAACTCAAACGTCTGACCTAAGGGGTCAGACATTTCTATAAAATTTGTTGAAACTCTCGAGTTAGCAACTCAAACGTCTGGCTGCCTGAAGCACTTCTGGTTTGAATACATATAGGCATTCAGACGTCTAGTTTGGGAATTCAAACGTTTGAGTGCTTGTTACTTGCACCAGACAAGATCTCTCCTCCATATCTTTTGATCTCTTCCTCCACTAGACTTTCCGTATCTTCCAATACGAAGCTCTTCACAATATCATCACACTGAAACACGTATAGGCACATATTTGAATTGTATAACAACAACAAACGCTTCTCCAATCAGAACTATGTTATCTTCAAAATCAAAACCCACGAAGTTACATCTTGCAGCATTAACGTCATATTCACAAAACATTTTTGTAGAGGATAATTTGGAGTAGAAATAATTTTTGTTTGATTGATTAATTCTTATTGTGAGAAATTGAAGTTTCTACATGGTTTCATAAAAAGAGGGAGGAAAATGAGCCGTTGGTAGCCATTGGAAGTTAGCCGAGTACGTGTAAACACCCAAATATCATGCCAATCGCTTGTTAAACAATTCCCTGAAATTAAATATGCTCTTAGTCCTAACTTCATTTTAGCGTGTTGTTAAAAGCACCCATAAATCCTCTTCTTAATACCGTAAATCTTTTAATAAAATTTAATAAAATTACCTACTTTCTTATACCACATTGAGTTATTCACTAATCTCCACATTATCAAAATCCATTCAACTCCATTCCTAAATCCATCTCCATGAATTATCATTGACCAATAGTTTTTTATCGCTAACTAAATCGGGTTTATACAAACAAAATTAACTCTGAATTCTAATCAAAACCAAATATGGATTAATAGTTAAATACTAACTAATTTTTTCTTTTCAACCATGTATTAACTAATTAATATAAAATTTAATACAAAAATTTAAAACATGAATAATTTTATTAGAAAATTATAAATGAATTCGAATGAATTTCTCATCTCCTAGACTTAGATTAAGAGTTTTAGGAGGAACTGGATTTTGAAATTGAAGTTAAATAACGAAACAAATGAGCTGCAATAATGGTACCAACGGAGGGAGCATCATATTAAGTTCTGGCATCTTTTACTAATAGGAGTAAAGCTAATATATTGTTTTACAGCAATCTCATACCTTGATTGAATCTATCGGATTTTTTCTTCATCTATCCAAGGTAAAAAACTGTTTCAACGTTGTTTCCAAATTCTAATAGTGAATAATGGTTGTTCCTACTTTAATGTCATGGTTTTTAAATATGTGTTATTTTGAATTTTGGTACAGAGAATAGTTGTATGATTAAATTCATTATATAGTTGCATACAAATAGCTTTTTGGCCTTTTGCCTTGGCTGTCTTTACGTTCTGATGCAGCTAAAATATTGGGTATTACTTATTTTACTGAGCATTATGAGTCTGAAATAAGCAGTATAACAAACTGTGGTTGTTACATTTTCCCTTGAATCATTCCCTGATTGATTATTGAAAAAACTAAAATAGAAATAAAAATTAAAAAATCTTTCATTTATAGGGCAAGGTAACATTTAAACATTGTTTCTATAGTGAATATTGATTTTTCCTGCTCAACTTGTAGCATTTAAAGATGTGTTATTTGACATTTTTGTTATGAATGATAGTGGTTTGATTAAATTCCTAACAGGGTTGTATACAAACAACAAAACCTAAGCCTTTTTGTTTTGTGCCGTCTTTACACTCTGATGCAACCAAATTATTGTTGGAAAAAGAACAAAATGAATGAAACATACATAAAGTCCCACATCGCCAAAATTGCTAAGCCATACTAGTTTATATATGGTCTTGCAATGAAGATGTTGGGGCCTAGGGGCACCCAAATGTATGCTTCGTTGTGAGGAGGGAGATCATGCATCACCACCACATGCGCGCGCCGCCGCCGTCCGTCCGAACCGAACGGGGACGGGGACGGGGTCTTAAATGATCATTCTTTTTGCTAGGCCATTGTTTAATGGTTTTGGGCTTCGGCTGAAAACTGGGCTAGGCCTGGAATTTGAAGTGAAGCGGGCGGGTGAAGACGGACGCGAGTTTTGGACTGAGGAGGCGCGACTTCTGAAGCAGGCGTGAGTTTTTTGGCGAATAGATGCATCCAGTAGCAGACGGAAGCGGGTGTGACCCATTAGATGCGAGCGGGTGCGGCTTATGACAGCAACAAGTGCGAACATAGAACCAGTAGCGAACGGGTGCGGCCCGTTAAACGAACAGCAGCAATGAAAGGCAACGGGTGCAACCTTTCAAGCACTGTTCGAAGGGGTGCGGACGAAATTATAAATAGAAGAGAATACTGATCACATTCTCATTCCATTCCAATTATAATTTCTTCTGCTTCTTCTTTCTCTACTGCTCTATACAATATATCATAGAGTTGACATACTCATTACAATCTCGTGCAGATTACGTCTGTTGTATTTTGGGAGAATTTTGAAATAAAATTCTTAAGGAAATTGTTACGACAAGCCTCAGACGCTATACGGTTAGATTTCTAGTTATTTGTATATTTATATATATTATTCTACATTCTATCCTTTCATTTTGTTATACTATTTATTCAAAATAATATAACGCTGTAGTTGTAATTTATTTACAACATTCATATTGTTATAATAATTAATACAGAATTCTAGTGTAGTGGAAATCTGAGTTATAAACTTGTGCGACGAGTTTATATTTGATTATTCTCTGTTTTGGTATACGAGACTTATAACATCTTAAGAATTTTCCTGTTTTCACTAAAACAGAGATGGCAACAGTAGAGCTCTCAATAAAGGCTACTACACACAACAGACTCGATCCTTTTAAAGGAGATGGTGACGACTTTTTAACATGGCAGAATCAGATGTTATTTTACCTCACCACACTCGGTCTGCAATGGTATCTCGAGGAGGAGGAACCGATTTCTGCACCAGGCAAGGAAGCAGATGTTGCTACATGAAAACATTCCGATTTCCTAATGCAGAAACTATATTCTGAATTGTCTCGACAAGGTGCTATACAAAGTATATCAACCTCTAAAGACAGCAAAAGCACTCTGGAATGCACTTGCCATGAAGTATAAGACGCAGAATATCAGTCTTAAGAAATTCATTGTAGACAAATTTATGGACTACAAGATGGTCGACTCTAAACCGGTGACTGCTCAACTGCATGAACTACAAATCATTATTCATGAACTCGAAGCGGAAGGTCATAAGGTTGGAGAATCGTTTTTGGTTGAAGCCATCACGGGAAAACTGCCACCGTCGTGGAGAGATTACCGCAATTATCTAAAGCATAAAAATAAGGAAATCTCTTTACAGGATCTCATAGTCCGATTGAAAATTGAGGCAGATAACCGTGGAATTACAAAACAAAGCAAGGAGGCATTTGTGGCTGAAGATTCAAAGACCAAAAACAAAAAGAAGAATTTCCAGAAGAAAAGGAAAGCTCCAGACAACAAACCAAAAGACAACAAATGAACCAAAAAGTTTAATGGTGAATGTTGGGTTTGTGGAAAGGTTGGACATGCCGCTAGAGATTGCAGACTCAAAAAGGACCGCAACAAAGAGGCAAATTTAGTAGACAACATGGAAGTGGATGAGTCCAACTTCTCGGCAGTTGTATCTGAATGCAATATAGCTCAGAATCCTAACCAATGGTGGGTGGACACAGGCGCTACTCGTCATGTCTGCTCTGACAAATCCATGTTTTCTACATACAAGAAATTCGACCATGAAGAAAAACTCTATATGGGTAATTCTGCAGTATCTATGATCGAAGGCAGTGGCACAGTAATCCTGAAGTTTACTTCTGGAAAAACTGTCAAGTTGAATGACGTGCTCCACGTTCCAGACATACGCAAGAATCTCATCTCTGGTGCAGTATTATCAAAGAAAGGATTCAGAATGGTGTTCGAGTCAGACAAGATGGTTCTGTCCAAAGCTGGAATGTATATCGGAAGGGGATATTTATGTGATGGCCTATTTAAGGAAAATGTAGCCGTTATCGGTAATAAAACAATGTATTCTGATTGTGCTATTAATAAAATTGAAGTTTCTTACTTGCTTGAGCACGAAATTTTACTATGGCATGATAGATTAGGACACATAAATTTCCGAAAAATGAAAATATTATCAAACTTGGGATTAATTCCAAAATTCCAAGTAGATAAGAACTACAAATGTGAGACATGTAAGAAATTACCTACAATGGTTAAAAAAACATTTCAATCTATTGATAGAAGCACCGAACCACTAGGTTTGGTTCATACAGATTTATGTGATTTTAAATCATTACCTACAAGAAGTGGGAAAAGTACTTTATTACGTTTATTGACGATTATACGAGATATTGCTATGTATATCTTTTGAATAGTAAAGATGAAGAAATTACATCATTTATAAAGTACAAAGCTAAGGTAGAAAATCAGTTAAATAAAAAGATCAAGATATTGAGATCTGATTGAGGTGGAGAATATGAATCACCATTTGAATAGTTCTGTGCCGAAAATGGTATAATTCATCAAACAACAACTCCATATTCACCACAACAAAATGGTGTAGCCGAGAGGAAGAACAGAACGTTAAAAGACATGATTAATGCCATGCTTTTAACCTTTGGTCTACAAATGAACTTGTGGGGGGAAGCCTTAAATATGTCTAATCACATATTAAACAAAGTCCCTCATAATAAAACATGAGCAATTCCATATGAGATATGGAAAGGACACAAACCAAGTTTAAAATACCTCAAAGTGTGGGGGTGCTTGGCAAAAGTTCCAGTTCCGCCTCCCAAGAAAGTCAAGCTTGGACCAAAAACAATAGATTGTTACTATTTAGGGCCAGCCCAAAATAGTAGTGCCTATAGATTTTTGGTATTCAAGTCTGATATAGCTGATATTCATGTAAATACAATCATGGAATGTAGAGATGCCTCATTCTTTGAAGACGTGTTTCCGCACAAAAGGAATGAAGGGAATAATGTCCTTAAAAGGACAAGAGAAGAATCAAGCAATTCACATGAAGATGGAACTCATCATGAGATTGAGGAAGTTGAACCAAGAAGAAGCGTAAGGGCTAGGACTTCTAAGACATTTGGTTCGGATTTTTTCACATATGTGTTAGAACATGAACCTCAAATGTACAAGGAAGCAATGTCATCTTCTGAATCTTCATGTTGGAAAGAAGCAATCCAAAGTGAGATTGATTCAATTCTAAGTAATAAAACTTGGGAAATTGTTGATATTCCACCTGGAATAAAACCTATTGGCTGCAAATGGATTTTCAAGAAGAAAATAAAAGCAGATGGCTCTATCGACAAGTATAAAGCCAGATTAGTAGCCAAAGGATATCGTCAAAAAGAAGGACTAGACTTCTTTGATACATATTCGCCAGTAACATGAATAACCTCTATAAGAATGCTAATAGCAATTGCATCAATTTATGGTCTAGAAATTCATCAAATGGATGTAAAGACAGCATTCTTAAATGGAGATCTCGATGAGGAGATCTACATGGAGCAACCTGAAGGTTTTATTTCCAAAGGAAATGAAAACAAAGTTTGTAGATTAGTAAAATCATTATACGGACTAAAACAAGCTCCAAAACAATGGCACACAAAATTTGATAGTGTCATGATGAGAAATAGTTTTCGTATAAATGAATGCGATAAGTGTGTTTATTATAAACAAATTGGACAATCATATGTGAAGATTTGTTTATATGTAGACGATATGTTAATATTTGGTCCAAATACTCAGGTAATAGAGACCATAAAGAAGATGTTAACTAGCAATTTTGATATGAAAGATTTAGGAGTTGCAGACGTTATTTTGGGAATCAAAATAATAAGAACTCCTAATGGAATTGAATTGTCTCAATCACACTATGTAGACAAAGTGATTGAAAAATTCCAAGACTATGGAATTAAAGGAGTGAGAACACCTTTTAATCCATCAAAAGTACTGCATAAAAACACCAATGAGAGTGTAATGCAACTGGAATACTCTCGTGTAATAGGATGTCTCATGTATCTCATGAATTGCACAAGACCAGATATAGCTTATGCAGTAAGTCGACTGAGCATGTATACAAGCAATCCAGGAAAGGAACACTGGAAAGCACTAATGAGAGTGCTTGGATATTTAAAAAATATCACAAATTATTCCTTACATTATGGAAAATATCCTACCGTCTTAGAAGAATATAGTGATGCAAATTGGATTGCTGATTCAGAGGAATCGAAATCAACGAGTGGTTATGTCTTTACCTTAGCAGGGGCAGCAGTGTCATGGAAATCTACCAAACAAACATGCATAGCTCGATCCACTATGGAATCAGAGTTCATCGCTTTAGATAAAGCAGGCGAAGAAGCAGAATGACTTCGTCACTTTTTAGAAGATATTCCATTTTGGCCTAAACCTGTACCGGCCATATGCATACACTGTGATAACCAAGCTGCGCTAAGCAGAGCGCACAACTTTGTGTATAATGGAAAGTCACGACATATTCGTCGACGCCATAACACAGTTAGGCAGTTACTCTCAAATGGAACTATTTCCATAGATTATGTGAGAACAAATGATAACCTAGCGGATCCATTTACTAAAGGTTTATCAAGAGAGAAAATTGACTGCGCATCGAGGGGAATGGGTTTAAAAGCCTAAACCACCAAGAGTTATCTTATACGGAAACCTATCCTAGTGACGGGAGATCCCACGGACTAGGATCAATAGGCAAACCAGTTCTGAATAATTCAAGACGTAATGCATTTGCGTGGACATAGTCCAACTCCATTCCTATGGTGCACAATATAAATGCATGCCTACAGAAGTATTTAAAAGTTAAAACTATGTTTTTAATGATGACCATATCTTGGAAATAACAAGTGGGGTATATGCAGGATACTCTTAGTGGTTGCGATCACCTATGTCAGTGTGAGCTGGGTCAGCTCTATGAGAATATTAAAAGGCTTTTATTCTCTAAAACACTCGCAGAACCAAAAATTGTTCAGGACCAAAATGAACACAACCAAGAGATTGGATGAGAAGGGAATCAATGCTTCGTAAAGCTTATTGTCTGGATATACAATAAAGGCTGACGGTTCAAGATGAAATAAATTCACCGATTAGCCAAGTAGATCCGATAAGTTTTAACTAGGGAAAGTTCAAAGTGAAATATCTACTTATCCACGATAAAGCATTATTCCATATGTACTCTGTGATATTTCGCTTTGTGTGGGGAATATGTATATTATCATTCATGTGGGGAATTGTTGGAATTCCTAAAGAACAAAATGAATGAAACATACATAAAGTCCCACATCGCCAAAATTGCTAAGCCATACTAGTTTATATATGGTCTTGCAATGAAGATGTTGGGGCCTAGGGGCACCCAAATGTATGCTTCGTTGTGAGGAGGGAGATCATGCATCACCACCACACGCGCACGCCGCCGTCCGAACCGGGCCGGGCTCGGGTACGGGTACGGGTCTTAAATGATCATTCTTTTTGCTAGGCCATTGTTTAACGGTTTTGGGCTTCGGCTGAAAACTGGGCTGGGCCTGGAATTTGAAGGGAAGCGGGCGGGTGAAGACGGACGCGAGTTTTGGACTGGGGAGGCGCGAGTTTTTTGGCGAATAGACGCATCCAGTAGCAGACGGAAGCGGGTGCGACCCATTAGATGCGAGCGGGTGCGGCTTATGACAGCAACAAGTGCGAACACAGAACCAGTAGCAGAAAATAAAAGGCAACGGGTGCAACCTTTCAGGCAGACGCGACTGTTCGAAGGGGTGCGGACGAAATTATAAATAGAAGAGAATACTGATCACATTCTCATTCCATTCCAATTATAATTTCTTTTACTTCTTCTATCTCTACTGCTCTATACAATATATCACAGAGTTGACATACTCATTACAATCTCGTGCAGATTACGTCTGTTGTATCTTGAGAGAATTTTGAAATAAAATTCTTAAGGAAATTGTTACGATAAGCCTCAGACGCTATACGGTTAGATTTCTAGTTATTTGTATATTTATATACATTATTCTACATTCTATCCTTTCATTTTGTTATACTGTTTATTCAGAATAGTATAACGCTGTAGTTGTAATTTATTTACAACATTCATATTGTTATAATAATTAATACAGAATTCCAGTGTGGTGGAAATCTGAGTTATAAACTTGTGCGATGAGTTTATATTTGATTATTCTCTGTTTTGCTATACTAGACGTATAACAATTATTAAGTATTCTAATTTTACCGACCATTTGATATATTATATTTATTTGTCACTGTTACAGTTTGATAGATGTGGCAGCTTGATGATATAAGTTAGTGCATGTTATGATTTGGAGACCATCTCAAATAAATTCAGCACCCTAATCGAAGAAGCTCTATACTTAGTTATAGCATTAAAGCTTGAACTGAGGAAAATAATCTGTATTGGATCGGAAGGTGCACTCTTCATATCTATCTACTTTGAGTTTACTCACACTTTGAAGCAATCACATTGTTATACCAATAAGCTTAATTTTCGTTTATTTTTATAACAAAAAAAGACATAAGCTATGTTCCATGGTTTTTGTTGATGGTAAGAAAAGATTCGAGTAAAATAAGCTTTTAAGTGTTTTTTTCGTTTGACAAGCAAAATAGATAACGTTTTGCTTTATTTGACGTCTTAGTGTGTACATTCGCCTGACTTGTGTTATGATTATAGACAGTTCATGTCTAAATGTTCATGTGTTTTGAAGAAATCCACAACAAGCACCATATATTTGCTTAACACCATGGGAGCCAAAGCATTGTGTAGCAATGGTATTATTACAAGGAAATTATATTATCGGATAATACTGCTGGGAATAAAAACATGATGAAGGGGAAACAAATGCACAGTAGTGAATAATAATAGAAAAAATGTCAACAAACTGGTAGATAGAGAGATGCATGTAGGCAGACAGGGAGACTTGGAATCAGCAACATCTCTTGTCAAGGCAGAGGTGGCCAGTCATGTGACGACTTTCACCTCCATCGGGGTATAGATAAGGACATGCAGGAATGTAGGGTTTGTTAAGCTGCAGGTTCCATTTTGCATTGGGATCCTGGGTTGCAAATTCGGACCAAACAGCAGTAGAATACTCATATCTGCTGTGCGTGATGCGATCGTAATTCTTAACATCTTTGTTTTTGCTTATGTCCTTCGGGTCGATATCGATGGTAAAGATATCTCCGTAAGGTCTAACGGAGTGCACAAAGAGAGGCAAAGATATGGGATCCGCAGAGACTGCTGCAAGATCAGACGTTACAACAATGCTTTTTCCATCAGGGCTGAAGAATGGATGGTTCATATGTCCTGCAAGACTGTCTGCGCTGCTTGCAACCCTTACCAACACATTTGGGTCATCCCACTTCACTAGAAATATGGAAAAGTATCCTGGATCAAGACCGTTGTCAAGGGGCGGTGCAGTTGTTGGCTTGTCCTGAGTCGAGGAGAATACAATCCAGTTTCCGTTTGGTGACCATTGGCAATGTGTGTCAGTTGATGCCTTAAAAGTTAGCCTTCTTACTTCTGCTTCTCCATACTCACCTGTGCGAGCATCCTCCATTATGTATAAATTCGTGTGTTTTCCTTCCGGCCAATCTTTCGTTGATCGAAACACTAATTTGGTACCTGCAATTACAATATAAAACCTATTTAGTTTGTATAATAAAATGATTTTTTTTTCCTATGGTGAATCGATCAACTTTGATGCATGAATATTTAAATCTACCGTCTGGGTTAGAGGATGGGAAAGCACTGTTGTTGGAGTCTGATGTGAGTTGTTGCCGTTGTTGTCTACCACTGGATACGTTGATGAAAGCACAGATGGTGACAGATTTCTTTTTACTGAAAGCAGGTCCCATGCACACATACAGTGTATCCTTCTTTGGATTTTGATTCCAAACAGGCGAGAAGAGGTTATTCTCCCTCGACTGGGGTACATAAAAGAAGGTCAATTTTCATTAGTATTACTTTGTTGCTACCATAGGTATACATGACATGTTTGGAAATTTTGTTTCTGATGTATTCTACGGACCTCAAAAACAACACGCAACCCTTTTTCATCTGCTAACCACAAAGACTTGAACTCATTGTCAACGAATGCAATCTTTGTGCCGTCTTTGGAAAATGTTGGAAACACTCCTGACACCCTGAAGAGCCCTACATCTTTGAGTGGAGATTCTAGCTTGTTGAATTGCCTTTCTATATCATCCCCTTTCTGGCACAGTTAAAAATAAAAAACAATATAAAGTAGGAAGTCAATTAATACTAGTCCCTAGCAGGAATTATGTGTAGCTGGAATGGTTAGAAACGTAACACAGACACACCTCAAGATTTTCAGTCCTGCAACGGTGAAAACCAACGCGCTTACCACCATCAATAATAAAAGGGTTAAAATGGTCTGCCTTAGGTTTCGAGCATTGAGTGATTTTTGTGGCTTGTTTAGTAACTGAGTTAAAGATTTCAATGTGTCGGAATTGGCCTACTTTACGCGGGTTGAAATTTTGTGGCACACGGGTAGTGGCCACTGCCACCGTAGTGGAATCGATGGCTGCTGGAGTTACGGCATCAATACCCAACGGTGTTACCTCATCAATTTTTGGATTGTTAACATTGGTAATGTCCGCTCTGAATACACACCAATTAAGCTTAACCAATTCACCGTTTTCGTTTTCTTTGTAAATCATTCGGTGAAAAAAAATGACATCTTCGCTGCCCCAGGACGGCCACCCACCGTTTTTTATAACAAGCTTGCGCTCTGTAGGCCTCTCCACGTTCACCACAAAAATGTTTGTGTTCAGGTCTTCAATGTTTCCATTCCAGCCATCGGTCTTTTTCTCAAATGAAGCTACCGCTATCTTCTTTCCAGACGGCGATGGCGATGGGCTTAAATCAGCTTCCCCTGTTCATGTAAAACAGGAATCAATGAGTTTAACTCCATCAAGACTGTAATAACATATTAGCAATGAACATAACAAGAAGCAAAAGAAGAATGAGGTAAACAAAAGAACCTTGTGGGGTGATGCGTTCAGTAACTGCACTGCTCAGATGAGTTTTGTAAACAGCGGTCCAAGGCTCACGGCGTTTATCATTGCGATCCTTAGTGGTGACATAGATGAGATATTTATCGGCAATGCAACCGCTGTCTTCCAAGCGAACACCTTTATATGTGTCGTAGACATCTGCAAAACTGAGTACTAGTGGGGTGCGACCGCTGTAGCAGAGAGCTATGTACAGTGTTTCAAGGTTGCCTCGTTCTGAGACAAACAGCAAGCCTGAAAGAAGGCCTCTATCTACATCTGCCTTGCTGAAGTCTTCTTTAGCCAACTTTGGGCGCTTTATAATCAGCTTCAGTGCGGATGGTGGAATCACTTGACCATTGTAGTTGTACGACTTTCCATCAGTCATCAGTTTGGCCTTCTGTTCTGATTCTGATGGGATCGGGCATGAGAATATGTCCAGTGGCACTGGTGGTCTGTATGTTGCGAAGAATGCGATGCTTCCTCTCTTGTCTGCTGCCATCTTTTGTTTTTATAATCTCTTTCTACACTCTTTCCAGCTTAACTTTTTTTGTTTGGGTTGTGTAGTCTAGTAAGCTGTTATAAGCAAACTTTAGGCATGTATAAATAGAGAAGTATGGAATCTTACTGCGATATCCATTAAATGTCTAAACGTGGGCAGGCTGACCACGTCATCTTGTTATCGTATATTTCATCCAAGTCCACTCTAAATTCGTAATCAAAGAACTAGACTTAGCGACATCTAATATAAACAAAGAATACTTGAATTATTGGAAGTTTACTAATGCAAAACTTGACAGCCAGTGGATGCCGAAGGCGTTCAGCTTGCTACTGTTACACAGATCATCATGCGTGAGATATTTGACTTTGGATAACAAATTTCCTGCTATTTATGTTATCACTGTTCGTTGCTCTTTTAAGTATTGAGAAATATGCCCCTGAATTTATCAAATATTTGGATTTTGGACAAATATCATTGTTCTGTTACGGAAAACAAGTAAAGTAAAGGGCAATTTTGTCTTTCATACAATACTGAAGAAAATAAACAAGAAAGGCTACCTTTTCTTCAGCTGGGCTTGTCCTACCGGCTGTAAAGTTAAAGTCAAATAATACAAATAGTAAATAGGTTAATTTCGGGGGGTATTCAAGTAATTTTACTTGTGGGTCTTCGATTTTTTATAATTATGTTGTAAATTTCCAATATCAGTTAATCAGGTAATTTGGTGTGGCTATTTTTTCATAATTATTTTTCTTATCATCTTTCAGAACAAAAAGTTCATTGCTTGTTTGTTTTATAAATTGTTTCTTTTTTTGTAAACAAAGAATGCTTGAATTGTTTGGAGTTTACTAATGCAAAACATGACAGTCATTTTGTCGTTGTTCTTTTCTCTTCAAAGTATTGAGAAATATTTTTTTTGAATTTATCAGTTATTTGGTTGGACAAATATGTTTCCGAAGTGATCCGAAGCCGGTTCGTTCAAACGGTTGTGCTGGTTATGCATAACTTCTTCTCGCAATAAAGCAAACATTTGGATGTTCGAAAAACCTAATCTTTATTTAAGGAAACTATATTTAAACAAATATGGTTCCTATAATTCTAGGATGTGGTATTATTCCCAATCTCACTTTCACTTCTCCTTTTCTTTTTTTTATTTAAAAACAAAATAACTCACATAAAATATTTTATACAAATTTCGCTAACAAAAAGTTTGCTGATAATGAAGTCTTGCGATGCTCAATTAGTTTTTGAATCCTTTTTTCCTTTTACTAATAATACTAGCTCATTATAACATATTACAACATGGGTTGTGAATGAATATACTAACTATGGAAGAAGAAAAACATGTGTTTTGCTTTATCATCTCGTTTTGCGGTTTTATTATTTTGTTTAAGTGTTTCATTCACGGATAAAAGAAAAGAGGATCAATTGAAAGAAAAAGAGGAAGAAATAACCATCCCTGATATATTACAGTAAATTCTTAATAGAAGAAGAATTTATTTGAAGTCGCACTCTACATTCTTAATAGAAGAAGAATAATTGACTCAATCTAAGTTAAACAAAGAATACTTGAATTATTGAGAGTTTATTTGTGCAAAACTTTGGATGACTGGGGCCATTCTTAATAATGTTTTGGATTGTTCACTCCCCAAAGCAATTATACGTGACTTGTTCAGTTCACTTAACAAACCACACAACGAAACTGTAACGTCACGGATTTTTCGCGTTCGAAAATCGACACCCATACTTTACATCGTACTCGAATGCCGTAGATTCGACCGTTCAAATCCGAGTCGTCGGAGCTTATAACAACATTAAGTAAACAACACAGCGGAAAAGAAAAAGAATATAGATATACAACATCTGATACAATATCCAGATACAATGATGATATAATGAATATCTATATACATCAGAGATATGATACAAGAAATAGTAGCGGAAAAGAAAATAGATAACACCAGCAGTGGATAATCTCCATCTCCAAAACGCCAATCCAGAAATAGCTTGAACTCTCAATAACGATGCACAAAGATAAGCAAGTGCAGTCCATATCCAAAGTCTGAACTAGCTCCAAATAATCTACTGAACCTGATTATCTGAAAAACCCAACTCTAGGCTGCCCGTGTAGAAAATTTTTGAGCACCCAGAGTTTAGGAAAGAAACAATAAACTCCGGATTAGTCATGGGACTGGTGTGAGCAACAAAAACAGTTTATCTTTAAAACAAATAACAGAGAATTTTAAAGTCAATTCGCAATGCTTTTGAAAAATGAAACTACCATAAGGCCTCCCGCTACACACACAATGCAAGCGCAAACTTGGAGGAGATTTCTCCTTATGATAGTCAAAGATGCTTACTACGCAAAATAAAACATTTTGGATATTATTATTAGTGCATAGTAAGGAAAAACATTTCGAAAGTACAATATAAACCTTAGCCAGCATATGTACCATTATAGTATGCCTACTATAGCTACCATATTAAATGGCAGGTTCTACAACTAAAACCGTACAAGGTTCGTATTGTTTTGTTTGGATTTCCAACAAATGGTTGGGCAAAAGAACTTCCCAAGTAAAATAGAACGCCTCTGGAGCGACGTTCCCGGATCCTAACCAGATCTCTGCTACACAATGTAACGACCCGTATTTTTACGGATCGAAACATCGTAAAACAGTCGTTATTAGATTGTTAGTATTGTTAAGTCGTCTCGAGTTTAGATCGACTAGAGCTTAAGTCGTGTAGGAGTTAAGTTGTCTAGAAGTTAAGCCATGTTGTAGCTTAAGTCGTTTAGAAGTTAAGTCGTGGGGTAGGCTAGGTCGAGTGAACGACCTAAGGGATTGGAAGAACCTACAGTATTTGACCGACTTAAGGATTTAGACGACTTAAGGTAATGACCGACTTAGGAAATGGGCGACCTAAGGAGTTGGCGACTCAAGAATAGGCAGACTTAAGTAAGTGACCGACCTAGGGGAGATAACAACCTAGGGGGATAAGCGGGCTAACGACTTAAGAGTTTTGGCGAGTTAACGACCTAAGAGGTAGGTCGGCGACGACCTAAGGAAGCTGGGGTAGCAGTGAGTGACCTAAGGAAGTTAGGTCGTAGAAGACTTAGGAGTTAGGTCGTGGGTTGTTAGGTCGCATTGTCTTAAGTCGTGCCTAAGCATTAGGTCGCGTGTGTGTGTGTTAAGTCGTAGGTTCGTTAGGTCATAGAAGCGATCTGTGTTAGGTTGCTAGACTACATCCTTGTTAGGTCGTAGGTCGCGAGGAAGCGCGTGTGCGTTAGGTCGCGTAAGGGCTTAGCAGTTAGGTCGAGTAGATGCGCATGTGTTAGGTCGTAGGTTGGTATAGATAGGTCGTAAGTCGTAGAGGCTTGGGTTGTTGAGTCGGAGGTTGTTAGGTCATGGGGTTTTTAGGTCGTGGACGACCTAACTCCGAGCGAACGACCTAAGGGGGATTTCAGCTATAAATAGGAGGGTTCCTCTGCATTTTTGGGATCCGGATTTCGAAGCGACGAAGTGCTGCCATTTTGAGAGCTCGACTTCTACACTTCTTCACTTCTTTTCTCCACTCTAATCTAGTGATTCCATCCATCCAAGTTGAAGATCAAATTGAAGATTCAAGAGCTTAGATTGAAGATCTTCATCCATCGAAGAGAGATTTCATCGTTTGAAGCAGATTCGTGATAAATCGAGTTAGATCCTTCGCTGTCCAGATATGAAGTGTGTTGCTTTTGGGTTGTTTAGGTGATTTTGTGAGTGGTGATTATCTCTCACACGGATCCAAAGGAGTATATCGGATCATTGGCTTGATTTGGTGTTAAAGTAGTGATTTCCATGCATTTTTGTAAACCTAAGTATAGATCCATATAGATTCATTGTTCATGATGATTTGACAACCATTTTACTACATGTTGACCTATGCAAGTTCATTCATCAAGATTATAGAGATATAGCTCATGTTTTCATGCTCGTTAGACTTTTGACTCTTTAATTACGAAATTGCCATTATTGTTATAATTGTCCATTTAGCTCATATTTGAATGCTTGTTTACTTGGATTAATGTTTGACTTGATTGATTGCTATGAATTAGATGATTGATGATTTGATTTAGACAAGATGGATGAAGATGATTCAAAAGCTAAGGGAAATGCTCTTGAATTGGAAAAGCTGCACGTGGCATATGTAGCGGATGATGAAGCTCATATGGATAGATTCGATGATGATGTTGAGATGAGGCTTTGCTATAATGATGATGAGGCGAAGCATGATATGAGATAGCCTTGGTCTAATCCAGACGGGATCATTCCAAGCATGTTGATAACTCGGTGAAATGGTTCGAGTTGAGGATAATGGTTTGCTCGAGAGGCGCTTGAGCTAGTATGGAAATAGTCGTCGAGGAGGATGACTAGGAGGCTGAGATCTCATCGTTGTTGAAGGTTCTAGCATGCTTAAAGCAAGAGTACGTTGGGCAAATTCGATAGTCCCTGAAGGCTACTGATTGGGTAGTCAAGTACTCCAGGCAGATTCGATAGTCCTAGGCACGGGTCACGATGACGTGCAGAGTTATGTCTAGAACCGGGGTTTCCATTAGCCCTTGACAAACGGATGAAATAATGAGCCGGTCATTCAATTAACGATGATGTCGAAGCAATGATAACAGTGATAGCAAGAGTCATGGATGTTTGGATGTATCGTCATTCGGTCTCAAGAGCGGTATTTTCTGGGTGCTTATCTGATCTTGGTTTAGGCCTTGGGGGTTTGTACTTGGAAAACATTGCCCTTGACTCGAGTGATAATTGCTTTACTTTAAATTGTATGATTTGCTATGCTTGCTTCTGCTTAGTGTGCGTTTGGGGGCTATCACTGTAGAAAGAGGTGGAGTGGGAGGGTTGTATTCCTATTCCTTTTCCTTTATGCTCTTTTGGTATGTTGTTAGTTAATTTACCGCTCACTAAGACTGTTGTCTGACTCAAGGCTTTATGTTTTAACTCTTATTGCCTTGGGCTGTTTGTCCATTTTGGGACGGGCAGACTAGGTAGCAGGTGATAGGTGCTGTTCTTGCTTTCCACGATGCTGATGACGAAGACGAGCTGGAGTATTGCATATTATTCTTACTATATGTACTGGATGTTCCGCTGCTTGTACATTCTCTAAGTGTTATGTAGTGAGGCTTGATTGTATTGACTATTCAGATGTTTGTATTCAACTATTATGAAGTTTTATTGATGAGATACTATTCTGTGAAGCTTCACTATATATTTGTTCTATTGTATTTTGTCCATGTGCTGTGAGTAATACGATAGATTCTGCTGTTTTAATTTACCCTGACAATCGTCCATGGTCGCCTGGCACACTTTACAGCGCATTTTCTCTAGGTTCAGTGCAGGGGTCATGGGCGGTCGTCACATTTGGTATCAGAGCATTGGTTAATCGATTTATTCCAACGCTCGCTGACATAACTACGTATGAGAGACGTAATTGTAATTTTGATGGATGACTACTATACATAATATAGTAGAATAGAAGAGTTTGAGTCCTTTATGCAGTTGTTTCTCAAGGTGTGCTAATAATTTCTTTTTATAGATATTGAGAATGAGTCGAAGAGGGAGACCAGCTGCTAGGGGAGGCTGTGCTACTGAAGGGGCTGCTGATTATGTTGCTCTGTTCGAAGCTTTGATGACTTCGATCATGAGAAGGATGCCAGCTCTGGGGCCATCTGTAGATGTTGGAGTTCAAGTTCAAACTCCAAAACCGGTGGATTTTGCTAAGTTGTGTAAGGACTATACTGCTCTTGGAGGAAAGGTTTTCTTGGGGACTGAGTCAACCATTGAAGTCCAGAGGTGGATAGATGCTTGTAGAAGGATCTTTGGTGATTTGGGAATTGAGGATGCAACTAGAAGGAAGCTTGCATCAAGACAGCTTCAAGGAAGAGCTTCTGATTGGTGGAACTCTATCACCATTGATACTCCGGAGGAAGAGATTACTTGGGAGCAATTCCAAGTCAGATTTGAAGCTAAGTTCATTTCTACAGCTCAGAAATCTGTTCTGTTTAAGAAGTTTGTGGAGCTCAAGCAAGGTGGAAGACCAGTTCTTGAGTATGTATCGGAGTTTGAAGCTTTGTCCAAGTATGCCCGGTCGTATATTGAATCTTCGTATCAGAAGAATGAGAAGTTTGTGACAGGCTTGGATAGCTATCTTGGGAGGCAGTTGGTGGATTATTTGGATGATTCATTTGAGAAGCTTGTGGAGAAGGCTCTCAGGCACGAGAATCTGTTTCCTAAAGAGGGATCTGTTGTTACTGTTACCAAGGAGGAGTCTAAACCACAGCAGGGTGGAAACAAGAAGAGGAAGCAGCAGCAGCAGCAAAAGGGTAAGGATGGCCAGAAGAAGCCGAAGGGCGAAGTGACCTGCTACAATTGTCAGCAGAAGGGCCATTTTTCCAGAGATTGTAAGAATCCGAAGGTGCCGGTGAAGTGCCACAACTGTGAAAAGCCGGGGCATGTTAGGAAGAACTGTCCAGAACCACGGAGGGACAAACAGAATGTGCAAGCTTATGCTTTGGGAGCTGTTCCATCATCTTCGAAAGCTCCTACCGCTGAAGAGAAAGGAAAGAGTGTGGTGGTTCAGGGTACTCTCTCCATTTGTGGTGTTCCAGTTAGAGTGTTATTTGATACTGGGGCGTCGCATTCTTTTGTTTGTAATGAACTCGTAGGCCGGTTAGGTTTAGAACCGGATATTGTTGATAGGCCATTGATTGTGACTAATCCAGTTGGGGGTTCGTCTTGTTTGTGTATGTTATGCCGTGGTCTGATTGTATCGAGTCATGATTGCTCTTTTGTTTGTGATTGCTTTGTTCTGAACTTTGCGGGGTTCAGAATTATTTTGGGTATGGACTGGCTTAGGAAGTATGCGGCAAAGGTTGATTGTGAGAGGTTGGAGGTGACAGTCGAGAATGTGGAGGGGCGAAAGATTGTGATATGATGTAAGCATGAAGAAGGCGTCTTCATGAGCTTCATGTATTCGCTGGTTGTTCCACGGGATGGACTGTCATCGTTACCAATCGTTAATGGATTCGAGGATGTCTTTGACGAGGTCAAAGGGTTACCGCCGCATAGAGAGATCGAGTTTCGTATAGATCTAGTTGAAGGAGCCAGACCTGTTGTGATGCCTCTTAGGCGGATGGCGCCTAAGGAACAGCAGGAGTTGAAGGTGCAGGTTGATGATCTTTTACAAAAAGGATTCATTCGGCGTAGTGTGTCCGAATGGGGTGCACCAGTTGTGTTTGTTACCAAAGCGGATGGATCGCTGAGGTTGTGTGTGGATTATCGTGAGCTGAATAAAGTGACTAAGAAGAACAAGTATCCATTGCCGAGAATAGATGACTTGTTTGATCAGCTTCACGAAGCTAAGGTGTTTTCTCAGATGGATTTGGCAACGGGATTTCACCAGTTAAGAGTGGCTAAGGATAGTGTGCCGAAGACTGCTTTCAGGACACCATTTGGTTTCTTTGAGTGGCTGGTAATGCCGTTTGGATTGACTAACGCGCCAGCATATTTTGTGGATCTTATGAATAGAGTGTTCAGAGATCAGTTGAACAAGTTCGTGCTTGTGTTCGTGGATGATATCTTGATTTATTCCAGAACTGAAGAAGTGCACAGGACGCACTTGTATATTGTTTTGGAAATTTTACGAAAACATCAGCTGAAGGCTAAGTTTTCGAAGTGTCACTTCTGGAAGAGTGAAGTGAGGTTCTTAGGACATGTTATCTTTGGAAATGGAATAGCGGTTGATCCCGCCAAGGTGGCAGCAATCCAGGATTGGGTTAGACCTAAGAATGCATCTGATGTGAGAAGTTTTCTTGGATTAGTAGGATATTATCGTCGATTTATCAAGGACTTCTCCAAGATAGCTGCACCGTTAACAGGATTGACGAAGAAGAACCAAGTGTTCAGATGGGAAGATAAGTGTGAGCAAGCTTTCAGAATCCTGAAAGAGCGATTGACAAGTGCTCCTGTTCTGACTATTCCAAGTGGGAATGAAGAGATGGTGGTTTACACCGATGCATGTGGTACTGGACTTGGAGCAGTGCTGATGCAGAGGGATAAAGTTGTTGCGTATGCAAGTCGACAACTGAAGCCGCATGAAAGGAATTACCCGACTCATGATTTGGAGTTGGCGGCGATTGTTTTTGCTCTGAAGATGTGGAGACATTATCTATTGGGAGTTCGATTCGAGTTGTTTACAAATCATAAGTCATTGAAGTATCTTTTCTCGTAAAAGGATTTGAATCTTCGGCAGCAACGTTGGCTAGAGTTTTTGGCATCATATGATTTCGGTATAGCTTATACTCCGGGAAAAGGTAACGCAGTGGCAGATGCGTTAAGTCGAAGACATGCAGGATTGGGAGCCATGTTTTCAGAATGGAAGAATCTCGAGTATTTAGCTGGATTTGACTTCAGGCCCAGATGTGAATTGGAACCTGAGATGTTGGCAAACTTATCGATAAGACCGACTCTTGTGGAAAGGATTGGCGAGAGCCAAAAACGAGACAATAAGCTTGTCAAGATTATCCGTGATTTGGAATCTGGATTGGACCAAGAGAAGGATAAAGGATTCGAGGTCGATCGAGAGGGTTGGCTTAGGAAACAAGGACGACTAGTTGTTCCCGATATAGATGGATTGAGAGATGAAGTTTTGAAGGAAAGTCATCACTCGAAGCTGACTATTCATCCAGGTGGAAATAAGATGTATCGGGATATGAAGAGGACCTACTACTGGGAAGGTATGAAGAAGGATGTTGGAAATTTTATTTCCAAGTGCATGAACTGCCAGTTGGTAAAAGCCGAACAGAAGAAGCCAAGTGGATTGCTTCAGCCATTAGAAGTTCCTACATGGAAGTGGGAGCAAATATCGATGGATTTTATTGATGGACTACCTAGAACAAGATCGGGAAATGAAGGGATTTGGGTCATCGTAGATCATCTGACTAAGAGTGCAAGATTCATTCCTGTTCGATCGACTAGGACTGCATCAAAGTTGGCTGAGTTGTATATTAAGTGGATAGTTCGATTCCATGGTATTCCGAAGAGTATAGTGAGCGATCGAGACCCATTGTTCACTAGTGGATTTTGGAAGAGCTTCCAGGAAGTTTTGGGAACCGAGTTGTGTTTGAGTACAGCTTATCATCCTCAAACAGATGGTCAGACCGAGAGAGTCAACCGAGTTTTGGAAGATCTCCTCAGAGCTTGTGTTTTGGATTTCGAAGGATCATGGGAAGATCACCTTCATTTGGTGGAATTTTCGTATAATAACAGTTACCAGTCAAGCATTGGTATGGCACCGTATGAGGCATTATACGGGAGACCGTGTAATTCTCTGACATGTTGGTTAGAAACTGGAGAAAAGCTGATACTTGGGCCAGAGATGATTCGACAGACTTCAGATTGTATAGAGATCATTTGGCGACGAATGAGGGCAGCCCAAGACCGACAGAAAAGTTATGCCGATAAGCGTCGTAAGGATTTGGAATTCGACATAGGTAATATGGTTTTTGTGAAGATTTCTACACTGAAGAATGTTATTCGATTCGGGAAGAAAGGAAAACTGACTCCGAGATTTGTTGGACCATTCCTGATCATCGAGCGAATTGGAAAGCTCGCCTATAGATTGGAGTTACCAGAGAAGATGTCGAGTGTGCACAATGTTTTTCATGTGTCGTATCTACGGAAGTATGTGCACGACTCGAATACAGTGGTTTCTACTGATAGCTGTGAAGATTTCGAAGTTGATCCAGTCGATGAGAGACCTCGTAAGCCGCTTCGTGTTGTGGAAACCGACACGAAACAGCTTAGGAGGAAGATAGTTAAGTTGCTCAAGATATAATGGAGTGATGATGATAACGACTGTACGTGGGAGGTGGAAGAGAGGATGAAGGCAGCTCATCCTGAAATCTTCAAGGTATGGCCCTAAGGTGTCGTGTCTTGTAACTTGTTCTAAGTTTTAGAATTCTTCATGCTAAGCTAGAATTGGATGCATGGTTTGTTGATTGCTATGGATGGTAGGCATGCATAATAGTCTTTGATTGCTTTGTTTGTTTGGAATTTCGGGGGCGAAATTCCTAAGGGGGAGAGAATGTAACGACCCGTATTTTTACGGATCGAAACATCGTAAAACAGTCGTTATTAGATTGTTAGTATTGTTAAGTCGTCTCGAGTTTAGATCGACTAGAGCTTAAGTCGTGTAGGAGTTAAGTTGTCTAGAAGTTAAGCCATGTTGTAGCTTAAGTCGTTTAGAAGTTGAGTCGTGGGGTAGGCTAGGTCGACTGAACGGCCTAAGGGATTGGAAGAACCTACAGTATTTGACCGACTTAAGGATTTAGACGACTTAAGGTAATGACCGACTTAGGAAATGGGCGACCTAAGGAGTTGGCGACTCAAGAATATGCAGACTTAAGTAAGTGACCAACCTAGGGGAGATAACAACCTAGGGGGATAATCGGGCTAACGACTTAAGAGTTTTGGCGAGTTAACGACCTAAGGGGTAGGTCGGCGACGACCTAAGGAAGCTGGGGTAGCAGTGAGCGACCTAAGGAAGTTAGGTCGTAGAAGACTTAGGAGTTAGGTCGTGGGTTGTTAGGTCGCATTGTCTTAAGTCGTGCCTAAGCATTAGGTCGCATGTGTGTGTGTTAAGTCGCAGGTTCGTTAGGTCGTAGAAGCGATCTGTGTTAGGTCGCTAGACTGCATCCTTGTTAGGTCGTAGGTCGCGAGGAAGCGCGTGTGCGTTAGGTCGCGTAAGGGCTTAGCAGTTAGGTCGAGTAGATGCGCATGTGTTAGGTCGTAGGTTGGTATAGATAGGTCGTAAGTCATAGAGGCTTGGGTTGTTGAGTCGGAGGTTGTTAGGTCGTGGGGTTTTTAGGTCGTGGACGACCTAACTCCGAGCGAACGACCTAAGGGGGATTTCAGCTATAAATAGGAAGGTTCCTCTCCATTTTTGGGATCCGGATTTCGAAGCGACGAAGTGCTGCCATTTTGAGAGCTCGACTTCTACACTTCTTCACTTCTTTTCTCCACTCTAATCTAGTGATTCCATCCATCCAAGTTGAAGATCAAATTGAAGATTCAAGAGCTTAGATTGAAGATCTTCATCCATCGAAGAGAGATTTCATCGTTTGAAGCGGATTCGTGATAGATCGAGTTAGATCCTTCGCTGTCCAGATCTGAAGTGTGTTGCTTTTGGGTTGTTTAGGTGATTTAGTGAGTGGTGATTATCTCTCACACGGATCCAAAGGAGTATATCGGATCGTTGGCTTGATTTGGTGTTAAAGTAGTGATTTCCATGCATTTTTGTAAACCTAAGTATAGATCCATATAGATTCATTGTTCATGATGATTTGACAACCATTTTACTACATGTTGAACTATGCAAGTTCATTCATCAAGATTATAGAGATATAGCTCATGTTTTCATGCTCGTTAGACTTTTGACTCTTTAATTACGAAATTGCCATTATTGTTATAATTGTCCATTTAGCTCATATTTGAATGCTTGTTTACTTGGATTAATGTTTGACTTGATTGATTGCTATGAATTAGATGATTGATGATTTGATTTAGACAAGATGGATGAAGATGATTCAAAAGCTAAGGGAAAGGCTCTTGAATTGGAAAAGCTGCACGTGGCATATTTAGCGGATGATGAAGCTCATATGGATAGATTTGATGATGATGTTGAGATGAGGCTTTGCTATGATGATGATGAGGCGAAGCATGATATGAGATAGCCTTGGTCTAATCTAGACGGGATCATTCCAAGCATGTTGATAACTCGGTGAAATGGTTCGAGTTGAGGATAATGGTTTGCTCGAGAGGCGCTTGAGCTAGTATGGAAATAGTCGTCGAGGAGGATGACTAGGAGGCTGAGATCTCATCGTTGTTGAAGGTTCTAGCATGCTCAAAGCAAGAGTACGTTGGGCAGATTCGATAGTCCCTGAAGGCTACTGATTGGGTAGTCAAGTACTCTGGGCAGATTCGATAGTCCTAGGCACGGGTCACGATGACGTGCAGAGTTATGTCTAGAACCGGGGTTTCCATTAGCCCTTGACAGACGGATGAAATAATGAGCCGGTCATTCAATTAACGATGATGTCGAAGCAATGATAACAGTGATAGCAAGAGTCATGGATGTTTGGATGTATCGTCATTCGGTCTCAAGAGCGGTATTTTCTGGGTGCTTATCTGATCTTGGTTTAGGCCTTGGGGGTTTGTACTTGGAAAACATCGCCCTTGACTCGAGTGATAATTGCTTTACTTTAAATTGTATGCTTTGCTATGCTTGCTTCTGCTTAGTGTGCGTCTGGGGGCTATCACTATAGAAAGAGGTGGAGTGGGAGGGTTGTATTCCTATTCCTTTTCCTTTATGCTCTTTTGGTATGTTGTTAGTTAATTTACTGCTCACTAAGACTGTTGTCTGACTCAAGGCTTTATGTTTTAACTCTTATTGCCTTGGGCTGTTCGTCCATTTTGGGACGGGCAGACTAGGTAGCAGGTGACAGGTGCTGTTCTTGCTTTCCACGATGCTGATGACGAAGACGAGCTAGAGTATTGCATATTATTCTTACTATATGTACTGGATGTTCCACTGCTTGTACATTCTTTGAGTGTTATGTAGTGAGGCTTGATTGTATTGACTATTCAGATGTTTGTATTCAACTATTATGAAGTTTTATTGATGAGATACTATTCTGTGAAGCTTCACTATATATTTGTTCTATTGTATTTTGTCCATGCGTTGTGAGTAATACGATAGATTCTGCTGTTTTAATTTACCCTGACAATCGTCCATGGTCACCTGGCACACTTTACAGCGCATTTTCTCTAGGTTCAGTGCAGGGGTCATGGGCGGTCGTCACACACAAGGCCGGGTTACCTCTAGCTGGGTAACTACTGACACGAATATGTCATTCCCCGGTCGTTTGCGACCTTTTTCCCGAGGATCCTCGATTCCAACAACCACAAGGAATAAATTTGCAGCAACCACAAAGTAAGTATCTGGGCTCCATACCATGATACCACTCATAATCCAGAAGGAAATGACATACACTAAAGGGGCGCTATCCCCTAATAACCTTGCTGCCACGATTCCTGTTTCGACTATACCGGGTCGTGAGGTTCGACGAAGTCTCGTCCACAAAGCTACGCTTTGGCACAAAGCCATGCTTTGGGTCAACAGATGATCAAAGTAATGATCACAAAGATAAATGATCATATCACAAATGATCAAACAATGATCATCACACAGCAACACTCAGCATGTCACATTACCAAATTGGGATTATATTGCTGATAACCTTCAACTACATAACCTCTGAGCTCGTACGTCTCAGAGGAGGGTGTTAAGCTAAGAGAATAAATCCTCCGCCACCTACAGAAATGTATTTGAAAGAAATCTGCTTTATATCTCAAAGTGTAGTGTCAGACATGTAACCATACAAGTCTGTTACGGGTTCGAACAGAACCGAAGGCACTTCTTACGAAGCCCTTGCAATCCGGGTATCCACAATCCCGATTGGACTCCCCATCACTTAGGAAATCTCTATACCGGCGCGACTCAGTGCAGAGACAATCGACGCGTTATCCTTTCGTTCTCGTGAATATCCGGTCTTCACCACCGGTCTTCAATTGCTATCCATATACGACGTATCATTATTCGGAATGGGTTGTATGACACAAAGGTCCTCTCCCGGTTAATCCGAATAATGAGCGCAATATTTAAAAACATATGGATAATAGGATTTCAATTAAGTCACAATTTATTCCCCAAAATCTTTCTTTTCAATGATTTAAACAAATTACCATTTCAAATCTTTTAAAACAAAAGGATTTATTCCACAAAATTTTATGCAGTTTCACAAAGATAGATTTACAAATCGATTTCCACTTCAATTGGATTAACACAAAATTTTTATTAAGTTATTAAAAATAACTTTCACAATTGAAACCCATTTCAAAGCTTTCAGTTCAAATTCCAAAACTGTTTGGATTCACAAATTCAATCTTTTAAAATTGTCAAAAATCTATGACTTAACTGATTTCCACGTGAAATCCATATTTGTGTGTGTATGGTGTAGTCCAGGGGTTTCACACACAATAGTGCAACAATATTCAATCATCACCGATCAGAATACAGAAATATAATTGATAAGCGATATGAACTAGAACGTTTATCGTTCATTCACAGATCGCAGATATATAAAGGTCACAGATAATAAATTACATCACAGGTAATTAATTACATTCATCCCAGAGAAACAGATCACAACATAAATCAGGATATTTCACAAAGCATCATATATCAGGGATACCAAACAATTCAAATCGTTCAATAGAATCCAAATATCCATAGATAAGGTCAATTTATTTATCTGATTTAATTAAATCAGATTAATCACTAATCTTGGTTAATTAACATTAACAAATTACAAATTATTTTAATTAATTAACCTTTAATAACAAATTAATTAGCCTCAATTAATAAATTTATTAATTACCATATAATTAATTATTCTTAATTAATAATCATCCCTTAATCACTTTCATTTATAATTTAACCTTTAAATTAATTAATTATTCTCAAATTAATTACCTTAAATAATTAACCTCATTAACTAATTATTCTTTAAATACTTGATTAAATAAATCTTAAACCCAAAAAAATTTAATTACTTCTAATCAAGAAATTATCTTTAAGTAATTGATTTCCTTTAATTACTTATCATCAATAAATCTTAATTAATTATTCCATAACTTTGAAAATAGATTATCATCATTTTATCAACTTAAACCTTTAAGTAAATTAATCTCTTTAAAACTTGTAAAAATTATACGCCTCAGACAACTCGAGTGAAACCCGAGCTAAATGCAGTTGTACCCGAGTTTTCCCCTCCATCTTCCCGAGTGGATTCTCCTTCTCCCGTGTTTAAAGTTTTTAAAATTGAAAACTGTTGTTTGAAAACCCCACTGGAACTACTCGATACAAGACTCGAGCCAGTATGCGAACTCCCCGAGATCGACTCCGAGTCGCGCCTTCTTCTTCCCCAAACTCCATGATTTCCAGACATGACGTGCACGTGCACAGATCGTCAACGACGATCCTACCTCCGGCGACACCACGAACAAGTCACCGACCTTCCCCACGTGCCATCCCAGCACCCCAAAACCTTGATGAGACTCGCGAACGAAAAATGACAGTTCGAGCTCTAAATAAAAACAACACTCCGACCATCTCTCCCCTCATTTAGGCGATGCAATCCCCCAGAAACTTCGAAACTCTGGCCACACCACCCTTAGCCCCCACACTACCTTCCCCTCCAGTCACGTGACGCTCGACGCACCCAAGAAGGCACAACGATCAAAATTTCCAACCCGTTCAAAATTGGAACTAAACCCTAAATCAAACTCGTTCCTTTAATTTATACAATAGAAAAATTTTCTGATAATTTTCTCAAGATCCATGATGTTAATACTAGCTTCAATTCAAGTTTCAACATTTATTTTTGATTCAATCACTAGAAATTGGTAAAAATATGATTTTTTATTCAAATGCGAACTGCTCTTGAATTACTGAACTAAAAATCTTCATTCAAGTTTTAAAAATCATAATTTTTAGTAAGCATTTAAGTTATAAACTTGAATTAGCTTTTATTAACAATTTAATTTATCAATTTATTTCTTGGTTTCCTGTAAACATGACTTCCAGTAAAAATATTCCACCAGTCATGTTTTAACCAACTTGCAAAACCTTATTTTAGTTTTTAAAATCTTATTTGATTGCAACTGAAAGTTTTACAATGATTTGATGAGCATAAATTTAAGTTTGGAAAGAAATATGAACCTGTAATAAACAACATAGGAGTACAGAGCATCACAGTGATATATTTAAACAATAACATATGCAAACTATATTTCCAATAAATCTAGACCCATTTTCAATCAACTTATAGCTTTAAAATTTGATGTTTACTCACCTTCCACATTCTTGTTTTTAGAAATGACAGAGCTTCCTTTTCTTTTGAAACAGTGTTTGAAAATGCAATTGGAACTTCACTTGATCTTTTGCTTGATTGTTGCTATTGTTGTTGGTTTAAATTGAATTTTGTTTCAGTTAAAGTTTGTCTCAGCTTGGAAATGGAATTTACTTAGCTTGATAAACGAACTGAGAAGGCTAATATTTATCAAAGAAAACTTTACAAGTTTGTACAGCAGGGTATGTTTGTTTTATAATACTAGGCATGGCTGAAGATAAGGTTAGGGTGTACTGATACCTTCCCTTGTATGCTAGAGATATTGTCATTGATTTCTAAGTACCCTAAGTCTCCATACTTAAATATATTTGTTGTCCTTGCATTTTTTTTGCCTACATTACTTCTTACAGGCTACTTATTATATTTGCCTACTTTTCTTTAGCTCGGCTGAGATGGTGTTAAGAGGTACATATGGTCACTTCTTTGTCTACATGAATTATCTCTTTTGATGTCTTGCATAAATCTTGCTGCTGTGTTGTATTTCAGGTTGAAACATATTATACTTGTATGTTATTTCATGTCTTTTATAACTATATAAATTTTATTTACAAACATATATTTTCTTATATTTTATTTTTAATTTAAAGTTAACTATATTTGTTCGAAACAAACACTTATTCGTTTCCGGGAAACTCGAATCTATTTACCGATAAATATTGAAATTTTATTCAAAAATAAATTTAATTATCAATTTAAAATTAATTAAAATTCGGGATCGTTACAGACTTCCCCCCTTAAAAGAATTTCGTCCTCGAAATTGCCAGGAGACACAAAGATAGATGAAGAATATTTCATCAAATCAAACTGAGCATCTATTCTGCATTTGGCTTACCAAATCAGAATATCAATAATAGATATGAAACCGAATCTATTTAACACTTCACAAGGTACACGGGTTATCCAGATCTACGAAATATGCAGGGCATGGATTAGTTCGAAAGGATAACTAACCGTTCGTAGAATATATCGAGACCCAAACAATAAATAAATGGATTAAATCTTCCAAAATTTCCAAACATCAGACATGGATTCCAAACTCAAGTCGGAATACTTATACTTTGGGGTATATATAACTTGTCCCTCTTCGAACTTTGATATACCCAAGAAATTACAATAAAATTTCAAATTTGGTTTTAAACGAAATCATTTTATCGATTCAATTCAAATTTATCCTCATATTCTATTAGTCAATTTAACTCAATTTAAAATTTCCAACTTCAAATTTCAAATTCATTAAAGTTTAAATCAAAAATCTAATAAGAAACCGATGAAGATACAAAGTAAGGATTTTCTACAACGATTCGTAGAGCCATCATCACACTGAAACTTCTTCTAGAGCTGCCACGAAGAAATGACAAGAATTTGGAATCGAATCAAAGAAAATTGATAAGAAAGTTGTTTCCACTGTTGTAGGGTATTGACCATTTATAGTCGTATTCCCTTGTCCCCTTTCTCGTCCTCTTCTCGCACTCATACTCACTATCAGTGGATAGTAAGAGAATTTACTGAGGCATTCGAACAGATATCTTGGGGATATACTCATTCTAGGGTATACTTCACCCTATCTCTAATGAGTTACTTAACGTGTTATACTCCTGAGCTAAAGTTCAACCTTAGCTCTGATACCAAATGTAACGTCACAGATTTTTCACGTTCGAAAATCGACACCCATACTTTACATCGTACTCGAATGCCGTAGATTCGACCGTTCAAATCCGAGTCGCCAGAGCTTATAACAACATTAAGTAAACAACACAGCGGAAAAGAAAAAGAATATAGATATACAACATCTGATACAATATCCAGATATAATGATGATACAATGAATATCTATATACATCAGAGATATGATACAAGAAATAGCAGCGGAAAAGAAAATAGATAACACCAGCAGTGGATAATCTCCATCTCCAAAACGCCAATCCAGAAATAGCTTGAACTCTCAATAACGATGCACAAAGATAAGCAAGTGCAGTCCATATCCAAAGACTGAACTAGCTCCAGATAATCTACTAAACCCGACTATTTGAAAAACCCAACTCTAGGCTGCCCGTGTAGAAAATTTTTGAGCACCCAGAGTTTAGGAAAGAAACAATAAACTCCGGATCAGTCATAAGACTGGTGTGAGCAACAAAAACAGTTTATCTTTAAAACAAATAACAGAGAATTTTAAAGTCAATTCGCAATGCTTTTGGAAAATGAAACTACCATAAGGCCTCCTGCCACACACAGAATGCAAGCGCAAACTTGGAGGAGATTTCTCCTTATGATAGTCAAAGATGCTTACTACGCAAAACAAAACATTTTGGATATTATTATTAGTGCATAGTGAGGAAAAACATTTCGAAAGTACAATATAAATCTTAGCCAGCATAGGTACCATTATAGTATGCCTACTATAGCTACCATATTAAACGGCAGGTTCTACAACTAAAACCGTACAAGGTTCGTATTGTTTTGTTTGGATTTCCAACAAATGGTCGGGCAAAGGAACTTCCCAAGTAAAAAAGAACGCCTCTGGAGCGACGTTCCCGGATCCTAACTGGATCTCTGCTACACAAGGCCGGGTTACCTCTAGCTGGGTAACTACTGACACGAATATGTCATTCCCCGGTCGTTTGCGACCTTTTTCCCGAGGATCCTCGATTCCAACAACCACAAGTAATAAATTTGCAGCAACCACAAAGTAAGTATCTGGGCTCCATACCATGATACCACCCATAATCCAGAAGGAAATGACATACACTAAGGGGGCGCTATCCCCTAATAACCTTGCTGCCACGATTCCTGTTTCGACCATACCGGGTCGTGAGGTTCGACGAAGTCTCGTCCACAAAGCTACGCTTTGGCAAAAAGCTATGCTTTGGCACAAAGCCATGCTTTGGGTCAACAGATGATCAAAGTAATGATCACAAAGATAAATGATCAAACAAATGATCATATCACAAATGATCAAACAATGATCATCACACAGCAACACTCAGCATGTCACATTACCAAATTGGGAGTATATTGCTGATAACCTTCAACTACATAACCTCTGAGCTTATATGTCTCAGAGAAGGGTGTTAAGCAAAGAGAATAAATCCTCCGCCACCAACAGAAATGTATTTGAAAGAAATCTTCTTTATATCTCAAAGTGTAGTGTCAGACATGTAACCATACAAGTCTGTTCCGGGTTCGAACAGAACCGAAGGCACTTCTTACGAAGCCCTTGCAATCTGGGTATCCACAATCCCGATTGGACTTCCCATCACTTAGGAAATCTCTATACCGGCGCGACTCAGTGCAGAGACAATCGATGAGTTATCCTTTCGTTCTCGTGAATATCCGGTCTTCACCACCGGTCTTCAATTGCTATCTATATACGACGTATCATTATTCAAAATGGGTTGTATGACACAAAGGTCCTCTCTCGGTTAATCCGAATAATGAGCGCAATATTTAAAAACATATGGTCAATAGGATTTCAATTAAGTCACAATTTATTCCCCAAAATCTTTCTTTTCAATGGTTTAAACAAATTACCATTTCAAATCTTTTAAAACAAAAAGATTTATTCCATAAAATTTTACGCAGTTTCACAAAGATAGATTTACAAATCGATTTCCACATCAATCGGATTAACACACAAAATTTTATTAAGTTATTAAAAATAACTTTCACAATTGAAACCCATTTCAAAGCTTTCAGTTCAAATTTCAAAACTGTTTGGATTCACAAATTCAATCTTTTAAAATTGTCAAAAATTTGTGACTTAACTGATTTCCACGTGAAATCCATATTTGTGTGTGTATGGTGTAGTCCAGGGGTTTCACATACAATAGTGCAATAATTTTCAATCATCACCGATCAGAATATAGAAATATAATTGATAAGCGATATGAACTATTACGCTTATCGTTCATTCACAGATCACAGATATATAAAGGTCACTGATAATAAATTACATCACAGGGAATTAATTACATTCATCCCAGAGAAACAGATCACAACATAAATTAGGATATATCACAAAGCATCATATATCAGGGATACCAAACAATTCAAATCGTCCAATAGAATTCAAATATCCATAGATAAGGTCAATTTATTTATCTGATTTAATTAAATCAGATTAATCACTAATCCTGGTTAATTAACATTAACAAATTACAAATTATTTTAATTAATTAACCTTTAATAACAAATTAATTAGCCTCAATTAATAAATTAATTAATTACCATTTAATTAATTATTCTTAATTAATAATCATCCCTTAATCACTTTCATTTATAATTTAACCTTTAAATTAATTAATTATTCTCAAATTAATTACCTTAAATAATTAACCTCATTAACTAATTATTTTAAATACTTGATTAAATAAATCTTAAACCCAAAAAAATTTAATTACTTCTAATCAAGAAATTATCTTTAAGTAATTGATTTCCTTTAATTACTTATCATTAATAAATCTTAATTAATTATTCCATAACTTTGAAAATAGATTATCATCATTTTATCAACTTAAACCTTTAAGTAAATTAATCTCTTTAAAACTTGTAAAAATTATACGCCTCAGACAACTCGAGTGAAAACCGAGCTAAATGCAGTTGTACCCGAGTTTTCCCCTCCATCTTCCCGAGTGGATTCTCCTTCTCCCGTGTTTAAAGTTTTTTAAATTGAAAACTGTTGTTTGAAAACCCCATTGGAACTACTCGATACAAGACTCGAGCCAGTATGCGAACTCCCCAAGATCGACTCCGAGTCGCGCCTTCTTCTTCCCCAAACTCCATGATTTCCAGACATGACGTGCACGTGCACAGATCGTCAACGACGATCCTACCTCCGGCGACACCACGAACAAGTCACTGACCTTCCCCACGTGCCATCCCAGCACCCCAAAACCTTGATGAGACTCGCGAACGAAAAATGACAGTTCGAGCTCCAAATAAAAACAACACTCCGACCATCTCTCCCCTCGTTTAGGCGATGCAATCCCCTAGAAACTTCGAAACTCCGGCCACACCACCCTTAGCCCCCACACTACCTTCCCCTCCAGTCACGTGACGCTCGACGCACCCAGGAAGGCACATCGATCAAAATTTCCAACCCGTTCAAAATTGGAACTAAACCCTAAATCAAACTCGTTCCTTTAATTTATACAATAGAAAAATTTTCTGATAATTTTCTCAAGATCCATGATGTTAATACTAGCTTCAATTCAAGTTTCAACATTTATTTTTGATTCAATCACTAGAAATTGGTAAAAATATGATTTTTTATTCAAATGCGAACTGCTCTTGAATTACTGAACTAAAAATCTTCATTCAAGTTTTAAAAATCATAATTTTCAGTAAGCATTTAAGTTATAAACTTGAATTAGCTTTTATTAACAATTTAATTTATCAATTTATTTATTGGTTTCTTGTAAACATGACTTCCAGTAAAAATATTCCACCAGTCATGTTTTAACCAACTTGCAAAACCTTATTTTAATTTTTAAAATCTTATTTGATTGCAACTGAAAGTTTTACAATGATTTGATGAGCATAAATTTAAGTTTGGAAAGAAATATGAACCTGTAATAAACAACATAGGAGTACAGAGCATCACAGTGATATATTTAAACAATAACATATGCAAACTATATTTCCAATAAATCTAGAACCATTTTCAATCAACTTAAAGCTTTAAAATTTGATGTTTACTCACCTTCCACATTCTTGTTTTTAGAAATGACAGAGCTCCTTTTTCTTTTGAAACAATGTTTGAAAATGCAATTGGAACTTCACTTGATCTTTTGCTTGATTGTTGCTATTGTTGTTGGTTTAAATTGAATTTTGTTTCAGTTAAATTTTGTCTCAACTTGGAAATGGAATTTACTTAGCTTGATAAACGAACTGAGAAGGCTAATATTTATCAAAGAAAACTTTACAAGTTTGTACAGCAGGGTATGTTTGTTTTATAATACTAGGCATGGCTGAAGATAAGGTTAGGGTGTACTGATACCTTCCCTTGTATGCTAGAGATATTGTCATTGATTTCTAAGTACCCTAAGTCTCCATACTTAAATATATTTGCTGTCCTTGCATTTTTTTTTGTTTTGCCTGCATTACTTCTTACACGCTACTTATTATATTTGCCTACTTTTCTTTAGCTCGGCTGAGATGGTTTTAAGAGGTACATATGGTTACTTCTTTGTCTACATGAATTATCTCTTTTGATGTCTTGCATAAATCTTGCTGCTGTGTTGTATTTCAGGTTGAAACATATTATACTTGTATGTTATTTCTTGTCTTTTATAACTATATAAATTTTATTTACAAACATATATTTTCTTATATTTTATTTTTAATTTAAAGTTAACCATATTTGTTCGAAACAAACACTTATTCGTTTTGGGGAAACTCGAATCTATTTACCGATAAATATTGAAATTTTTATTCAAGAATAAATTTAATTATCAATTTAAAATTAATTAAATTCGGGATCGTTACAGACCGTGGTAGGTAAAGTGTACAAGCGGATTAATCTTAAAATGACATTCTATTTACCATTTTAAAGTAAATTATATTAAAACAGTAAAGTGTTTTCCTTTTTACTTGTATAATGTTACTTTTTTAGTAATGACAATCACTATGCCCCTTTATTTGATTTTTATTTTTATGTTTTAAGTGATAAAATGTTTTTTATTTTTTTTACGATTGTGGTTGATTTGATTATTTTTGAATATTGAGGTTGCTTAGTTTAATTTTTGTGGAAAAAAAAGATGAATTGAACTAAAGAATGGTTAAGAATGACCTATGGAATCGAGCTAGCTACAATTTTATGTTAGGCGTGGCTCGCATTGTTAATGGAATGAGTGCGTGGATTGAATGTTAAAGTCCCACATCGCAAGATATTCAGAATAATCGTGGTATATATATGGGATTGGTGGCATGTAACATTGGGAATTCCTTTTGTTACAATGTGTTTCCAAGACCAGATTATATGCTCGATAGAGGCGATGGAGGGATGTTCAATAGGGATGCTGTCATGGGAGACTTCGACCGTTGATGACGCTAGACACGGTGAAGCGAACGCGCAAGGAACGCGGGAATACCGAAACTCAACATGGTATCAGAGCTCCATGGTTCGATGGGACCGGTATGATGCAGCGTGACCGATGCATGGCTCCTAAGGGGTTGAGCATGGGATGCTCGTCACGGTGGAGATATGGTTAAGCAGTCGCTCCTTCCTGCTTATGAGAACTCGAAGTAGCAGCCTGATCAACTGTGAAGAGGACTCAGTATAACTCCAAGATGACTTGAGCAATGCTCGCCAAGGTGGAGATTGTTAGGCATGGCTCGCATTGTAAATGGAGTGGGTGCGTGGATTGAATGTTAAAGTCCCACATTGCAGGATATTCAGAATAATCGTGGTATATATATGGGATTGGTGGCACGTAACATTGGGCATTCATTTTGTTACAATGTGTTGCTAAGACCAGCTTATATGCTCGATGGAAGCGATGGAGGAATGTTCAATCGGAACGTCGGTATTGGAGACTTCAACCGTTGATGACGCTAGACATGGTGAAGTGAACGCATAAGGAATGCAGGAATGCCAAAACTCAACAGTTTAAATATCATAGTATGGGAGATTGTTGACTATTAGGATTAGATATTTTTACCACATTACCGTTTACTAATTTTATCAACAAATACCAATACAAATGGTACAGAAAAGTCAGTAAAGGTTCCTTGGTATCATTTACGAAACCACATGAAAGTATATGGTACTGCAGTGGTAATCAAAATCTTATAATGAAAGTTACAATAACAGACTACATACATCAACCAATGTCTTTTATTCTAATATTTTAATACTTTTACCAATTTTCTACAATGCAAAATGAAAAGTGTAATGATTAGAAATTATTATGTTCTTTGATTGATTATCACAACCCTTATTCGGAAAACTATGTGAATTTATATAATTTAACATCTTCCATGATAAATTTTATTTGTGTTTAACCGAACAAAATAAAAATAATTTGATATGAAATCATATGATAATAATAATATCTTTTAGTATCGATATTTTCTCAATGTAATATGTTAACTAATTGAAAAGTAATGGATAAACTTTTAAATGGCAAGGATCCATTATCAACCAATACTGACCATTAACAACAACACACTAAAATATCGGTTTACCAATTATTTTGGTTGGTAGCGGTGCAATTTTCTCAATATCAAATTAATTGGTATGATACACGATTTTAGTTATGATCAGTGGTACTAAACTGAGTCTACTTCATTTCCCACTATTTAATTTATCATTGTTCTTTTCTTTTTTAAGTTTTGAATAATAATCGAATTTCTTCAGTTCGTTCATTTTTGTTCTAGTGCTATTTCTTTTTCATTTTCAAGTAAAAAATTTAGGGTTTTCTTCTACCATGGGGGAAACCATCTCTCCTCATAAAAATCAATCCAATCTTCCTCTTCCTCGTCCTTCTCCTCAGGATAGACCACCAGAATCTCATATCAGAAAGCCGAATGGTGTCATCATAGATGACGAGGGCTTCCAATTGGTTCAGCCAAGATCGCAAAGAAGATAAAATGATCAAGTTCGATCATATAATAATGGTGTCCTGAAAAAAAAGGAGGGTCTGCCGGCCAACTCCAATCAGGTTAAGACCAAACCGATGCAACCGCGTAAGCCGACCAATTTCTCTTTAAATAAAGAACAAGGACACAAATCCTAGGCTGATATTGTCTTAGAGCAATCAGAGGAACCAAAAATGAAGAATGCAGTCTTGAAACCATTTCTCCTATACAAATCAATAACAAGAAATATGGTTTGGTGAAGGAGGCGGTTTGTAAAAGAGCCATAGAAAGTTGGAATAACTCTGTTTTTGTTTATGTGGTAGGCACCAAATCCTATTTCTTGTTCCTTAAAGAATATATAAAACGAGTTTGGAAACCGGTTGGAGAGTTCAAAAAATTTTCTAGAGAAAATGGGTTTTTTCTTGTCAAATTCAATGAATCTCAAGACTGCAATTCAATTATTCATAATGGTCCTTATTTTTACAACGGCAAGCTCATCATCATGAGAAGGTGGTCCAAATCACTGAAGTTGGACAGGGATTTATTGTCAACTATGCCGATATGGGTTAAACTTCCCAGTGTTAACCTCAAACTGTGGGATCGTGAGGCTTTTAGCATTATGGCAAGTACTATCGGAAAACCCATAAAAATGGACGTAGCTACTACAATGAAGACGAGATTGAATTACGCTCGGCTTCTAATGGAAGTATTTGCAACTAATGAACTTCCAGATGAAATCAGTCTCAATCTTTATAATGGTGAAATCATTACACAAAAAGTTGAATATGAATGTATTCCACCAAAGTGTAGCATCTACAAGTGTTTCGATCACACTAGAGAGCAATGCAACCCGAAACAGATGTGGATACCCAAATCCAGTGATCAAAATAGAGATGATATTCAAGAAAATATATATGAAGAGATTCAAGAACCAATTCTCAGTAAAGATACAGAAAATTAATCAAGAACTCAAGGGGCAGCGATCGAACCAATCAAGATAGTATAATTTTCGATCAAGAAAACAATTCAAAGGAGCTCACTGATCAAGATGATCAGATCACTGCTATGGAAGTTCATCAGTTAAAAGATTATGAAAGAAAATTAAAAGATTCGATACAGATTAATACAGAGAAGGGTAAAAATAAAAAGGTCTTTAACTTTGAAATCCCTTCTATTTCAGAGCCATGTTTAGTTACAGAGAATAATGTTACAAAAATAATCAACAACTCTCATCAAAGTAATAGCCAGAATCGAGAAAATGATATAGAGAAGGAATCCCCTTCTGAGCTTGCTGCAGATGTTGAGGAGAGTAATTGCATCCACTCAACATTGCCTCGCAAGTGTGCTTCTCCCCCAAAGCAAGCTGTAGTGACTGAATGTAATGACTCGACCATGCCTCACACAGCTTCTTTTGATATTTCCCTAATTAAGGTTCCAGAATCTACACAAATGGAAGAAAATGAATCTGAGATGGTTGATAATAATTAAGAGTTTGATATATAAGAATTACATATCACAAAACCAAAAGCATCTGGTAAGTTAAAGGGAAGCAAAGAGAAGAAAGCTTTCAAGCAAAAATACATTTCAATCAATCCAGAATGGGATCAAATGTCTACTAGACTAAAAGCTAACGGTGTAGATAATAAAAGGAGAGGTGAAGATACTATATTGTCAGGTACCATTTAAGTTTCTTCTTTTTATTAGATATATATGGCTCTATTTGCTTGGAATGTCGGTGGATGAACACCCCTGCCAAATAATCCGATATTCTTCATATGCTTAATGTTTACAAACCTTCTATTATTGCTTTAATTGAGAATAAATTGAATGATGAGAATTATGATAGGTTTTGTCTCAAGTTGTCTAGTAATTGAAAAGCTATAAATGTGACGCCCCACCTCTATGCTCATAATAACAAAGAGTATTAAATGAAATACTGTCTATTATTACGAAGAATAAGGCTGGATGGGAGCGACCATCCGTAATTGGCCTTACATTAATATTGGTTATCTCGATAGGAGTGGTACATTCTTTTTATTTTTCTTCTATTATTTATTTACTCCCATCGACACACCCAATACTAGTATAAAACGAACTACGACGGTTCATAATAGTTTAGAATATTAGATATAACAATAACACAGATAATATAAATGCGGAACACAGATAAAAACAAAAGTCTCAGATATATATAACTGGTGTCAGTTAATACATAGTTGACACTATACATATGATGCAACTACAACTGTCGACTCTAGAAGTTATATATACAAGTACATTATCGACTAATATACATGAATACATATCGTTCTATACAATGACACGACTACTACAAAATGACACCGACAACTTCAGAAGATGTGAAAAGTCTTCATATCCTGAACAGCAACTCAAAGAAGAAAATCTACAACCTGAAATAACTCGGGTCTGACCCGAGTATTACATTCAAAAGAAAATAATACACGGGTCAGTCTAATTCAAACTCAGTTATTAGTGCACAGGAGCAATAATAATCAAATATCAAATAGACGATAGTCACAGAAATCTCGTATATCCGACTCCTCGATAAAAGAATCGGATAACGGCAGATATAACACCAAACAGTGTTAAACAACGAATCAGCAATCCAAATCAATTTAAACAATTGAAATATTAATTTAAAACATCAATGCTGATTGGCTGCAGTACACGCTAACGTGTACTGCCTCGCCAATGCAGCCTATGAAATACTCAGAAGATCAATGAACCCAAAAGCAAACGGATCCAACTCAAATCAAAATGAACCATTTCAAAATACAACTTCAAAATATTGAATTGAACCAATGAAACAATTCAAACAATCAAAATATCAATTAAATCTGTCACTTTTGCTAGGGCTGCAGTACACGCATGCGTGTACTGCCTCGCCACTACAAAAATACTAGTATGCAAATCAACTTAATTACTCAAACCTGAATTAATAGCCAGATTCAAATAACAATTGTACTCGATACAGCGGCACTAAAGTATGCATCGAAAGAAAGTACACAAGTTCGATGCAGACAATATCTACTAGACAGATGAATACAACAGATCCAAGCAATTGGCAACTACAAGTGGTGGACCAATGAAACAGTGTACAAGGGTGGTTATACCAAAACAAGTTCATGCAGACACAAACCAGAGGATCCAAGCATCAACAATACTCAAATGTAAAAGAAACTGCCTCGACAGCAAGGGAACAAGGCAGCAGCAGTACACACTACCAACGGGATCAAGTATGTGCACATCAAGTGATAACATGCACATGTATACAACATAAAGTATGAACGACTAGACTAAACATCATATAAAACTGCATGAGCAAGAGTGAAAACAGCAACACTCAAAGTAGCAATCAAATTGCCAAACACAGTGCTATCTAGAGACACAATCGAAGACAGACTAGAAGTGAAAACACGACAACACAATTGTCAAATGCCTCAAATGATATAGGTTGAAGACAACAACACTATGGTAACCCCAGGTGACAGTAGTGTGAAACTAAACCCCAAAGAAGTCAATACAATTACACATGCAGTGATACACCACAATGTTAAAGATTGGAGATATACAGTGCAGACTATATCAAGTCTACAATAACCAAAATGCTATCAAGACTTCAATCCAGAAGCACAGATGATTCAAAGAAGCAGTTTCACCTTAAAACCAAAGTGACTATAGTCACCAACGAACAGTCTTAACAAATGAGGAAAAACCAACACAACAGTATACCAGTGCGAGTATAAAAACATGGTACCACAATTTCAGGGCATGGATTAGTTCGAAAGGATAACTAACCGTTCGTAGAATATATCGAGACCCAAACAATAAATAAATGGATTAAATCTTCCAAAATTTCCAAACATCAGACATGGATTCCAAACTCAAGTCGGAATACTTATACTTTGGGGTATATATAACTTGTCCCTCTTCGAACTTTGATATACCCAAGAAATTACAATAAAATTTCAAATTTGGTTTTAAACGAAATCATTTTATCGATTCAATTCAAATTTATCCTCATATTCTATTAGTCAATTTAACTCAATTTAAAATTTCCAACTTCAAATTTCAAATTCATTAAAGTTTAAATCAAAAATCTAATAAGAAACCGATGAAGATACAAAGTAAGGATTTTCTACAACGATTCGTAGAGCCATCATCACACTGAAACTTCTTCTAGAGCTGCCACGAAGAAATGACAAGAATTTGGAATCGAATCAAAGAAAATTGATAAGAAAGTTGTTTCCACTGTTGTAGGGTATTGACCATTTATAGTCGTATTCCCTTGTCCCCTTTCTCGTCCTCTTCTCGCACTCATACTCACTATCAGTGGATAGTAAGAGAATTTACTGAGGCATTCGAACAGATATCTTGGGGATATACTCATTCTAGGGTATACTTCACCCTATCTCTAATGAGTTACTTAACGTGTTATACTCCTGAGCTAAAGTTCAACCTTAGCTCTGATACCAAATGTAACGTCACAGATTTTTCACGTTCGAAAATCGACACCCATACTTTACATCGTACTCGAATGCCGTAGATTCGACCGTTCAAATCCGAGTCGCCAGAGCTTATAACAACATTAAGTAAACAACACAGCGGAAAAGAAAAAGAATATAGATATACAACATCTGATACAATATCCAGATATAATGATGATACAATGAATATCTATATACATCAGAGATATGATACAAGAAATAGCAGCGGAAAAGAAAATAGATAACACCAGCAGTGGATAATCTCCATCTCCAAAACGCCAATCCAGAAATAGCTTGAACTCTCAATAACGATGCACAAAGATAAGCAAGTGCAGTCCATATCCAAAGACTGAACTAGCTCCAGATAATCTACTAAACCCGACTATTTGAAAAACCCAACTCTAGGCTGCCCGTGTAGAAAATTTTTGAGCACCCAGAGTTTAGGAAAGAAACAATAAACTCCGGATCAGTCATAAGACTGGTGTGAGCAACAAAAACAGTTTATCTTTAAAACAAATAACAGAGAATTTTAAAGTCAATTCGCAATGCTTTTGGAAAATGAAACTACCATAAGGCCTCCTGCCACACACAGAATGCAAGCGCAAACTTGGAGGAGATTTCTCCTTATGATAGTCAAAGATGCTTACTACGCAAAACAAAACATTTTGGATATTATTATTAGTGCATAGTGAGGAAAAACATTTCGAAAGTACAATATAAATCTTAGCCAGCATAGGTACCATTATAGTATGCCTACTATAGCTACCATATTAAACGGCAGGTTCTACAACTAAAACCGTACAAGGTTCGTATTGTTTTGTTTGGATTTCCAACAAATGGTCGGGCAAAGGAACTTCCCAAGTAAAAAAGAACGCCTCTGGAGCGACGTTCCCGGATCCTAACTGGATCTCTGCTACACAAGGCCGGGTTACCTCTAGCTGGGTAACTACTGACACGAATATGTCATTCCCCGGTCGTTTGCGACCTTTTTCCCGAGGATCCTCGATTCCAACAACCACAAGTAATAAATTTGCAGCAACCACAAAGTAAGTATCTGGGCTCCATACCATGATACCACCCATAATCCAGAAGGAAATGACATACACTAAGGGGGCGCTATCCCCTAATAACCTTGCTGCCACGATTCCTGTTTCGACCATACCGGGTCGTGAGGTTCGACGAAGTCTCGTCCACAAAGCTACGCTTTGGCAAAAAGCTATGCTTTGGCACAAAGCCATGCTTTGGGTCAACAGATGATCAAAGTAATGATCACAAAGATAAATGATCAAACAAATGATCATATCACAAATGATCAAACAATGATCATCACACAGCAACACTCAGCATGTCACATTACCAAATTGGGAGTATATTGCTGATAACCTTCAACTACATAACCTCTGAGCTTATATGTCTCAGAGAAGGGTGTTAAGCAAAGAGAATAAATCCTCCGCCACCAACAGAAATGTATTTGAAAGAAATCTTCTTTATATCTCAAAGTGTAGTGTCAGACATGTAACCATACAAGTCTGTTCCGGGTTCGAACAGAACCGAAGGCACTTCTTACGAAGCCCTTGCAATCTGGGTATCCACAATCCCGATTGGACTTCCCATCACTTAGGAAATCTCTATACCGGCGCGACTCAGTGCAGAGACAATCGATGAGTTATCCTTTCGTTCTCGTGAATATCCGGTCTTCACCACCGGTCTTCAATTGCTATCTATATACGACGTATCATTATTCAAAATGGGTTGTATGACACAAAGGTCCTCTCTCGGTTAATCCGAATAATGAGCGCAATATTTAAAAACATATGGTCAATAGGATTTCAATTAAGTCACAATTTATTCCCTAAAATCTTTCTTTTCAATGGTTTAAACAAATTACCATTTCAAATCTTTTAAAACAAAAAGATTTATTCCATAAAATTTTACGCAGTTTCACAAAGATAGATTTACAAATCGATTTCCACATCAATCGGATTAACACACAAAATTTTATTAAGTTATTAAAAATAACTTTCATAATTGAAACCCATTTCAAAGCTTTCAGTTCAAATTTCAAAACTGTTTGGATTCACAAATTCAATCTTTTAAAATTGTCAAAAATTTGTGACTTAACTGATTTCCACGTGAAATCCATATTTGTGTGTGTATGGTGTAGTCCAGGGGTTTCACATACAATAGTGCAATAATTTTCAATCATCACCGATCAGAATATAGAAATATAATTGATAAGCGATATGAACTATTACGCTTATCGTTCATTCACAGATCACAGATATATAAAGGTCACTGATAATAAATTACATCACAGGGAATTAATTACATTCATCCCAGAGAAACAGATCACAACATAAATTAGGATATATCACAAAGCATCATATATCAGGGATACCAAACAATTCAAACCGTCCAATAGAATTCAAATATCCATAGATAAGGTCAATTTATTTATCTGATTTAATTAAATCAGATTAATCACTAATCCTGGTTAATTAACATTAACAAATTACAAATTATTTTAATTAATTAACCTTTAATAACAAATTAATTAGCCTCAATTAATAAATTAATTAATTACCATTTAATTAATTATTCTTAATTAATAATCATCCCTTAATCACTTTCATTTATAATTTAACCTTTAAATTAATTAATTATTCTCAAATTAATTACCTTAAATAATTAACCTCATTAACTAATTATTTTAAATACTTGATTAAATAAATCTTAAACCCAAAAAAATTTAATTACTTCTAATCAAGAAATTATCTTTAAGTAATTGATTTCCATTAATTACTTATCATTAATAAATCTTAATTAATTATTCCATAACTTTGAAAATAGATTATCATCATTTTATCAACTTAAACCTTTAAGTAAATTAATCTCTTTAAAACTTGTAAAAATTATACGCCTCAGACAACTCGAGTGAAAACCGAGCTAAATGCAGTTGTACCCGAGTTTTCCCCTCCATCTTCCCGAGTGGATTCTCCTTCTCCCGTGTTTAAAGTTTTTTAAATTGAAAACTGTTGTTTGAAAACCCCATTGGAACTACTCGATACAAGACTCGAGCCAGTATGCGAACTCCCCAAGATCGACTCCGAGTCGCGCCTTCTTCTTCCCCAAACTCCATGATTTCCAGACATGACGTGCACGTGCACAGATCGTCAACGACGATCCTACCTCCGGCGACACCACGAACAAGTCACCGACCTTCCCCACGTGCCATCCCAGCACCCCAAAACCTTGATGAGACTCGCGAACGAAAAATGACAGTTCGAGCTCCAAATAAAAACAACACTCCGACCATCTCTCCCCTCGTTTAGGCGATGCAATCCCCTAGAAACTTCGAAACTCCGGCCACACCACCCTTAGCCCCCACACTACCTTCCCCTCCAGTCACGTGACGCTCGACGCACCCAGGAAGGCACATCGATCAAAATTTCCAACCCGTTCAAAATTGGAACTAAACCCTAAATCAAACTCGTTCCTTTAATTTATACAATAGAAAAATTTTCTGATAATTTTCTCAAGATCCATGACGTTAATACTAGCTTCAATTCAAGTTTCAACATTTATTTTTGATTCAATCACTAGAAATTGGTAAAAATATGATTTTTTATTCAAATGCGAACTGCTCTTGAATTACTGAACTAAAAATCTTCATTCAAGTTTTAAAAATCATAATTTTCAGTAAGCATTTAAGTTATAAACTTGAATTAGCTTTTATTAACAATTTAATTTATCAATTTATTTATTGGTTTCTTGTAAACATGACTTCCAGTAAAAATATTCCACCAGTCATGTTTTAACCAACTTGCAAAACCTTATTTTAATTTTTAAAATCTTATTTGATTGCAACTGAAAGTTTTACAATGATTTGATGAGCATAAATTTAAGTTTGGAAAGAAATATGAACTTGTAATAAACAACATAGGAGTACAGAGCATCACAGTGATATATTTAAACAATAACATATGCAAACTATATTTCCAATAAATCTAGAACCATTTTCAATCAACTTAAAGCTTTAAAATTTGATGTTTACTCACCTTCCACATTCTTGTTTTTAGAAATGACAGAGCTCCTTTTTCTTTTGAAACAGTGTTTGAAAATGCAATTGGAACTTCACTTGATCTTTTGCTTGATTGTTGCTATTGTTGTTGGTTTAAATTGAATTTTGTTTCAGTTAAATTTTGTCTCAACTTGGAAATGGAATTTACTTAGCTTGATAAACGAACTGAGAAGGCTAATATTTATCAAAGAAAACTTTACAAGTTTGTACAGCAGGGTATGTTTGTTTTATAATACTAGGCATGGCTGAAGATAAGGTTAGGGTGTACTGATACCTTCCCTTGTATGCTAGAGATATTGTCATTGATTTCTAAGTACCCTAAGTCTCCATACTTAAATATATTTGCTGTCCTTGCATTTTTTTTTTGTTTTGCCTGCATTACTTCTTACACGCTACTTATTATATTTGCCTACTTTTCTTTAGCTCGGCTGAGATGGTTTTAAGAGGTACATATGGTTACTTCTTTGTCTACATGAATTATCTCTTTTGATGTCTTGCATAAATCTTGCTGCTGTGTTGTATTTCAGGTTGAAACATATTATACTTGTATGTTATTTCTTGTCTTTTATAACTATATAAATTTTATTTACAAACATATATTTTCTTATATTTTATTTTTAATTTAAAGTTAACCATATTTGTTCGAAACAAACACTTATTCGTTTTGGGGAAACTCGAATCTATTTACCGATAAATATTGAAATTTTTATTCAAGAATAAATTTAATTATCAATTTAAAATTAATTAAATTCGGGATCGTTACAGACCGTGGTAGGTAAAGTGTACAAGCGGATTAATCTTAAAATGACATTCTATTTACCATTTTAAAGTAAATTATATTAAAACAGTAAAGTGTTTTCCTTTTTACTTGTATAATGTTACTTTTTTAGTAATGACAATCACTATGCCCCTTTATTTGATTTTTATTTTTATTTTTTAAGTGATAAAATGTTTTTTATTTTTTTTACGATTGTGGTTGATTTGATTATTTTTGAATATTGAGGTTGCTTAGTTTAATTTTTGTGGAAAAAAAAGATGAATTGAACTAAAGAATGGTTAAGAATGACCTATGGAATCGAGCTAGCTACAATTTTATGTTAGGCGTGGCTCGCATTGTTAATGGAATGAGTGCGTGGATTGAATGTTAAAGTCCCACATCGCAAGATATTCAGAATAATCGTGGTATATATATGGGATTGGTGGCATGTAACATTGGGAATTCCTTTTGTTACAATGTGTTTCCAAGACCAGATTATATGCTCGATAGAGGCGATGGAGGGATGTTCAATAGGGATGCTGTCATGGGAGACTTCGACCGTTGATGACGCTAGACACGGTGAAGCGAACGCGCAAGGAACGCGGGAATACCGAAACTCAACATGGTATCAGAGCTCCATGGTTCGATGGGACCGGTATGATGCAGCGTGACCGATGCATGGCTCCTAAGGGGTTGAGCATGGGATGCTCGTCACGGTGGAGATATGGTTAAGCAGTCGCTCCTTCCTGCTTATGAGAACTCGAAGTAGCAGCCTGATCAACTGTGAAGAGGACTCAGTATAACTCCAAGATGACTTGAGCAATGCTCGCCAAGGTGGAGATTGTTAGGCATGGCTCGCATTGTAAATGGAGTGGGTGCGTGGATTGAATGTTAAAGTCCCACATTGCAGGATATTCAGAATAATCGTGGTATATATATGGGATTGGTGGCACGTAACATTGGGCATTCATTTTGTTACAATGTGTTGCTAAGACCAGCTTATATGCTCGATGGAAGCGATGGAGGAATGTTCAATCGGAACGTCGGTATTGGAGACTTCAACCGTTGATGACGCTAGACATGGTGAAGTGAACGCATAAGGAATGCAGGAATGCCAAAACTCAACAGTTTAAATATCATAGTATGGGAGATTGTTGACTATTAGGATTAGATATTTTTACCACATTACCGTTTACTAATTTTATCAACAAATACCAATACAAATGGTACAGAAAAGTCAGTAAAGGTTCCTTGGTATCATTTACGAAACCACATGAAAGTATATGGTACTGCAGTGGTAATCAAAATCTTATAATGAAAGTTACAATAACAGACTACATACATCAACCAATGTCTTTTATTCTAATATTTTAATACTTTTACCAATTTTCTACAATGCAAAATGAAAAGTGTAATGATTAGAAATTATTATGTTCTTTGATTGATTATCACAACCCTTATTCGGAAAACTATGTGAATTTATATAATTTAACATCTTCCATGATAAATTTTATTTGTGTTTAACCGAACAAAATAAAAATAATTTGATATGAAATCATATGATAATAATAATATCTTTTAGTATCGATATTTTCTCAATGTAATATGTTAACTAATTGAAAAGTAATGGATAAACTTTTAAATGGCAAGGATCCATTATCAACCAATACTGACCATTAACAACAACACACTAAAATATCGGTTTACCAATTATTTTGGTTGGTAGCGGTGCAATTTTCTCAATATCAAATTAATTGGTATGATACACGATTTTAGTTATGATCAGTGGTACTAAACTGAGTCTACTTCATTTCCCACTATTTAAGTTATCATTGTTCTTTTCTTTTTTAAGTTTTGAATAATAATCGAATTTCTTCAGTTCGTTCATTTTTGTTCTAGTGCTATTTCTTTTTCATTTTCAAGTAAAAAATTTAGGGTTTTCTTCTACCATGGGGGAAACCATCTCTCCTCATAAAAATCAATCCAATCTTCCTCTTCCTCGTCCTTCTCCTCAGGATAGACCACCAGAATCTCATATCAGAAAGCCGAATGGTGTCATCATAGATGACGAGGGCTTCCAATTGGTTCAGCCAAGATCGCAAAGAAGATGAAATGATCAAGTTCGATCATATAATAATGGTGTCCTGAAAAAAAAGGAGGGTCTGCCGGCCAACTCCAATCAGGTTAAGACCAAACCGATGCAACCGCGTAAGCCGACCAATTTCTCTTTAAATAAAGAACAAGGACACAAATCCTAGGCTGATATTGTCTTAGAGCAATCAGAGGAACCAAAAATGAAGAATGCAGTCTTGAAACCATTTCTCCTATACAAATCAATAACAAGAAATATGGTTTGGTGAAGGAGGCGGTTTGTAAAAGAGCCATAGAAAGTTGGAATAACTCTGTTTTTGTTTATGTGGTAGGCACCAAATCCTATTTCTTGTTCCTTAAAGAATATATAAAACGAGTTTGGAAACCGGTTGGAGAGTTCAAAAAATTTTCTAGAGAAAATGGGTTTTTTCTTGTCAAATTCAATGAATCTCAAGACTGCAATTCAATTATTCATAATGGTCCTTATTTTTACAACGGCAAGCTCATCATCATGAGAAGGTGGTCCGAATCACTGAAGTTGGACAGGGATTTATTGTCAACTATGCCGATATGGGTTAAACTTCCCAGTGTTAACCTCAAACTGTGGGATCGTGAGGCTTTTAGCATTATGGCAAGTACTATCGGAAAACCCATAAAAATGGACGTAGCTACTACAATGAAGACGAGATTGAATTACGCTCGGCTTCTAATGGAAGTATTTGCAACTAATGAACTTCCAGATGAAATCAGTCTCAATCTTTATAATGGTGAAATCATTACACAAAAAGTTGAATATGAATGTATTCCACCAAAGTGTAGCATCTACAAGTGTTTCGATCACACTAGAGAGCAATGCAACCCGAAACAGATGTGGATACCCAAATCCAGTGATCAAAATAGAGATGATATTCAAGAAAATATATATGAAGAGATTCAAGAACCAATTCTCAGTAAAGATACAGAAAATTAATCAAGAACTCAAGGGGCAGCGATCGAACCAATCAAGATAGTATAATTTTCGATCAAGAAAACAATTCAAAGGAGCTCACTGATCAAGATGATCAGATCACTGCTATGGAAGTTCATCAGTTAAAAGATTATGAAAGAAAATTAAAAGATTCGATACAGATTAATACAGAGAAGGGTAAAAATAAAAAGGTCTTTAACTCTGAAATCCCTTCTATTTCAGAGCCATGTTTAGTTACAGAGAATAATGTTACAAAAATAATCAACAACTCTCATCAAAGTAATAGCCAGAATCGAGAAAATGATATAGAGAAGGAATCCCCTTCTGAGCTTGCTGCAGATGTTGAGGAGAGTAATTGCATCCACTCAACATTGCCTCGCAAGTGTGCTTCTCCCCCAAAGCAAGCTGTAGTGACTGAATGTAATGACTCGACCATGCCTCACACAGCTTCTTTTGATATTTCCCTAATTAAGGTTCCAGAATCTACACAAATGGAAGAAAATGAATCTGAGATGGTTGATAATAATTAAGAGTTTGATATATAAGAATTACATATCACAAAACCAAAAGCATCTGGTAAGTTAAAGGGAAGCAAAGAGAAGAAAGCTTTCAAGCAAAAATACATTTCAATCAATCCAGAATGGGATCAAATGTCTACTAGACTAAAAGCTAACGGTGTAGATAATAAAAGGAGAGGTGAAGATACTATATTGTCAGGTACCATTTAAGTTTCTTCTTTTTATTAGATATATATGGCTCTATTTGCTTGGAATGTCGGTGGATGAACACCCCTGCCAAACAATCCGATATTCTTCATATGCTTAATGTTTACAAACCTTCTATTATTGCTTTAATTGAGAATAAATTGAATAATGAGAATTATGATAGGTTTTGTCTCAAGTTGTCTAGTAATTGAAAAGCTATAAATGTGACGCCCCACCTCTATGCTCATAATAACAAAGAGTATTAAATGAAATACTGTCTATTATTACGAAGAATAAGGCTGGATGGGAGCGACCATCCGTAATTGGCCTTACATTAATATTGGTTATCTCGATAGGAGTGGTACATTCTTTTTATTTTTCTTCTATTATTTATTTACTCCCATCGACACACCCAATACTAGTATAAAACGAACTACGACGGTTCATAATAGTTTAGAATATTAGATATAACAATAACACAGATAATATAAATGCGGAACACAGATAAAAACAAAAGTCTCAGATATATATAACTGGTGTCAGTTAATACATAGTTGACACTATACATATGATGCAACTACAACTGTCGACTCTAGAAGTTATATATACAAGTACATTATCGACTAATATACATGAATACATATCGTTCTATACAATGACACGACTACTACAAAATGACACCGACAACTTCAGAAGATGTGAAAAGTCTTCATATCCTGAACAGCAACTCAAAGAAGAAAATCTACAACCTGAAATAACTCGGGTCTGACCCGAGTATTACATTCAAAAGAAAATAATACACGGGTCAGTCTAATTCAAACTCAGTTATTAGTGCACAGGAGCAATAATAATCAAATATCAAATAGACGATAGTCACAGAAATCTCGTATATCCGACTCCTCGATAAAAGAATCGGATAACGGCAGATATAACACCAAACAGTGTTAAACAACGAATCAGCAATCCAAATCAATTTAAACAATTGAAATATTAATTTAAAACATCAATGCTGATTGGCTGCAGTACACGCTAACGTGTACTGCCTCGCCAATGCAGCCTATGAAATACTCAGAAGATCAATGAACCCAAAAGCAAACGGATCCAACTCAAATCAAAATGAACCATTTCAAAATACAACTTCAAAATATTGAATTGAACCAATGAAACAATTCAAACAATCAAAATATCAATTAAATCTGTCACTTTTGCTAGGGCTGCAGTACACGCATGCGTGTACTGCCTCGCCACTACAAAAATACTAGTATGCAAATCAACTTAATTACTCAAACCTGAATTAATAGCCAGATTCAAATAACAATTGTACTCGATACAGCGGCACTAAAGTATGCATCGAAAGAAAGTACACAAGTTCGATGCAGACAATATCTACTAGACAGATGAATACAACAGATCCAAGCAATTGGCAACTACAAGTGGTGGACCAATGAAACAGTGTACAAGGGTGGTTATACCAAAACAAGTTCATGCAGACACAAACCAGAGGATCCAAGCATCAACAATACTCAAATGTAAAAGAAACTGCCTCGACAGCAAGGGAACAAGGCAGCAGCAGTACACACTACCAACGGGATCAAGTATGTGCACATCAAGTGATAACATGCACATGTATACAACATAAAGTATGAACGACTAGACTAAACATCATATAAAACTGCATGAGCAAGAGTGAAAACAGCAACACTCAAAGTAGCAATCAAATTGCCAAACACAGTGCTATCTAGAGACACAATCGAAGACAGACTAGAAGTGAAAACACGACAACACAATTGTCAAATGCCTCAAATGATATAGGTTGAAGACAACAACACTATGGTAACCCCAGGTGACAGTAGTGTGAAACTAAACCCCAAAGAAGTCAATACAATTACACATGCAGTGATACACCACAATGTTAAAGATTGGAGATATACAGTGCAGACTATATCAAGTCTACAATAACCAAAATGCTATCAAGACTTCAATCCAGAAGCACAGATGATTCAAAGAAGCAGTTTCACCTTAAAACCAAAGTGACTATAGTCACCAACGAACAGTCTTAACAAATGAGGAAAAACCAACACAACAGTATACCAGTGCGAGTATAAAAACATGGTACCACAATTTCGAACAAAGATAGATATGTCTAAAAATTCATCACCTAAACACGGTCAAGTTAAATTCTCATCTAAGATATTTTCAAAATCACGTTTTTAGATTTCAATCCAAAGTCAGAAATCATCCCATGTATTTAAAACAAATCATACGATCGAGATAATAATTTGATGAAGTCAAATGATCATATGCGATAGAGTTCAATTCTTATATAAAGATCAGAGAATCAAACAATGTTAGCAAGTTCGAGCAAAATAAAATCAAGCCTACAGATCATACGATTTGATAAATTCAAAGATCAATCTCAGCATCTAAACGAATATCAACTGCCAGAGCAAAATCAACTAGCGACTTCAACAAAATATTAGAGAGTTCAAAGCCGAGAAAAATCACGAATCATTACGCTCTGAATTAGATGTGAGCGAAATAAATCACTCACCTTGATTACGAGCTTGGCCAATTTCACGGAGCCGTGAGCACGTGCGATCGACTAAGGAAATGACGTAGATCCTTCATTCGATCGAGCGATTGAATGTCGGAATCTTCGAAACTATCTAACGAGCGTAGGAATTTTGAAGCCGCCATTCTCTAAGGAATCGAAGTCGGCGACTCCATTTAAAACGCCTTGATTCGAAAAGAAGAACGAGCTTGAACGAGGCCAGAGCCGCCATTATTACATCTTCGATTATTTTGTTTTAGGGTTGTTGAATTAGAAAATGATAATGGGGAACGGGTCTTAACATCATCTCGGCCCCAAGCAAAAGAAAGTGGATCCAGATAATTTTTAAAGCCCACACCCTTTTAACAAAATTTTTAAAAGAATTTCAACCCCATCTAAAAACTTCAATTAGCAACTACATTAAATCGTCTAATGACGATTATAAATTTGTTATAAGAACCCCGGGTTGGTTTGCTAGTTATTACCGCAAAACGATCAAAAGAAAGCGTGGGTAAAATTCAAAATGTAAAGCCCACTCACATTCAACCTATCGTTTAAAAGAATAACAACAGCTTTAAAATTCCAAACAACGATTAACAATTTTTTTTTAGCAATGAATTTTAACCCAATTAAAACTCTCACTATCAAAAAGCTAGCTCGTTAATCGTTTAATGACAATTATAGATCAATACGAAATCCCGGGTCGTTACAGACTCCCCTCCTTATAAAAATTGCGTCCCCGCAATTTTCATAATTAAAGTCATCAATAACAATTATTTTTCTAACATAAACCGGTTAAGTTAGAAAAATAGAGGTCGAGAACACAAACGCCAAAGAAATCTTTTAATTTCATAAAAGAAATTCACAAATTCTCAACAAAACCTAATTATCCGATAGATAATTAGAAAACAGCAAAACTGAATAATTACAATTATCCACAATATTCAATTATCAACAAAGATAATTGTGAAACACAAATCACAATCGCAAACTGCAAATATCTAGTTATCCAACAATTAACTAGAAAACACAAATTCCATAATCAACAAACTCTAACTATTAACAGAAATAGATAGAAAACAGCGATTCCATAAAATCAGCATACCCTAGAATCAATTATAGACTAGAAATCTCATAATTAGCGAAATTGGCAATCAACCAATCATCGATTATCAAAGACGAAAATCAAATCTCAAATCAACAATTATTCGATTATCAAAAATGATAATCAAATTTCAAATCAGCAAATATTTAATTATCAAAAGCGATAATTAAATTTTAAATCAGCAAATATTTAATTATCAAAAGCGATAATTAAATCTCAAATCAGCAAATATTTAATTATCAAAAGCGATAATTAAATTTATCAAATCAGCAAATATTTAATTATCAAAAGCGATAATTAAATCTCAAATTAGCAAATATTTAATTATCAAAAGCGATAATTAAATCTCAAATCAACAAATATTTAATTATCACAAACGATAACCAAATTTCAAATTCAACAAATATTCGATTATCAAAAATGATAATCAAATTTCAAATTCAACAAATATTTGATTACCTCAAGCGATAATCAAATTCCAAATTCAACAAATATTCGATTATCAAAACGATAATCAAATTTCAAATTCAACAAATATTTGATTATCTCAAGCGATAATTAAATCTAAAATCAACAAATATTTAATTATCTGAAGCGATAATTAAATCTAAAATCACAAATATTTAATTATCTCAAACGATAATTAAATCTAAAATCAACAAATATTTAATTATCTGAAGTGATAATTAAATCTAAAATCAACAAATATTTAATTATCTGAAGCGATAATTAAATCTAAAATCAACAAATATTTAATTATCTCAAACGATAATTAAATCTAAAATCAACAAATATTTAATTATCTCAAACGATAATTAAATCTAAAATCAACAAATATTTAATTATCTGAAGTGATAATTAAATCTAAAATCAACAAATATTTAATTATCTGAAGCGATAATTAAATCTAAAATCAACAAATATTTAATTATCTCAAACGATAATTAAATCTAAAATCAACAAATATTTAATTATCTCAAGCGATAATTAAATCTAAAATCAACAAATATTTAATTATCTCAAACGATAATTAAATCTAAAATCACAAATATTTAATTATCTGAAGCGATAATTAAAAGCAACAAATATCCGATTATCGAAAACGATAATCAAAACTCATATCAACAATTATCTAATTATCACAAGCGATAATTAGAAACAACAAATTTCCGATTATCAAAAACGATAATCAGACTCATATCAACAAATATCTAATTATCACAAGCGATAATTAGAAACAACAAATTTCCGATTATCAAAAACGATAATCAGACTCATATCAACAAATATCTAATTATCACAAGCGATAATTAGAAACAACAAATTTCCGATTATCAAAAACGATAATCAGAACTCATATCAACAAATATCCAATTACCTGCAGATAATTGGAAACAACAAATATCTAGAAATCAATTAAGAAGACTAGAAAATCAACATGAAAGCTTGGATCGATCCCATCAGATGGCGAGTTTTTAATTCGCCGCACGTGCAACAACATATGGCCGAAGCCAACCAAGTACTCAACATAATTTTGGCGCCCAACAAATGACCCGAAGGTCCAACCTATGACCCGAAGGTCTAGTACTGGTATTTGACCCGAAGGTCCAACATATGACCCGAAGGTCCAACATATGACCCGAAGGTCCAACATAGTGGCTCGAAAGCACACGAAAGCATCAAATATTTCAATTAACGAGTCCGGAATTAACCGAAATAGCAAATGCACATGTCCCATACCACATGTTTTACTAAATCGTTTGATTCTCTTCATCGTTTCCTTGAAAGTGTAAAGTTCATCAAAATCATCAAAACAACAGATATTCAATTAACGAGTCCGGAATTAACCGAAATAGTAAAAGTGTGGTTCCATACTCCGCACTTTTGCTAAATCGTTTAAATCTCTTCATCGTTTCCTTGAAAGTGCAAAATTGTGTATTTTGTAAAAATACACTTTACATTCTCAAACGGACAAGTTCGGAATTAAGCGTATCAGTAAAAGAAAGGGGTCATAGTCCTCGATTTTGCTGAAACGTTTAAATCGCTTCCTCATTCTTTTGAAAGCGCAAACTGTTAAAATTTCTAAAAACAATTTTATTTATTTTGTAAAAATAACAATTCACATTCTCAACTGGACAAGTCCGGAGTTAAGCGAAACAGTAAAAGAAAGGGGTCATAATCCTCGATTTTGCTGAATCGTTTAAGTCGTTTTCTCATTCTTTTGAAAACGCAAACTGTTACAATTTTATAAAACAATTTTCCAATCACGTGATTAAAACAGCAATTCAGTAACAATTTCGATAAGGAAATTGTACTTCTCAAAATACTGTAAAAACGGTTACAAATCAGTATTGCGGAATAACCGCTTGAAAATCCACTTTTAAAATTTAGCGGTTACTGAAGCCAAAGCGACAGTAGCTTTAAAACGTCAAAATCACATCAAAACAATCTACATCAAAATGTAATGTCAGTGAATTCTCATTCATCAAAATGCCACAAAACACCGTACTTCAAAATATAGCATTGATGTAAAATTCTGTTGTAAAAATAACGGCAACAAAATACGTTTCATAACCAAGCATCGGTTCAACATAAAATAAATGCAATAACGTGCAATTTAAATTTTTGCACGTACTACAAAATGAACAAAGAATCATTCACATGTATCTTCAATGAAGATAATTTAAAACAGCAAAAATCTAATCAATAGATGATTAGTACAAAAGAAAGCCAGCGGAAATTTCAACAAAAATCACATATCTGCAATTTCTTCGAATCCTCAATTCGGATTCGAAGTTCTCAAAGAAACAAAATAATTACAGCTATGTAAACAACAATGAAATTCATATCAATTTCGTGTTTTGATTTTTAAATCAAAAAGATTATCAGTTGTACTCAGCGAAGACAGTTTCGCTGTTTCCGCTGCGCACTCTGATAAACAGAACACAAATCAATTAAATCATCAGGACACAATTTCACTATTATTTTTAAATAAAGATATTTAAAAATTTCATCAAAATTTCAAACCTTTAGTTTTGACTCAAATCACAAATAAAACATCGACCAATAGTTGTAACATATGTTCCATCCAAGTTATGTTTTATATTATGTCCATAAACCCCAAGCTCTGATACCAACTGTGACGCCCCACCTTTATGCTCATAATAACAAAGAGTATTAAAGGAAATACTGTCTATTATTACGAAGAATAAGGCTGGATGGGAGCGACCATCCGTAATTGGCCTTACATTAATATTGGTTATCTCGATAGGAGTGGTACATTCTTTTTATTTTTCTTCTATTATTTATTTACTCCCATCGACACACCCAATACTAGTATAAAACGAACTACGACGGTTCATAATAGTTTAGAACATTAGATATAACAATAACACAGATAATATAAATGCGGAACACAGATAAAAACAAAAGTCTCAGATATATATAACTGATGTCAGTTAATACATAGTTGACACTATACATATGATGCAACTACAACTGTCGACTCTAGAAGTTATATATACAAGTACATTATCGACTAATATACATGAATACATATCGTTCTATACAATGACACGACTACTACAAAATGACACTGACAACTTCAGAAGATGTGAAAAGTCTTCATATCCTGAACAGCAACTCAAAGAAGAAAATCTACAACCTGAAATAACTCGGGTCTGACCCGAGTATTACATTCAAAAGAAAATAATACACAGGTCAGTCTAATTCAAACTCAGTTATTAGTGCACAGGAGCAATAATAATCAAATATCAAATAGACGATAGTCACAGAAATCTCGTATATCCGACTCCTCGATAAAAGAATCGGATAACGGCAGATATAACACCAAACAGTGTTAAACAACGAATCAGCAATCCAAATCAATTTAAACAATTGAAATATTAATTTAAAACATCAATGCTGATTGGCTGCAGTACACGCTAACGTGTACTGCCTTGCCAATGCAGCCTATGAAATACTCAGAAGATCAATGAACCCAAAAGCAAACGGATCCAACTCAAATCAAAATGAACCATTTCAAAATACAACTTCAAAATATTGAATTGAACCAATGAAATAATTCAAACAATCAAAATATCAATTAAATCTGTCACTTTTGCTAGGGCTGCAGTACACGCACGCGTGTACTGCCTTGCCACTACAAAAATACTAGTATGCAAATCAACTTAATTACTCAAACCTGAATTAATAGCCAGATTCAAATAACAATTGTACTCGATACAACGGCACTAAAGTATGCATCGAAAGAAAGTACACAAGTTCGATGCAGACAATATCTACTAGACAGATGAATACAACAGATCCAAGCAATTGGCAACTACAAGTGGTGGACCAATGAAACAGTGTACAAGGGTGGTTATACCAAAACAAGTTCATGCAGACACAAACCAGAGGATCCAAGCATCAACAATACTCAAATGTAAAAGAAACCGCCTCGACAGCAAGGGAACAAGGCAGCAGCAGTACACACTACCAACGGGATCAAGTATGTGCACATCAAGTGATAACATGCACATGTATACAACATAAAGTATGAACGACTAGACTAAACATCATATAAAACTGCATGAGCAAGAGTGAAAACAGCAACACTCAAAGTAGCAATCAAATTGCCAAACACAGTGCTATCTAGAGACACAATCGAAGACAGACTAGAAGTGAAAACACGACAACACAATTGTCAAATGCCTCAAATGATATAGGTTGAAGACAACAACACTATGGTAACCCCAGGTGACAGTAGTGTGAAACTAAACCCCAAAGAAGTCAATACAATTACACATGCAGTGATACACCACAATGTTAAAGATTGGAGATATACAGTGTATACTATATCAAGTCTACAATAACCAAAATGCTATCAAGACTTCAATTCAGAAGCACAGATGATTCAAAGAAGCAGTTTCACCTTAAAACCAAAGTGACTGTAGTCACCAACGAACAGTCTTAACAAATGAGGAAAAACCAACACAACAGTATACCAGTGCGAGTATAAAAACATGGTACCACAATTTCGAACAAAGATAGATATGTCTAAAAAATCATCACCTAAACACGGTCAAGTTAAATTCTCATCTAAGATATTTTCAAAATCACGTTTTTAGATTTCAATCCAAAGTCAGAAATCATCCCATGTATTTAAAACAAATCATACGATCGAGATAATAATTTGATGAAGTCAAATGATCATATGCGATAGAGTTCAATTCTTATATAAAGATCAGAGAATCAAACAATGTTAGCAAGTTCGAGCAAAATAAAATCAAGCCTACAGATCATACGATTTGATAAATTCAAAGATCAATCTCAGCATCTAAACGAATATCAACTGCCAGAGCAAAATCAACTGGCGACTTCAACAAAATATTAGAGAGTTCAAAGCCGAGAAAAATCACGAATCATTACGCTCTGAATTAGATGTGAGCGAAATAAATCACTCACCTTGATTACGAGCTTGGCCAATTTCACGGAGCCGTGAGCACGTGCGATCGATTAAGGAAATGACGTAGATCCTTCATTCGATCGAGCGATTGAATGTCGGAATCTTCGAAACTATCTAACGAGCATAGGAATTTTGAAGCCGCCATTCTCTAAGGAATCGAAGTCGGCGACTCCATTTAAAACGCCTTGATTCGAAAAGAAGAACGAGCTTAAACGAGGCCAGAGCCGCCATTATTACATCTTCGATTATTTTGTTTTAGGGTTGTTGAATTAGAAAATGATAATGGGGAACGGGTCTTAACATCATCTCGGCCCCAAGCAAAAGAAAGTGGATCCAGATAATTTTTAAAGCCCACACCCTTTTAACAAAAATTTTAAAAGAATTTCAACCCCATCTAAAAACTTCAATTAGCAACTACATTAAATCGTCTAATGACGATTATAAATTTTTTATAAGAACCCCGGGTTGGTTTGCTAGTTATTACCGCAAAACGATCAAAAGAAAGCGTGGGTAAAATTCAAAATGTAAAGCCCACTCACATTCAACCTATCGTTTAAAAGAATAACAACAGCTTTAAAATTCCAAACAACGATTAACAATTTTTTTTTAGCAATGAATTTTAACCCAATTAAAACTCTCACTATCAAAAAGCTAGCTCGTTAATCGTTTAATGACAATTATAGATCAATACGAAATCCCGGGTCGTTACAATAAATAACATGATTGTGGCTGTAAAGGTAGAATCATTGTTATTTGGGATACTAATATCTGGACAAATATGAATATAAACAAAGATAATCAATTTATAGATTGCAATTTTAAAAATATTGGGGGTTTCTCTTTGCAGGTTACTAGTGTTTATGGTAATAATTATGAAAATGAAAGAAATGGATTATGGCATCTTAAATCTCTGAATTTTATATATGATTTCCCTTGAATTGTTTTAGGTGATTTTAATACTGTTTTTCATGTCAATGAAAAGTTTAGAGGTATTAAAATCCCTCAAATTAAGTTGGATAGAGTTAATAAATTTCTTTTAGATGTTGGTCTCATTGAACTAATTGTTAGTGGGAACAAATTCACATGGAAATCTGGTCTAGCTAAAAATATTCATTGTAAGCTAGATAGAATTTTATATAATAAAGAATTTTCAAATTTTTTTCCTAATTGTGTCTGTTCCACTTTAGAACAAAATTCGAGTGATCATAATCCTTTATTGGTTAATCTTTTTGTTAATGTTGAATCTAGTAGTAAAGTATTTCCTTTTAGATTTAAAAATAGTTGGGTATTTGAAGAAGATTATAAAGCTTTGATGGGAAAACAGTCTGAACTTCTCTTGTGTGGGTACTAAACAATACCGGTTTTGTATGTTTTTGAAATACACTAAAAACAATCTTAAAAACTGGAATAGAAATAACTATATGAATAAAACTAAGCTTATTAGCTTAAGAAATGAAGGAAAATTCTTACAGGATATATCTGACAATAAGCCTGATGATATCAATGTTATCAACAAATTTTTTAATAATCAGAGAGAGCTTTCTATTGAAATGTATAAAGAATCTGTTAATGCTAAAGTTGATTGGCTTAATCTAGGTGATGACTGCACCAAATTCTTTCATGCTAAAATGAGTAATAGAAAGCACTTAAATAATATTGGTAACATTATAGACAAAGAGGGTAATTTGTCAAATGCATATGATAAAGTTGCCAAAGAAACTATCAGCTTCTATGAGGATCTTTATTTTTCTTATAGTTTTGTAAAAAAATTTCCTCAAATTACTTGTAAAAATATTTTGAAAGATAACGCATCTGAAATTTTACTCGCTCCTTTCAATTTAGATGAGATAAAATACATTGTTTTTAATGCTGGTGATAATAAAAGTCCTGGCCCTGATGGTTCAATGCCAAATTTTATAAAATCATTAGGATAATATTAAGGAGCAGATTTATGAAGTTATTAAAGAATTTATAGACAAAGGGAAAATTCTCAAAAGTTTAAACCATACATTCATTACCCTTATTCCTAAAAATAAAAATCCCACTAATATTGGTGATTTTAGACCTATTTCTTGCTGCAACTTTATTTATAAAATTATTGCTAATGTCCTTAGTAATAGAATCAAAATGTTTTTGCCTTTTCTTATTTCTGAAAATTAGAGTGCTTTTGTACCTAGTAGACTTATTTATGAAAATTCTCTTTTAGCACATGAGATGGTCAGAAAATTCAAAACAAAGTAGGGTGATAATGTTTGCATCAAAATTGACTTGCAAAAAGCATATGATAAGGTAAACAGACATTTTATTCATCATATTATGAAATGCATGGGATTTCCTACAAAGTTTTGTGATTTGGTTTTGGAATGTATTAATACTCCTACATTTTCTATACTGATTCAAGGAAAGGCTGAAGGATTTATTAAAAGTAATAGGGGTATAAGACAGGGTGATCCCTAATCACCTTATCTTTTTCCTATGGTTATGGAATATTTTTCCATACTTATGGATATAGAAGCTATTAAAGGTAATATTTATCCTATAAATAGGATTCAACCCCGTATTAACCATTTGATTTATGTGTGAGAAATGCGGATTAAGGATCTTAAGGCTAGAATTAACATTAGAGGGGGGGGTGAATAGTGTTTAAAGAAATTTGTTAATCTTTTTGAGTTTATCTTACTTTGTTAACAATGTATACACTAAACAGACACATATATGAACATAGAATCAAACACAGATGCAAATATAAAGTAAAAGCAATAAAGGAAAGAACACACCGGATTTTGTACTGGTTCGGAGTTACCCTACATCCAGTCCCACAACACAAGTACAGATTTCCTTTCAAACTCAATTCAACAATTACAACCCTCGATTTCAAGGCTACGAGATACACCCTCCAGAATAATAATCCTCTGGGTAGAGATACTTGATTTCCGGGGCAACAAGTTCAGCCAATTAATTTCCAGGGCTACAATCACACCTTCTCTCGCTCGATTGATTACAAAAAGTCTATAACTCAGATTAGCACTTGGATCTTGTAGAGATAGTGGAGAGAATCAAAACCAGAAATTATCTAGTTAGATTCGATATTGATTTTGGCAGAGTAATGGTGTAATTTGTAAATAAGAAAGTGGAGAAGAAGAAGAGAAGTTAAATCAGAGAAAAGTGTTATAAAATTCGTTAAAACTGACCCCTATTTATAGAAGAACAACAGTCATGTCCATTCATGAAGAGTTATGGCGAATAGACACTTATTTTGAAATTTGAATTTTGAACTCAACTGACACCATTTCGACATAGTGCCTACGGGCATGTCGACATCCCTCAGCCAAAATTGATGTTTTGAATTTCTATAAAAATAATATTTATCTTATATAAAAACTTTATAAATATACTTGAATATAGTTGAAATTCATAAGTAAATATAAAGAACAATATATATATATATATATATATTATTTAACTATAATTTAAATCAAAGTATAAATAATTTAAATGTTAAATATATTATTGGAAAAGATAGTTTAAAATCAGGAGTAATTTGACTTTGAAATTAAAGATGTTTTTTAGGCTAAAATTATTTAAAATCAGGATAGAGAGTTTTGAATCTTTTCAAAGAAAAGTTTTGAAATCATTTTGAAAACAAGATAATTTTGTAAAATCATTTGAATTAAAATTAGTGGATACAAAGCAATGTCCCACTAGATTTTCGTAGGTTCAATCCTACTTAGGGTTCCATCCCTTTAACAGGCTCGAAGTGGATTCCATTCCACGAATAAATTGGATATTAAGATGTCAGTGCCTTTCTATGAGTTTTAACAATATTCCTAACTATATAACTTATCTTGGAATCTTGATACTCATGAGTCTTCTATCTCTATATCTTGAATCTCTATACTATACAGTCTTCATTCTTGATACCTGCATGGTTAGATCCTGCATATACATATATATCCAAACTTGTAATGTTAGTATTTATATTTTATAATCTATTCTAAAGTTGTTGTCATCAAAACCATCATCTCATGGACTAACAATCTCCCCCTTTTTGATGATGACAACCATTGTTTATAAAATATCACTTCTATCCTAATAACCCCCCCTAAAACTAACAACTCCCCCTTAATCTATGCCTAACTACCCTATTTTATATTTCTCCCCCTTTGTCATCAACAAAAAACTTACTCCCCCTTATTCTTGGACTTCAGTACTTGCATTGATAAACTATACAATGGAATATATAATATATAGATTAAGAAATAATGATACTTATGAGCATAATAAGTTAATTAAAGACTATATTCATTTCAGTGTATATACATATATGTTTCACACACCAAACTTCAAACAAAATAAAATCAATCCACACAATGTATTAATTCAAACCAAATTGAATCAAACAAATTAATTCAAACAAATCAAACAAAGAAAGAAAATTAAACGTCACGAGGGACATCTACCCATCCATCTTCTCCAAATATAGGGTCTGCTTTAATTGCATCCCAATTCTCATTGTTATTGGTGGGAGAGACAGGAGGATGTGCTTCATTATCATCCTTGTGTAGAGAGGAGATCATCTATCGTATTGCATCGAAATGCCTTTCTTGCTCCTTGATCATCTGCATTTGACTCAACTCTAAGTGACGCTGGTTTCGTAGAATAAAAGAGAGAATATTCTTGAATGAATTGAGTGTTTCTTCAAGATTTTCAAATAGATTGTGAATAGGATCGGCCATAATTGAATTAGAGAAAGAAATGAAGGATATAGATAATGAGAAATAAATTTCAGTGAAGATTTCTGGAAGAAAAATGTATATATAGGTGTAGAAATTCGTTTGAAATGAATAGACATTTGGTAGTTATTCAAATTTCAAATTCAAAATCAATAATCACTTCTGACCAGTACATGTCGACATGGTCTTCTAGGGGATGTCGACATGGGTTAGTGAAAATTTATGACACCTTTGATTTTGTGAATAATTGTGTATATGTATATATTTATATAATATACTAACATTTATTCTAGAGATAAGATAAGATAGATAACAGAAAGGAAATTTCATTTCATTACGATAATACAAAGATTAAGCATAATGAACTACACGAACATTCGAAAAAAACAAACTTAGACAAATACAATAAGACACTAAAAGATAAAACTAGTTAGAAGATGAAGATGATGAAGATAGTCCAAGTTTCTTGCTGACTTTTGAAAAGAACTTGTTCATCTTCGAAGAAATATTATCCAACTTCTTACTAACGGATCGTTTTAAAATCCGTTGATTCTCCACAATTATCTTTTGGTTTTTGAGAAGGGTTTTGTTGGATGGATTGGAAGGATATTCGATGCTTTCCAAAGAGATTTCACCTTCTTCTTCAATTTCCATTTCATTCCCTTCTTCTCTTTCTTCCTCTTCCTCTTCTTCCATTTCCTCATGAGCCAAACGCTCTTCCTTTTCGGTAAGGGTCTCATAAGGTTGAAAAACTTGTGGGATTTTCATGAGAGAGATGTTTGAGATATTGAAAACTTTTCTTGAAATAAATTCTTCTTTTTTGAAATTTACTCCAAAATAGTTGAAAATCCGAGTAAGGTAAATTCCATGATATAAAATCTTTTCTCCCATTTCCAAGTTTTTAGGACGAAGTTCATCCAAAATAACTTGTGCCCAATTGATATCATAATTTCCGAAAATAGCAAAAAGTTCTTTGCACACTTTTGAAGTAGGATTGTTAAAATTTTCCGATCTTGGGGTCAAAGTATGTTGTAAGAGAAGATTGACAATTCTTGCTTTAGGATGAAAGTTTTGATTCTTAAATTCAAAGTTTTCATCTCCTTCAAAAATATGATGAAATGTCTCACGATCATGTTCATCGATTTGAAAACTAGAAAGATCCATTCCCGTGCATTTGCAATTGAGAATGGTACCCCAAAGATCATAATTCAAAACAATTTGAGTGCCTTTGATACTACTCCAAATTTCATTCTCATTTCCAATATAAAAACCACGGTTTAGATTAGCATAGAAGATTTTGACAAGATTAGCATAGCAAACAAAATCATTTTGAGAAGAGTCAATAAGACTTAAAACACCATTGTTTGCAAAAAGAGAATCAATTTCATAAGAAGAAAAATCTTGAAAAATAGCAAATTTTCTGGAATGGACTTTGGCATGATTAACATAATTGATGTATGCTTTAATTGCCTCCGGATCATTGAATAATTGTTCTTTGATTTTTCTGGAAATTCTCATGGTTGAGGGGTTGCTTGAAGAAGCCATTAGAGTAGAGAGTAGAGAGCTTGAATATATGAAGAGAATGTTTGAATTTGAAAATGAAAGTGAAAAGATATGATAAAAGATAGTGAATAAATAGACTTTTAAAGGACATATTCTCTAGTCAAAAGGTATCTTTTCAGAGAATTAAATGAAGTGAAAAGGTGGAGGGAAATTCAAACATTTGAATTCAAAATTTGAAATTCAAATTTAGGTAGGCATGTCGACATCATGGTAGGGGCCATGTCGACATGTGGCTTTGAATTTTCATGACATGATTTTTCCTAAGTTATCTAATATACATATATATAAATATTATTATTAATGTCTATATTTCTGAAATATTATTGTACTTATAATATATTTCGGAATGTGTCAAAAATAATAAAAATAATAATAAAATAATAGTAAAAAATATAAAATAAATTTTAAAATTCAAACAGCATATCAATTCAAAATCAATCAATCAATCAATTCAAAAACAACCAATAAATTCAAGCATGCAATTTCAACCAATGTATTATAAACGTGTACCTTTTTCAGATTCCGTGTCTTTGGTATTGACTAAATCGAGAATTGCTGTGAAACACATATTTGAATTATCTTCCTTCTGTTCATCGTCGCTGGATAATGAGTCAGAGTCATCTAGAGTAGCAGTGAATGCACGTTTCCGTTTCTTTGCAGAATCATTGATTGTAGGAGAGTTTTGCTTATCTGGATGCGGACAGTCTCTTTTGATGTGACCTGGTTCGTCACAATCGAAGCATTTGATAAAGTGTGGTACTGTAGTCTGATTACCGGAATTCTTAAAGTTGTTTCTCTTGAAACTATTCAATTTTCTGTACTTCAGGAATTTTCGAAAATTCCTGGTCATAAATGCTATCTCTTCATCATTATCACTGTTTGAGTCTGATCCGTCGATTAGTGCATTGAATGCCATTGATTTGTTTTCAGATGCTTTGCTTTCTCTTCTCCCGATCATTTGAACTTCAAACGACATTAGATTTCCAATCAATTCTTCTATCTTTAAAGTACTGATGTCATTTGCCTCTTCAATTGCAAGTGTCTTTTGATCCCATTCTGGAGTGAGAGAATTTAAAAAATTTCTGACTTGATCTTCTTCCGAAAATTCCTTTCCTAAAGATATTAAAGAATGCACAATATCTTGAAATCGACTATACATATCTGAAATAGACTCATTAGTATTCATTTTAAATAACTGAAACTGATTTGTGAGCATGGAAATTTTGGTCTGTTTAACTTTGCTTGTTCTTTCGTGAGTTACTTGCAAAGTTTTCCAGATTTCATATGCAGACTTACAAACTGACACTCTATTAAATTCATTTCTTTCAAGTGAACAAAATAGAATATTCATTGCTTTAGAATTATTTTGTGCAACATTCTTTTGCTCAGTGGTCCACTGTGCAAAATTAGTTGTGGGTTCAGAATATTCAGTTTGTGTGATATTCCAAGTATCTAATCCTACAGATTGTAAATATATTTTCATCCTACATGCCCAATATGCATAGTTACTGCCATTAAAAAGTGGTGGTCTGGCAGTAGACTGACCTTCTACAAATGAACTAGTTTTGGTGGTAATAGCAGAACTAGTGTTAGTAGCCATTTTGATATTTTTCAAAATTCAAATAATGAAACTTTTGAAAACAAGGCTCTAATACCAAATGTGAGAAATGCGGATTAAGGATCTTAAGGCTAGAATTAACACTAGGGGGGGGGTGAATAGTGTTTAAAGAAATTTGTTAATCTTTTTGAGTTTATCTTACTTTGTTAACAATGTATACACTAAACAGACACAGATATGAACACAGAATCAAACACAGATGCAAATATAAAGTAAAAGCAGTAAAGGAAAGAACATACCAGATTTTATACTGGTTCGGAGTTACCCTACATCCAGTCCCGTAGCACAAGTACGGATTTCCTTTCAAACTCAATTCAAAAATTACAACCCTCGATTTCAAGGCTACGAGATACACCCTCCAGAATAACAATCCTCTGGGTAGAGATACTTGATTTTCGGGGCAACAAGTTCAGCCAATTAATTTCCAGGGCTACAATCATACCTTCTCTCTCTCGATTGATTACAAAAAGTCTATAACTCAGATTAGCACTTGGATCTTGTAGAGATAGTGGAGAGAATCAAAACCAGAAATTATCTAGTTAGATTCGATAATGATTTTGGCAGAGTAATGGTGTAATTTGTAAATAAGAAAGTGGAGAAGAAGAAGAGAAGTTAAATCAGAGAAAAGTTTTATAAAATTCGTTGAAACTGACCCCTATTTATAGAAGAACAACAGTCATGTCCATTCGTGAAGAGTTATGGCGAATAGACACTTCTTTTGAAATTTGAATTTTAAACTCAACTGACACCATGTCGACTAGTGCCTATGGGCATGTGGACATCCCTCAGCCAAAATTGATGTTTTGAATTTCTATAAAAATAATATTTATCTTATATAAAAACTTTATAAATATGCTTGAATATAGTTGAAATTCATAAGTAAATATAAAGAACAATATATATATATTATTTAACTATAATTTAAATCAAAGTATAAATAATTTAAATGTTAAATATATTATTTGAAAAGATAGTTTAAAATCAGGAGTAATTTGACTTTGAAATTAAAGATGTTTTTGAGGCTAAAATTATTTAAAATCAGGATAGAGAGTTTTGAACCTTTTAAAAGGAAAGTTTTGAAATCATTTTGAAAACAAGATAATTTTGTAAAATCATTTGAATTAAAATTAGTGGATACAAAACAATGTCCCACTAGATTTTCGTAGGTTCCATCCTACTTAGGGTTCCATCCCTTTAACAGGCTCGAAGTGGATTCCATTCCACGAATAAATTGGATATTAAGATGTCAGTGCCTTTCTATGAGTTTTAACAATATTCCTAACTATATAACTTATCATGGAATCTTGATACTCATGAGTCTTCTATCTCTATATCTTGAATCTCTATACTGTACAGTCTTCATTCTTGATACCTGCATGGTTAGATCCTACATATACATATATATCTAAACTTGTAATGTTAGTATTTATATTTTATAATCTATTCTAAGGTTGTTGTCATCAAAACCATCATCTCATGGACTAACATTATGCTGATGATCTCATGGTGTTTGTAAAAGCTAATAAAGCTAATGCAGACACTATAAAGAAAGTTTTTGATAGTCTGAAGTCTTATGCTGGGCTGCAGCTTAATGTTAATAAGTGTAAAGCTTACTTTAGTAAATATAGTAAGTATAAAAAAGATAGATGTTTTAAAAATATCTGAGGGAAATCTTCCAATTAAATATTTGGGACTGCCTCTTTCTATAAATCAGATTAAAGATACAGATTGTTCTTTTCTTATTGCAAAATCCAAGAAAGAATGGAGACTTGGTCTTGTAAGTTACTTTCTATTGCTGGGAGACTTGAACTTATTAAGACTGTGATTTATGCAATTATTTTATATTGGCTACAAACTTTTCATATTCCAGTTGCATCTATTACAAAATTGGAAAGTAGATGTGCTGATTTCCTATGGAGGGGTATATATCACGAAATTAGCTGGGAAAAAGTTCGTAGACCTAAAAATGAAGGGGGTTTTGGCATTAGAAACATTAATGCCTTAGTGCTACTTGCCACTTAAAATTATTTTGGAGATTCCTTAATTACGACTCTTTGTGGGCTAGATGGATGAGATCTAAGTACTTGAAACATAAATTGATTTGGACTACTGTGCCTAACAGTAATCAGTCTAATGCTTCAAAACAAATATTAAATTGTAGAGAGTTAGGCAAAACATTGTTTGAAAGAAAATTTAAACAAGGTGAAGAAACCAGTTTATGGTTTGATCCTTGGTTTAAAAGTGAGTCTTTTATAAATAAAGTTGGTTGGAATAGTTTGGTTATTTGTGGTGGCTAAAATGCTAAAGTATCTGATATTATTATAAATAATCAGTGGCAACCACAGCTACACCCTATTACTAACCCTCATAAATATGAAATATGAAAAATTCAACTTAATCCTTATGTAGAAAATAACTACTAGGAATGGAAAGCAAGCAATAGAGGGAAGTTTTCAATCAAATCAACATGGAATATTATTAGAAATAAGTTCCAAAAGGAAGATTGGTATCAATGCATATGGAATAGAGTGAATGTCCCAAGATGGCATTTTGTACATATTTTGCAATTAAAAACAGATTTCCAACTTGGGATAGACTTAATAAATGGGGGCAATAATCTAAATTCACTCTATTCCTTGTGCAATATGTGTAATGAAAATGCTAATCACCTATTTTTTGAATGTAGTTACTCTTACTTTATTTGGAATCAAATTAGAGCTACTCTGGGTATTGATGACAACAGTCAAATGGACCTGATGCATATTATCGAAATGATCAACAACAAATTCAGATCTAAGTCCAAGGAAACAGACTATGCTCACATTCTTTTAACTACTGCAGCGTTCAACTTGTGGAAAGAAAGAAATTTGCATGTGCATAACAAAGGCAACAGAAATAAAGGTAGATTTGGTTACTTATTAGCACTGACAACAAGATTATTCTTCAAAACTCAAAGAAAATATTTAAAAACCAAACCAAGTTCGCTTCCCTTGCTGATGACTGGAGTTCTGAAGCTGGGAGCAAACATTTAGAAGCCTGTCTTTTGCATCCGAAAAGCTTACAGACTGATAAGCATGCCAACAGTATGATTCGAGAGTCTAGCTCCTACAACCAGCAAAGACTTGCTGCTAATACTGATAGTATGTGCTCTCATGTGACCGATAACAGTTACTTTCACCCTTAGCAATCCCCAGTTATCAACAACTCGAATTTCAGAGCTAATTTGGGTGGTAGCAGCAATTCGAGGATGACATCATTAGATCTTGGTCGCGATGACGCTACGATCTAACAATTCACCGCTTCTCATCAATTTTTTTTAGAGATTCGAGCAATTTTGGGAGTGTTAGGGGGATGAAAGAAGGGTTTAATGATAGTTTATCTTATTGGGAGCACGGAGAAGCTAGTGGAGTGAAGAAAGGCGAAGATTTGGCTAAGATTTCATGAATCGCTTCCGCCATTTTTAAAGTTTCGGCTTTGCTTCGAAGAGATTAGGGTTTGGGTTATGTCGGCAACCCTAGTTGCTGTTGTATCGGTATTATGTTTTGTGGTTTCGGGTTTGCTCTTTATGCACCTGACCTTATTTGTTTGGGCTGGGCCCATTTTAACAATCTTCAAAAAAAGGTTTTGAATAATATGTTTCTATGTTCTTTTTGGCTGTACCATCTTAATTTATCATCTATTTGGACCAATAACCACCCTTTCTATTTAAAAAACTAATAATATAGAAGATAATTTTGTCCAATTTAAAAAAGTGTTAATGACTCATTTTTCTCTTGTACTTTTCTTGTTCGAGTCTTGGTTTATGTTTTACTTAATGTCTCTCTATTGTATTTTGTATCCAATCATGTTTCCTAATCGTAATAAATATATATTGAACAATGCTGTTCAAAAGTCATTAAAGTTCATTTAAATTGTTGACTAAACGTTACACATAAATTTCAAATAACGGTATGTAACATTACAAATCCATGTTAATGTAACCTTTTTTAAGTGTTTTGCTTACTATAGAAATCATGTTAATCGATCGCTCTACATATTTTCTCTGGGAAAGTATACATTGGGCCTTAGCACAGATTCTGAGGTATAATCGCATGCATAGTGTGGTCAGTGTGGAATGAACCTCCAATCTCATGGATGAATGTGATATCACTAAAAACACATTTTACCGACGTCAATATGGCGTCAACGCCACGTTGGTAAACCATTTTTCGATGCCGCGCCGATGCCATTTACGACGTCATTAAATAGGGCATCAAAATTTTTTATATCAACGCCTTGCTGATTTCTTTCATGAGATACTTGCCGAAGTCATACCGACGCCGTTTTTTCGATGCCATTGCGATGCTCATTAGATGCCTAATGTCGATGCCATGACTACGACATGTCGACACCTATCAGATTTACTTGCCGACGCCAAATCGATGCCATACCGACGCCGTATGAGATAATCTTGCACGAGCTTGTACACTTCATCACTACTCAGAATCGAAGGTGGCTTCAAAGTAATAGTTACATTTCATCTGAAGTTTTTTAAATCAAATTTAAAACGATCGTTTAAGTGCAAAAAAAACAATGAGGTCGATCTCTCCAACATCGTTTGCCACCGTTTATAAATTGAAATGATTTTGTTCAATCCACGCAAAATGGACAAGCGAATTTGCCACCAGTATTCCATCCAGAAAGCATCTCATATGTAGAAAATCGCTTAACGTCCACAACAATCATTCTAAAGTTCTTTTTTGAAACGTCGTACATAATACCCTTCGTCTACTGCTTTTTCAACTCATTAACCAAAGGTTGTAAATACATGTCTTTCCCTGTTTGTATTCTTAGGTACATGAACAATCTGTAACACCTCATATTTTTAGTAACATTATTTAGGATATTTAATTAGTTAAATAAAATAAAATAATGTAAGATGATTTATGGATTGAGATTTGTGATTAAATAAGGGGTAGCCATGCCATGATTAATAAGTGAACTAAAGAATAAAAAGAGAATTAAAGGTTAGAAAATATACAAGGACAAAATAGGAATAAGGCACATCCTTATACCCTAAACCCTTAACCCCTCAACACTCACGTTCACTTCATTATTCACAAATCAAAAATAAAAGCTAAGGCCGGCCACCATTAGCAAGCTCAAGAGAAGATAAAAGCTAGGATTTCAAGAGGGAGAATCAAATCACTTAATCAAGAAAAATCTCACATCTTTAATCACAAAGCTAAGGTGAATAATGACCACATCTCACATTTTCTAATTATTTTCGGTTTTAAGGATAATCCGAATTTGATTTGCAATGTTATGCCATGATTTTGATGGATAAAATGATTATATATGCTTGTTGATGATTTATGCGTACTCGTATAGGTTTTATGATATGTTTTAATGTGAAAACCCTATTCAGTTACATCTAAATGCCTTGGACTTTTAGATATAGATCAGAAATAATATTTTAGAGATGATTTTCAATTTTCATAATTTTCTGAATTAATGTGGATTTTATATGAATTTTCTAGTGAAGAAAATGCTATTTTGGGTTTAAAATTAATTACGGCCAAATTATATTGGCTTAGGGTCTAAAATTTATATATGTTAAAAAATATATTAAAGATTGAAATTCTTAAATTTTGTAGAATTTTCCTAAGTGTTTTAATTGATATATAAAATTAGTTAAGGTATGAGATTTAATTTTTTTATATATTTATAAAGGGATAAGGCGTATTTTGTAAATAATTCAAATTGTTATTCTTGAAAATTGGCAGTACTTTTAGAAAAGAAAATTTGCAATCAATCATAATTTGACAAACAAGGCATGTTAGGTAAAAGAAATTAATTTATAAAGTCAAATCAGTTTATATAAATGTTTTTTCCTATTTCAATGCTTTCGGAAAAAGGCTTCCGACTCCTTACCTCCGCCTCCGGCTCCATCAAAACCAATGTGCCTGGTATAAACACATTGGTACGTAGCGCATTGGACAAAGGCGGATGGTATTGGGTCGAAACCAGGGGTCCCGATGGGGTCGAAGCGCTACTTTGCTTTTAAATGAAAATGCGTCTGCTTTGCTTTCGATTGAATATCTTTCGACTTGGTTTGCTTTCGACTGAGTCAATGTCTTTAAAAGAATGGTTTAAGAGGTTGCGCCTTTGTTTTAAGTAACTGCATTCGACTAGGTCGAAGCCCTTAGCTGCCGCTTTTCTGCCTTTCAAAGTCAATGGTTTCAGAAGGTATACTTTGTTTTAAAACCCAAACCGCTTCTCCAATGCTTTCGGAAGGTTGGTTTCAACACCATCACTTCTTTATTTAGGAAATGCTTTCGAAAGAGTGCTTTCAACTTGAATGTTTTATGACCCTTTTGTTCTATTGAAGGTAGAACCCACGAGTTTCGAAGGAGTTAGTTTTAAATAGTTTCGAAAGGTGTTTCTACATGTTTTAAATTGAACCCAAATGCTTTCGAAAGGTTTGTTGTTTACAAAGGTGTTGATGCTTTCGAAAGGTTTAAAGAAAGGTTTTTAGGGGTGGTTCCTTAATGGTTTCGAAAGGTCTAAAAGGAAAGGTTTTCCAACTGCTTCGAAAGGTCTAAAAGGAAAGGTTTTCCAATGGTTTCAAAAGGCAATGTTGAAAGATTTCAAAGAAGGATGTCCAAGGTTTTATAGCTTTTGAAGGAAAGGTTTTTCAATGGTTTCAAATTTAATGAATGGTTTCGGAAGGAGTGTTTTGGCTTTTCGGCCTAGGTGAAAGATATAGGTTTTACTTGGTTTCGAAAGGGGTACTTTCGATGGATTCGAAACGGGTACTTTCAAAGGTTTAAATGTTTTCATCAACAAAGATTTGAGTAAAGTATATACAACATGGAAATTTGATTTTGAATAAAGCATAGAGTATATATTTTCCTTGTTTAAGTTTGATTTAAAGGTTTTAAATCAATTTGAGAAGAAAATGTTTTCAAGGAATATTTAAGTAAAATGATTTAGATATTAGAATACCAGATGAGACTGGTATAGGGTTGCGCCCTATACATTAGCTATTAGCCCCTTGCTAATTTAGTCCAAAATTCTAGTGTGTAGGGCTTTGTCACAGGTAAGACTAAAATTATGGTACACACAGAAAGCAATATATTTGGACAGTATAGGTTATTGGTCAGCCTGCAAATCCATTAGGATCAATGGACCCTGGGAGGAGTAAGGTAGGGACAGACCATCTCGAAGACTTTTCTAACAGCTGTTAGATCATTTTTATGTTTTTCTAGTAGGCCCGAGTCAGCCAAATGTTAGTAGTTAGCCAAACAAAACTATAGTGATCAGACATATAGTCCATTTGTTACTTGATATGTACGTTTACATAAAATGCTTTACAGTTTGAACCAATTTTGGTTGCAGTATTAAGATTTGCAAAGGATATGTTTCAAAAGAATATTAGTAAGGGGAAACCCGTTCCGCTAAGCGGCGTGGTCTCACTTAATATCAGATAACCGAGATGTATAGTATTATTCACATCAAGCTTTATGTCTGACTCGAAGTTTATGTTTTCCCCTTAAACTCTCGGGTGCTCAAAAAGTGATTTAAGTAGGCTGAGGGTTGAGGTTTACAGGTTATTAGTAGGTTGACGAATAAAGCTTTCGGAGACGAGGAGGTGGCTGACGGATAGCTATTTAGAAGTTGTTGTTTTATTTTGATGTATTTCAGATGTGTTTGTACTAAGTCAGTTATGACTATATAGTACTCTGGTCAATCAAGGGGGCATCATTATATGTCGCTCAAGGCATATTTATATAATAATTATATTCTGTTTGAACCTGGGAAAGCGATAGGATATGTAATTTGAATATGGAACATGTTTTGAAAATGTAATTTGAAAAAGTTATTTTGAAATCTATGATTTTGTTTCATATTCATGTGATGATGATATTTATGAATACCATTAACATTACCGTATTTGGTCATCGGAAGTTAATACTATGGATGACTGCAGCATCTGCAGCGCTTAGCTTCGAGCCTCCAAATAGAGGATGTTACAACTTGGTATCTTATCATAGTTTATGATAAACTTTAACTAAAAATGATTTTTGAAAAAAAAACATAATCCTTAGGAATTAGAGATAAGATTTGGTTAAGGGATAACGCTATAGTAACGTACATGTGTTTGCTATATATAAGTATGCACTTTATCTCTAGTCTCCTATCTCTATTAGGTTATTTTTCTGTATCTCACGAAGATTCGAATGCAGATTTGGATTCTCGAAGAGTTAATGTTGGAGAAGGAAACACCACTGCAGATGGAAATGCCAGACCTAATACTAGAAAGAACCAAGGTCAGGCATGAGTTGGAAATATTGGTGCTGAAGTCCCGCAAGTTGTCATGGTAGCCATGTATCAATTTTTCATGAATATGATGCAAGCGGGGGTTGCTACTGGAATAGTTGGAGGAGGAGTCCTGGAAACTCCAGTAGTCAACAAATTATGCTGCTTTTTGTAGGGACTATGCTCGGATGATAGAAAACTATTCATTGGGATTGAAGACGCCATAGAAGTGGAGAACTGGTTGCTGCATGGTGAGAGGATTTTTGCAGATTTAGGCTTATTGATGAGCAGAAAAGAAGGCTCACTTCAAGGAGCAGCTTTATACTGGTGGAATAGTGTGACAGTTGAAGTGAATGAAGAAACGATGACATAGGCCGAGTTTAAGAGAAGGTTCGAGGAGAGATTCATGTCTGTGATGGCGAAGTCTACCTTACTCAGAAAGTTTGCTGAGTTGGAGCAGGGAGAGATGACTATGTTAGAGTATGATACAAGGTTTAAGGAGTTGGCAATATATGGTTATGCCACTATAGATACCGTGATTAAGAGAAACGAGAAATTCATTTAGGGGTTGAAACCTGAATTGGCAAGGGCTACATTACCTCATATTAGGGATCCTTGTGATGTTGTAGTAGAGATGGCTCTAAAACACGATGAAATGATTGCTTCTATGGAGAAGAATAAGGGGAAGGAGGTCCAGGTGGGGCGGAGTCAGAAAAAGAAGTTCTTTCCTAAGAAGGGAGCCCAAAAGGGTGGAGCCGTGAAGAAGGGAAAGTCAGAAATTATCTGTTTTAAGTGCGTCAAGAAAGGGCATTTTGCGAATGAATGTCGTTCTGGAGAGGCAAAGAAGGCGAACGGGAAGAAGAACATCAGGTGCTTTAACGGCAATCAGATTGACCACTATAAGAACTAGTGCAAAGAGCTTGCTAAGGAAGGGAGAGAAAAAGTATTTTCATTGGATCCAGCTACCTCGAGGCCAACAACAGGGGAAAAAGGGAAAGTAGTGTTGGGAGGTACGCTTATGATTCTTGGTATGGCAGTTAGTGTCGGTTTAATACCGGCGCATCACATTCTTTTATATCTCGATGTTTGGTAGATAAGCTTAACCCAGAACCCTCATATAACTTAGTTACTTCCTTAAGGGTTGCAAATCCGATATGAGGGTATGCAACACTTGGGATGAGATGTGACCACCTAGAGTTTGATTTGTTAGGTCGTACCTTTGTTTGTAGTTTTCATGTATTTTATTTCGTAAGGTTCAGAATTATTCTAGGGATAGGTTGGTTAAGTAAATACGATGCTAGGGTATTTTGCCATGACAGGAAAATATCGCTTAGACACCCAGACCGTAGGGAGCGGATTGTATATACCGTAGAAAACCCTAGTTGTGAGGTGGATGCTTTGTTGGGTGTTGTGGAGGTAAAAGACGAGCCGAATCGAGTTTTTGTGGTTAGAGAATTCGCGGATATTTTTGAACTAGTAATTGGATTGCCAACGAAACGTGCCATTGCATTTCAGATAGATTTGGTACCCGGAGCAGAACCAGTGAGTAGGCCGCCAAGCAGGATGACACCTACAAAAATGAGAGAGCTGAAGGTGCAGTTGGTGGATTTGAAAGGAAAAAGCCTTATTAGACCTAGTAGTTCACCTTGGGGAGCAGCCGCAGTGTTTGCTAAGAAGCCTAATGGATCGTTAAGGTTATGTATCGATTATCGTAAGTTGAATGAAAAAACGATAAAGAATCGATATCCGTTGCCTAGGATTGATGATTTGTTTGATCAGTTGAGTGGAGCCAAGATATTTTCGCAGTTGGATTTAGCAACAGGTTTCCATCAGCTTAGAGTGGTAGAGGATAGTATTCCTTTGATGGCATTTAGGACCAAATATGAACCGTGCGAATGGTTAGTAATGCCGTTCGGACTAATTAATGCGCAAGCTTTCTTTTTAGATTTGATGAACCGGATTTTCCGAGAGCACTTGGATAGGTTCGTATTGGTTTTCAATAATGATATTTTGTTGTACTCTAAGGATGAAAGAGAGCATGAAGTTCATCTTAGAGTAGTGCTTGAAATGCCGAGGCAGTATCAGATGAAGGCGAAGTTCTTGAAGTCTCATTTCTGGAAGAAGTAGGGGTGGGCACGGTCGCTTAACTGATCTAATAGGTTAAAATTTGCGGTTAACCATTAAGTTAGGTTCGGTTCGGTTAACCGGGTTTGGTTAATTTCTAGTCTGGTCTACCGACCGAACTGGTTAAAATTAACCATGGTTAATCAATTTTTTAACCGGTAACCGACTAATTTGAACGGTTAACCGTTCAAATTAGTCGGTTAACCAGGTAAATAAACCGGTTAACCCACTAAACAAGACATCTCATTTAAAGTTTTAGATACTGATGAGATGATTACACATAGACTCACATAATACATTCAGAGAAATACAACATACCTTCAGTGTATCAGTGAAATACAGTTCAAGTCTTATATAATACATTACAGTCTACTAACATACATGAAAAATTCAGTTACAATGCAGTGAAATACTGAATCACTACCAGTCTACCCCTACATACTTACTTCTACTTCATACATTAATAGTTCATAGAAACTCAAATTCAAATTACGTTACATTGATACAGCATGTCAATCTACAATAGACAAAGTCAAACTCATAGTCACTTGACTCACTTCAGTCTTTAGACTCTCCACTCTCCATGTCCATGCTTTAGTTGATATGCACTTCAGTCTCCACTTTGGCACTTTCTTATTCTCTTAGCATGTCCAGTTATAGGTTGAATCTGAAGATAAATCATAGATATGCATTTACGATATGCAGTTACGATATAGAGAGGGCATTATGTTGAGATTATTTTCGCTGACGCTTCTCTAGAATTTTAGTTGCAGTTGAGGTCTTATTAAGCAGAGGTTCAACATCTTGTGGTAATAACATTTTGGATCATTGTGAAATTAAGGTATTTAAGTTAAAATCATTTTAAATTACTCATTAGATGGTGCTTACATTAGTGTACATAACAGTAGCACCATTATTGTGCATTGCGTAATGGCTATGAAAGTCTAAGTTGCTTGAAAAGTCTTTTTGGCAGTTATAAAAAAAAGTAAAAAGGGAACATCACCAGCTAGAATCAACTTGTATATTATCAACATCATATCCAAGCAAAAGGATAAAAAATATAACAATGTATCAATAGTTATAACAACAAACATTACCAACAAAAATTTTGGTTGTATGGATTGAGTCTCCAGTTCAATTTTGAAAATAGTAAATATAAATTTTGAAAATAATTAATATGATGAATATTAATTATTTTATTTCCAAATATGCATTTACGATAATTACTAAGGTATAGAAAATTATTTTATTTAAGATGAATATCATCATTGTTTCTGGGATAGTACAAACTACAACTTTGCATAAAATATCACCTTTACAAGAGCCATTTACTTTATTTAGCTTAGCTAAACAGTTCTGCCTTACATCAATAAATATTTGCAATTCATTATTTTTTTCTTTCTATCCATGCCTACCTATGCAATACAGTATTGGTTTTTGATGGGGAAATACTGCATTACAAAAGCAAGCCAATGAAATACAGATTCTTAAGACGTACAAGGCATTAGAGTTAGCAATATAGTTTACAAATGCAATTTCTGTACCACTAGATGGATATGCAGCATTGACGTTGTGTACCGATGGAGAAAACTAGTTTATTTCACAAAAATTCTTGGAATGTGAATTTGACTTTAATTACTTCTTTACTACGTACGTTCTTGATGGTTGTTATTAGCTATGGTTCCCTCCTAGCTTACAATATATTTATGCATTTTAAATAAGACATGGTTCGTTGAAACTCATATATTTCTTCATTTTTTCAATTATTTTGTTTAAAATAATCTCTCTGTCCTATCCCAAGCTATAATATGCATGGCAAGACATTGAGATTAAGGAATAAAGAGAAATGAGAGATGCAACAAAAGTTCCAACGGAAAGTATAAAGGCTGTTGATATAAAAAATGCATGGTGGAATAATAGAAGTTCCTATAGTTAACAACATTCCTATATATCTGTCAGTTTAACTAATATATTATATATTCCCTAGCCAAATACAGAAGAAATTCAATGAATTTGGAGTTTTTTTTAACAATTTGGTTTTTAACTGTAGGTAGATAAAATAATACCAATTCATGCGATGAAGGTCTTTTACTTTCAATGTCTTCATTTTCATTTTTCGTTGAAACTTTATTGTATTTTTTTTCTTCTGTCCACGGTAGTTTCTCCTCATTTGTGATGTTTTACATGTTTTGATAAACCTATAGAAATAAAATTGTATGTGACTTACTATATTTCTTACGTGAAAATATTTAGTTGCAGTAAATATTTTGGTAAACTATAATGAATGATATTAAACTAAACTGATATGATTGAAACTAAACCAACTATTACTGAAATCGGAGTCTAATTTTAATAGTATTAGTATTACAATAAAAACAACTTTAGACAACAAAATTTGACCTTAAAAAACACTCAGACTACCATACAATAGTCTATATAGAATGTAGCATAATAAAATTAAATAAATATTTTATTTACATTTACTATGCATGAAAAATGAAGATTAAAATTTGGTTTATGCAAACGAAATTGGGTAAAGGTATAGAGGCAAATTTTAGAGGTCAAAATATTATTCTTTGAGAACTAAACAAAAGCATATATGTGAGAATAGAAATTAATATAAAAGATAAAATATTTGGCTTGTTAAAGATAAAATAAAAAATATAAAAGATTAATGAAAAAAGATTAAAACAATTTATTTTGAATGTTTTACAACATGTTTATGAAGCTAGTCATGAAAAATTTTTTTGAGGAAAAAACATTATGATAAAGTTATTGTACTTTATCAGTTAAAGTTAACATTATGATAAAGAAGCTAAATAAGCAACTTGCTGCTACTGTGGAAAATTTACAGTGGAGTTATGAAATCTTTTGGTCTAGCTCAATCCCACAACTAAAGTTATATAAACAAAAATTTAATGGATATAGAAGTTATGTAGTCATATTTTTTAATGCATGTATATATGAATGCATAAAATTATATAATTATATTTTTCTTGCATCAAAAATGTAATATTGTATTTGATGTATATTTGCATATTATCATACAAATGAAAGATTGCAAGATCTCCCTTCCCTTTCATTTAACAAAGCCAAAACCATATATATTATATACTAACATGCAAACAAGACGAGAACGGATATGAACACATATAATGAATGTATGAAAAACCCATATATATTTTATACTAGCATGCAAAGCCAGAATACAACACGAACACACAGATCGAAACTAAAAATACTCATAATTAAAACTAATAAAACTCACACTCTTCCTTTTACTACTAGTAGTAGCGCCATTCATCATAGCTAAGATGGGTCAAATCGACGGCTAGGCATCAAAGAATCAAGATAAAGAAGGCGATTCTTTGCTGATTACTTCTACCAGCAAAGAATCAAGAGACGATTCAAGGAGGCGGGGATTGATTTCTATTTGGATTGGAAGGTTTGGTATTTTTTGGATCAAAACGAATGAGGGTTTTAGAATGAATTGTATTTGTGATTTGTGACATAAATACTGAATAGCGGCTGCTGAAGGGAAGCCCTAGATTTAGATTAGGGTTAGGGAAATTTGGTGCGCCGGGTTGCAAATGCATTTGATTTGGGCCTTTTTTTAAATTTAAAAAATAGGGATCAGTTAACGGTTAATCACGTATGAACCGCGACTAATCGTTAACCGAACCGATTTTGGTCGGTTGACATCGGTCGGTTAACCCGAAAGTTCGGTTAATCGATTTTTTTGGTTAAATCGGTTCGGTTAAGGTTAGTTACATCGGTTCAGTCAGTTAACTTGGTTAAATGCCCACCCCTAGGAAGAAGGACGTGAAGTTTCTTGGCCATGTAGTTCCAGAGAAAGAGTTATCAGTGGATCCAACTAAGATCGAGGCCGTGAATAGTTGGACGATACCAGAAACTGTGACTGAGATAAGAAGTTTTCTAGAATTGGCTGGTTACTATCGAAGGTTTATCAAGGATTTTTCGTGGATAGCGGCACCAATGACCAAGCTAACTTGAAAGGATGTAAAGTTTGTTTGACCAATAAGTGTGAGGAGGCATTCCAGAAGTTGAAACACTTATTGACTAATGCACCTGTGTTGGTTGTTCCATAGGGGAATCAGTATTTGGTGGTGTACATAGATGCATGTAGAACTGGGTTAGGAGCTGTGTTAATGTAGAGAGGTAAAGTGATTGCCTATGTTTCTAGACAACTTAGACCTCATGAGGTAAGATATCCGACCCATGATTTGGAATTAGCTGTAGTTATTTTTGCTTTGAAGGTGTGGAGACATTACCTTTTGGGAGAGAGATTTGAGTTGTTTACGGACCATAAGTCGTTGAAGTACTTGTTCTCTCAAAAGGAGCTGAACATGAGACAACAGAGATAGTTAGAGTTTATTATTGCTTATGATTTTGGAATTGAGTATACACCGGGAAAAGGCAACAAGGTTGCAGATGCGCTTAGCAGGAAGCATCAGAATGCAGTGTTGGCGATGGTAGCAGAGTGGAAAGATTTGGAAGAGTTGTCAACTTGCTGAGTGCAATGAAGGTCAGAGGCATGATCTAGTGGAGAATCTGTTACATTATCTTGTTTAGAAGTTCGACCAGTAATGGTTGAAAAGATTGCTTCTAAACAGGAGGAGGATCCAGTGTTGGCTGAAAGGATCAGAAGGTTAAGAGATGGGACAGAGAGCGATGACTTGAAGGATTTCAGTCTTGACCAGAATGGGTGGTTGAGAAAGAAAGGAAGATTATATGTTCCAAATGTGGGAGACATAAGGAAAGGGGTTTTGGAGGAATGCCATCATTCGAAGTTCACTATTCATCCAGGAGGAACTAAGATATATCAGGACATGAAGAGAAGTTTCTTCTCGGAATAGGCTTATGAGTGAAACAGTGTTTGAACTGTCAGCAAGTGAAAGCCGAACATCATATGCCAAGTGAGTTACTTCAGCCATTGGATATTCTAGTGTGGAAGTGAGATTCTATTTCCATGGATTTCGTTGACGGGTTGCCAAGGTCTAATAGAGGAAATGAAAGCATATGAGCCATTGTGGACAGGTTGAACAAGAGTGCCCATTTCATTCCAATTAAGTCAACCAAAATGGCACATGTGTTAGCGAAGTTGTTTATGAAGAATGTGGTTAGACTGCATGGAATTCCTAGTAGTATAATGAGTGATAGAGATTCTTTATTCACTAGCGAGTTCTCGAAGAGTCTACAGGATACCTTAGGTACCAAGCTCAAGATGAGTACCGCTTACCACTCACGGACTGATGGGCAAACAGAAAGAGTTAACAAAACCTTGGAGGATTTGTTAAGAGCTTGTGTATTAAATTTTAGAGGATCCTGAGAAGACCATTTACACTTGGTCGAGTTTTCGTATAGCAACAATTATCAGGCTAGTATAGGGATGGCACCATTTGAAGCTTTGTATGGAAGGCCATGCAACCCTCTAGTTTGTTGGTTAGAGATCGGGGATAGATTAGTACTTGGTCCGGATTTGGTTAGAGAAGCTGCAGAAAAGATTAAGTTGATTCGAGCTAGAATGGAGGAAGCTCAATCTAAGCAGAAGAGTTATGTGGATAGAGGACGGAAAGATTTAGAGTTCTATGTTGGAGATCAAGTTTTCGTCAAATGTCACCAATGAAAGGTGTTATCAGGTTCGGGATGACAAGAAAGTTAGCACCGAGATTCATAGGACCATTTACTATTATTGAGAGGATCGGGAAACTCGCGTAGAGTAGAGTTACCGAATAGTTTGGTAGGAGTCCATGATGTTTTCCATGTATCTCATCTTAGAAAATGTGTAAGAGATCCAGGCACTACTATAGCACCAACTGTGTTATAAGATTTAGTAGTGGAACCAGACTTGACTATCGTCAGGAAGCCTGTCTGTATAGTCGCAAGAGATGAGAAGAAGTTGAGGAACAAGACAGTCAGATTAGTTAAAGTCCAATAGAGTGAGGACGAGAGACTGCACTTTGGAGACTGAGAACAGGAAGAGAGATGCTTATCCTGATTTTTTTGATGGTATGTTTTACCTTTGATTATATTGATGTGTACCTTATCTTAATTTCGAGGATGAAATTCTTTAAGGAGGGGAGTCTGTAACACCTCATTTTTTTAGTAACATTATTTAGGATATTTAATTAGTTAAATAAAATAAAATAATGTAAGATGCTTAATGGATTTGGGTTTGTGATTAAATAAGAGGTAGTTGTGCCATGATTAATAAGTGAACTAAAGAATAAAAAGAGAATAAAAGTTTAGGAAATATACAAGGGCAAAATTGGAATAAGGCACATCCATGTACCCTAAACCATTAACCCCTCAACACTCACGTTCACTTCATTATTCACAAATCAAAAATACAAGCTAAGGCCGACCACCATTAGCAAGCTCAAGAGAAGATTAAAACTAGGATTTCAAGAGGGAGAATCAAATCACTTAATCAAGAACAAATCATACATCTTTAATCACAAAGCTAAGGTGAATAATGACTACATCTCACATTTTCAAATTGTTTTCGGTTTTAAGGAAAATCTGAATTTGATTTGCAATGTTATGCCATGATTTTGAAAGATAAAATGATTATATCGCTTGTTGATGATTTATGCTTATTCATATAGTTTTTATGATATGTTTTAATGGGAAAACCCTATTCAATGACATCCAAATGCCTTGCGATTTTAGATATAGATGAAAAATGATATTTTAGAGATGGGTTTCAATTTTCATCATTTTCTAAATTAATGTGGATTTTATATGAATTTTCTACTGAATAAAATGCTATTTTGGGTTTAAAATTAGTTACGACCAAATTATATTGGCTTATGGTCTGAAATTTATATATGTTAGAAAACATATTAAAAATGATTTTTCGGAATTTTTGTAGAATATTCCTAAGTGTTTTAATGGATAATTATTTAAGGTATGGGACTTAAGTGTTTTATATATTTATAAAAGGAGAAGGGGTATTTTGTAAATAATTCAAATTGTTATTCCTGAAAATTGGCAGTACTTTTAGAAAAGAAAATTTGCAACTAATCAAAATTTGACAAACAAGGCAGCTTAGGTAAAAACAATTAATTTAAAAAGTCAAATCGGTTTATATACATGCTTTTTCCTGTTTCAATGCTTTCGGCACAAGGCTTTCGACTACTTACCTCTGCCTTCGACTCCATCGAAACCAATGCGCTTTGTATCAATACGTTGGTACGTAGCACATTGGACAAAGGTGGAAGGTATTGGGTCAAAACCAGGGTTTCCGAAGGGGTCGAAGCGCTACTTTGCTTCTAAATGAAAATGCGCTTGCTTTGCTTTCGACTTAATAGCTTTCGACGTTGTTTGATTTTGACTGGGTCGATGACTTTAAAAGAATGGTTTTAAGAGGTTGCGTCTTTGTTTTTAAGTAACTGCTTTTGACTAGGTCGAAGCCCTTAATTGCCGGTTTTCTACCTTTCGAAGTCAATGGTTTCGGAAGGTATACTTTGTTTTAAAACCCAAACCGCTTCTACAACGCTTTCGGAAGGTTGGTTTCGACACCATCACTTCTTTATTTAGGAAATGCTTTCGAAAGAGTGCTTTTGACTTGAATGTTTTATGACCCTTTTGCTCTATTGAAGATAGAACCTAGTGGTTTCGAAGGAGTTAGTTTTAAATGGTTTTGAAAGGTATTTCCACATGTTTTAAATTGAACCCAAATGCTTTCGAAAGGTTTTTTGTTTACAAATGTGTTGACGCTTTCGAAAGGTTTAAAGAAACATTTCTAAGGGGTGGTCCCCTAATGGTTTCGAAAGGTCTAAAAGGAAAGGTTTTCCAACTGCTTCGAAAGGTATAAAAGGAAAGGGTTTCCAATGGTTTTGAAAGGCAATGTTACCAGTTTTAAAGAAGGATGTCTAAGGTTTTATAGCTTTTGAAGGAAAGGTTTTTCAATGGTTTCAAAAGGTTTAATGAATGGTTTCAGAAGGAGTGTTTTAGCCTTTCAGCGTAGGTGAAAGAAAGGGGTTTTACTTGGTTTCGAAATGGGTACTTTCGATGGATTCGACATGGGTAGTTTCAAAGGTTTAAATGTTTTCATCAACAAAGATTTGAGTAAAGTATATATAACATGGCAAAGTGATTTTGAGTAAAGCATAAAGTATATATTATCCTTGTTTAAGTTTGATTTAAAGGTTTTAAATCAATTTGAGAAGAAAAGGTTTTCAAGGAAAATTTAAGTAAAATGACTCAGATATTAGAATACCAGATGGGACTGGTATAGGGTCACGCCCTATACATTAGCTATTAGCCCCTAGCTAATTTAGTCCAAAATTCCAGTGTGTAGGGCTTTGTCATAGGTAAGACTAAAATTATGGTACACACGGAAGGGAATATATTTGTACAGTGTAGGTTATCGGTGAGCCTGCAAAACCATTAGGATCAGTGGACCTTGGGAGGAGTAAGTTAGGGACAGACCATCCAGAAGACATGTCTAACAGATGTTAGATGATTTTTATGTTTTTTTGGTAGGCCCGAGTCACCCAAAGGTTAGTAGTTAGCCAAACAAAACTATAGTGATCGGGCATATAGTCCATTTGTTACCTGATATGTATGTTTACATAAAATGCTTTACAGTTTTAACCAGTTTTGGTTGCAGGATTAAGATTTGCAAAGGATATGTTTTAAAAGAATATTAGCGAGGGGAAACCCGTTTCGCTAAGTGGCGTGGTCTTACTTAATATCAGATAATCGAGATGTACAGTATTATTCACACCAGGCTTTATGTCTGACTCGAAGTTTATGTTTTCCCCTTAAACTCTCGGGTGCTCAAAAATTGATTTGAGTAGGCTGAGATTTGAGGTTCACAGGTTATTAGTAGGTTGACAAATAAAGCTTCCGAAGATGAGCAAGTGGCTGACGGATAGCTATTTAGGAGTTTCTGTTTTATTTTGATGTATTTCCATTGTGTTTGTATTAAGTCCGTTATGACTATATAGTACTCTGGTCAACCAAGGGGGCATCATCATATGTCGCTCTTGGCGTATTTATGTAATAATTATATTCTGTCTAAACCTGGGAAAGCGATGAGCTATGTAATTTGAATATGGAACATGTTTTGAAAATATAATTCGAAAATTTTGTTTTGAAATCTGTGATTTTGTTTCATATTCATGTGATGATGATATTATGAATACCATCAACATTACCGTATTGGTCACCGGAAGTTAATACTATGGATGACTGCAGCATCTGTAGCGCTTAGCTTTGGGCCTCCAGATAAGGAATGTTACACAATCACAATTAGAAACATGTATGGATTTTTCATACACATCCAAGGGGTGAAATTGCAAGGTGTTAAAATAACTGGCCACATAGAACATGACTTACCGTGCAGGAACTGGGCCTGGTCACTGTGGGATAAATGAGTAAATTTCAATTTCTTTTACCATTTTGGATCTTTGTTAGGCCTATGGAGTCTAATTGATTTTAGATCCAATTTAAAATATAATTTAAATTGTTAACCCAAAAAATAGATCAACATCCTGGAGTATCAAATTAGAGCACCAGCCCTTTTAAAACAGAGAAAATGTAATAGAAAACAATAGAAAATAAATGAGGTATAGAGATTTTATAGTGGTTCGGTTATTAACTAAGCCTACGTCCACTTTATAGCTTTGATTATTGGTTTGATCTCGTTTGAATGAGTTTATAAGGTGATTGATAAAGAATTAGTCACAAGTTTAAGGGTTAGACTGATTCTAAATCTCAGAATTGCCTAGAGTAGCTGCCCTGGTGACTATGATGTAGAAGAAAGAGTTGAAGAAGAGATAGAGCTTCCGTGTAGTGATGGAAAAAACCAGATCTTTTCTTGGTTGCTCTATGCTTCGTATTTATAGGGGTAGCAGTCATATTGATCAGAAGCCCGCTACCAGGGAGGTCCAGAGACTGACCCAAGATAGCATAAAAGATATTATGACGACACGAGTTAACAGCTAAACTCGGTACCGAGTCTACGCTTTAACTCAGTGTCGAGTTTAATCCTTAGCCAACCTTTGGCTAAATCCTCTTGTTTTGAACTCCTTGGTTAGTGTAACAACCCACCCTAGAACATGCCTAATTTTCGACCTAGAAAAAGGCCCATCGAAACTTAGATCTATTCCAAGGTAAGTTGTTGGTAGTAAAAAAACATCAAAGAGCCATAACTAAACTTTCAGAACTCACAGCGGATGAAACAAAATATAATATCAAAGTGTACCCATTTATTTCAAAACCATAAAAATGTCATAATACAAAATTCCCTAAAAACCGTAACGTAATATACGTTACAACAATTGTCTAAATACAAGGGTACACATGAAAATAAGTAATAATAACAAATACTTCCACAAGCCAGGCTTCTCCATCACTAAGCATCGTCACCGCCATCACTCCGTCCTTACCCTATGTTGCAATGAGAAGGGAGTCAAAACAACAAGTGTCTGGTGAATAAAAACCTCAAGTCTTACCTTTTCAGTACTTGGGCAGTATATTTCAAAATAAGACTGTATCTCCATTAAAACCATTTAATAATTCTTTATAAAGAAAGGAAGCGGGTCCAACTACTTAATACCTTCCATTCAAGAAGCAGGTTTTTAAAATATCATATCTCAATCATACGTCATAAATAGCTAATAATGTGAGAGATGGTGCCCAAGCCACTTAATACATATTATTGGAAAATAGGTAGACTCTTGTCATTTAGTACCTTAATTAAGGCATACCCCATCATTTAATACATATTTCCAAGGTGTGCTCCTCAATGGTACTATCTAGCTGACATCATATGACATCTCTTAGGCCACATAATACTTCCATGTGGAAAATAGATAGACTCTGGTCATTTAATACCTTAATTAAGATTGACTCGATGATTTAATACCTATATCCAGAAGTGAATCCCTGGAGAGATACCACTAACTTATCTCCTTGGCCACTTAATATTTCATCTGGGGAAATGAGATGGGTCCAACCACTTAATACCTCAAGACCCCGAAGTAGGCCCTTCGTCTTATGGTCCATACTCATAATGACTATCACATTAGTTCACTATTCGTAGGAACTGGTAGCCTGATTAGAAAAGCAGATTTTCCCTATAGAATTTGGGACCAACCTCACGTCATTACAAATATTTATCATAAGGATATTTCACATCAATAAAAGTGTACATGTTTGCGCCGAAATTGGTCATAAACACTCAATTGTCGATGAAAGCACCCGTTCACAATCATAGATCGTAGATAACAAGTATGTAGAGAATTAAAAATGAAGAACACTCAGAAAAGTAAGAGGAAAGCAGTAAAGAACACATACTTTATAGTGGTTCGGCAATCCAGCCTACGTCCACTTTGAATTTGATGACTTTATTGATGTTTGCTTGCTGATTACAACGAGTTACCACTGTTTACAACAGCCAATTTCGAGCACAATGATGATTCCGGCAGAGTCTAGACATAGAAGAGCCAAAAATCCCTTTTCTGTAGGCTTTAGGGTGCTATTTATAGGCGTAGGATGCAAATATCTTGCTCAGATCTCGGGAGACCTCTTTTGGCACGTGCATGGGCCAACGCGATCGATCCCATGCGATTTTGACTCGATCCGTGATCGATACGAATGAATTTCGTATCGATCAAGACCTTGCCCGATCGAGTCGAGATCGATCATGGACATTCTTTAGGTTGTACGCAAGCTCCTGTGAAAATTTGGTGGCATTTGGACTTGTAGATTGTGAGATATGATCGATGCAAGTTCGTGTTTTTCAAAGGCTGTCTTCTTCGCATCGATCACCTCTGCCTTGTTCGTATCGATCGCCTCTGCCTTGTTCGTATCGATCATCATTGCACTGTTCATATCGATCGCCTCTGCCTTGTTCGCATCGATCACCATTGCACTGTTCGTATTGATTGTGATGGATACAAAATGATGACCACTTGATGGATATAAACCAATATAGCCGATGGATACGAACAGTAGAGGATTGATGGATACGAACAGTTGATGATTGATGGATACGAACAGTTGATGATTGCTGGATACAAACAGTTGAGGCCTGATGGATACGAACAGTTGATGATTGATAGATACGAACAGTTGATGATTGATGGATACGAACAGTTGATGATTGATGGATACGAACAGTTGAGGATTGATGGATACGAACCAGACCTTTCAGTTGATTGCTTTAATTGCATCGTTCATACCTTGAGCATACAAACTCCGATTGACCTGAAATTTGGAACGTTGGCTTTCACGGCATTGCTTGTCATGTTTTGTCAATTGTAGCTCGGTCCGGACTCGAACAAAATTCATTGATATCCATAGTGAGCCTGCGTATAACCGATCTTCGGGATGAATTGTCATTGATTTCCAGTCAGTTTTTTGGTGTCACGGCCTTGCCAAAAGGCGGGATAACACTTGCCCCCCAAAACATGCCTTATGATAGGAAGGTGTGTTTTGTAGTTCGATAAGCTGGATGTTCGTATCCTGGTAATGACCTGCAAAGAAATTGATAATCTTATCTGACTATGAATAGTGACCGTTCGTGATCGTATGCCGTTCGGGGCGGTATGTGAGCGTTCGCTGTCGGATGCCGTTTGCGGCGAATTGTGATCGTTCGCGATCGGGCGTCGTTCTAGACGAATTGTGACCGTTCGCAATCAGGTGTCGTTCTAGACGAATTGTGACCGTTCGCGGTCGGGTGTCGTTCTAGACGAATTTTGACTGTTCGCGGTCGAGTACCGTACGAGGCGAATTGTGATCGTTCCTGATCGAGTGCTGTACGAGGCGAATTGTGATCGTTCGCGATTGAGTGCCGTTCGAGGCGAATTGTGACCGTTCGCGGTCGGGTGCCATACGAGGCGAATTGTGGTCGTTCGCGGTCGGGTGCCATACGAGGCGAATTATGATCGTTCGCGATCGAGTGCCGTTCGAGGCGGATTATGACCGTTCGCGGTCGAGTTCCGTTCGAGGCGAATTGTGTATGCCCTGGGGGGGGACTTAGTATCATTAATGTTAGATTTCACGTTCGAGTGGGATTCTGAATTGTTTGTGGTGGCGGTTTATCGCCGTTTCAGAGCATGTCTGAGTGATCCCGTACATATGTGACTTAGCCGTCATAGAATTATTGAAACCAAGTTTACATTAAAATGAGTCTTTCAACAGAAATGTTCAACAAAATCAAGTTCAAATGTGCAAAATAAAAAGCTGAAGCGGAACACAGACATCAAAGTGCAAACACCTATATCGACGCAATTGTTAGTCGTATCAGAGCATTCCCGAGGATCGCTCGTAATCCTATACATGTGTAAATGACTTAATCGCTTTGGTATGGAGTTTGCCACTTATTCGTTGTTATTCCGATCAGTTGATGATAAGCTGACGCCTCGATCCGGAGCCACCTTTATTTGATGCAGGCGGTGGTTGCTCTCGTTCCACCGTAGTTGTTCCCCTTCTCACATATTGCGATAGCAGACCATTCCAGATATGTCCCTCAACCTCATCCTTCAAGTGTCTACAATCATTCGTGCTATGACCATTTAGCTCGTGGAATAAGCAATACTTGTCGGATCTCCTTTCATTGCTAGTCGTATCCCTTCTCATTGGCTTTCGATAAGGAATTTGCCCCCTAGTATCCTGGTAGATTCGCTCCAAAGTCTCATTAAGCTCCGTATAAGAAGTGAATCTCGGTTCCTTTCATGGTCGCTTTGGTCCATCACCGTTATCCTCGGCTTTCCATTTCCCTTTATCGTTGCCTGAATCTTTTCTGGGAGGATCTCCGCCTTTGACTGCATAAACTCCAGCTTCGTCTCCTTCCTCCCTCTCAACATTTGCGTCCTCTAATCTTAGAAATCCTTCGGCCTCATGATAAAATTCTCCTAGATCCATAGGTGGGTCCCTTGTCAATGAATTCTTTAATTCTGTGCCATCAGCTACGCCGGATACATCTACCATCAAAACCATGGATGGATCTGGTCGATCCACCGATGCTGCCGTCACATTGAATCGCGTCAGAAAATTCCTCAAAGATTCCCCCGTTCTTTGCTTTAGTGCTGCCAAACTCATCACATTCTTGGGTCTTGAAATGTGAACTCTGAACTGCCTCATAAACTTCTCAGTCAAATCGGTCCATGTTCCAATGGAGCCGCTCCCCAGCTGTCTAAACCATAGTGCTGCAATGTCCGTCAAATACAATGGAAAACACTGGGCCATGACCTCCTCCGATGCCTCCAGTACCTCCATATGCCTTATATACCGTGTCAGATGAACTGTAGGATCCGTCCTCCCATCGTACGTCTCCAGTGTTGGTAGCTTGAATTCTAGTGGATTCCTAGCCTGTCTAATTGCAGGAGCGAAGGGGCTCCTGTTCACGTCTTCCATATCTCTATTAACTAGCCCGCCCTTCATGGTTCGTCTGACCATCTCCGCCAACCTGTCACCGTCGCCAAGCTGCGGCCCTTGTTCGTTGCCTCTGATCTGCCCCCCGAGTTCATGAGGGATTCCTGGAATCTGCTCTCTTGGCCGAGCATCCATCTCTCTATCAACGTCGTGTTGTACAGCTCCACCTGGTGTCCTGCCTGCGGTTGGATCGATATGCTCTGGGTGAGTGCCCCCTAGCTCTGGTGCTGCTCCTGATGGTCCTGCTCTATTCTGAATTCTGGTTGCTCCATGTTCCCCATCCCTAACTATAGCATCTCCTACAGTTGCGTTCCCATGATTTTGCGCTCCAACTTGACGAACTTGTCGAAGTAGATTCTGCATCATCTCTTCTTGCCTTTTCAACATTCCCTCCTGCATGGGTCCCATCATCATCTCCATCTTGTGTCGGGTAATGAAGACCGAGGCCTAATTTGCTCCTGAGGAAGCTTCCTGACTCCCTTCATGCTGACTCCTTTCAGTTCTTTGTCTCCATGTTTATTGCTTTGCCATCGTTCCTTCTAGATCTGATTCTCTAGCTCTCTATATCTGAACTTCAAGCTTTTGAATCCCCAAATACTTTGGTTCTCAGTGAAAGCACCAAAATGTTTGCGCCGAAATTGGTCACAAACACTCAATTGTCGATGAAAGCACCCATTCACAATCACAGATCACAGATAACAAGTATGTAGAGAATTAAAAATGAAGAACACTCAGAAAATTAAGAGGAAAGCAGTAAAGAACACAGAGTTTATAGTGGTTCGGCAATCCGGCCTACGTCCACTTTGAATTTGATGACTTTATTGATATTTGCTTGCTGATTACAACGAGTTACCACTGATTACAACAGCCAATTTCGAGTACAATGATGATTCCGACAGAGTCTAGACGTAGAAGAGCCAAAAATCCCTTTTCTGTAGGCTTTAGGATGCTATTTATAGGCGTAGGATGCAAATATCTCGCTCAAATATCGGGAGACCTCTTCCGACACGTGCGATTTTGACTTGATCCGTGATCGATACGAATGAATTTCGTATCGATCAAGATCTTGCCCGATCGAGTCGAGATCGATCATGGACATTCTTTAGGTTGTATGCAAGCTCCTGTGAAAATTTGGTGGCATTTGGAATTGTAGATTGTGAGATATAATCGATGCAAGTTCGTGTTTTTCAAAGGTTGTCTTCTTCACATCGATCACCTCTGCCTTGTTCGTATCGATCGCCTCTGCCTTGTTCGTATCGATCATCATTGCACTGTTCGTATCGATCGCCTCTGCCTTGTTCGTATCGATCACCATTGCACTGTTCGTATCGATCATGATGGATATGAAATGACGACCACTTGATGGATATGAACAATATAGCCGATGGATACGAATAGTAGAGGATTGATGGATACGAATAGTTGATGATTGATGGATACGAATAGTTGAGGCCTGATAGATACGAACATTTGATGATTGATGGATACGAACAGTTGATGATTGATGGATATGAACAAGACCTTTCAGTTGATTGCTTGAATTGCATCGATCATATCTTGAGCATACGAACTTCGATTGACCTGAAATTTGGAACGTTGGCATTCACGGCTTTGTTTGTCATGTCTTCTCAATTGTAGCTCGATCCGAACTCGAACAAAATTCATCGATATCCATAGTGTGCCTACGTATAACAGATCTTCGGGATGAATTGTCATTGATTTCCAGTCAGTTTTTTGGTGTCACGGCCTTTCCAAAAGGCGGGATAACAGTACACAACTGCTGGTAGCCTCAAAGTGAAGGCCGGACTTCTGTCATGTAACTTTATTGACCCCGCATCCCTATGACTTAGCCATAAATCAATTACTCTCCATATATATATGTATACTCATCTCACCATTTCATAAATAAGGCCTTATAAGGAACCTTCCTTATTACGCTTTAAAATAATAATTAGATTATATAAGAGTTTTCTCTTATTTTCGCCTCACAATCAATTACCTTCCTAATGGAAGAAATAAATGTAAATAAATGCCTAATTAACTACGCCATATACGCAATAATTATATGTTAATTATGCAAATAGAGATAAGTAAATATTCATGCCTAACAAGGTCTAAACGCACAGATTATATGCTCTAAACTAGCGTTAAATGTCAATTCACTAACCAAATATTATTACAAGTCCTTTTTCTTCAAATTCCCAAGATTTCATGGGATTCTAATATCCAAAAGAGGGAATAAATATTCATAATCAAAACTGCAATAACATACTTGTAAATAAGATAGAAACTCAATTTATTACACCAATTCAGTGGAATATCTTAAACAATAAGAATTACAATCTAAACCCCATATTTTATTCAACACTTCTTTTATAAAGAAATAGATAATAATAAGTGGTGTAAACGAATAGAATTCGTAATAAACCCCTAATTTTATTGAAGAATCACAATTTGACCCAAAGAAGAAGGAGAAGTGGAATAAACTATGAAATTATCAAAAATTGCATGAACGAAACAAATTCCATCAAATTAATGTAAATAATTAAGAATCTGAACATAGAATTGACATATCGAAATAAAAACGAATTTTGGGGGATTTTACCTATCATATTTTTGAAATCCAAAAATCCCTAAGGCATATTCAAATCCAAAAAGAATTACACTAAACAATTGCTGAAAAGAAATACTAATGTTTCCAATCACAGATTAGCCTTAGCTTCACTTAAATGGATTTGTAGCCTTCCGATTTTTTCCAGAATCTCTCTCTTTCGATACACACACACACACAATAGGGAAGAGGTATATATATTCATTAAATTCAGAATAAGTAGAGAAGAATAGGATAAGAATAGACTGGAGAAAGAAGAAACAAATAAGAAATAAGTTGAATTCTTACCTGAATTCTCTATGGAGTTTCTTAATCTTATTAGAGAAAGATGGTAATGGCAAAACTTCATCGTATTCCCCAAAATAATATGAATAAAAAGTGGAGAGAATAGGGTTTTATTTATAGGGGTTGAAACGCACTATAACCACAGGATGGAAGTAGGTACGAAATGGATAAATCTGGAGTGAAGAACTCTATATAACATAGCTTCAAACCCTAGCCGCCATTGGCAACTTTCATTGCCAAGCGGTCGACCGCCTATGTGCGACCGGTCGACCGTAACGGTCGATCGGTTGACCTATATAGGTCGATCGCTCCTCTATTTCAAGGAATGTTTATTTTGTTCCGTTGCACAATTTTTTTATTTCCTATTTAACTTGTTTAACGTTAAACGTTTACTTAGCCCCCAAGATAATTTTTGAAATTTAAACCCTAAATTTAATTCCTCATTTGAATTTGAATTCAAACAAAATTAATTTAAGTCTGAAAACTTCAATTGCTCATAACTTCTTTGCCTGAGCTCTGTTTTCAGCATATTATATATAGAACAGATCGGAATTTCGCCACAAACGCAACATAATAACTTCACTGGTCAAATTCCAACTTTTATAAAATTTCCATATTCAACCCTTATGATATTTATTTCAATTTACTTCATTTATTTATGGTCCATTTTATGGGGTGTTACAATCTCCCCCTTAAAAAGGATTTTGTCCCGAAATCTTCCAAGGGGCGAACAGCGTAACAGTCAATAACATCCATGTTATACAACAAAGTTCTCTATACAACCATCTATCCAACCAATAGTGCAATGTGATTATGTATTACAGACATGATAAAATAAGCTCAATCCTAGCCTGAGTGTGTAATCGTGAAACACCCCATACCCCTTATTATACCCAAAAGTACACATTAAAAGGCGTGGTGCGTTGTAGGTATAACCGAAACTAACCGAGACTAAGATTCATAAGACAAAAATAAGAAAAACAGCGGAAACTAAGATAATAACTTATTTTAAAACAAGACTTCATAATTGTTTCATAAATCAAATACCAAATACACATATATGTCTCAAAACCCAAGGTGTCTCATAAAAACTCATAGTCTCACAAATCAGAGTACAAAATATCCCTCATAATAAGGCAGTACACAGAAAAAGCTAAAGCTAGAATAAAGGAAATACATGGTATAAATCTTCTCCAAGAAGCCTTCGAGCAACTACAACTTACTGCCATCTCCCTTGATTGCCTGTGGGGGGGGGGTAGAGGAAAATAGAGGAGTGGGTCAGACTAAAAGTCTGGTGAATGATAGTAATTACTAGAGTCTTTAAGCAAAGTAAAAGTAATAAACTCTTCAACGGTTCCAGTATATAAAAGGAAACAAAGAAAATAGGAAAGATAAACTGGAAATAAATAGGATTAACTATAAGATAGGTTAATTTCGATTGCTTGCACTTACCCTTGATTTCTGCTTTGATTAGGCTGAATTCCTAATCCTGTAATTAGGATGTAATCCTAATTCTACCCTTTTTGATCGGCATGCTACTCCATAGACCGTACTACGGACCAAACGTTATATAACTCCCTACACAGCAGCCAATGGTATCTACGAATGATGCACAAAGCACCCACTGTGGATTCGGATGACATATATAGCTCCCTACACAGAAGGCAATGGTGTCTACGAAAGACACCCATACTAATCGCTTGGAACTCATAGCGATTACTGAGCACCAGAATGGAAGTCGCACGCGTAACTGCCACCATGCACATGCTACCATTTGCTCCACCTATTGGGTCTTCTTATTACCTCAAACTCTAGCATAAGCATGCCCCCATCCCACTTTAGGCTAACATGAGATCACCGTGTGTCCATAGAATCTATAGGGGAAATGCTGTTGGTACTGGCCCGTCATCCAAACAATATCTAGTTGCGCGCCTTGTCCAAATCCCCCGTTATTTGGACTTCTATTTGACCAATTACTACCATTCTTAGCATAAGCGTGCCCTCATCTCACTTCAAGCTAATGCGAGACACCGTTTTGTCTAATAGGGAATGCTATATGGTACATGTTCTACTTTCATCTTTGCTTATTAACTTAGATAAATTATTTAAATAAGCCTTTATTATCATCTTTACTTATGCTTATTAATTTATCCCAAGTCTTAAAATAAGCCTCATTTTATTATTTTTATTATTATAACTTACGTTATAATCATGCTTATTACTTAACCCAAGGTTTAAGTATGAAAATAAGCTTCTTTCATCTTTTAGTTATAATTCTACGTTAAAACTAAGCTAATCAATTAGTCCAATTCTAATCACAATTAGACATAATTTCAGTCCAATTCCATTTATTTTACAGTCTTTATAATTTACATCTCATAATTGTAAATAGGCCAATCACGTTAATTCGGTCCAACTAATATCATAATTAGGCATAATTTCAGTTTAATTCCATTTTATTACAATCTTTATAATTTACATCTCATAATTATAAATAGGCCAATCTCTTTAATTCAGTCCAACTAATATCCTAATTAGGCATAATTTCAATCTTAATTTCATTTTATTACAGTCTTTATAATTTACATCTTATCTTTCATTATTTCGAAATTCTTATAATTTAATCCAATTTCATGTTAAATCTATTCAAATCCATACACGAGAAGGAGAAATAAAATAAAACTGAAAATAGAAGGAAATCCAAGGCGCTAGAAGAAGATGTATAACGCATAAATAACAGTAAATAGATTAAAATACCGTGAATAAACTGTAAATAAATGGAAAAGCTATAATTAAAAGAAATAACTAAAATTAACTGAAAAGAATAGCTAGAAAGAAATAGACTGAAAATAATTCTAAAAACTGTAAATAAAACTGCTAAAAAGGTTATTCCAAAAATCGTAGTAAAACTACAACTATTGGAAAACCTATTATTTTAAATTACTTCAAGAAATCTTAAAATAATTAAAATAACTCACCTCCGGTCCTAAGCTCTTCCTTTGGTCTTCCCGGATCCACTTGGAATTGAAAAATTATTTAATTTATAATGATTTTCTCCTTAGAAAAATTATTCCATTTAGGATCCTTCCTAGAAAGGTGAACCCAATTGGAGAAAACCTAGAATGAGAAAAAGTGTTAGGTCTGGGGTCTATTTATAGGGGTAGAAGTGGATCTCAGACCATTGGATTTGGGGATTGAATAGGATGTAACTACGTCATAGGCTGAATAGCAGCCATCGGATGCAAGAATGGAGGGACATGATTGGTTTGAAGAATGCAAAACACATCATAGTCGGTTAAAAAAATCGTGCCATCATTCGAACGAATGAACGATTGTTCGTTTGCCCCCAAAACAGCAGGCGGGTCGACCGCCTGGTGGCCAGTTGACCTGCCATATATAAATATATTCTTCTTTTTCTTTTATTTCTACTTTTTTTTATTTAATTGCTATCTTGTTCATATTAGCTCGGTTTCTGACGTTCTATATATGGAAATTGGCCAGAAATTACCACAGACACAATGGTGCAATTTCCGTGGCTCAATTCTGATAATTTCAAAAAATTATTTTATTATTTCATTAATTAACAAATTAATTATTATGGGTTAAATATCGGGTTGTTACATTCTCCCCTCCTTAAGGCATTTCGTCCCCGAAATCTCTAAGGATAAAGGAATGTACTAAATGTTTTCATCCAATTATATAATCAACTACTCAATCATCAACCATCCATCCATTGTCCTTAAGTTTTTCTAATGCAATTTATGATATTTGTGCTATTAGTGTAGTGTAAATGTTCTTAACTATTTCAAAAGATTAGGCGGTCCACTGATCCAGTTGACCTCCTTTTATGCAATCATGTCTGTGCCATGTATCCAAATGAATGCGAAAATTTCCTAATGATAACTGATAGTTCTATATGCGTGCTACAACCATCATCCAAATGCAACAATCATGTGATAAACATCCATTTACGACAACCATGGAAATAAAGTAAAAATGGGCACACATCCATATGCATATGCTCTAGTGTCCTAATTAGGCCGATCCCTAAAGAATAATAGCGCCTACTGTACCTATATGTGTCCAACAACATCCACTAGCAAACACTTGCAATAACTAGCATACATCATTCATAACATGTTCTATTAACATGTTTGTATCATCCTTCCATCCATAGGTTAAATCCTAAGTTCTACCCTCCCAAAGGATAATAAAGGAAAGAACCTATTCAAAACTAAAGATGGAAAAAGGAAATTCTAAATCCTATTATCAAAGAGACATTGATATGAGATATGAATTTTCTCCTAATCAAATTAGTCTTCTTCAAAATCTCTCTAACCATGTCGGAACCAAGAAGCAACCTTTCCGTAGACTCCAATCAACATGAAGACGTCTTATATGGCCTTCCAAAAAGAGCTTCAATAGGTGTCATTCCAATGCTAGCTTGAAAACTACCACCATATGAATTCCACTAAAGAAAGATGCTTTTCCCAAGTTCTTCCAAATCAAGAATACTCATTCTCAACCATTCATGTCTTACAATTTTACTAACTCCATTTTACTGGTCTTCTTTAGTCTGCTCACATGAATCAACATTCCTAGGTTCTCACTAGGGTCCTATACACTCTACGGAAACTCTATTATTACTTCTAAAAGTAATTACTGCTGTCTCCTTTGTAGCCTTACCCCTTTTCCGTTACACCTAAGAAATGATTCCTATCTACTTCACATTTAGGAGTTTGGTTCGATGTTTACAGTTCCATTTTAGAAATTAAGGTTTCTAAATTTTTAAAACATCAAATCCCAAAATCTTTGTCATTAAAAAGTGTTATTTTTAAGTTTCTATTAAATTCAAAAATACTTGGTTGCTTAACGTTATTTCTTAACTTAGTGGGGAAAACTTTCAAATTCTAAGTCCAAAACTTATTCCTCGTTTTCTTTTAAAGTCCTTTTCAGTTTTCTATAAAAATTTGAATTTTCAAATTCTACTTTTATTAAGTTTTTCATTTCCAAAACTTATTTACTTTTTCACCAAGCCATTTTCTTTTAAAATATCTTTAAACTGTTTTTTATGTGTTTCCAAAACATCTTCTTATTATACCTTATGGTCTCATACCTTAATATATTAGAACTACTTTCTGAAATGAGAAATTATTAACGCTAAAATCTTCTATGAGCCTTTTAAAAGAAAATTTCATATTTATGTGAAATTACAAGGAACTTATTTTATATTTTTTGAAATAGGCTATACAAAATTTGATGCTTTTCATACCTTGTATATCTCTTTCATGTATTCCTTGTAACTTGCACAAACCATTTTTATTGGTTTCATAGAAATTCATACCATTATTCTTTTCATTCCAATAGATTAAAATATGTTTAAATTATATTCTCCCATGATAAATATTTTCTAATATCTAACTTACACATTTTCTTTTCAGAAAAACTCATCTTCAAAACTGTTTTAATACTTTCATAACTACAAAAAACACTTCCTTATACTTTTTAAAAATAATAAGTGTACTTTACAAACCATTTTGTTTCTATACTTAGAAATTACCTTTTAAAATACATTTTTATTTGGGTTAAAACAGATGTTGCGTAAAACACCGTTACTACAACCCCAAAAAAATATACTAGTGTATGGATTCAATTAAATAAATACCAATAAATCTTATATACCTATGTAAAAAAATTTCTCCCGAGAGTCACTTATTATAACAATAGTGTTATAGCCTATGCTCCTCTTATTTTTCACGAAAACACCTATTACAACAATAAATGTTGTAACATATGTTTTTTTAATACTTAATAGACTCTATGTTTTTATATTTAAGATCTTTGTTTACTTACAAAGAAACTACTGAGTTATATATATATATACACTCTCCATGATTCTTCAAAAGAATTCCAATTTTTCATTATATAAAAACTAACTTATTCATACCATTCTTCAAAAACCCCATATTTATTTTCTAAAAGAAAATATTAACAATGAAAATTTTCAATCTAACAATTACATTTTTTTTTCAACTTTTTAAATTTCAAAAGTTTCATTTTATTGGGCTTAGCATAAAGTGGATTTTGTCCTTACTAACCTAGAAGTACTTTTCTTAAACCTTGGAACCCCATTTCCTTACCAAAGTCTTTCATTAGATTTACTCCAAGGTACTACCGTTAAATCCACTTATATGAAACAATTATAATTTGTGTAATTATCTACACATGGGTTTTCATCTTTTCTTATCAACTGAACCTATTGTACATCTCCCAATCTTTGCCTACCTCTCTTTGGATTTCCATAATCTCAATCCTAAATGTACAAAACTGTCTCTCAAATCCTTATCATGTGTAGACATTCTCTATGCCCCAATAAACGCACTTCAAAAGTGATACTTCAAGAACTCTGCTCTCAACTGACGAACACGAAGCATACAAAGAACTTCCTTTAGATGAATAACATGCTCTTCCATACTTCTTGGAAAACACCAAAATGCCGACCAAGAATACCACCACGAACTTTATTTTAGGACATCTCTAAAAGCATGGTTCATCAAATCTATAGAATAGCCTGGGACCTTGGTTAGTCCAAAAGTCATAACTGACCACTCTAAGAATCCGTCTGGTGTCCTAAATGCGGTCTTATCAATGTTATCATCAACGACCCTAAGCTGATGAAATCCAGTGGCTAAATCAAGCTGGGAGAATACTAAAGAGCGAACTAACTGGTTGAAAAGATCATCTATCCTAGAGAGTGGATAATGGTTGTTCTTTGTGAGCTTATTCAGTTCTCTGTAGTCAATGCAAAGTCGAAGAGAACTACCTGCTTTGGTAGCGAAGACGACTGGCGCTCCCTATTACGATATGTTTCTTCTTATGAAACCTTTCTCTAAAGCTCATGGATCTGCTTGTTCAATCCCTTCCTTTCCCTAGGCGCCATATGCCCTACGGGTAATGCTACTGGCTAGCCAAATAAATCCTGAAGTCAATTTCTCTCTTAGGGTGGGTAGTCCCCTAACCTCCTCAAAGATGTTTGGAAATATCTCTGACGACAGGAACCGAATCTAACTCTGATGATGATGAATCAAGGGAATAAAAGAAGCTCAGCATAACTGAACCTTGCGGGTCGCAAGAAATCCCGAAAGTCCTACTGATGCATGTCTCTAGTCTAACGACTCTCCTCTCGCAATCTAATATAGCTCCAAATGTGGATAGCTAATCTATTCCCTAAATTATCCCATACTTCGAAAATCCGAAAATATAGGCGTCATAGTCAACTTCTACGCCTAGGATATAAATTTTCAAACCCCTACAAACCATAGACAAGAGTGTCGATCCTCCCATGGGGTTTGAAACAACAATGGGGTCTACTACTAAAGAGATGACTAAGTGCAAACAATCTACCAAAGAACTAGAGATGAAAGAGTGTGATGCTCTAGGATCGAAAAGAGTCTAAATGGGAAAATCGGAAATAGAAACCAAATTTTCCTACCTTGATCCGGTCCGCTGCTGGAAGGTGTTGCATCCAAAGCCTGAATCTGCACTGTAGGTGCACTCGCACCCTACCCCATCTTCTGAGGACAAAACTTACAAAAGTGACCAAGTTGTCCACAATTGAAACACCTTCCCTCCATTCCTTCCTTCTTACAGTCTTTTGGGTAATGACCATTCATTCTACAGCGCTTACATTTCCCATTTTTCTTGATTCGCTTCTGAGGTCCCCTTTCTTTCCTCTTATTCTTCTTGTCCTTCCACCACTGTTTCTTAGAGCCTGTAGGAACCTCCTTGAGTTCTCCCTTCAGCTTCCAATAAGTAAGTTGAATTCGCTGTTGGTCCTCCAAGCCTAACCGCCTAAACTTTCGCTCCATATCTTCCAACCTAGCTTGTGTCTCCTTGAAATCCTTCGTGCCAGAAAACGTTCCGCCCCCTATGCTAGTGAAGTCCTTGCATAGCTTAGAAAAATCGGCTGGTGTAGGTGGATTAAAGAAATTTCCACCTACCAGTGTTGTATTAGGCGCTTGCCCTTGCATCTCTGGTACCGTAGCTCTACGGAACCAGTCAGCCATACTATGCAAAGAAAAGGAAACTTAGGCTTGAAAGAATCGAAAGAAGGTTGAACTGGACTTTGAAGGGATTTTTATAAAACACTCTTTTATACTGAAAAACTATTTCTAAGAGTTCTTTTCTAAAAAATACTTTTTAAAAAGAAGTTACTTTGGAAAATACTTTTACTTTTAAAATAATTTTTTAGGAATCCTGCAACCTTAGGCTCTAATACCAAGTGAAACACCCCCACACCCCTTAATATACCCAAAAGGACACATTAAAAGGCGTGGTGCATTACATGTATAACCAAAACTAACAGAGACTAAGATTCATAAGACAAAAATAAGAAAAACATCGGAAACTAAGATAATAACTTATTTTAAAACAAGACTTTAAAATTGTTTCATAAATCAAATAAGTCAAATACCAAATACACATATATGTCTTAAAACCCAAGATGTCTCATAAAAAGTCGTAGTCCCAAAAATCAGAGCACATAATATCCCTCATAATAAGCTAGTACACAGAAAAAGCTAAAGCTAGAATAAAGGAAATACATGGTAGAAATCTTCTCCAAGAAGCCTCTAAGCAACTACAACTTACTGCCATCTCCCTTGATTGCCTGTGGGGGAGGGTAGAGGAAAATAGAGGAGTGGGTCAGACTAAAAGTCTGGTGAATGATAGTAATTACTAGAGTCTTTAAGCAAAGTAAAAGTAATAGACTCTACAACGGTTCCAGTATATAAAAGGAAACAAAGGAAATAGGAAAGAGATAAACTGGAAATAAATACGATTAACTAAAAGATAAGTTAATTTCGATTGCTTGCACATGTCCTTGATTTCTGCTTTCATTAGGCTGAATTCCTAATCCTGTAATTAGGATGTAATCCTAATTCTACCTTTTTTGATCGGCCTACTACTCTATAGACCTTACTGTGGACTAGACGTTATATAACTCCCTACACAGCAGCCAATGGTATCTACGAAAGATGCACAAAGCACCCACTGTGGATCCGGACGACATATATAGCTCCCTACACAGAAGGCAATGGTGTCTACGAAAGACACCCATACTAAGCGCTTGGAACTCATAGCGATTACTGAGCACCAGAATGGAAGTCGCACGCGTAATTGCCACCATGCCCAAGCTACCTTTTGCTCCACCTATTGGGTCTTCTTATTACCTCAAACTCCAGCATAAGCATGCCCCTCATCCCACTTCAAGCTAAAGTGAGATCACCGTGTGTCCATAGAATCTATGGGGAAATGCTGTTGGTACTGGCACGTCATCCAAACAATATCTAGTTGCGCCCCTTGTCCAAATCCCCCATGATTTGGACTTCTATTTGACCAATTACTACCATTCTTATCATAAGCGTGCCCTCATCTCACATCAGGCTAATGTGAGACACCGTTTTTTCTAATAGGAAATGCTATATAGTACAGGTTCTACTTTCATATTTGCTTATTAACTTAGATAAATTATTTAAATAAGCCTTTATTATCATTTTTACTTTCTACGCTTATTAATTTATCCTAAGTCTTAAAATAAGCCTCTTTCTATTCTTTTTCTTATGATAACCTATGTTATAATCATGCTTATTACTTAACCTAAGGTTAAAGTGTAAAAATAAGCTTCTTTCATCTTTTAGTTATAATTCTACGTTATAACTAAGCCAATTAATTAGTCCAATTCTAATCATAATTAGGCATAATTTCAGTCCGATTCCATTTATATTACAGTCTTTATAATTTACATTTCATAATTGTAAATAGGCCAATCTCTTTAATTCAGTCCAATTAATATCATAATTAGGCATAATTTCAGTCTTAATTCCATTTTATTACAGTCTTTATAATTTACATCTCATAATTGTAAATAGGCCAATCACTTTAATTCAGTCCAATTAGTATCCTAATTAGGCATAATTTCAGTCTTAATTCCATTTTATTACAGTCTTTATAATTTACTTCTTATCTTTCGTTATTTCAGAATTCTTATAAATTAATCCAATTTCGTGTTAATTCTATTATAATCCATATGCGAAGAAGAAGGAGAAATAAAAGAAAGCTGAAAATAGAAGGAAATCCAAGGCGTAGGAAGAAGGTGCAAATAACACATAAATAACAGTAAATAGATTAAAATACTGTGAATAAACTGTAAATAAATGGAAAAGCTATATTTAACAGAAATAACTAAAATTAACTGAAAAGAATATCTTGAAAGAAATAGACTGAAAATAATTCTAAAAAGTTTAAATAAAAAGTCTAAAAAGGTTATTCCAAAAATCGTAGTAAAATTACAACTATTGGAAGCCCTATTATTTTAAATTACTTAAAGAAATCTTAAAATAATTAAAATCACTCATCTCCGATCCTAAGCTCTTCCTTTGGTCTTCCCGGATCCACTTGGAGTTGTAAAATAATTTAATTTATAATGATTTTCTCCTTGGAAAAATTATTCCGTTTAGGGTCCTTCCTAGAAAGGTGAACCCAATTGGAGAAAACCTAAAATGAGAAAAAGTGTTAGGTCTATGGGTCTATTTATAGGAGTAGAAGTGGATCTTAGACCGTTGAATTTGGGGATTGAAAAGGATGCAACCGGGTCATAGGCTAAATAGCAGCCATCGGATGCAAAAATGGAGGGACCGGATTGGTATGAAGAATGCAAAACACGTCATAGTTGGTTAAAAAAGTCGTGCCATCATTCGAACGAATGAACAGTTGTTCGTTTGCCCCCAAAACAGCAGGCGGTCGACCGGGCGGTCGACCGACCAGTCGACCTGCCATATATATATATATATATATATATATATATATATATATATATTCTTCTTCTTTTATTTCTGCTTATTTTGTTTAATTCCTGTCTTGTTCATATTAGCTCGGTTTCTGACGTTCTATATATGGAAATTTACCAGAAAATTACCACGGACACAATGGTGCAATTCCCGTGGCTCAATTTTGATAATTTCATAAAGTTATTTTATTATTTAATTAATTAACGAATTAATTATTATGGGTTAAATTTAGGGTTGTTACAAATCGTGTCATGAAAGTATGTATGCAAATATCCTAAACATGCATAATAATTTCTTTATGAGTGTAAAGTGATTGTGAAAAAAAGTGTAACAACCATATCCTACCATCCAGTCTTGCAATTACGATGGAACCAAAATCCTAATTTTGAAGAGAGAAATAACCAGTGAAAAGCTCTGGGTGAGTTCTCTTCATCTTCTCCTCGGTCTCCCATGTGCTTTCCGCCGGATTGTCCCTCCATTGTACTCGGACCAACCTAATTATTTTATTGCGGAGTCTCCTAGTACCGTTCTCTACAATGTGTACGGTGGCACGAGGCACTGTCGGCTTCATCTCAAAATCTCCCAACTGATCAAGCTTTATTCTATTAGGAGTGTCATGAAGACATTTCCTAAGGTGAGAAATGTGGAAAACATTGTGGACTCCTGCCATCTTATTAGGAAGTTCCACACGGTATGCCAATTTCCTATTCTTTCCAGAATTATGAATGGCCCAACAAATCCGAGCGCCAATTTTTTAGTCTTGCCAAACCTAACAACTTTTTTAAGAGGGGAGATTTTAACAAATACCATATCCCAACATCAAATTCAAGCTTTTTCCTTCTTTATTCGCATAAGATTTCTGACGATCTTGCACTACGTTCATCCTTTGCCCGATTAACTTGATTTTCCATGGTATCACGGACCAAATCCGGTCTGAGTAATACTTTGTCGGTGGTTTCCCACCAATAACTAGGCGATTTGCATGATCGTCCATAAAGTGCTTCAAAAGGGGGCCATACCAATCGTCGCTTGATAGCTGTTATTATACGCAAACTCAACCAAAGGTAGATGCAACTCCCAATGTCCTCTGAAATCCAAGACACACGCTCTCATCAAGTCCTCCAAAATCTTATTCATCCTCTCTATTTTTCCGTCAGTTTGTGGGTGATATGCCATGCTACGGTTCAAAGAAGTTCCCAAAGCTGCTTGTTGGCTCCTCCAAAACTCGCTAGTGAACAAGGGGTCTTTATATCACTGACTATGCTTATAGGAATTCCATGTAGATGAACTACCTCCTTAATATAAATCTGTGCGAGAGAGGCGGTTGTCCTATTTCTCTTAATCGAAACAAAATGAGCACTCTTAGTGAGTCTGTCTACAACAACCTAAATAGCCTCATGTCCTTTTGACTTTTAGGCAATCCTTCCACAAAATCCATCGAAATATGTTCCCACTTCCAAGTTGGAATTTCTAAAGCTAATAATAATCCACCAGGCTTCCTTTGCTCAGCTTTTATTTTCTGACATGTCAAACACCTAACAATAAACTCAGCTACGCTTATCTTTATTCCGTTCCAAAAGAAAATTCTCTTCATATTCTTGTACATCTTATCTCCTTCGGGATGAATGGTCACCCTTGAGTGGTGACACTCCATAAGCACATCTCTCATCAAATCATCAATCATTGGAACACAAAGATGCCCATCTCTTCTCAAACATCCCTTCTCATCAACTGAATACCTCCTAAAATGGGGAAAATGCTCTCCTTTTCGCAATTTTTTCAAAATCTCTATTAACTCCTCATCCTTCACTTGCTCACGCCCTATACGATCCATCAAGGCTGGTCTAATCTCCATAACTTCTAGAAAACCTTGGATGGGTTCTGTTGACGGTTGGAGGTTAAAATTTGAGAGAAATTCCAACTGTCTCCATTCATATATAGCACCTAGGGTAGTGTGTCTCTGACTAAGGGCATCGGTGACTACGTTCCCTTCTCTAAGGGTATATTGAATACTAAAGACGAAGGATGCTACATACTACATTCACCTCTGTTGCCTAAGATTCAAATCTTTTTGGGAAAATAGGTATTTGAGTGATTTATGATCAGTGAATAACTCAAACCTTTCTTCCAAGAGATAATGCTTCCATATTTTTAAGGCAAGAACAATGGCTTCCAATTCTAATTCATGTATTGGATCTCTCTTCTCATGGTCTTTCAGTTGTCTACTAGCATAGACAACTACCTTCCCTTCTTGCATAAGAACTGCCCCTAATCCTGTGCCACATGCATATGTGGAAACTGTAAACGGCTTGGTTCCATCTGGAATAATGAGCACATGTGCAAGTCAATGACTCCTTAAGCTTCTCAAATGTCTCGGTGCATCTGTCATCCCAAAAAACTAGATTCTTCTTAGTCAATTGGGTTAAAGGGGCTGCTATTTGTGCAAAGTTCTTGATGAACTTCCTATAGTAGCCTGCCAACCCTAGAAAACTCCTAACCACTGATGCATTACTAGGAGTCTTCCATCTTTGGACAACTTCCACTTTAACAGGGTCCACAGCCAATCCTTGTTCAGAAACAATATGCCCAAGGAACCTAAATTCATTTTTCCAAAAGTGGCATTTAGAAAACTTGGCTTTGAGTTGGCTTTTTCTCAAGGTCTCCAATATATCACTAAGGTGGTCCTCATGGTCCTTCTTTCCTTTGGAGAAAACCAAGATAGCATCAACAAACACCATGACAAATTTATTAAGTTTCCTTCTAAATACTCTACTCATCAAATCCACAAAGTATGCTAGAGCATTCGTCAGTCCAAAAGGCATTACATCCCACTCATGGAGCCCATCTGGAGTATGGAATGCGGTCTTCGGCTTGCTTTCCTCTACAATCCTCAACGAATGGAATCCCGTTGCTAAGTCCAATTGGGAAAAGACTTTAGCCCCTACAAGTTGGTCGAACAAGTTATCTATTCTAGGTAGAGCGTACTATTCTTCCTTGTCAACTTGTTCAACTCCCTATAATGGACGCAAAGTCTCAAATAACCGTCTACCATAGTAGCAAAAACAACGGGGGCTCCCCATCTAGAAGTACTCTTATAGATGAATCCTTTCTTTAATAGCTCTGAGATTTGCTTATCCAATTCCCTTCTTTCTTTGGGGGCTATATGTCTCAAAGGTAGAGCAATGAGTCTTGCGTCCTTCTTCAAATCGATTTGGAACTCAATCTCCTTATGGGGTGGGAGACCCGAGACCTCCTCGAAAACATCAAAAAATTCTCAAACTATGGGTACAGATGATGGTTCTCTAACAACAGATAGATTAAGTGAGTATAAATCGCTTAACTCAACTAAAACTTTCGGTGTATAAAGAACTTCTAGGTCATGATCTCCATAACTCCTTAATCGTACTACCCTCTTATCATAGTCAAGAAAGACTCCATAATATGACAACCAATCCATACCCAAGATAAGCCCATACCCCTCAAAATTTAGAACGTACACAATACATATGAAATCAAATTTGCATATGTCTAACACTAGGTCTTTGCAAATAAGAGAAAGATAGGTCGAACCCCCCAATGGGATTTGAAACCCCTATTGGGCTGTTGACCATCTGGGTCAGAAGGTTTAAGGAATTTACTACATCACTAGCTGCAAAGGAATGTGATTCCCCTGAATAAAATAGGGTACAAATAGCAACCGCAGAAATAAGAGCTATACCTTCTAGAGCTGCTTTTCCTTGGTCTCTTGGGTCATTGATTCTTGTGATGCCCTTCCTCGCGGCAGTTAAAGCACCTACCTTTAAAGGCTTCCTTCATCAGACTCACCCTACAATCTTTAGCTTCATGACCCTTCCTTTGGCATTTCTTACACACCTTTCCATCATTCTTAAATTTCCCCTTCGACTTCTTGTTGGCCCAAAAGCTTCCCTTCTTGGACCCTCCTTGCTTTTGGGTTAGTGCAGACTTCTCCTTCTCTATTTCCTTATCTTTCTCATTGCTACGTGCAACATTGCCATTTCTACCAACATCTCATACGTGGCCCCAATAGGTACTTGGATCAACTACATTTTTCTTAGCGGGGAATTTAAGCCCTTCGTGAACTTTATGGCCTTTTTCATAGGTGTGTTTATTAGGCTCATCCCGAATTTAGCCAATACAGTAAACTTAGCTATGTACTCCTTAAGGGTAGAGTCTCCTTGTCTCAGCTGAATGAACTTTTTCAATTGCAAGCTAACCTCTGCTCCAAACATGAATCTCATATCAAATCGGTCCTTGAATTCATCCTAAGAGAATATCCTTCCCGGGTGCTCATCAGTCACAAAGTTCCACCAATTTCGAGGCTTCTTCCCCGAGGTGCCAACCAGTTATTCTTCTTCTTAGCTGATCATCCCAACCAAGCTCTCCAAATATCTTCTCGTAGTTACTAATCCAAGCTTTAGCTTCTGAATATCCTTCAGTTCCAGAGTATGTCTTCCCTTCCATATTGAGAAAGTCCCTACACAACTTAGAAAAATCGACAGGACGGGGGCCTACATCGGTGGCCGAGGCAGTCAGTGCTACCAGTGCAGCTGGAGGAATAGGAATCTGCTCGACAGTCCTAAAATATTGTTTAAACCATTCTGGCATTCCACGAATGGGTTTTCTTCCTTGGGTAAGGTTCCCTTGTTCGGAAAAAGATTGATCATCAGCCACATCAACTATCTATAGGTTAAGTCTTTAGTGACGATTTCTTAAGATAGTATATACATGCAGAAAGAAAAGGGTTGCCCAGTGTATGTGCGCATGTTCAAGAAGAGAGGGTGTGTGTGTGTATAGTAAGAATTTTTTGAAAATTCTTTTTGAAAATTCTTTTTCAAAATAAAAAATATGTCTCTCATAAGTATAGTTTTCCCCCATTGATCGGGTAACTTAGGCTCTGATACCAAATGTAACAATCCACCTTCGAACAGGCCAAAATTTCGAGCCAGAAAAAGTCTCATCGAAACTTAGATCTATTCTAAGGTAAGCTATTGTTAGTAAAAATAAATAACATTATAGAACCATAACTAAACTTTCAGAACTCACAGCGGATGGAACAAAATATAATAGCAAAGTGTACCTATATATTTCAAAACAATAAAAAGCCATAATACAAAATTCCATAAAAATGTAACGTACTATCCATTACAACAATTGGCTAAATACTCGAGTACACATGAAAGCAAGTAATAATAACAAATACTACCATAAGCCAAGCTTCTCCATCTCTAAGCATCATCACCGCCATCACTCCGTCTTTAACCTATGTTGTAATAAGCAGCGAATCAGAACAACAAGTGTCTGGTGAATAATAACCTCGAGTCTTACCTTTACGGTACTTGGGCAATATATTTCACAATAAGAATATGTCTCCATTAAAACCATTTAATACTTCTTTATAAGGAAAGGAGGCGGGTCCAACCACTTAATACCTTCCATTCCAAAAGCAGATTTCTGAAATTCCATATCCCAATCATACATCATAAACAACTAATAATGTGAGAGATGGTACCCAAGCCACTTAATAACTTTTATTGAAAAACAGGCAGACTCTGGTCATTTAATACGTTAATTAAGGCAGACCCCATCATTTAATACCTATTTCCAAGGTGTGCTCCTCAGTGGTACTATCTAGCTGACATCATATGGAATCTCTTAGGCCATTTAATACTTCCATGTGGAAAATAGGCAGACTTTGGTCATTTAATACCTTAATTAAGGAAGACCCCATCATTTAATACCTATTCCAAGAAGCAGACCCTTGTAGAGATACCACCTAACGTCTCCCCTTGGCCATTTAATACTTCATCCGGTGAAAAGAGGCCGGTCCAACCACTTAATACCTTAAGACCCCGAAGCAGGCCCTTCGTGTTATGGCTCATACTCATAATGACGTCTCACATTAGTCCATTATTCATAGAAACTGGTAGCCAATTAGCTGGGCAGATTTCCCCTACATAATTTGGGACCAACCTCGTGTCATTACAGATATTTATCATAAAGATATCTCACATCAATCAAAGTGTACACAATCACTGGTAGCCTCAAAGTGAAGGCCAGACTTCTATCATGTAACTTTATTGACCTCGCATCCTTGTGACTTAGCCATAAATCAGTTACTCTCCATATGTGTGTGTGTATATATGCTCATCTCACCGTTTCATAAATAAGGCCTTATAAGCAATCTTCTTTATTACGTTCTAAAATAATAATTAGGCTATATAAGAGTTTTCTCTTATTTTCGCCTCACAATCAATTACCTTCCTAATGAGGGAAATAAATGTAAATAAATGCCTAATTAACTATGCCATATAAGCAATAACTATACGTTAATTACACGAATAGAGATAAATAAATGTTGACTCCTAATAAGTTCTAGATGCATGGATTTTACGCTCTAAACGAGCGTTAAATGTCAATTCTCTAACCAAATATTATTACAAGTCATTTTTCTTCAAATACCCAAGATTTCATGGAATTCTAATATCCAAAGCAGGGAATAAATATTCATAATCAAAACTGCAATAACAAACTTGTAAGTAAGATAGAAACTCAATTTATTACACCAGTTCAATGGAATATCTTAAACAATAAGGATTGCAATGTAAATCTCATATTCTATTCAACTCCTCTTTTATAAAGAAATATATAAGAATAAGTGGTGTAAACTACGAAGAGAATTCGTTATCTAAACTCCTTATTTTATTGGAGAATCACAATTTGACCCAAAGAAGATGGAGAAGTGGAATATACTATGAAATTATCAAAAATTGCATAAATGAAACAAATTCCATCAAATTAATGTTAATAATTGAGAATCTCAACATAAAATTGACATATCAAAATAAATATGGATTTTAGGGGATATTATCTATTATATTTTCGAAATCCCAAAATCCCTAGGGCATATTCAAATCCAAAAAGAAATACACTAAACAATTGCTGAAAAGAAATACTAAGGTTTCCACTCACAGATTAGCCTTAGCTTCACTTAAATGGATTTGTAGCCTTCCAATTTTTTCTAGAATCTCTCTCTTTCGATATACGCACACACATTAGGGAAGAGGTATATATATTCATTAGATTCAGAATAATTAGAGAAGAATAGGATAAGAATAGATTGGAGGAAGAAGAAACAAATAAGAAATAAGTTGAATTCTTACCTGAATTCGCTATGGAGTTTTTGAATATTATTAGAGAGAGATGGCAATGGTAGAACTACATCATATTCCCTAAAATAATATGAATAAAAAGTGGAGATGATAAGGTTCTATTTATAGAGGTTGAAATGCACCAGAACCGTAGGATGGAAGTAGGTAAGAAATGGATAAATCAGGAGCGCAAAACTCAGTATAACATAGTTTCAAACCCTAGCTGCCACTATCAACTTTCGTTGCCAAACGATCGACCACCTATGCGCGATTGGTTGACTGCTACGGTCGACTGGTTGACCTATATAGGTCGACCGCTCCTCTATTTCGAGGAACATTTATTTTGTTCCGTTGCACAATTATTTTTTTCCGTAATTAACTTTTTTAACGTTAAACATTTATTTTGCCCCAAGCTAATTTTTTAAATTTAAACCCTAAATTTGATTCCTCATTTGAATTTGAATTCAAATTAAGTTAATTTAAATATGAAAACTTCAAATGCTCATAACTTCTTTGCTTGAGCTCCATTTTCAGCATATTATATATGAAAACAGATCAGAGTTTCACCATGAATGCAACGGGATAACTTTCGTGGTCAAATTCAAACTTTTATAAAATTTACATATTCAACCCTTATCATATTTAATTCAATTTACTTCATTTATTTATGGTTCATTTTACGAGAGTTACAGTTAGTCTAGATGTACTCTATGTAATTTGGTAGATTGTTGATGAGTTTTGATTATCATTCTTCCAAATTACATGGAGGATATCTAGACTAACCAAGATGTTCAAAATAAGAGGATTCAACCAAAGGTTGGTTAAGGATTAAAATCAACACCAAGTTTAAGGCTTAGACTCAGTACCAAGTTTAGTTGTTAACTCGGGTCGTCATGATATCTCTTGTGCTATCTTGGGTCAGTCTCTTGGCTTCTCTGGTAGTGGGATTCTAATCCAATATGATAGCTACCCCTATAAATACAAACCATAGAGCAATCAAAAAAGGATCTAGTTTATGCCATCACTACGCAGAAGCTCTGTCTCTTCTTAACTCTTTCATCTGCACCATACTCACTAAGGCAGCTACTCTAGGCAATTTTAGGACTTAGAAGCAGTCTAACTCCTGTACTTGTGACTAATTCTTTCTCAATCATCTTGTAATTTCATTCAAACAAGATCAAACAAATAATAAAAGCTATAAAGTGGACGTAGGCTTAGTTAACAGCTGAACCACTATAAAAATCTATGTGCCTCATTTACTTTTATGTGTTTTCTATTACGTTTGCTCTGTTTTAACAAGGCTGGTGCTTTCATATCACACTCTAGGGTGTTGATCCTTTTTTGGGTTAACAATTTGGTGTTTTCACTAAGAACAAAGAACCCAGGCTTGGATCAAGCTATCTACTTTGAATTGGATAGATCCAGAGGTTAGATTAGGAAAGTTTGCTTGAAGAAGGTTAGAGATTTTAATGGCTCCTAAGAAGAAGACAACATCTGGAAGATCTGTTGGGACAACATTTAGTGTTGATGAAACCAATCTCCAGCAAACGGATGTGAACAATGCTAACAATCATCAAACAAAGGTTAATGCTGGAAACTTAGCACCAGGTGCTTTCGCTCAACAGGAGGTTGTATTCAGAGGAGAGCTTCACCAGATGGTTAATCAACTTAACCAGTAGACGACTAATAGTCAAAAGGCTTTTATGGACAAGATCAACTCTTTGCTAGCGCTACCACCACCAACTGCCCTAAGTACTAGGCCGGAAACTGCAGAGGCTATGGAACAGGAGAATTCCTCTGTCTCAGGCTTGAATAGGAGGGATGGCAAGCAAAAGCAAAAGGAGAAAGTTGGTGGAGCGACTGGAATTGTTATTGACGGTAATGGAAATACCCCTCCTACCGGAGGACAACCTGCCGCAAACCACAACCTTAGAGTGAAGGTTCCACAAGGGAATATTGCAATGCTTCTCTTCGATTCTGAAGATGATATGCAAATTGATGCTAAAGGACTGGAATTGAAGGCTAACATAGGCAGAAAAAGTGCCGGTGTAACGGCCTGGAAATTTGTAACCCAAAAATTCCAGATAGTTAGAAGAAAAAAGAAAAGAGATAGAAGAAAGAAACAGAACAAGACATAGATTCTCACATTCGCAGCGGATCAAAATACAATATCAAATAATAATATCAGTTATACAAAGAAAACTGTATTTGTTAATTACATTTTAATACATCAGAGTTACAACATTTCACAATCACTGCACAGTTAAAATAACTCGTCCCAATAAATAACAATATATCACAGCGGAATACACTCCATACGTTCCTGCCATCCAGCTCGCCTCCTGAGCTCCAGAACGTCCTTACCTGAAATCTGTAATACTCGGTCTGACCCGAGCATTACATCAAAGTAACACCCGGGTCAGGCTGGAAACCAGCGTGAGTAAACCCATTTAAATTGAAATACAAATTGTAAAACCTCTTTGAAAAACAGGGTAACTCGTACCTCACTACGAGTTCTTATCTTGTTATAGCCAAACACTTACTACACAAATCAATATCTAAGTACCGTTACTTAATTTCAATGGTCTAGTTTACTTAATTTATTCCATTCCAGCCTATTTGATTTACAAATCAATCTATAAAGAATTATAGATTACCAATTCGAAGTGGTTTCGGATATTTCTGATACCCGACTCCGGTCTCTTCGAATCCAATATCATCCTAAATCCAAGTTGTTTAAGTGAATTCACTTTAATTTAAATATAGGGTGTCACATTCACACAGCAATTTATTATCGATAGATAACCCACATTATCACAGTTCAAACCAAACATATCATATCACAGTATATCTCAAATTATCAGACTAGATATTAATTCAATCCTTCAATACAATTTACTCATCCATAAGCAAGATTAATGAGTTCATTCTAATTAATTTAATTAACACGAAGTAAATTAATTACTTTTGAATCCTGCTTAATTAACCTTAATCAATCTTTAATTAAGTAATTATCCTTTAAAATAATTATTCTTTAATTTTAATTATACCAAGTAATTTATACCTTTATTACATTAAGTAATAATCCTTCATTAAGTAATTATACTTAATTAATCTCATTAAGTAATTATAATTTGGTTACTCACCATTAACCACTTAACTCATGATTAATTAATCCTTAATTAATACTTAATTAACCTTAATTAAGTAATCGAGTTTCAATTTAAAATAACACATTAATTAATTAATTAATTAAATTCAAATAATAATTCATCCATCTTAATTAAATATCCTTGATCAATAATTATTATTATTATTATTAATTAATTTGAAATCAAATAATAATAATCCTTAATCTTAATTAGTCATCATTCAATCAATAATTAACCTCTACCCATCCATATTTATTAATAAATCCTAATCAATCAACCTTAACAATCTTAAGAGAATTTATTTAACTTAATCACTTACCTCCTCACCTCCAGAATTTAACAACCTTAGAATTTAATAATCATTAACTTGTAAATTCACAAAAGTCCTTAAGTTTAATTAATGATAAAACATTATAAATTAAGCTTAGAATGAATTTTAAATTTAAATCTAAGTTACAAACTACATCCCTTTATTTAACCCAGCTTCTGAAACAGTTATTGTTATTTGGAAGAAATAGTTCAAGAACCATATGTTTGCGCCAAAATTGGTCACAAACCCCAAATGTTGTGAAAGCACCAGTGTATGAATATAGATCAACAATATTCACACACAAATCTCAAATCTAAGCAAACAGAGTATCATAATTTAGAAATAATGAACAAAAACACGAGATTTATAGTGGTTCGGCGATCTTGCCTACGTCCACTCTGAAGTTGATGATTTTATTGATGTTCACTTGATGATTACAATTTCTTCTGATGTAGTACAACTGATTATATGATTACAATCTGAATCTAAGGAAGCAGTGGTGATTCTGAGTAAATCTGGCAGAGTTTGGGCGCTCTTTAGCTCCTAAAATTCTTCGATCCCTTTTCTGAATGACCAGGGGCTCTATTTATAGGTGTAGGAGGCTGATATTTCGCCTAAAATTAGGGGAGACTAGTTCTGGTACGTGAGGGGGCCCACCTGGCCGAAATCTGGAGATCCGGGCCCACTTTGGGATCGATTCGACCCTTGGTTCGAATCGATCAAGATTTGCTCCGATTGAGATGAAATTTGGCACGAACATTCCTTAGGTTGCCAGTAAGCTACTGTGAAAATTTCATAGCATTTGGACTTGAAGATCTCCGGTTATGATCGATTCAAGGTTGCATTTCTAGTTGAATCCCTTCGTTCGAATCGATCCCATCGAATCGATAGGGTCGAATCGATGTATGGCGCGTGCGTATGGTGATGTGGCGCGCGCGTTCTCGGGTCAACCCATCTTTTTCTCCGAGTTTACTGGGTCGAATCCATGGTTTTAGCCGCTTCCTCCTGGTTTCGAGGCAATGGATTCGAAGACATGCTTCTTCGGATCGATCGAATGGATGTTCGTTCGAATCGATCAAAGAAAGTATTGATCGATTCGAAGTTGTCTCAGCAGGGTAGATTCGATGCTCTTTAGGGAACGGGGTCGAAGGTCTTCAACGCGAAGGATGCGAAGTGAAGTAGCCTCATCGATTCGAAGTGCTCCGACTTGTTGGATTCGAACGAAGGCAAACCTGATGGATACGAAGAGGAATGACTCCATGGATTCGAAGCACTACAACTGGATGGATACGGAGTGGTTTCAGGTGGATGGATACGAACAGGACCCCTGCCTATGGATTCGAACATAGAGCGTAATCCATGGATTCGAGCAAGGGCTATTTTCTCTATCTTGAATCGATCATATCTTGAGCATACGAACTCGGATTGACTTGAAACTTGGAACATTGGTTTGCATGGCTTTACTTGTCATGTCTGGTCAATTGTGGCCTGATACGGGATCAGACAAAATTCATCGATGTTTGTGGTGAAACAATGTATAACGAACTTTTATGACGAACTGTTTTTAGTTTTCCAGTCAACTTTTTGGTGCCACGGCCTTGCCAAAAGGCGGGATAACATTTGCCCCCCAAAACATGCCTTGCAATAGGAAGGCGTGTTTTGTAGTTCCATAAGTTGGATGTTCATATCCTGTTGATGACCTGTGGTACAACCTGCGAAGAGTTTGACAGTTTTATATGACCTTAAATGACGACCGTTCGTGATCTAGCCATTTGAGGTGGAATGCGACCGTTCGCAATCTAGCATTTCTATATGGCCCTAAATGAAGACCGTTCGCGATCAAGCCATTTGAGGTGAGGGGTGCCGTTCGAGGCGAGTTGTGACCGTTCGTGGTCGAGTGCCGCACGAGGCAGATTGTTGATCGTTCGCGATCGGGTGCCATTCGAGGCGAATGGTGACCGTTCGAGGTCGGGTGCCGTTCGGGGCGAATTGTGATCGTTCGCGATCGGGTGTCGTACGAGGCAAATTGTGAAATGGGACCGTTCGCGGTCGGATGCCGTTCGCGGCAAAATGTGATCGTTCGCGATCGAATGTCATACTTGGCGGACTGAGACCGTTCGTGGTTGGGTTTCGTACGAGGCAGAGTGTGATCGTTCGCGATCGAATGTTATACTAGATGAAGTGTGACCGTTCGCGGTCGGGTGAATTTCTGAATCAGCGATTGTGGCGGTTCGTCGCCGTACAAGGTGTGCTTGTGGACCGTTCGTGATCCAAAGCACACGTTAGTAACTTCTTCTTCAGAATTGCAAATACCAAATTAACGTTCACATGAATGCCATAACAGAAATATCCAAACAAACAAAATCCAAACGTTCGAATCAAAACCAAACAAAAGCAAAGCAAGGATGTCAAAGTGTAAATCCTCATTACGATATGGCCAATGGTCATTCAGAGCATGTCTGTTGATCGTTCGCGATCTCCCACATGTGTAAATGATTTAACCATGTTAATGAGAAGTTTACGACTTGTTCATCGTTATTTAAATCAATTAATAACCATACGGTGCCCTGGCTCGGGGTTACCCCTAGTGGAGGTAGATGGTGGCCGCTCTGGTTCAACTGTTGGAGCTCGCCTCCTCACATACTTAAGTAACCTACCGTTCCTGATATGCCCTTCTACCTCATCCTTCAGGTGTCTACAGTCATTTGTGTTATGTCCATTCAGCTCGTGGAATAAGCAATATTTGTCTTACTTTCTTTCGTTGGTAGTTGGATCCCATCGCATTGGTCTACGATAGGCAACTTGCTCTCGTGTGTCTCGGTAGATTCGTTCCAAACTCTCATTCAGCTCTGAGTAAGTGGTGAATCGTGGCTCTCTCCGCAGTCGCTTTGGCCCGTCACTACTATCCTTAGCCTTTCGTTTTCCTTTATCTTTGCCTGAGTCCTTTTCGAGAGGCTTTTTGTCTTTAATTGCATAAACTTCTATTCCCTCTCCTTCTTCTCTTTCAGCCTTAGTGTCTTCCAATCGCAAAAACTTTTCTGCCTCGTGATAGAATTCTCCTAGGTCCATAGGCGGATCCTTAGTTAATGAATTTTTGAATTCTGTGCCGTCAGCTACTCCGGACACAGCTGCCATCATAACCATGGATGGATCTGGCCGATCCACCGATGCTGCTGCCGCTTTGAATCGCGTCAGGAAATTCCTCAAAGACTCCCCAGCTTTCTGCTTTAGTGTTGCCAAACTCATCACATTCTTGGGCCTTGAAATGTGAACCCTGAATTGCCTCATAAATTTCTCAATCAAATCGGTCCATGTCCTAATGGAGCCGCTCTCTAGCTGTCTGAACCATAAAGCTGCTATGTCTGTCAAATACAATGGAAAACACCAGGCCATGACTTCCTGTGATGCCCCAAACACTTCCATGTGCCTTATATACCTCGTTAGATGGACCGTAGGGTCCGTCCTCCCATCATACCTTTCTACTGTTGGCAGTTTAAATTCTGGTGGGTTCCTAGCCAACCTAATCGCAGGAGAAAAGGGACTCCTGTTCACGTCTTCAAGATCTCTGTTTATTAATCCGCCTCTCATGGCTCGCCTGACCATCTCTGCCAGTCTATCGTTGTCTCCAAGCTGTAGTCCTCGTTCACTACCTTCGATCAGCCCCCCGAGTCCGTGCGAGCTTTCGGGTGTCTGCCCCCCTGGCTGAGCATTCATCCCTCTATCGCTGCCAGGTTGCTCGGATGTCCATGTCTCTCTTCCCGGGTTCGGATCAACATGTTCTAAGTGTGTGCCTCCCAGCTCCGGCGCTGCGTTGGATGGTCCTGCTTCATTCTGGACTCTGGTTGTTCCTTGATTTTGCGCTCCAAGTTGCCCAATTTGTTGAAGCAAGTTCTGTATCATTTCTTCTTGTCTTCTCATCATTGCCTCTATCTCATCCCTGGTGATGAAGGCTGAAGCTTGGTTTGCCCCTGAGGAAGCCTCTTGACTTCCTTTGTGCTGACTTCTCTCAGCTCTTTGCCTTCTACTTGTCTGTCGAGTCATTGTCTTTCAAACTTTCAAATCTTGTGTGGCAGGTGCTAGTCTCTCTCAATGAAAGCACCAAAGTGTTTGCGCCAAAATTGGTCACAAACCCCAAATGTTGTGAAAGCACCAGTGTATGAATATAGATCAACAATATTCACACACAAATCTCAAATCTAAGCAAACAGAGTATCACAATTCAGAAATAATGAACAAAAACACGAGATTTATAGTGGTTCGGCGATCTTGCCTACGTCCACTCTGAAGTTGATGATTTTATTGATGTTCACTTGATGATTACAATTTCTTCTGATGTAGTACAACTGATTATATGATTACAATCTGAATCTAAGGAAGAAGTGGTGATTCTGAGTAAATCTGGCAGAGTCTGGGCGCTCTTTAGCTCCTAAAATTCTTCGACCTCTTTTCTGAATGACCAGGGGCTCTATTTATAGGTGTAGGAGGCTGATATTTCACCTAAAATTAAGGGAGACTAGTTCTGGTACGTGAGGGGGCCAACCTGGCCGAAATCTGGAGATCCGGGCCCACTTTGGGATCGATTCGACCCTTGGTTCGAATCGATCAAGATTTGCTCCGATTGAGATGAAATTTGGCATGAACATTCCTTAGGTTGCCAGTAAGCTACTGTGAAAATTTCATAGCATTTGGACTTGTAGATCTTCGGTTATGATCGATTCAAGGTTGCATTTCTGGTTGAATCCCTTCGTTCGAATCGATCCCATCGAATCAATAGGGTCGAATCGATGTATGGCGCGTGCGTATGGTGATGTGGCGCGTGCATTTCTCGAGTCAACCCATCTTTTTCTCCGAGTTTACTGGGTCGAATCCATGGTTTTAGCCGCTTCCTCCTGGTTTCGAGGCAATGGATTCGAAGACATGCTTCTTCGGATCGATCGAATGGATGTTCGTTCGAATCGATCAAAGAAAGTATTGATCGATTTGAAGTTGTCTCAGCAGGGTAGATTCGATGCTCTTTAGGGAACGAGGTCGAAGGTCTTCAACGCGAAGGATGCGAAGTGAAGTAGCCTCATCGATTCGAAGTGCTCCGACTTGTTGGATTCGAACGAAGGCAAACCTGATGGATACGAAGAGGAATGACTCCATGGATTCGAAGTACTACAACTGGATGGATACGGAGTGGTTTCAGGTGGATGGATACGAACAGGACCCCTGCCTATGGATTCGAACTTAGAGCGTAATCCATGGGTTCGAGCAAGGGCTATTTTCTCTATCTTGAATCGATCATATCTTGAGCATACGAACTCGGATTGACTTGAAACTTGGAACGTTGGTTTGCATGGCTTTACTTGTCATGTCTTGTCAACTGTGGCCTGATCCGGGATCAGACAAAATTCATCGATATCTGTGGTGAAACCGTGTATAACGAACTTTTATGACGAACTGTTTTTAGTTTTCCAGTCAACTTTTTGGTGTCACGGCCTTGCAAAAAGGCGGGATAACACCATATTTTAAAACTTGTTTTTTTTCTAAGCTTTAACTGGTTAACATAATAACCCGGGGAAATCCCCATTTTACACGAACTTATACCCGAGCAAAATCACCAACTCAAATTTTCGAGTAAAAACCCAAACTGATCGAGTTCTCTCCAGAGAATCCCCTTCTTCCTTCGAGGCTTCACTAATCACAGACACACCGCTAACTCGTGCATATGCACCAGCAATCGGAGCAACTTCGACCATCATCGATGGCTTCACCAAGTCGCTTTCGAACACTTCATCCCATACGAGCCTCAAGACAACTCGACGATCACCAGAAACGAAACGAGCAATTTGAACTGATACCTGAACACGATGATCACCTAAATCTTACCAACGTCGCCACCATAGTCCACCAGTGATCCTGCGATCACCACTCGATCATCATAACAGGACTACGCCACCAATCCCTTACTCGCGATCGCCTCTGATCAAGTCCTAGCATCGCAAACTACTCTGAAACTTCGATGAAAAACCAGGGTGTTAAACCCTACTTCGACGATCACTGGCCATCCTGGCCAATGGGAAATCACCTCGCCAGTTTTCTCGCACTTTTCGACAACCAAACCACCTCCCGCTCAAATCTCGAGCCTTCCCTCGCCACCCATTGACGGCAATCGACCAATATGACCAAAACGATCAGTTCGAGAATACCCACTGATTTTCCAACTAAAAATCATGATATGCATATTAAAATTTGTGATTTTCTACTACGAATTCAATCATGCATTCAAATCCTAAAATTGAATTTATAAATTCTTGACCCAAAAATAAAATCTACTGTTATTTATGAAATTTCTGACCAATATTAGATATAAATCCCTAAAATTATTTTTAGCAATGATATTGCATGATTTCACATACTTTTCATTCACAAATCAAAAGTTAACAGTGATTAAATAAATAAGATATTGGATTTATGGAGAAATCAAAACCTGTTATCAACAGAGCCCTATAGCAGAACAATACACAAGTATTTAAACACTTATATACATGCATTCAATCAATCCAAGTATTCAGGCTAGCACATGATTTTCATACTTACATCCAAGAAAAATCCAGATTTTTAAAACTGTTTTTAAGATGTGTGTTACTCACTGGTATAAAGGAAGAAGGACTGGGTTAATTTACTCACAGTTTTATTTCTGATTAAAATTGAATTGCCACTGTAAATTTTCCATTTTCGACATAATTATTTCATAAATAAACTTGAAACCGTTCTAAAAATTGAATCTGATAATTATAAACAATTTTCTTTTAAAGATCATATCATAAATCTATTTATACATGGGATATAAAACTTGAACTTGATTTAGTTAATTTGAAACAGAGAGAGGCAGATTCATTCAAAAACAAGCACGCATGTATATATATATACACACACATGGATACAACTATACTTTAACAAATTCCATCTATGCAAACATTATTCACAAATAAACCTCAAGTATTTTCACAGGCATCAGACATAAAGGCAGATTAAGCTCGAAATGAAATGATTTGTTTACTCACCTGGACAGGCAAAGCAGAGAAAGCCTGGAATCTGACAGTTGATTGAAACTTGATCTTCAATTTTAACTTGATTTACTTTAAACTATGAATTTGTTTAAGTTGATGTTGAATTTTTTTTCTTGCCACTTGATTTGAAATCTGAGCTTAAATCTGATGTTGTAGAATCTTGAATTGAATTAGCTTAGCTTCAGGTTTCAAATTGTAAAGATGATTGATAGTTGGTTGCTTCCTTTGATTTGTTTACTGGTTCTAGTGTTATAGGTTTTGTTTTGAATTTGTGATTTGTTTTACAGGGTTTGAGTTTGATCTAGTTGAGGAATGTTTAACATATTTGAGTTTTCTTTGTATTGAAAATGAAGAATAGGAAAAGAATTGAAGAAAAAGGGAATGATGTATATATAGACTAAATTAGGATTTATGAAAAATATAAAAGAAAATAAAATAATAAGTGACACTTGTAAAAAAATAAACACTTGTCATTTAGGCTTACTTATTAATTAACACTTGTCTTTGTATATGAATTACTTATTTTACATTTGTACATTTTCATGAGAAAATGTTTATATATATTAAATTTCAATATATATTTTATTTTTGTTAATGTCTTATGTATTTATTTATTACTTAAATCTATGTAATACATTTATACATGTGTGTTTTCAATCTTTTATATATTTACAAACTACATTTATTTCAAGTATTACCTTTTAAAGAAATACATGTAACTGATGATAACATGGAACCCACAACAGATCACAGTTACATTAACGTTGCCGTCGCAGCAAAAGTCCATGTAGTTGTTGGCTCTCAGCGGCACACACGATTTCGCTGTCAAAATGAAACTTCTCCACTCCTACATAGTTCTCAGTGTACCGATATAGAACCAAACGCAGACTGTTGGCTCTCAGCGGCACACAAGACTTTCGCTATGTTACCATAGTGTCGCAGTCTACCGATATAAAATCAAACATAGACTGTTGGCTCTCAACGGCTCACACGACTTTTGCTATGGTCTGTAGTAGATCGCAGTGACATCGGGTTACACTGTCGTCACAACATAACCCAAATGCCTCTGTGGGCACCAGCCCCTCGACTTTCGCTACACAAATAATCCTCAGGAACTAGTTTTTTTGGACTCCTCACAGGATCAACTTTAGAATCCCCCCTTGGGGTTCAAGGCAGTACCACCTAGTGGTACTTCTGAGAAGTTCATTTCAAGGAAGCGCCTTTTTCCCTAGAGCTATTCTTAAAACACTTTATACTATTCACTTATAGTATCTTCAAATCATATCCTTTATGATTTATATCAAAATCTCCTTTACTCAAAATCGATATCCAAAATCAATAGTTCCAAACTTGGCTTCCAAATTCCCAAAATTGATTTTCCTAAAATTCAAAAGCCTTTTCCAAATTCATGGGTTCCCAAAACCTTTTCCAAAATCATTCTCATAAGATCCTTTATATATATATAGATATATATGACTTTAAAAATCTTTGGATCACTTCAACTTGTATAAAACCTCTTTTATACTTCAAATACTTCCAAAAACCCTATTTTATTCTGGCTAGATTCAATAAGGGAAATTTATCATATTACAAAATAAAACTTTATTTATTGCCAAATCAAATATTCAAGTTTGATTTCTTTATAAAGTTATTTACCATATTACTTACCTTCATAAAGTAAATTTCAACCAAAGAAATATCCAATTCCATTATATTTCACAAATTATACTTTTCATTTCAAAGACCATTTTACAATCCTTATCCACAAATTTCAATATCAATTTCATTCAAACTCGTACGATGTACACATATCATCCGTACGCAATATCAATCTGATCGCTCACTCTATCACACAATTTCTCTTCCGAACTAGTATCGTCCACCCGACTTCCTAGTACGGACTCAGATCTGATTTCTTGATCAGAAACCGTCATTCTCCTTGCATAGTCACAACTATGATAGAGAATATCCAGAACCAATCAAAATCCATATCCAGTTTCGTCGTCAAAAATCGAGAGAAAAATCCTAACTCGGATCGATAATACTATCTCAAAATTCTGTGTTTGAATCTGGATCAAATCACTATGCGAACAGAATAATATACGTATATCCTACGTATTTACCTTTATTGGTTATTAGCCAAATCAATTCTCTTTTCTATTCACATTTCCTTTAATTTCATTTACTTATTCTCAATTGCTTCCATTTCCAATTGAGTTATTACTTCAATTACAAACAGTTTTAACTCTGACCTATTTAAATTTAAAAATAGCTTGAAAAAGTTTAAAATAGATAAGTAGTTGAAAATAAATTTTTAGTTTGTAAATATATGTAGAATAGTTAAATAATTGTAAAATAGTTGGAAAATAGTTAAATAGTTATAGAAATCTTAAATAATTGTAAAATAGTTGTAAAATAGTAATTAGTTATAAAGTAGTTAAAAACAGTAATTAGTTTATAAAACAGTTGAAAAATTGTTAAATAGTTTCAAAAATAATTGTAAAACAAGTATAAGATAGTTTTAGGTTTAAAAAGAAAAGTTGTATAGTAAATAGTTTGGAAAATAGATTTATATTAAAACAATTTATTTTGAAAATAAACCAGAGTCAAACTGTTCAATTCTTATCAATTCAATTTTAATTTCCACCTCCATTTAAATTGACTCAATTCCAATTTAAATCACTTCAATTTCCATTGAAATTGATTTAACCTCAATTCAAGTTGAATTAATTCTCAATTTCTTTCCTAATTCAAATCAAATTCCATTTGAATTTTAAACCTATTCAACTTTAATCGCAATTTCAATTAATTCACATAAATTTCAAATTGAACCAATTTTTAATTCATTTCAATTCCAGTTTGAACTAATCCCAATTCCTATTTGAATTTAAACTCATTTAACTTCAATTTTATTTCAAATTATTTCAATTCAAATTTTCCATTTAAACTTATGCTTATCCATCTTCAATCATAATTCTAATTAATTCAAATCAAATTCAATTTGAACTAATTCCATTCAAATCTCAATTTAATACTATCTCGAATTATAAAACATTTTAAATGTTGATTTAATCCCTTAATTTAAATTAACCCTTATTTTTAAATCAAATCAACCTTTATTTTAATTTAACAACTTAAATTTTTAAACCATTTAATTCTGAATCAAAATTCTAATTTTTTTTTAAAATTATCTTTACTTAACTTATTACAAAGTTCCAATAAGAATTCAAAAACAATTTAATCTTCCGATTCTAATTTATTATCCATTTCTAACTTCAAAACCAATTCTCAATTTCATCTTGAAATTCCCAATTCAAGTTGTTTATTCTAAACTCATTTAACTTTCCTTAAGTTAAATTCAATTTAATCACTTTGGTTTTTAATTCAAATCAAATTTCTTTAAATTTCAAACAACTCTTGTTTGAAGTAAGACCCTTTATTCAAATCAAATAATATTATTTATTATTTCTTTACCATTTTGAAACAATTTTCAAATTCTGGCTCAGATTTAAAACTTCACAATTTATATCATCTTCAGTTCCAATTTATAAATCATACTTACCTAAAAGTTTACTTCCCTAAACATTTCATTATCAACTATGTATGATAATAACCAAGATTATCATATCTGGAAACCAATTCATTATTATCTTTATTTCTACAAATTTAATTTCAGTTTGGATCCATTTCAAACTTATCTTCATTCAATTTCAATTTGGTTGTATTACTATTACAACTTAATTCTCATTATTTTATTTTATTCCAATGATTCAACAACCAATTTCTTTAATATATTTAATAATTAGGAAAAAATTATTTCCTTATATATCAAAAGATAAACTTATATAAAAATCATTTATTTTTAAAACCATTTTAAAACCTTTATATAAGAAAATAACAAGTACGCTCTCATATATATATATACACTCAACTCGTTCTAGGGTACCATTGACCCTATTCTTAACGAGTAATCCCAACAGAGCCAAGGTTCTCGCTTAACCTTCGGCTCTGATACCAAATGTAACGGCCCGGAAATTTCTAACCCGAAAATTCCAGATAGTTAGAAGAAAAAAGAAAAGAGATAGAAGAAAGAAACAGAACAAGACACAGATTCTCACATTCGCAGCGGATCAAAATACAATATCAAATAATAATATTAGTTATACAAAGAAAACTGTATTTGTTAATTACATTTTAATACATCAGAGTTACAACATTTCACAATCACTGGACAGTTAAAATAACTCGTCCCAATAAATAACAATATATCACAGCGGAATACACTCCATACGTTCCTGCCATCCAACTCGCCTCCTGAGCTCCAGAACGTCCTTACCTGAAATCTGTAATACTCGGTCTGACCCGACCATTACATCAAAGTAACACCCGGGTCAGGCTGGAAACCAGCGTGAGTAAACCCATTTAAATTGAAATACAAATTGTAAAACCTCTTTGAAACACAGGGTAACTCGTACCTCACTACGAGTTCTTATCTTGTTATAGCCAAACACTTACTACACAAATCAATATCTAAGTACCGTTACTAAATTTCAATGGTCTAGTTTACTTAATTTATTCCATTCCAGCCTATTTGATTTACAAATCAATCTATAAAGAATTATAGATTACCAATTCGAAGTGGTTTCGGATATTTCTGATACCCGACTCCGGTCTCTTCGAATCCAATATCATCCTAAATCCAAGTTGTTTAAGTGAATTCACTTTAATTTAAATATAGGGTGTCACATTCACACAGCAATTTATTATCGATAGATAACCCACATTATCACAGTTCAAACTAAACATATCATATCACAGTATATCTCAAATTATCAGACTAGATATTAATCCAATCCATCAATACAATTTACTCATCCATAAGCAAGATTAATGAGTTCATTCTAATTAATTTAATTAACACGAAGTAAATTAATTACTTTTGAATCCTGCTTAATTAACCTTAATCAATCTTTAATTAAGTAATTATCCTTTAAAATAATTATTCTTTAATTTTAATTATACCAAGTAATTTATACCTTAATTACATTAAGTAATAATCCTTCATTAAGTAATTATACTTAATTAATCTCATTAAGTAATTATACTTTGGTTACTCACCATTAACCACTTAACTCATGATTAATTAATCCTTAATTAATACTTAATTAACCTTAATTAAGTAATCGAGTTTCAATTTAAAATAACACATTAATTAATTAATTAAATTCAAATAATAATTCATCCATCTTAATTAAATATCCTTGATCAATAATTATTATTATTATTATTAATTAATTTGAAATCAAATAATAATAATCCTTAATCTTAATTAGTCATCATTCAATCAATAATTAACCTCTACCCATCCATATTTATTAATAAATCCTAATCAATCAACCTTAACAATCTTAAGAGAATTTATTTAACTTAATCACTTACCTCCTCACCTCCAGAATTTAACAACCTTAGAATTTAATAATCATTAACTTGTAAATTCACAAAAGTCCTTAAGTTTAATTAATGATAAAACATTATAAATTAAGCTTAGAATGAATTTTAAATTTAAATCTAAGTTAACAAACTACATCCCTTTATTTAACCCAGCTTTTGAAACAGTTATTGTTATTTGGAAGAAATAGTTCAAGAACCATATTTTAAAACTTGTTTTTTTTCTAAGCTTTAACTGGTTAACATAATAACTCGAGGAAATCCCCATTTTACACGAACTGATACCCGAGCAAAATCACCAATTCAAATTTTCGAGTAAAAACCCAAACTGCTCGAGTTCTCTCCCGAGAATCCCCTTCTTCCTTCGAGGCTTCACTAATCACAGACACACCGCTAACTCATGCATATGCACCAGCAATCGGAGCAACTCCGACCAACATCGATGGCTTCACCAAGTCGCTTTTGAACACTTCATCCCATACGAGCCTCCAGACAACTCGACGATCACCAGAAACGAAACGAGCAATTTAAACTGATACCTGAACACGATGATCACCTAAATCTTACCAACGTCGCCACCATAGTCCACCAGCGATCCTGCGATCACCACTCGATCATCATCACAGGACTACGCCACCAATCCCTTACTCGCGATCGCCTCTGATCAAGTCCTAGCATCGCAAACTACTTTGAAACTTCGATGAAAAACCAGGGTGTTAAACCCTACTTCGACGATCACTGGCCATCCTGGCCACTGGGAAATCACCTCGCCAGTTTTCCCGCACTTGTCGACAACCAAACCACCTCCCGCTCAAATCTCGAGCCTTCCCTCGCCACCCATTGACGACAATCGACCAATATGACCAAAACGATCAGTTCGAGAATACCCACTGATTTTCCAACTAAAAATCATGATATGCATATTAAAATTTGTGATTTTCTACTACGAATTCAATCATGCATTCAAATCCTAAAATTGAATTTATAAATTCTTGACCCAAAAATAAAATCTATTGTTATTTATGAAATTTCGAGACCAATATTAGATATAAATCCATGAAATTATTTTTAGTAATGGTATTGCATGATTTCACATACTTTTCATTCACAAATCAAAAGTTAACAGTGATTAAATAAATGAGATATTGGATTTATGGAGAAATCAAAACCTGTTTTCAACAGAGCCCTATAGCAGAACAATACACAAGTATTTAAACACTTATATACATGCATTCAATCAATCCAAGTATTCAGGCTATCACATGATTTTCATACATACATCCAAGAAAAATCCAGATTTTTAAAACTGTTTTTAAGATGTGTGTTACTCACTGGTATAAAGGAAGAAGGACTGGGTTAATTTACTCACAGTTTTATTTCTGATTAAAATTGAATTGCCACTGTAAATTTTCCATTTTCGACATAATTATTTCATAAATAAACTTGAAACCGTTCTAAAAATTGAATCTGATAATTATAAACAATTTTCTTTTAAAGATCATATCATAAATCTATTTATACAGGGGATATAAAACTTGAACTTGATTTAGTTAATTTGAAACAGAGAGAGGCAGATTCATTCAAAAACAGGCACGCATGTATATATATATACACATGGATACAACTATACTTTAACAAATTCCATCTATGCAAACATTATTCACAAATAAACCTCAAGTATTTTCACAGGCATCAGACATAAAGGCAGATTAAGCTCGAAATGAAATGATTTGTTTACTCACTTGGACAGGCAAAGCAAAGAAAGCCTGGAATCTGATAGTTGATTGAAACTTGATCTTCAATTTTAACTTGATTTACTTTAAACTATGAATTTGTTTAAGTTGATGTTGAATTTTTTTTCTTGCCACTTGATTTGAAATCTGAGCTTAAATCTGATGTTGTAGAATCTTGAATTGAATTAGCTTAGCTTCAGGTATCAAATTGTAAAGATGATTGATAGTTGGTTGCTTCCTTTGATTTGTTTACTGGTTCTAGTGTTATAGGTTTTGTTTTGAATTGGTGATTTGTTTTACAGGGTTTGAGTTTGATCTAGTTGAGGAATGTTTAACATATTTGAGTTTTCTTTGTATTGAAAATGAAGAATAGGAAAAGAATTGAAGAAAAAGGGAAAGATGTATATATAGACTAAATTAGGATTTATGAAAAATATAAAAGAAAATAAAATAATAAGTGACACTTGTAAAAAAATAAACACTTGTCATTTAGGCTTATTTATTAATTAACACTTGTCTTTGTATATGAATTACTTATTTTACATTTGTACATTTTCATGAGAAAATGTTTATATATATTAAATTTCAATATATATTTTATTTTTGTTAATGTCTTATGTATTTATTTATTACTTAAATCTATATAATACATTTATACATGTGTGTTTTCAATCTTTTATATATTTACAAACTACATTTATTTCAAGTATAACCTTTTAAAGAAATACATGTACCTTTACCAAATTTTACTTTAAACTAGAATACTTTTTTAAATTCATAAGTATATGCATAGGTACTATTTTAGTGTCTAAAATCTTTAAATAAACCTTGAAAATAATAATCTTGCCAATTGAATAATTATATTAGGAGATTATCAAATAGATATTTATTCACATATTTATATTTCAGCATTTATTATAATTCAAATTCATCTATATACATATCCAGATATATCCTAATTATCAGAATTTCATTTATTAATCCAAATAAAATTAGTATTTCTATTAATTAACTCAGTTAATTATCAATTAACAGATGTTTCAAAAATCCGGGTTATCACAGCCGGAAAGGAAGTTTAGACTACTACTATAAAGCCAACCGCGTGTAAACTATCTAGCCTTTTCCAGGGACCATATAAGTCACTAAAAACTTTACGAACTGATTCTACATTGCAGTTACCAAAGTAAGCAATCTAAATGAGAATGTGGTGTTTATGACCTTGGTCCGAGCTATTCATCCGAACATGGATTTTGGTAGGTGGATTAAGATGAAACAACCAACTAACATGAATAAATTTAATTGAAAAACAAGCCAGTATCTAAGATTGGAAAAGGCAGACACTTTGGAAGGCATGACCACCGGCGCCCAACCAAAGGAGTTGGTTCAGAACAATGTAGTGGTCAAGAAGGATGGGAACAGTTCTACAGATAATGCATAAGATGTAGAGAAGAATGCAAACCAGAAAAAGAAAACCCAAAACTCTGAAGGTGGGCGAAACTCGGATGCGAAACACCAAATTCAGACTAGAGGACTATATGCCATTAAATAATAGACTGGATAATATCTATCTTGTTAATCAGGTAACTGAGCGCTACAACAAAACCCTTAGGAAGGAAGCCTCCGAGCGACAGAAGCAATCGATGAAGTCTTATCGCTTCCATGAGACACACAGGCATAACACCAACTAATGCCGACATCTGATGGACATGATTGAGGAGTTGATAAGGAGGAACAAACTCCAGCAGTACGTGAAGAAACTGCAGAATGGCGAGGGAGCCATGAGGCCCCAAGGTACAACTACTAAAAAGAAAATCCCTGGATCCAACGGAGAGGGGCCCCTGCAAACTGACGGAAGACTTATCATTAGTTAGTCATTCGAGAAGGAAGTAGCATCCGAACGCAATGCAACTTCGCTCGACTCTATCTATATATTTCCAATTCTCGCAAATAAGCTGCCCAGGGACACTGGAGGCATTGTAAATAGGCAGGATTTGCCTTTCTTTTCGACTTATTATTAAAGCATTTTCACTTCTTGAACCGATGGAACCACGTTCATGTAAGCAAATCAACCAGTTACCGATATAATCGACTTGAACTACCGGGTCGATGAGGAAAATCGATCCCTGCCTTCTGAGAACCGGTGTTGCTTTGGCAATGTCGTGATGTCATAAACCCTCGCGTGCACCCATATGCCATGCATTTGCGGGCCAATGTAACTGTGCTCTTATAAGCAGACTCCTTCGCTTCTTGGATCGATGGTGTTTGTACCAAAAATGGGCACAACACTCTTCGGAAGTTTTTGAAGAGATAAAAGTGAAGAATGAAAATTGAAAACGAGAATTATCTAACAAAAACTCCAAATAACTGAAAGTAAATTGCACAGAAGACAACAATTTAGAGTGGTTCGGCGATTCGCCTACGTCCACTATGAAGGTTGATGATTTTATTGCTCGATACTTGAAGATTACAATTTCTTATAGCGTAGTACAACAGATTTTATGATTATAATCTGAATCTAAGGCAACAATAGTGATTTGGAGTAAATCTGGCAGAATCTGGGCGCTTCTTAGCTCTTAAAATTGTCCGACCCCTTTTCTGAATGACCAGGGGCTCTATTTATAGGCGTAGGAGGCTGATATTTCGCCTAAATTTCGGGAGACCACTTCTGGCACGTGAGGGGGCCCACACGCCCGCCTTCAGGATATCTAGGCCCACTTTGGGATCGATTCGAAATCCATTCGAATCGATCAAGAAAACATCCAATCAAGCTGAAATTTGGTGTGGACATTCTTCAACATGTGCGCAAGCTTCTGTGAAAATTTCATAGCATTTGGACTTATAGATCTCGAGTTATAATCGATTCGAATTGGTGTTCTTCGGCAGGCCGGTAAGTTCGAATCGATATGATCGAATCGATCACTTCAAATCGATGATGGCACATGACTTCGTGATGACGTGGAGCCCAATCTTCAGGTCGATTCGCTTTTCACTCCGGTTTGATCGAGTCGTTCCAAGTATCTCGCCGCTTCGACTTGATGGACTCGAAGGCTTCAGCCACACCGTGGAGTCGAACAACATTTCATTCGTATCGATCGGTGTTGGCCTAGGTCGATCGATACGAAGTAATCACACAGGATGGATTCGAAGTGAGGTGCTCTGGTGGATACGAGCGCATTGTTGTTTTGTGGAGTCAGTGCACAGCTTCGTTCGTATCAATCTTGATGGCCTCCAATCGATCGATACGAGTGGGAGGTCGTTGGATGGGTTCGAAGAAAGATGGCTCGATGGATTCGAAAGAACTCCGAGCAACCAGACGGCCGTGACGCTAACGCGATGGATACGAACAAGGGATGCGGATCGATACGAACAAGGGAATGCCAATGGATCCAAACATGGGTTTCTCCTATGGATTCGAATTATGGGATATCTCCTTCATTTCGATTCGATCATAACTCAAGCATACGAGGTCGGATTGACTTGAAACTTGGAATGTTTGCTTTCCTTGCTTTGCTTGTCATTGATTTCTAGTCAGTTCCTTAGTGTCATTGATTTCTAGTCAGATCCTTGGAATGTAACTAATTTCCAGGATGGATTGTCATTGATTTCTAGTCAGTTCCTTGGTGTCACGGCCTTGCCAAAAGGCGGGATAACTACTGCAAACGAACGTGGCACGACCGTTCATCCGCTAACTCTCCCCTATGATCCAACGGGCTTGTCGTGCAACATGGACGGATGTGACCTAACCATTTGCCAATCGATTCCTTCCTACAGTTCAGTGGGAGAAGCATCCAATTAAAGTTGTTGTAATGTGATCGACACACTTCGACTTTCGCCATTGATTAGTGCTAGAGGGATTAATTGAGGAAAATGCGGTCCGACAATTTTCTACTAAAACTCTTAGTCCCAGAGTGTGGACAGGGGTATAAACATCAAATAGGTGTGATTAATGGCCCTTCAACAGACTCTGATCCCCAAAGTGTGGCTACAAGAATAGACAAACGAATGAATGTGATTCGATCATTCACTTACCAACTCTGACCAAGACTCGACATGAGCAATATAAACTCACTACAGGTGCAATTAGACCATCCACGAACTAACTATTCTAACTCAAGACTGGAGGTAGAAGTACAAATCACCGAAAGAAGAGAAAGGTGACTCGCTACATCTCTAGCATAGCGTCCTTTACAGCTTAAGGCAACGACTACAAGGAGACCCTAATGCTAACCAATCAAAATAATGCCCGAAGTTCTGGGCAACCAATTATATCGTAACGTCGGATCGACGGGCAATATCGATCTGCACCTTTCACATCGTACCATTGAATCGATGGTCAATATCGGTCCTCTTCGTCTACAAGTCGATGTGACCCAAACTCCATCGAATACCTTCGACCAGCAGAGCATGGGTAGAAGAATAAACCACGAATGGGTGTGACTTGACCATTCGTCCTTCGTTACCTTCCTTCGATCCGTCAGGAAGAGCATGAGACCAGATGAGCATGACATGACCACATTCGAGCTAACTTTATCCCTAAATCTGACAGGAGAACGTAAATCGAAATGGACATGGTTGATCACCCAACTCCAAATGAATGCAACACGACCATTCATTCATGGACTCTTACCATGATCCGACTAAAAGAGCAATTCAAAACAAGTGCAACCTAAACATCTGCACACTGATTCTTACCCTGGATTCGACAAGGGAAGAATCAATCCTGTATTGGATCTGATTGGACGATTCACTCTTCAGTTTTTGCCCAAAGTACGGCGACCTAAGCAGCGAAGTGAATGTCATTGACCATCCAGAATCTAGCTTATGTCCGAATGTTGGCAAAATAACAATGTATTCCGCTAAGAGGAAAGAACTAGAACATAATACATTGTAGGCACGACTCAGCCTTCCATCGGTTAACTCGATCCCATGGTTCAATGGGATAGAATACAAAATTGAAGCGGACATTATCTACCCTACCACTTATCGAGATATTCCCCAGACTTGGGGGCACGAACAAGAAGATAAGATAATATGATTCAACCATTCATCAGTCAACTCTGGTTCTTAAAGCTTGAACTACAGTATAGACACAGCTAGGACTAGACTAGACCGTCCGCGTAATGCATCCGCCAACCCGAGACTGGGGGCAAAAGAGTAATTATCCGAGAGTTGACTATGACAACTTGAACCTATGACCCATGCATGATATTCATAACAACTCTAGGTTGCGACCGAAAGGATGCCTAGAGATAGAGTCATCAGATCAATACCCGGACTTATGGGCAACTGATCATCATTCTGACCCTTCCAATGAGCAATGGATCGCAGTTACATTGCATGAAAAGCAGCACATCATTCAGAAACATAAGTAAATTCAATCTCAAAGTTGGAGCCAGCTATGTAGCAGCATGCAGTACAAGGCTAAATTCTACTAATCCTTTGATTCAACATTCTTATAAGCCTGATCATTTACCATTGCAAATAAACACATGAGTCGCCTATAACCCATAATGAGTATTGTAGATCAGATCACAACTCTGTGCAATGATGAAGAAAGAGTCAACTGTTTTACTTCAGGTGAATCTTGATGTGTTCGCTTGGACTCGATCTCACACACACACACACACACACATATATATACATGGACTCTCGCCAACCATGAAGAACCCTTCATTAAATGTCGACCCGAGGCATGTCTCGGTGAACAAAAACGATGCGACATGGATCTGGAGAGATCTGTTGCACTTAAAGAGGAGGCGAATCTGCTCACAACTAGTGGGTTTATACATGATGCCCTCCAACCAAAGTGAGTATCCAATCCTTTACTTATAAGAAAAATGAACAGAGAGTGGAGGACATACATCAACTACTCAGATTTGCATGGGGTATGACAAAGCACAGCTTTCCGCTTCCAATGACCAACCAACTGATGGACCTGACCATCAGACATGAATTACTCACATCCATGGATGCAAACTTCAGATACAGTCGGATACTGAAGCATGTCCTAGACCAGGAATACAACTGTCTCGTTATTGACCTGGGCCTATAGTGCTATGCTGAAATCCCTAAATTCGAACTTGAGAACGCTTATGATACTTACCAAAGGACGATTAACAGATCATTCAAAAATCAGGTCGGCTGATCGATGAAAGTATATGTGGTTAATATGCTCGTGAGATCACGACTATCAAACGACCATATCGATGACTTGACAGAGTTAGAGACACCCATGTACCAAGGACAACCAAGCAGCTCTGATAGATCGCTTAAAGAGACCTTCCATTTTACCCAAACCTTCGGATCGCGAAGATTTATACATCAATTGGGCCGTGTCAACACACGCCATAAGCGTCTCAAAGCTATGTGAAGAGAAACGAATCCAAAGACCAGTATATGATGAAGGCTGGCTATTGACAAGCTCACCCCGTTAGCATCCATATCGACTAATCATTATGATATGTCCAATGGAAACCTTAGATGTATGAAAAAGTTACTCAAGTGGAATATCGAGCTAAGCCAATTTGATTTCACTTATCTCCCTCGGAGAGCTCTCCATGATCAAACATTAGCATACTTCATATCTGAACCCACCGCATCAGACGACTATCCGAAGAACAGTGGTGAATCGTCCAACCGATGGAGAACGTACACAGATGTAACTTCCAATAATCGGCTTTTTAACGTCGAAGTTGCGTTGATGACTACTGAGGAACGATCGATCTACCATGCCCTCAAACTCAACTTCCCTGCAACAAATAACGAAGCTAAGTATGAAGCCTTGACGCTCAAACTTGCAAGAAAACTAGAAGTGGAAACTTTGCATATATTATGTGATCATTGGTTAGTAGTATACCGAGACAGGGAAGATTATTCAACTAGGGGCGACATCTTGCTCCTTATCCTAGCTGGGTCCAAAAGCTACTAGTCGACTTCGACTATTGTACCATTATACACATCCTCGAAGAACAAAATGAAAAAGCCAAGTCACTGGCCAAGCTAGCCAGTTCTGGGGATGCACGACAAACAGACTTTGTCCTAGTTGAAATGCTTATTATTCCAAGCATTGACATATGAAGATCAACTAGATCTTAGAGATGGATCTAGGAGAGGAGTCATGGATGACTCCTATCGAAGATTATCCACAATCGGGGATTCTTATTGAATAAACGAATAAGAAATGGCATATCCTCCGTGAAGCATCACTGCATGATTATGTCTGGATCGTTTGACTCCGTCGATACAAAGCATTACTTTTGTATCCATCGATCCGAGACCCGATATTACGTATTCACCGATACGAAGCATACATTCCAACCCTTCACATCGATTCAGGAGAGGATCGTTGTGAGGGAGCATTCAAAAACAACCATCAAACGTTGTTACAACGAATTTCACGTCGGTTTAGGAGAGGATCGATACGGAATTCAATATAAGATAAACTGACAACGACTCATGAACGTCAGCGAGAGTCAGATTAGCATATATGCATAAATGTTGGACTAATCTTCAATATTCCAGATTTACAGGAATTGGAGGCTCATTTGATAACGATTACAACAACAAATGGGTAACCGCTAGCATGCAGCAATCGGTCGCAACAGTACAGGGTACATCAGTTGACCGTCAGCAGCTTACATTTTCAAGAAAAACAGTCGAAGATTACAGCTTTCCTCGTAAAGACAATAACTACTCAGAATGAAGACTGCAGCACTTCAAAGCACGTCATATTTTCACAAGACGAACTTTGGGGGGCAAATGTTATCCCTCCTTTTTGGCAAGGCCGTGACACCAAGGAATTGACTAGTAAACCAATGACGGTCCTTCCTAGAGATCAGTCATACACAGGCTCACTATGGATATCGATGAATTTTGTCCGAGTCCGGATCGAGCCAAAATTGGTAGGACATGACAAGCTAAGCCATGAGAGTCAACGTTCCAAATCTCAAGTCAATCCGAGTTCATATGTTCAAGTTATGATCGATGCAATTTAGAGGAATCTATGTTCGAATCCATCAGTGTAACCAGCATACGAATCGATAGCATTCGAATCGATCGGAAGGAAGATAGTCTTGCCTCCATCAGGTTCGTATCCATCAAACTTGAGGACATTCGAATCCATGAAGACGCTTCTCTTCGAATCCATCCGGCAACCACCAGCGCGCATCGATCAGTTGGAACCCATCATAATCGATACGAACAAAGCTCCGTCTCGACTCCATGAAAGATGATACGTTCGTGACCACCAGAGCATCCCACTTCGAATCCATCCAGTATGGTCATTTCCATTGAGTCAAGGCGGCGAAGTCTTTGGGGCGACTCGATCAAATAGGCGAAAAAGGCGGATCGATACGCAAGTTACGCTCCACGTCATCACGAAAGGCACATGACACCATCGATTCAAAGCAATCGATGCGAATGGATCGATTCGAACGAAGCAGCCTGACAAGATCATCATCTCGAATCGACCATATCTCGAGATCCATAAGTCCAAATGCTATGAAATTTTCAAAAAAGCTTACGTACATGTTGAAGAATGTCCACACCAAATTTCAGCTCGATTGGATGATTCTTTGATCGATTCGAATGGATTTCGAATCGATCCCGAAGTGGGCCCAACTTTCCTGAGGACGGGCATGTGGGTCCCCTCACGTGCCAGAAGTGGTCTACCAAAATTTCAGCAAAATATCAGCCTCCTACACCTATAAATAGAGCCCTACCGCCTATAGAAAAGGGATCTTTTGATTCTGAAGCGTCCAGACTCTGCCGGATTGAGATTTGCATCTTATTCTTACTTTTTAATTCGAATTCCAAGCTGTAATTCGATGTTGTTCGCTGTAATCGTTTGTAATCATTGAAAGAGAATCAATAAAATCATCAAAACTTCATAGTGGACATAGGCAACACGCCAAACCACTCTAAATTGCTTGTCTGTGTATTTACAATTCTGTTTTTTTGGAGTTTTTGTTAGATAATCTTCATTTTTAATTTATTTTCTTCACTTTTATCTCTTCAAAAACTTCCGAAGAGTGTTGTGCCCATTTTTGGTACAAAAACTTTGGTGCTTTCACTTAGAAAAAACCAGTTTTTTCTCCTGCTCCTTGGATCTCCCATCGACACCGGATTGCATAAATACAAGAGGAAGATCTAGATCTCTAATTCGGAATCCTTCCATCCTATTCAGACTTGCGTAAAGTCTAGGCAAGGACTCCACCACTCAAGATGGTTAGCACAAGAACTGCTTCTACAGCTGCTGATCAAGAAGGTCGGGATAGACAGAATCCTACACAGCAGCCACTATCCAATTAAGACAACACTGCTCACTCAGATCCGTCAGGACCGGTCACCAAACAAGAGTTCTAAGTGTTGCTCCAAGAACTGACTCAAAGTCGGCAACAATTAACTGAACAGCTGCGCGCTAACGCTGAACTGACCAACCAATTAAACTGCCGAAGGCGTAGGAGGACCAGGAGAGATGATGTTTCCCACTCTTCCACTGAAAGTTCTGCTTCATCTGACTATCACGGTAGATCTACACGTCCCCGATTAGACGTGAGTCACACGTAAGCTACCGGATATCAACCTGCCTTGACCGTAGGACAATTGAGGATTGGACCATCAACTAGCCTCCAGACCGGGCCCTCATCACGAAGAGGTACTGTTCCATAGTATACCACGGATAATCGCACTACAACTGCCGCGGTAGAAACAAGGGTTGATACCCGAAATCTGTCAGATCCGAATAATCAGCAACGTGGGCGTACTCCTGAACCATACGTCCAGGAAGATGCCGAGCCAAGGAGGCGAGACTTGGACCGTCGACAACGTCCGGTTCAAACTCGCACTATGGAACCCGACCACACCTTAGCTCAGCATGCATAGAATGCGACGATGCTCTATATTTCCACCATGATACGTCAGATGATTCGCGAAAGTCAAGGGCTTACCAATGACGACTGGGGAATCTCCCGTAGTCATACTCCTTTCACAAACGAAATATTATACGCTGAACCTCCTCGGCGATTCAGAATGCCAACTCTCCCAATGTACGAAGAAAGTAGTGACCCCAATCAACATATTTTGAAATATGAATGGTCAATGAGCGCTGCAAGGGCTGATGATGCAGTAAAGTGCCGAAGTTTCCCCATCTCTTTGGGAGGAATCGCAACAATGTGGTTTACAAGGTTGCCACCTAGATCTATCTCTTCGTTCGATCAACTGGCTAAGAAATTTGTCGAACAGTTTCGTATGCATGTTGCTAGACCTAAAGACGTTAACACCCTGTCTAGTGTCACTCAAGCTCATGGAGAGACACTCAGACGTTATTTAGAGAGATTCCATGCAGCATGTGTGGAGATTAGTAATCCTAACGATAACTCGATCTTGATGGCATTAACCAAAGGAATCGATCCTGATTCTGAGTTTGGAAATTGGTTAGCTGGAAAACCACCCGCATCATTGGACCGTTTCTACTCCAAGGCCGCTCAATTCTTACGGCAAGAGGACGCGAAACAGTCTAGGAAGCAGGACGATGCAAGGCCCAGAAGTGAAGAAATACAAAGTAACGTAGTAGTTAAGCAGTCCGGTGGGAATTCCGGAAGAGTTCAGTTGAATATACAGAACAAACAGACCCAGCCGCAAGGCAACAATGGTCAGGATAAAAAGAGAGATCAGAACCGAGGCCCACGACGTAGGGCTCCAATGTTTGATAATTACACGCCGTTGAATACGTCATTGGAAAATGTGTACCTACAAACTTGCAACACTGTGCAATATAAGAAGCCTGCTCCGAAGCAATCGTCGGAGAGGCAGATTCAAACAGGGAAGTTTTATAGATTTCACGAGAGTTATGGCCACAATACCAATGAGTGTCGACATTTGCAGGACTTCATTGAGAAGTTGATCAGGGAGAGAAAGTTAGACCAGTTTGTGCGGGCACCACAGTCTGGTGGTGCGGGCCCCTCAAATCAAAATCGTGCACAAAATCAGGAAAGACAGGAAGAACCCGCTCGTACGGGCGGAAGGCTAGTTATAATTACCATAAGTGGTGGTCCCCATCCAGCAAACAGAAGCTGGAGGGAAATGGAGTCGTATGCTAGCTCTATCAGGCATGCAGACTTTGAATGTTGTAGTAATTTTGAAGACGGGGCTCCGGCCAAACAACAGAAAACGATGTCTGATGATATTGTATTTAGAAACCGAGACGCTGATAAGGTCGAAGCCCCCATGATCGATCCACTGGTCATATCCGCCCAGGTAGGTCCTGCTTGGATGAAGAGGATCCTGGTTGACAGTCGGAGTTCCGTAAATATCTTGGTAAAACGGGCTTATGATTTAATGAAAATGGAAGCGAAGGACTTGAAACCCTGCCAGTCCCGAGTCCACGGCTTCAATGGAAGTGCTACAATACCCACTAGAGTGGTGGAACTGCCAGTGGAGTTGGGAGTTGGAGAACGCCAGAGAATCCGGATGTTGCAGTTTGTCGTTTTAGATATTGATTCACCTTACAATGCGATTTTAGGCCGACCGGCCCTTGCTGAGTTTAGGGCAGCCATTGCTCCATGGTGTTTAACTCTGAAATTCCCCACTGATCGCGGAGTTGGAGTCATTCAAGGAGACCAGGCAGCAGGAAGAGCCTATTATGTTGCTGAACTGCGCGAGGCGCAGAGAAAGGAGAAAGGAAAGGGCGTAGAGGAATCTCTCTGCATCCGTTTTGCTGATGATTGACAATTAGTGCCTGGGCCCCGGCCCGGGCACCACGACCAATTCCATAAAGACCTTGACCCTAGAGATAATGAAGATAAAGACTAATCTAAAGAGAATCAAGCTTCCCTGGCCGAACTGACTGTGGACGTCCCAACCAGTGAGGATGATGATTCGAGGATGCTAAAAGTTGGATCTCAACTGGGCAAACAGACACAACAGGAATTGGTCGAATTTCTCCAGGTGAATCTCGACGTTTTCACCTGGACACACTCTGATATGTGCGGGATCTCGCCAGACATCACAAGTCACTCCCTGAATATTGATCCGCGGTATGTCCCGGTCAAACAGAAAAGGTGTGATATGGATCCAGAGATATCTGCAGCCCTTAAAGAGGAGGTTGATAAGTTACAATCAAATGGGTTCATCCGAGATGCTTTGTATCCAGAATGGGTGTCAAATCCAGTATTGGTTTGAAAACCGAATGGAAAATGGAGAACTTGCATCGACTACTTAGACTTAAACAAGGCTTGTCCAAAGGATAGTTTTCCACTTCCTCGAATTGACCAGCTTGTAGATTCAACAGCTAAACATGAGTTATTATCTTTCATGGAAGCTTATTCTGGCTACAATCAAATACCTATGCATTTGCCTGATCAAGAACATACCAAATTCGTGACCGATCTGGGACTCTACTGCTATAGAGTCTTGCCTTTTGGTTTAAAAAATGCCGGAGCAACATATCAACGCTTGGTCAACCGAATGTTTGCCGACCAGATCGGGAAGACCATGGAGGTCTATGTGGATGACATGCTAGTAAAGTCTCGATTCTCCACAGATCACGTCAGAGATTTAGATTCGATGTTCTACATCCTTCGAGAATATGGAATGAAGCCCAATCCATTAAAGTGTCACTTCGGTGTTGCCTCTGGAAAGTTCCTCGGGTTCATCGTTAATGCTCGAGGGATAGAAGCAAATCCCGAAAAGATCTGGGCGATAAGGAACTTACAAACTCCAAGAACCATAAAACAAGTCCAGAGCCTAAACGGGATGGTAGCAACATTGAGCAGGTTCATTTCAAAATCCACCGATAAATGCATTCCTTTCTTCGATCTGATCTGGAAAGGAAAGCGAAACATTGAATGGACCAAGAAGTGTGAAGACGCATTCCGATCGCTGGTTCAACATCTTTCCACACCACCGATCCTGTCAAAGCCGGTTAACCACGAACAATTGTACCTTTATCTGGCAGTATCGGAGCATGCAATCAGCGTTGCTTTGGTTCGAGAAGAAGACCGAGTACAGAAACCAGTCTACTATGTTAGTAAACGGCTAACAAGGGCTGAAAGGAATTACCCAAGACTAGAGAAACTGGCTTATTGCCTGGTCATTGCCTTAAGAAAGCTTCGCCCTTATTTCCAAGCTCATTCCCTTACTGTGTACACCGATCAGCCGTTACGACAGGTCCTCACGCGGCCTGAGACGTTTGGTAGGTTACTCAAGTGGAACATTGAACTGAGTAAATTTGATATCACTTATGCTCCGCGAAGAGCCATTCAAGGACAAGTCCTAGCGGATTTTATAGCCGAATTTACTATTTCTGAGGATCTGCTTGAAACCACCATACCTCCTAAATATATTTGGAAGCTACACACCGATGGTGCATCGAACGATCAGTGTTCGGGTGCCGGAATAGTACTAGAAACTCCCGAAGGTCGATCCATATGCTACGCTCTAAGGTTCGAATTCCGCGCGACCAACAATGAAGCCGAATACGAAGCTTTGCTTGCCGGTTTAAAACTTGCTTGTGATCTAAAGATTGTTGCTGTGGAAATCTACTGCGATTCCCAGTTAGTTGTATATCAAGTTCGGGGTGAATATCAGGCCAAGGATCGACGACTGGCTGCCTATCTAGCCCGAGTTCAAGAAGCGCTAAGTCAATTCGATTACTATGCTATTTACCATATACCTCGAGAACATAATCAGAAGGCTGATTCATTAGCTAAGCTAGCAAGTACAGGTGAAGCACAGCAAATGGGACTTGTCCCCGTCGAAACGTTGTCCTCCCCAAGCATTGATCAAATAGAAACGAATTTCGTGTTTGAAACCGCTCCCAGTAGAGAATCGTGGATGACTCCGTACCGAAATTACATCGAGAATGGGACGTTGCCAGAACACAGAAATGAGAAAAGACAAATTCTACGAAAGGCTTCACGTTTCGTCATTCAGAACGAAGTCATGTATAAAAGAGGGTATTCTGTTCCTCTTCTCCAATGTATCGCGCATGATGAAATCAAACGAGTGTTACATGACGTACACGAAGGAGAGTGTGGCGATCACATCGGTGGGCAAGCTCTCGCTAAGAAGATAGTCCGATACGGATACTACTGGCCGACAGTGAACCGAGATGCAGCGAATTATGCCAGGAAATGCGATAGGTGCCAGAAACACGCCCGAATTCCAAGAGCCCCACCTACTGAGATAACCCAAATGGTCATTCCCTGTCCATTTTCAATGTGGGGCATCGATATCATCGGCACGCTACCACTGGCTAAAGGTGGGGCAAGATATGCCATCGTTGCAGTTGATTACTTCACCAAATAGGCTGAAGCTGAACCCCTTGCAACCATTACGACAAAGAAAATAATCAATTTCGTAGTTCGCAACATTATCTGTCGATTTGGACTCCCGCATACTATCATCACCGATAACGGAGCCCAATTCAGTAGTGCAGAATTCAAGAATTTCTCTCAACAGTTTCATATTCATAAAAAATTCTCGGCAGTCGCACATCCTCAGGCGAATGGCCAGGTCGAAGCTATCAATAAAGTCATAAAATCCATTCTAAAGAAACGACTAGAAAAGGCTGGGGGCAAATGGGTTGACGAACTGCCTATGGCTTTATGGGCTTATCGAACAACTCACAAGACTGCAACCAGACACACCCCGTTTTCCCTATCTTATGGCTCCGAAGCCGTTATTCCAGTCGAAATGGAAGTGTTTTCCCATCGCGTGACTTATTATGATCCGAAAACAAATGCTATATTACTTGCTGAATCTTTGGATCTACTGGATGAGAAACGGGAAGAGGCAGATTTGGGAGCGGCCGCACATTGAAGTCGAGTCGCCCGGTTGTACAATGCCAAAGTTCGACCTTGAACCTTTGAACTCGGCAATCTCGTCCTCAAGAGAATCTATCCGGTCCCTTCACACATGAAACCAAACTGGGAAGGACCATACGTGATTACATAAAGACTCAGAGATGGCACATTCAAACTATCGACAGTTGACGGTCTTGACTTGCCAAGGGCCTGGAACAGTGAGAGTCTCCGTCGCTATTACACATGACAGGCTTTATTTGTTTCATCATATCTTTCCATTTTTTGCAATTTTGCTTTTGCATTTAGAAATTAGAACTTGTAATAAGGCAACTGACTTTGCCATATTTTCTTATTTCAGCAATAAAATGTCATTTCTTCGAGCCAGAACTGTGATTCATTGAATACAATGCACAACATCATGATGCATGGAGAGCTAAATTCCATCACGCAGTGGAATTTATTCAAGTAGGGAGTGGCTGTGATACGACTGGCCACTCACTAAGTGAAACCCGAGCTCGGGGCAAGCCATCACATCAAGGCAAAAAATGGGCTGATACACGACAATCCCTCACTCAACTCCATACTCCCAGAGTGCGAGACGGAGTATAAACATACGTTAACTCCGTATTCCCAGAGTGCGAGACAGAGTATAAACATTAAACAACTCCGTACTCCCAGAGTGCGAGACGGAGTATAAACATACGTTAACTCCGTATTCCCAGAGTGCGAGATGGAGTATAAACATTAAACAACTCTATACTCCTAGAGTGCGAGACGGAGTATAAACATACGTTAACTCCGTATTCCAAGAGTGCGAGATGGAGTATAAACATTAAACAACTCCGTACTCCCAGAATGCGAGACGGAGTACAAACATATGTTAACTCCGTACTACCAGAGTGCGAGACAGAGTATAAACATTAAACAACTCCGTACTCCCAGAGTGCGAGACAGAGTATAAACATATGTTAACTCCGTATTCCCAGAATGCGAGACGGAGTATAAACATTAAACAACTCCGTCCTCCCAGAGCGCGAGACGGAGTATAAGCATACGTCAACACCGTCCTCCTAGAGTGCGAGACGGAGTATAAACTTTATAAAATCACCGAAGTATGGATGTTAACACTAAACCGTGGATAATTTCGCACAACGCCTATTACGGCTTATCCCCAAAACTGGGGGCAGAACCAAAGCAAATATTGAATTGAAGACAAAAGAGAATATGTTTTCATTTCAATTATCAACAAAAGGAATCAAATTACAAGCTAATTCAAAAAATTCCTACTAGCGGGGGCCGAGCCCGCATCTATACACGGCTACAGAAAACCAAAAAGACAAAACAAAATGCTACCCCCGAATATGACAGAGCAAACTGAAGAAGCACTCAATCCTTCTTCTTCCTCGGTTTCTTTTTCGGGGTAGTCCTGCTGGATCCGCTACCCGATTTCCTCCGCAATCTTTTGCTCTTCTTTGTTTTGTCCTCCGGTTGCGGCATAATGTCAACATCCTCCTCGAAGCTTGAAGCAACAGAAATTCTCTTGGAGGATGGAATTGGAGGCATGGGAGCTGTAACAGGAAGTGGAGTAGGAGCACTTGCAATAACCACAGCGCCACCTGGCGATATCATCATCAATGGAGCTCGGCCAGACGGTGCCATGCCACCCCCCGAAATACTACCTGCTGTCACGGCCGCCATCTCAACATCGATCTCGGCAAGAATACCATCCTCACGAGGTGCTTGGGCTGCGCTGGACGTACTGGTGGCTGGCATGAAGGAGCTAATAGCTGGAGTAGCCCCGCTCATGGCGAAAGATGGATCTGCGAAGGGATCGTTGGGTTGACTAAGAAGTTCCTCAATCATCTGAGCATCAAAAGATAACATGCTCGTTTCTCCCCCATCGCCGACCATGGTAGAAGTCATAATCGCCTCGGTAACAATGGCCTCCTGCGTTTGATAATGGACTTGAGATGCAGGAGGCGCAGAGATAACAGCCTCGGTCACTGAATGTGAAAAAGTAAAGATTGTTATCTAAATGTATTGCTTCAGACTCTCCACACTAAGTATATATGGGAGGCGTTCAAATACCTTCCTTGGTATGACCCGGAGTGTGGGCAGGTGCAGAGACAGATGCTACGATGGGAGACAACTGCGGCTGATCCGGATTATAAGCAGGAACAGGCTGGAGATCCACCACGGCAGTGGCTTCGGGCATTGTCAGAATTAAAACTTCAGCACTTGTTTCATGATGCTCGACCCCCGAGCCCTCACCGGTCTCCATCTGCCGAGCACCAAGCCTCTCCTTCTCCACGGAAATCATCGCCTCGTGGAGAACTTTCCTCTCCTCCTCAGAAAGATAGCGCATCTCGAGTTCAAAATCATCCAGTGCTTCGTCCGGATGCGCTGCTTTCTTTTCCTCTACTAGCCTAGTCCAGGCATTGTACAAAAGCATAGAATAATCTCCGAGCCAAGATAAATTTCTGTGCTCCAGCACGTTGGCATTGTATGTAACCAGGAGATCATCAAAATCAGCTTCCATCCTGGACTGCTCCGCTATGATTTTTACCTCGGCTTCTACTTCCACAGACTTAGCCTTTTCCACCGTCGCATCAAGTTCAGCTCGAAGTGATACAGCTTGATCGCATGCATCCTGAGCAGCGGTGTTTGCATCATCTTTTTCTTTCACCATTTCAGCGAATTTGGCTTTAAGCTCATTCAGCTCTTTAACGGCGGTGTCTCGTTCAGCTAAGACGGTGGTATAGCGGTGGCCCATCCCTTCTACTAAGGCACAATGTGCCGGCTGCATCCTTGCCATCTTCGCCATGGCCTCGTCAGCCTTTTTGAGCGCCTGAATTTCCGAACTTCGAGATGACTCGATCTCTGATTAGAGAACTTCAATGATGCGATCTTTCTGGACAAGGTCAACATCGCATTTCTCAATAATTTTTGCCCGGTCAAAAGCTACTTTTGAAGCTTTCACAACTGCCTTGTACCACTCTTTGTATTGAGCGTAAAAATCATGAATGTAATCATGCGCGATATTCTCGACATCCGGAGGAATCCTCTTGAGATGGGGAGGGAAGACGTATGCATCCAGACAAATTTCTAGGAAATCTTTTTTCATCTGAGCAAGCTTGATGGCTCCTTCACTCGTCAGTTCTGCTGGAGCCTGTTCAACAATGGCAGCTGTCTGTGGTTCAACTCTTTGCCGTTGAGTTTCGGGCCTTGAAGATTGAGAAGGCTGTTGTTGCTCCGAAGACTCAGAGGGATCTATAGGGGCCCTAGGGGGCGGAGGAGAACGAGATCGTGATCGGTATTGATGGCCTCTATCTCTATCAGTACGCTCTTGACCGGAATGGCCACGCCAGTAATCTCAATCTCTGTCATAACGCTCCTGGCTGGTATATCCTCACCCGTGATCCCTATCTGATTCCCTCCAAGGGGACTCATAATATGAGGAAGATCGGCGAACATTGCGGAGCCTATCCAGTGTGGATCCACGACCTAACATCTCACCTGCGATAAGAAGGAACCGCAGTTAAGCATCCTATAAAAATGATGTCCAATATGCAGAAATCGTGTAGTGCTATGGAAGTGTGTGTAAATGTGTAAACCCCCTGACCAACCGGAAGTGTTGACCACACTAAAAGGAAAGGGCTCGCTCATATTTAAAACGTCTTGGAATTCTTCCAACCCGGGATGGTGATGAATTGATATATAATCCGGGATGGGAATATCACCAAGCCCTTTAAAGGTATCTCTCGATTGAGAAGGGGTGGCCTCGGAAATTATGATTCCGGAAGTGGGAGGAGACACATCTACAAACTTCCATCCCTTAGATTTAAGTTTTTTGGAAACGACAGCCTTGCTTTTCCATCTCACTCCAAATTCTTCAAAATTGCCTGAAAAATCAGCCATCGGCTCGACGTCTATGTGAGTCCGTTCTTCGTCGCTCACTTCGGTTATCACGACTCCGAGCGTTTTCTTCGCCATTTTCTTCTTCTTCTTCTTTTTCTTCTTCTTTGGAACGGGCCTTAGCATCCCTTCGGTGACTATGCTTTGATTTATTTCAATCAAGCCAAGAGCTCTTAAGTTAGAGTCGGTCAACACCAAGTCGATGTGCCTCAAATCGCTCGAGACCTCTTGAAGGCTCCGAACCATGCCCTTGTAATACCCGCCATCGGGTCTGGAGATAATGGCTGTAAGAAAAGTAGGATATCAATACCAGTGCTAAAAAACCATTAGTTAAGGAAATCATCGACAGGTTACAACACTTACGCCTAGACATCCACCGCCTGGCAAAATCTGGAGGACACCGGATATAAAACCATTCGTTCTTGAAATAGCTAAGTCTGGTCCAAGCTCCAGTTATAACCTGGCAGTTCCTGACTGCATCCAAAAATGTAAAGGATGGACTATCACCTCTAATCTTGAAATTATATAGATATCTGATTTCCGTTGGCCTTGGTGGACGGAAGAGATGGTCCATAAATACGATGAACGCACTATTCAACAATGCATGCCCGTTGGGGTGTAATTGAGAGGGAGCAATTCGAAGAAATGATAACATCTCCCTGATATATTGATTAAATGGAGGGAGTGTTCCAGCCGCACAAGCATGGCGATAAAAGACAGTATATCCTTCGGGCGGACAGTGAGGTCTATCACTAGATCCCGGCAACAGCACATCGTCCGAAGAAATGTTGTGTCTTGTGCATATCCTGCCCAACAAGTTTTCAGAAATATTGGATTGAACGGAGTCTATAGGGTCCTCAATAAATATAGCATCTTGCAGCTCGTCAGGAGCTGGATCTACTATCTCCGCTGGGACGTTTGGGATTTCGAGGACCGGAGGGGGAGAACTCTGAATCTCCTGCTGTTGAGAGCTCGAAGATTCCATCACTGACTAACTCATCAGAAAGTAACGTTAAGCAAATTGAAAACCCGTTCATTTCCCCGTGTGAGGTGTGTGAAAGTGATGTGAAGTGCAATGCAGCTAATACTTAGTGAATTCAGCAAAACCGAAGACAAGATGAAAACTTCGAAAATTATGAAGTTTGTTTAAAATGACCGTCATCTTTGACCGTCACAGACCATATTGTCCGAAATTCATGATGATTAATTCATGTTACAGTCTTATTTGTAAAAGTACAGTTTCATCGATGAGCTTCGGAGGGCAGTCAAGTATGCCGTTTAAAAGTTCAGTCCAAGTATGCAAAGATGAAGCTCGTCGGAATCATGCCATTAATTATGTGAAATTTTCGTATCCATGAAGACTTGTTCGTATCGATCAAGGCTGGAATCAATAATTTCGAATCAATTAGAGGGGCATTGCTCCGAGTCGGTCTTAGTCGAATCGATACAATTCGAATCGATCACGGCCGAACTCTCGAGTCGATCAAGAACCCCGAAGCTTCGTGTCCATCAGCGGTCTGGCCTTCGAATCGATCTCCGGAAATAAAACTTCAAAATAGAAAAGTGGCCTAATCTTCGTATCGATCATATACACAAAACCTTCGAATCGATCGCCTAGGGGCAACTTCACGTATCGATCGTTATGGATTGATACGAGGACCCACCATCTGTGATCGATTCGACCCACAAACCTCCAATTCGTACATCTAGATCTATACGATAGCCATGGAAGAATCTCATCTCCCAGATCGATTCGATCGCCGTCATTCCAGATCGACACGAAGGAAAGGCTCTAACTTTCTCTCCTATACTTCTCCTTCCTTCAACCTTTCTTGGTGTCATCCCTGATTTCGACTCCGTCAAGATCGATACGGACACGAATGGAAATAGGGGGAATTTCAAATCTTAGAACTTCAAATACATAGTCAGATTATCTACCTATATATGTAATTGGATCGAAGGAGTTAGACGCTGGATCGATTCGAGGGAAAGAGCAGTGTGTTCGTCTTTGTTCTTGAGATCTAGGATCGATTCGATCGCGCAAGAAAGCAACAGTGAAAAGTAAAAAGTAAAAAATGCCGAGGTACCCAGTATTTATATGAAACTGAGAAGGCAACCGGGCCGATTCCCCTCCTGGTCTATGTGACCGCTCGCAACCAGTCAAAACCACAGACCGATTCGAATGTTCTGTTCGAATCCATCGGGCTTTGCCTTTATCGAGGTGAAATTACCACCAGGATTCATCGGTTCGAAATTGCAATTCGATTCAATTCCACCCACACTCTACCGATGTAAACTATGTCATTCGAATCCTTCGAGTCTTAGCCTCCAGGAGCCAATATTCATCGATGCGAATCAAAAATTGCCTATTCGCATCCAACGACACAGGGTCCATCGATACGAGGCAATGTGGTACTGATCGATTCGAGGTGCTTATTTTATAACCATCGACTCGCAACAATACTGGACCATCGATACAAACTTTGTTTTCGTATCCATTAAAAACTATCGATACGAACGATCATTTCGTATCCATTTTTGACCATCGATGCGAATGAACATTTCGTATCCATCAATTCGACCCGCATCGATATAAAAAACTACTTTTCAACCTTTTACATCGATTCAGGGGAGGATCGATACAAGAGGGTAGTCAAAAACAGCCATCAAGCATTGTTTCAACTAAAATCTCAAATTGGTTCAGGAGAGAATCAATACAAAATTCGATAACAAACTGAACTGGCAACGACTCGTGAACACGCAACGTTAGCAAAAGTCAAGATAACATATATGCATATATGTCAGACTAATATTCGATCTTCAACAGGGATCGAATACTCACCTCATTACGATTATAGCGACAAATAGCTAATCACTATAGGGGATATCCCATAATTCGAATCCATAGGAGAAACCCATGTTCGGATCCATTGGCATTCCCTTGTTCGTATCGATCTGCATCCCTTGTTCGTATCCATTGCGTTAGCGTCACGGCCGTCTGGTTCGTATCCATCCAGCTCGGAGTTCTATCGAATCCATCTAACCATCTCTCTTCGAACCCATCCAATGACCTCCTGCTCATATCGATCGACTGGAGGCCATCAAGATCGATACGAAGGAAGCTGTGCACCGACTCCACAAAACAACAATGCGCTCGTATCCACCAGAGCGCCTCACTTCGAATCCATCCTGTGTGATTACTTCGTATCGATCGACCCAGGCCAACACCGATCGATACAAATGAAATGTTGTTCGAATCCACGGTGTGGCTGAAGCCTTCGAGTCCATCAAGTCGAAGCGGCGAGATACTTGGAACGACTCGATCAAACCAGAGTGAAAAGCAGATCGACCCGAAGATTGCGCTCCACGTCATCACGAAGTCATGTGCCATCATCGATTCGAAGTGATCGATTCGATCATATCGATTCGAACTTACCGGCCTGCCGAAGAACACCAATTCGAATCGATCATAACTCGAGATCTATAAGTCCAAATGCTATGAAATTTTCACAGAAGCTTGCGCACATGTTGAAGAATGTCCACACCAAATTTCAGCTCGATTGGATGTTTTCTTGATCGATTCGAATGGATTTGGAATCGATACCGAAGTGGGCCCAGATATCCTGAAGGCGGGCGCGTGGGCCCCCTCACGTGCCAGAAGTGGTCTCCCAAAATTTAGGCGAAATATCAGCCTCCTGCGCCTATAAGTAGAGCCCTTGGTCATTCAGAAAAGGGGTCGGACAATTTTAAGAGCTAAGGAGCGCCCAGATTCTGCCAGATTTAGTCCAAATCACCATTGCTGCCTTAGATTCAGATTATAATCATAAAATCTTTTGTACTACGCTATAAGAAATTGTAATCTTCAAGTATCGAGCAATAAAATCATCAAACTTCATAGTGGACGTAGGCGAACCGCCGAACCACTCTAAATTGTTGTCTTCTATGCAATTTACTTTCCGTTATTTGGAGTTTTTGTTAGATAATTCTCGTTTTCAATTTTCATTCTTCACTTTTATCTCTTCAAAAACTTCTGAAGAGTGTTGTGCCCATTTTTGGTACAAACAGATGGAACCACATACGAGTAAGCATTCATTTTTTTTCCACTTGCACTGATGGAACTACGTTCAAGTTTGCTCCATTTCCTTGCTTCTTGGACTGATGGAGCCGCATCCAAGTAAGCATCCATTCCTATGCCACTTGAACCGATGGAATCGCGTTCAAGTGTGCTCAATTTCTTTGCTTCTTGGACCGATGGAACCGCGTCCAAGTAAGCATCCATTCTGTTGCTACTTGAATCGATGGAACTGTGTTCAAGTACGCTCCACTCTATCGCTTCTTGGGCCAAAGAAACTGCGTCCAAAGTAAGTACCTATTCCTTCACTGCTTGAACCAATGGATCTGCGGTCAAGTGCACTCCGAATCATCGATGTTACCATGGTAACACCGTCATTTCATCAAAATCTCCTAAGTACCGACGTTGCTCCGGCAACATTGGAAAATTCATCAGTTGCAGGATTGATAGAAATTGATCCCCACCTCCCAAAACTCAACACTGCCAAGCTATCGGCAATGTTGAAAGAAAATCCAAGGGATTAAGCTATTTGCATGTCTTTAGAGACAGAAACTAATATGCGGATAGAACCTCAATACTATGCTTGGAGAGAATCAACCGCAATCAAAGTACAGGGTGCTCAGAATCAAGCATTCAAATTACAAGTTCCTAGAGATAGGAGCTGCAATACATCTTAGATTGGGGGCAACCAGAGAGTCACCCGGAGAATCCGGTCTGGTATCAAGTGTTCGGAGTAACTAGCCCCGTGGACTAGGGGCACAAAACATACTAACAATTGGTAAGGACAAAAATCACTCCACGGTTCTATTATGCCGAATAGAGAATTTTGGTAGTCACAGCAAAAGTAAGTAAAGTAGTATGCTAAATAATTGTAAGTTACACCATTTACACTATTTACATGCACAAAAATGCGATAAATGAACACATCATGTATCACATAGTACAACGGTATATAATATGGAAATTGTGAGACAAACAATCGTATTATGTACACATATAGTGATATATAAACAGGCATAGTACATAGAATATAGAAAAGTATACAAAAGATATTACAGTGGAAATGTTAATCTTTTTCATTACTTATATCATTTTATGTACAATATCAAACAGCTGGGGTTATGCCCGCACAATATCGGTTTGTTTTAGATATCAAAAAGAAAAAGTATAGAAGTTATTGACGCTACAACAACAGGAAAAAGACGCTAAGTATAGACTCTATACTTGTACATACTCCGACACCACAAAAGCACACAAAAAGACAACGAGTATCCTGCTCCACCACTGCTCTAGCTCATCTCCTGCAAGGGGGCCAGACCCCTTTGACCCTACAGTGGTCGTACTTCCCTCCTTTGACACCTTCAATGTGATGGTACTAGGAGTCTTGCGTTCCTCCTTTTCCTTCTTCATCTACAACCCCATCTTTTCCTCCTCTAGTCTTTCTACTATGGTTGTCTTGCCTGTCGTCCCCGACTCGCTAGTAATCACCACCTCTTCATCTATAGGCGCTGAGACGTCCTCCAAGTTTTGTAGTGCCTCTATTTGTTTAGAGTTGGGCCCAGGCCCAGAACTGGAAATAGGAACTATGCCGAAAGACATTATAGAGACAACAGCGGAAGGCGTGAAGATAGCGATTTATCTTTTGTACCCTGTGTAGATGGAGGAGGAGGTAGGAGAGTTGGTTGAATTACAAGTAGGGAAAGAGAGGTGCATAGTTTAGAAAAGGACCCCAGACTAAATTGAAGTGCCCGGAGCACCGGAGAGACAAGGGACGTACCTGAGGCGGGGGTTTGGTCATGAACTTCAATCTCAAAGGCTTCGACACCAATCCCCATCTTAAAGGGTCGCATGATGGCTGGAGAAGGATGTGGCTCACACAAGGCTGCAGATGTTGCATTAGTGGTTTGAGAAGCAATAGTCGTGGATACCGGAAAGATCGCCACTCACTCTTGGGAAATAGGGACAAATGTTTGGTGTTGACCTAAAAAGCTTTGGCCAGCAAGAGCCTTGCTACAACATCGGTAATTTCTTTCTCCCTCTCTTTCTCTAGGGATCTCTTTGCCGGTGGCCAAGAATTCTATGTCCTAAGGGCTGATGTAAGTAGCCTTCAGTTTCTCCTTGGAGCTCATATCCTCGGCCTCCTCAGACCTGATCGATACTTCCTCCCATACCATGGCAAGAGTCCAAGGATAGTTATTACCAAGCCATTTCAAGCTGTCCTTATTCATTACATAGATAGTATAAAGATGAAGCACACTGGCGTCCATTTAGCTTATCAAGTCATCGTATTCCGATCACAGCTCTATAAGCTCTAACTTGATGCTTAGATGGTCGATCTCCTCCGACAGTTTGCTGGATGTAGCCTCTTCTTTCTCTTTGACCAACCACACATTTTCATCATGAAGGCGGGTTATCTCAGCGGCTTGTTCAGCAATGACAGCAGCATGATCGGTGATAGTTTTGTTCCGAGACTTAATCGTGCTCTCAGGTTCAGTAAGCTGCTCTTTCAGTTTCTCGGACTCACGATGGGCGTCCTTGGGCTGATCTTTGATCACTATGAGCGCACGGTCGTGAGCTCAGTTCACCTCGATCAACAGACTGTCGCTGGAAGCCTTATGTTAGACCTCAATTTATGCATTTTCTTTATGTATATTTTACCTTAAAAAAAGTACTACGCATTGTATTTTGTATGTGTTTTACAGGATTTTAAGGCGAGACCAAAAATTGAAGAACCGTAAAGAAAAACGAATAAATTGAAGATTTATTGTGCAAAAGCATCAGTGGTGCAGTGGTTGTGCTTCAAATTATACACTAGGAGGTCAAGAGTTCGAATTCCAGAAAGCACATTATTTTTGTTGGAAGTTCATCAACAACAAAAAGTGAAGATTTCCCATAGATAACATGCGCAGATGAGATATTACATATATGGAATTGATTAGATACCATATCCACCCTTTTTTGAAGAAGAGATATCATTTTATAGGAAAATATTCTCATTAGAGTCAACTATGGATACATCTATTGGAGACAATATCTCATTAATCAACCAAATCAATCAAATCAGAACCTGCCAATATTTACATCATTGGATTAATTTTATGGCAAAATACATTGCTCTTTACTTGAATGATAATTGGGCTAGATTCATTACTTATACATCAAGAAAAAGGCTCTCTACACCTATATATACTTTCAACTGAAGACCATTGTAGCATCCCATAGCCTGTATCCCCTTTTTAGTTTAGGTTCTATTTATTTTTATTTTACTAGCAACTAGTTAACAATGGATGCCAATTAGGTTTGGCAGTATTGTAACTACTACTAAGTTTTTATTTTTTTTATTTCTACCATTGTATTTTCATTTATGCCTGCTTTTAATGAAGATCTTTTATTTTTTCATTGTCTTTTGTTCTACCATTTTACTTTCATGAACTATTGCTTTCTTTTTCTGAAGTGGTTTTGTAAAATTAGTGATAATGATTGGTACCAACCTATTTAAATTGCTATTGTGATTAGATTCACAAAAGAGTTTATTTTAGATAACATAAATTGAATTGTAGTTGATTGTATAGTTAGAACTTCGATTAGATTTGATTTTTAGATATACAAAACTTTTACAATTTCTTCGCTAATTTTTAAAAAATAAATCCCCCTTTTCAGTGAAGAAAAAGGATTTAATTCCAAAACAACCTTTCAGTGACAAAAGGTTGGAGCTTTCTATGAGAAAAATATTTTGGGATTGAATCGGTATTTCTTCACTGTGCTATACTTTTTTTTTGCAATTTGTAGTTTAGAAAACATCTCTCAAATTTTATCTAACTCGCCTATGAAATTATTTAAACATTAATTTTTAATATTCCTCCCTGTGTTCGACCTGCATACTACACACCTATGCGCTTACAGTTATTTTATAATTTGTGCTTTTCTAATCCCATAGAAAAGTTCATCAAGTTTTTGGCCCCGTTGTCAGGGAGACAATAATATATTTTTATTGTTTATTTAATTTTTGATTCGTGTTAGTTTTTGATTCTGTTTTTGTGAATCTAATCAAAAGGAACAAAAAAAATGAAATAAATAAATATCAATCTATTTACGGATTTGATAAAAAAAGTTTCCTTTTATTAGATTACACAATCTCTTTTCTTTTTATTTCTTTCCTTTTTTAGTGATTATTTTGGTTTTGCAACTTTATCTCTTTTCATATGTATAAAAATTATTCTTGATTATTAGATTTGGTAATCAATTCCATCTCTAGAGTAAAAATACAAAAAAATTCCGTTTTTTTACTCAGCTTTTTACTTTTATTTTCTTTCCTTTCACATAAAATAAAACAATCGTTTGTTTTTGTTTATTCCTTTTTTCCCCTTTGCCTATTTTTGGCTACATATATCGCAATATTTTTACTTCAACAAAAAACATAATCCTTTTTTGTGCTTTTTCCTCTTTTGCAACTTTTTTTTCTTTCTCTTTTATTCCTATTTATAAAAATTGTTCTTTATTATTAAATTTGGTAAATCAATTCCATCTCTAAAGCAAGATTACAAAAACAAATTCCCATTTTTTTACTTTTGATTTTTCCTTTTACACAAAAAAAATATACAAAAAAATTCCATTCTCTTCTTCTCTCGCCACCAGCCTACCCATAACCTCACTCACCGAGAATAAGCAAAGTCAATCTTTTCCATGATAAGATTGCTATTTTGATAAGAAGATTTTTGAAGTGCAATAAAAAAAATCATAGACTATCGGCAAGACTCGAGTGGAATCAACAATCATCAGCAGCGAAACTAATTTTGTAAGTATCATCTTTCTCTATTGTTTCTCTGCTTTTAAGAAAAATTGCTTGTAAAAACAGGTTGGTGCAAATTGCAAATCGGCGCTGCTTGTACAATTTTTTTTTGTTTCCATTTTTTTTTGTGCTATAAATTGGTTGTGAAATTTTTGAACATCAAAATAATAATGATCGAAATTGTATTTTTTGAAATTGAATGTCTCAAATAATTAGATTGCGGATATATAGTAGTAGAATTTATTGAACTATTAGCAAAAGTGGCTGCATACAAACCGTTAAACATTGATCGTATCATATAGTATTTTATACTATACGTGAACGACCATAAGACCCTCATCCCTCTTCTAATTGAGTTAGTCAACTAATAGAGTACAACTTAGTATTTTTACTATTTTGAAGTAAAAGCCATTTCTGCTTAAATTTTTCAAACTTAGAAGAAATCAACATGGTTCAAACGGCTGGAAACGATAAGTTTAGTGATACTACTGAAGCATGGAATGCATGCTTAATCCATTTTAACTCTGACTCCGATGAATACAAATATATTTCTGAGTTAAACAACAAGCTTGATTCACACACTTCACCACTAGACTTGAGTTTTGAATTGCAAACAAAACTGATGATTGATAATGATGAGATAATACAAGCTCTCCAGGGCTGCATCCCTCTCGACCTTCAACTTGATTATCTCATCATCACGATCTTTGAATGCCCTGGCTTGATCTTACGTCTCAGCCTCGAACAAGAGGATCTCTTAATAATTTATGCGGTTTACATAAGATAAGGCCTTTACAAGATGTTGTCAATCACACCCGGCTTGTAAGTTCTCATGGACTATCTCGGGATTGCTGAGCGAAGTGGCCCTGTTAAGGGGTTTTATTTGCTTATCGAACTTAACCCCCTTTAGAAACAAATGCAAAAAATTAGATTGAAGTTTAGGCGGACCTGGAGGGAGTATAAACTTCTCCCCCCGACCGAAAGAAGTAGGAGCTACTATAGTAGTCATCGCTCGAGAGGGTGGATTGTTTGAATCCCAGCAGTCTGGGCATCAGAATGAGGGGGAGTAATCGATAGTGCATCATTGGGGGCACCACTCTTGTCATCCTCTTTTATTTTCTCTCCTCTCTCGCGCTCTTGCTCTAAGTGGCGACCCTCGTCCTCCTTCTCTTCCTTCTCTCTTCATATGTTTCACGAGGAGGGAGGTAACCCAGATCAAAAGTTTTACCTTTGCGGGAGCTGGTGTCTTGAAGTAACTGATGGTATAACCCATGTTCCATGGTACCTGAAACGAAAATAAGATTGAAGTTAATACTCGAACTTAGGAACTTAGCGCGATGCAGAGATGTGTGTCTGTGATTCTAAAGTGAAGTGTGTAGTGCCAATGACCCCCTATATACTCTACCAACCATATCGGCAGGGTTTAAGGGCTGAAGTATTTTCACCACTGCTCATAAATGAGCTTGATGAAATGTCAATTTCCAAGCTGATCTTAGTTGTCATTTTGCTAATGGAGATATCCCCATGTTCATCTACATAGATGGCGACATCTCTCATGAAATCGCAAGTAGATGTATCTCCAGCGAGGGTCCCGATATCTTGACCTCTGACAGACTGTGGGGTCTCGATAGCAGGTTGTTCTTTAGGGGGAGAAATTGGGAGATCATGGCTTAATGTCTCTGTAGTTAACAAGTCTGGAGAAGGTAGCTTGGGAAGATCAGGGCTCATCTTCGATGACTCGCCGAAAGAATAATCTCTCCCTTTAAAGATATGAAAGTCACTGTCGTCACCGTCTGAACCCTCTTCCTCTCCTACTTTAGCTATCTACTGTTTCCTATCTCTCCTCTGAAAAGTTTTTTCTTCTTCCTTAGGGATCAATGACATCCTGTAGGCCTTATCACTATCTCCCGTAATGTCCTCTCCAGAGGATAAGTCTATATGAGCTCTAGGAATCTCTTCGGGATGTGCTTCCTTTGATGGACTAACCACTTCTTCTTGAGGTTCCTCGTTAGAGTCACGAGCAAGAACTAGTGAAAAGAGTGTGCCTCCTAGGACCGCTCGATGTTGATGGCTCATCATCTGTAGCGAATTTATTAGGATGAAGCAAGTCGAACCACCGGAGCTTCTCATTTGTCAAAAGGAATTCTATTGTATGCTTAGAAGCTCTCACAGCTTTAAGGGTTTTGTAACGACCCGTAAATTTTCAATAATTAAAGTTGTCAATTTGATAAGATTTTGGTAAATAAATTTGGAAGAAATAAAAAAACTTTGTAATTTAATAATAAAATGAATGCCAAAATGAAATGTAACAATGTATTTAAAAACTAATTATTAACAACTGAAATGAAATTACAATTTATTGAAGTAATGTAAATTGTTATACTTGGCTATAAATTTATGTAAGAAAACAAATGCAAACATTAAAATTTATAAATGATTTAGTATGAAATAAATGACCATTGAATAAAGATTAGGTATATAAGAATGGTAACATATGTTTGTGAACAATGAATTCAAAAGTGTGATTAAAAGTTATAGTAACGGTTGTAAGTTACTATTTAATTGGTCTATTAATCTAGTTGTAAATGTTACATTTGGGTATAAAACTGAATATAAGTAAATAAATGTAAGTGTTATATGGATAAATGAATTAGTATATAATTTATGGTAATTGAATGAATTAAACATTATGTAAGCAATTATGATAATTAGTGGACATAATAAACTGGAGTGTAATATAAAGATAATGATAACATTTATTGAAAGTTACATTTTATTTAGGCTGCTAAATTTAAAGTAGGAAATCAATTACATTCAAATGTAAGTAAATGTTCATTAATATGAGATAGGACAGTAATAGTAAAGTGTGAATGTAATGAAATAAATGGAAATGTATATTTTATTCATAGATAAAAAGAAAAGAATGAAACCAAGTTGAATAAATTGATTAAGGTTTTAATTATAATAAATGTAAATTTGGATTTTGTTTGTAATTTATTTTCCAAATACAATAAAATAAACATTTTCTGAAAATTTTATATTTTGGTCAACTTTGGTCAAATTTTGAATTTAAGTTTAAATTTTTAAATTTAAATTTTTAATTTTTAATCTTTTTCTTTAGAGCAGAATATAATGTTGATATCCATTCTGCTTTTTGTTTCATTAAATTCTGATTTATACCTTTAATATTGGATAAATTACAGCATTTTACACGCAATAATTTCTGTATTCTTATTTTATATATTTTCCTATATACATCTCTTTGTTTATTTCTCTATTTATTTGTCTGGACTTTTATTATATTTATTGGAATTTATTTGTTTATATTTTTTTATAAATGGCTGGAGAAAATCAAGGGGACACACGTTACATTGTTTAAATTCTTCCCTTTTTATTTAGCTAGCCTCTTTATTATTTTCCTAGCATTCACTCCTCTCTTAGCCATTCAAAACTTTTCTTACCATCCACTCCACTTCATAATTCACGCACAAATTTTTTTTATTTCTCATCTCTCATTTTCATTTGCATTTAAGAATAAATTATACACGAGATTCTTTTCCTTTTTCTTACCATTCAAAACTCCTTAATTCTTGCCCTTTTGTTTTCCTAACATTTATTCCATTTCTTGCCATCCAAACCATCTATTAGCCATGCATTACACTCCATCAATCACGTACAAACATCTCTTCACTTTCCATTTGCATTGAGAAAAAATATCACAAGATCCATGGCTTCCTTTCTTCCTCTTCTTTCTCTTTTCGTTTTACTTTTCTCTTCTTTCTCTTATGTTTGCTCGGCCATGCCCTCCTAGCCGACCTCCTCATCATCACACCACCACCATGACCACCTCCACAACCTCTCCATCACCTATGCCTTAGACCGTGACCATCATGAAGTAAACATCACCAAAACCTATGCATAACCTTTGCCAATCTCCACCATATCACCACTTCCCTTCTTTGTAGCCTCGGCCACAACATGAAACCTCATCTCCTATTGCTTTGCCACTCCTTAGCCGTCTATTGTGATGTGTTTGACCCAAATAAAGCCATGGCCGAACCATGTTTGCCTTAGGGCCGAACCAATAGGACCCAAACCTCTTGCCTTTTTGCCTTCTACCACTTGTAACTTGCTTTGCCTTCCATTTTCTAGACCATAGCATGCTTGTAAACCATCATAGCCGAGCCTAGGTTGCCTATAAACCACTTTGGCCGAGCACAACATGTTGTGGCCAAGCCTATCTACAAAGTGGCAAAGGCCATTTGAGGTTTAAAGCAAAGGTTGTGTCACTTTCTTTCATATCTTTGCATTGTTTAATCTATATTCTTTTGTATTAAATCATACTTATGGTTGGGTGTAATTATTTATGTACACGATTGGATCTTGACTATTCATCCACTCAAAAATCTAGCGTGCCTTTGTCGTGCTTTAAGGAGTTGGTTCTTGTGTCTTAATTTGTCAGCTCTAGCTTTAAAAAGTGAGTTTATCACTCTCGACATACGTACTTTTATAATTGTGAAACGATGGCATGTGAATTGTAGAAAATTATATGTATGATAATATGTTCATATATGCCTGTGATATGATTATATGATGTTAAATTCTGTTTATATATTTGTTACGTCATCTAATATGATATTATATGTTCTAATGTTCATTTATTTACTGTTTCTCACATTGAAAGTTCCCCATCACTATGGATTGAAATGATACATACCCAAACATACATTAGAATAAGGAAAAATCATTATGGGCTGAAATGATAGGCTCGAGTGAGTTTTATTGTATTTGGTTGACTTGGGATTGCGGGTTTGAAATGATAGAACCCGTGTTTTCTTTTTAAATTACGGATTGAAATGATACATATCTGTATCACTTAACCTAGGTTAGAAAATATTATACAGGCCCATGGTTATATTTTTAAATAATATTTTACTAAAAATTATTAAGTATTTTGAATGTTTTAAATATATGAAATTTGAGCTGAAAGATTTGATTTAAATGACTTAAATATAAGAAGATGTTGATTTTCTATAAGTTAAGATTTTATAAGTCAATAAGTGGCTTTAATGGAAATTTTAAAGATGTGTTGGTTTTAAATAGAATTTAAAGACATTTATTGATGATAAATAACTTAATAATATAATTGGACTTAATATGGAAGTTTAAATATAACCTAGTAATTGTTATGAATTTTACTTTATGAAACAGACATGTTTTGTGTAATAAAAATGTATTTTGAACTGATAAAATGGGATACAGTTTTAATTGGACATTTGTTATAAAATTTGTTTGACTAGAAAATCATAGTTAATTGATGTCTAAATTAATAGATCTAAAAGAAAAGATTGATTGTTATATTAACTGTGATAAAATATTCTTTTGTGAAATGTTATGTTTGTAAAATAAATAGTTATGATTTTTTAAATGGAAAAATGTAACTTTAATTATGACCTAACTTGATAATTGGAAATTTGGTTTTTCAAATGGAAATTTTAAGTTAAGTAAATAAATAGATATTTAGTTTTATTTATGAAATGGGTATTTTAAAATAAAGTGTTAGGTTAGTGGTAAAAAAATAAAAGTTAAGAAAAATAGTGTAATTTGACTTAATAAATGAATTATGGTTTTAATTGGATATTTAATTATAAAATTTTATTTTTATTAAATCATAAGTTAAATGATATCCAAATGAATGTTTTCAAAGCATGAAATATGATTTTTATAAGTTAAAATAGCCAAAATTGAAGTTTTAATGTTTCTGAAAAGCTACCAATAAAATCTGGAATTTTATTGGTAGCATTTATTAAAATGCTGGGGTTTTAAGATGGCATTTGTTAAGCGCTATCATTTCTGAAATTTAACTAAGTTCTGAAATAACTAAATATCTATTACAGCACTTTATAAGTGCTGCTGTTCTGAAATTTAACTATGTTATTGAAAAAACTAAATACCTATTACATCACTTTATAAGTGCTGTTATTTCTGAATTTGACAATGTTTTGAAATATTACTAATATATCTACTGTAACACTTTATAAGTGCTGTAGTTAGCTGAAAATACAATGTTTTGGAAATTTTATAATTGAATGAATGAACTTAGAAATGCTACAACTTTGAAATGAATATTATTTGACATTGATTTGAAATGGTTTAAATGAATATTATTTTAAAGGTGTTATGATTTTCTAGGTATTATGATTTTCAAAGAATAACATTTCTAAATTGTTATGATTTAAAAATATTATGGTTTCAAAGTGTTGGGTTCGGAGTTGTTATAACTTTGAAAGGTACCATGGTTTTGAAAATGAAATTGTGTGAAATTGTATTTTATTAAGAATTGTCTTTAAATATATTAACGTGAAACTTATTGAAATTGAAGATTTAAGAATGTGACTTTATAAAGTGGTTTGGTTTAAGATGATTTAAAGGAATATTTCAAGTTTAATAAATTTAAGGAAATATTCAGTGATTTGGAAATTTGGGTTTTATTTAAATGATATATTGATTTGGTTTTTGAATTTAAATGATATATTATTGCTTTGGGACTTGAAATGGAAATGATATATTGATTTGGCTTTGAAATGAAACAATATAGTGTTTAGTTTTGAAATGGATATGATATTTTGGGTTTTAAAGTAAATGATTTTGAAATAAATATCCATGGGTAATAATAACGATTGGTTGGCAAAGAGACCGGGATCAGATATGGGCATATTCTCTGTCGGTACCGAAAACCACTTTGACAACAAGGTATGCGGTGGAGATTCCAGAATGAAGTAGGATGGTGGCGACGATCCTATTGAGGTATGAACGTGGACCCGATTCCCGTGAGTTGGCATAATGAGGCTAAAACAGGAGCGATTCTCGGGCCAATGAGGTAGCACCTCTGATCGGACACATTTCTTCGATACCATTCTATTACTTTGTGATTGATTTGGTGGCCACCCTTCGAATTTTGATTTGGGAGTGTGTTCCGAGGTGGGTGGTAGTGGCTGCTATGCGTTTCCACCAGCCCGGATGCGTAATTGGTATATCTAACCATGGAATTGCCTTGTTGTGTCGTGTCACCTACCATAGCGAGCTTTACTACGAGTTTGGATTTGTGCCGTAGCTTGTGGAGCATTTAGGGTAGCTCCCGATCTGGGGGTACGCTGATACTGGATAGACTACTGGGACTATTATGTGTTAAAGGGGATATGGGTACTCCTTAATGCTATTTAAAAGTAAGTTTATTTTACTATTAAACATTATTATAATAGCGAATATTACTACATAGTAAATAGTTTTATGGATCCTTAGAGGTTGGGCGGTCCCAAGCATCCTTTAAGTTACTTGTACTTTTCTATTACAATTCACTTGAGTTGGTTTACATTGTATATGTATGTATGTCCTGACTCGAGTGTTTTGTGTTTTGCTTTACGCTCGGGTCAGACTGAGTGATACATCATTCATGACTCACCTTTGGAGTTGGAGCTTTCCTTGGAGATCCAACTATCTATTTTGCATTCAGTTATCCTGTTGATTCCAGTGATGTATTCAGATCTTGTATTTGACTATTGTATCGAGACATCTTTGTATTCATAAATTCTGTTGTATCTTGTTTAACTCTGATATATATATAGTAGCTTCATGAACTACTATTTCTTTGCTTCCGCTGCATTGTTATATTACTCTGTGTCTGTGATCTGTGATTTATTTACTATATATTTTGATTTTTGCCAAATTTTATTTACCATCTATTGTTTTGAACTATTCAAGTCCGGCATGTGTGGATTTACTGTCGATTTGAATGGTCCAAAATAGTGGGTCGTTACATTTGGTATCAGAGCTTTGGCTCTAGGCCAAGCTTAGCATATATGGTAAATTTATTTACAGAATCACCTTCGATCGAGCTTGAATCTCTTCCTTCTTGACTCAAATTCTTTTGAATTTTGGAACGTTCCCTACGGTTCCAAATCCATTCTTGTCTCTCCCTATTTGTCTTATTTTGATTCTGGAGTATTCAATAACTCCACTTCGAATGATCTTTATAATAAATTGGAGGTCTCGCCGATTTTTGAATGATTGTAAAGGGGTGAAACTCCTTTACAATTGGCATTGATTCACCGGAGGTTTATGTATCCTCGGTTTATGATGCTGCTATCTCTTGCCATGCTTGAATTCTATCTCTTGAGATCGAATGTAGATTTGCTTCAGAATACTGCATCAATCTTATTCTTGAAGTCACGATTGACCCGATTAAGGTTGCCCGAGATTTATATAAGCTTATTCATTTCCTTTATTCTGTTGTTTAATCGTCTTGGTCTTTTGTTTCTAACTTATCTTCAAATCATGTATTTGTAAACTAATATTTAAAATGTTTTATTATATATTGTGTTGTTTGAGTTGTTGATGTTGATTTGGGTTTTCGATCGATTCGTCTGATCAACGTAATTGATAGGATCTCCAAAATACTTGAACAGAGCAAACTGACACAATATTATTTACAAAATCTGGTAAATGAGAAATTTTGTATAATCATATTATACATATGTATAGTTGTCTGAATGTTGATAGTCAATTGAATTGGTTGTTAAGAAACAATGTTTGATTTGTATATATATTGTAATCATTGGCTTTGTTCATATATAAATAATTGAACTATAAAACATGGTTATAAATTAATTTGGAAATTAAAATGGATTTAAATCAAGAATTTAAGAATTTAATTTCCGATGATTTCGAACTTTGATTTTAAAGATTAAAGATACATTATTTAAAGTATTTTCCGAATAGAAATCATTTCTAAAGAATTTTAAAATTGTAAATCAGTGCTCTTCTCCTTGTCGCTGGAAAATAATTTCGGTAATGACTGCAGCATCATCGACATTTATTTTTGAGTTTTGAAATGAAGAGACCATTCTGTAGTTTTGCTACAGTTTTGCTTAGGGAATTAAATTGATTTGCATTTCTAAAAATTGACTTGATTTATAATATATATATTAATATATGATTTAAAGTTGATTTGATAAATATTATGTATATATATTTATTTATCTCTAGAATAATTTGAAGCTAACTGGAAATTTAACTCTTAAATTTTATCATAAGGGATGATTTCAATTATAAAATGAAGCCAAAATTTGAATAAATATTTAAGCTTGAATAATTGAATTGGGAAAATTTTATTTGTACAATACTCAATTGCATTCCAATATAACTTACCCTGATTATTCAAAAGTTAACAATGTAATTGAATAATGTACAATATAAAATGGTGTTAAAAGGAATTTATAAATAAAATTAGGGTAGTTATAATAAGGGTAAATATACTTAATATATGTGATTAGACATATTAAGTGGAATAAATTTATTAATAATTTGGAATAAAGTAAAATTAAAATTTATTGAATAAATTATGAGTATAATAAATTATTTTCAAATTCATAAATTTAGGAAGTATTAATTGGATGATAGATAATGAAATTAGAAATAGTCAAGATTTATTTAACATAAATAAAATCAAATGGATGAAATCAATTATTAATTTAAGTTGAAATTTCCATGGTTTTAAATTTTATTATCTTCTTTTCTTTCCAATCTCTTTTCTTTCAGGTTGTTTCTATTCTCCTACCTTCTTCCTTTTCGGGGACGAAAAGTTTTGAGTGGGGGAGAGTGTAACGACCCGTAAATTTTCAATAATTAAAGTTGTCAATTTAATAAGATTTTGGTAAATAATTTTGGAAGAAATAAAAAAACTTTGTAATTTAATAATGAAATGAATGCCAAAATGAAATGTAACAATGTATTTAAAAACTAATTATTAACAATTGAAATGAAATTACAATTTATTGAAGTAATGTAAATTGTTATACTTGGCTATAAATTTATGTAAGAAAACAAATGCAAACATTAAAATTTATAAATGATTTAGTATGAAATAAATGGCCATTGAATAAAGATTAGGTATATAAGAATGGTAACATATGTTTGTGAACAATGAATTCAAAAGTGTGATTAAAAGTTATAGTAACGGTTGTAAGTTACTATTTAATTGGTCTATTAATCTAGTTGTAAATGTTACATTTGGGTATAAAACTGAATATAAGTAAATAAATGTAAGTGTTGTATGGATAAATGAATTAGTATATAATTTATGGTAATTGAATGAATTAAACATTATGTAAGCAATTATGATAATTAGTGGACATAATAAACTAGAGTGTAATATAAAGATAATGATAACATTTATTGAAAGTTACATTTTATTTAGGCTGCTAAATTTAAAGTAGGAAATCAATTACATTCAAATGTAAGTAAATGTTCATTAATATGAGATAGGACAGTAATAGTAAAGTGTGAATGTAATGAAATAAATGGAAATGTATATTTTATTCATAGATAAAAAGAAAAGAATGAAACCAAGTTGAATAAATTGATTAAGGTTTTAATTATAATAAATGTAAATTTGGATTTTGTTTGTAATTTATTTTCCAAATACAATAAAATAAACATTTTCTGAAAATTTTATATTTTGGTCAACTTTGGTCAAATTTTGAATTTAAGTTTAAATTTTTACATTTAAATTTTTAATTTTTAATCTTTTTCTTTAGAGCAGAATATAATGTTGATATCCGTTCTGCTTTTTGTTTCATTAAATTCTGATTTATACCTTTAATATTGGATAAATTACAGCGTTTTACACGCAATAATTTCTGTATTCTTGTTTTATATATTTTCCTATATACATCTCTTTGTTTATTTCTCTATTTATTTGTCTGGACTTTTATTATATTTATTGGAATTTATTTGTTTATATTTTTTATAAATGGCTGGAGAAAATCAAGGGGACACACGTTACATTGTTTAAATTCTTCCCTTTTTATTTACCTAGCCTCTTTATTATTTTCCTAGCATTCACTCCTCTCTTAGCCATTCAAAACTTTTCTTACCATCCACTCCACTTCATAATTCACGCACAAAATAAAAAAATTTATTTCCCATCTCTCATTTTCATTTGCATTTAAGAATAAATTATACACAATATTCTTTTCCTTTTTCTTACCATTCAAAACTCCTTAATTCTTGCCCTTTTGTTTTCCTAACATTTATTCCTTTTCTTGCAGTCCAAACCATCTATTAGCCGTGCATTACACTCCATCAATCACGTACAAACATCTCTTCACTTTCCATTTGCGTTGAGAAAAAATATCACAAGATCCATGGCTTCCTTTCCTCCTCTTCTTTCTCTTTTCATTTTACTTTTCTCTTCTTTCTCTTATGTTTGCTCGGCCATGCCCTCCTAGCCGACCTCCTCATCATCACACCACCACCATGACCACCTCCACAACCTCTCCATCACCCATGCCTTACACCGTGACCAACATGAAATCTACATCACCAAAACCTATGCATAACCTTAGCCAATCTCCACCATATCACCAGTTCCCTTCTTTGTAGCCTCGGCCACAACATGAAACCTCATCTCCTATTGCTTTGCCACTCCTTAGCCGTGTAGTGTGATGTGCTTAACCCAAACAAAGCCTTGGCCGAATCATGTTTGCCTTAGGGCCGAACCAATAGGACCCAAACCTTTTACCTTTTTGCCTTCTACCACTTGTAACTTGCTTTGCCTTCCATTTTCTAAACCATAGCATGCTTGTAAACCAACATAGCCGAGCCTAGGTTGCCTTTAAACCACTTTAGGTGAGCACAACATGATGTGGCCAAGCCTATCTACAAAGTGGCCGAGCCCATTTGAGGTTTAAAACAAAGGTTGTGTCACTTTCTTTCATATCTTTGCATTGTTTAATCTATATTCTTTTGTATTGAATCATACTTATGGTTGGGTGTAATTATTTATGTACAAGATTGGATCTTGACTATTCATCCACTCAAAAATCTAGCGTGCCTTTGTTGTGCTTTTAGGAGTTGGTTCTTGTGTCTTAATTTGTCAGCTCTAGCTTTAAAAAGGTGAGTTTATCACTCTCGACATACGTACTTTTATAATTGTGGAACGATGGCATGTGAATTGTAGAAAATTTATATGTATGTTAATATGTTCATATATGCCTGTGATACGATTATATGATGTTAAATTCTGTTTATATATTTGTTACGTCATCTAATATGATATTATATGTTCTACTATTTATTTATTTACTGTTTCTCACATTGCAAGTTCCCTACTATGGGTTGAAATGGTACATACCCAAACAGACATTAGAATAAGGAAAAATCATTATGGGCTGAAATGATGGGCTCGAGTGAGTTTTATTGTATTTGTTTTACTTGGGATTGCGGGTTTGAAATGATAGAAGCCGGGTTTTCTTTTTAAATTACGGATTGAAATGATACATATCCGTATCAGTTGACCTGGGTTAGAAAATATTATACAGGCCCATGGTTATATTATTAAATAGTATTTTCCTAAAAATTATTAAGTATTTTGAATGTTTTAAATATATGAAATTTGAGCTGAAAGATTTGATTTAAATGACTTAAATATAAGAAGATGTTGGTTTTCTATAAGTTAAGATTTTATAAGTCAATAAGTGGCTTTAATGGAAACTTTAAAGATGCGTTGGTTTCAAATAGAATTTAAAGACATTTATTGATGATAAATAACTTAATAATATAATTGGACTTAATATGGAAGTTTAAATCTAACCTAGTAATTGTTATGAATTTTACTTAATGAAACGGACATGTTTTGTGTAATAAAAATGTATTTTGAACTGATAAAATGGAATACAGTTTTAATTAGACATTTGTAATAAAATTTATTTGACTAGAAAATCATAGTTAATTGATGTCTAAATGAATAGATCTAAAAGAAAATTTTGATTGTTATATTAACTATGATAAAATATTCTTTTGTAAAATGTTAAGTTTGTAAAATAAATAGTTATGATTTTTTAAATGGAAAAATGTAACTTTAATTATGACCTAACTTGATAATTGGAAATTTGGTTTTTCAAATTGAAATTTTAAGTTAAGTAAATAAATAGAAATTTAGTTTTATTTATGAAATGGGTATTTTAAAATAAAGTGTTAGGTTAGTGGTAAAAATATAAAAGTTAAGAAAAATAGTGTATTTTGACTTAATAAATGAATTATGGTTTAAATTGGATATTTAATTATAAAATTTTATTTTTATTAAATCATAAGTTAAATGATATCCAAATGAATGTTTTCGAAGCATGAAATATGATTTTTATAAGTTAAAAATGGCCAAAATTGAAGTTTTAATGTTTTTGAAAAGTTATAATAAAATTTGGAATTTTATTGGTAGCATTTATTAAAATGCTGGGGTTTTAAGATGGCATTTGTTAAGTGCTATCAATTCTGAAATTTGACTAAGTTCTGAAATAACTAAATATCTATCTATTACAGCACTTTATAAGTGCTGCTGTTCTGAAATTTAACTATGTTATTGAAACAACTAAATACCTACTACAGCACTTTATAAGTGCTGTTGTTTCTTAAACTAAGCTATTTAAAATAACTAAATATCTATTACAGCACTTTATAAGTGCTGCTGTTTCTGAATTTGACAATGTTTTGAAATATTACTAATATATCTACTGTAACACTTTATAAGTGCCGTTGTTAGCTGAAAATACAATGTTATGGAAGTTTTGTAATTGAATGAATGAACTTAGAAATGCTACAACTTTGAAATGAATATTATTTGACGTTGATTTGAAATGGTTTAAATGAATATTATTTTAAAGGTGTTATGATTTTCTAAGTATTATGATTTTCAAAGAATAACATTTCTAAATTGTTATGATTTAAAAATATTATGGTTTCAAAGTGTTGGGTTCAGAGTTGTTATAACTTTGAAAGGTACTATGGTTTTGAAAATGAAATTGTGTGAAATTGTATTTTATTAAGAATTGTCTTTAAATATATTAACGTGAAACTTATTGAAATTGAAGATTTAAGAATGTGACTTTATAAAGTGGTTTGGTTTAAGATGATTTAAAGGAATATTTCAAGTTTAATAAATTTAAGGAAATATTCGGTGATTTGGAAATTTGGGTTTTATTTAAATGATATATTGATTTGGTTTTTTGAATTTAAATGATATATTATTGCTTTGGGACTTGAAATGGAAATGATATATTGATTTGGCTTTGAAATGAAATAATATAGTATTTAGTTTTGAAATGGATATGATATTTTGGGTTTTAAAGTAAATGATTTTGAAATAAATATCCAAGAGTTATAATAACGATTGGTTGGCAAAGAGACCGGGATCAGATATGGGCATACTCTCTGTCGATACCGAAAACCACTTTGACAACCGTGTACGCGGTGGAGATTCCAGAATGAAGTAGGATGGTGGCGACGATCCTATTGAGGTATGAACGTGGACCCGACTCCCGTGAGTTGGCATAAGGTGGCTAAAACAGGAGCGATTCTCGGGCCAATGAGGTAGCACCTCTGATCGGACGCATTTCTTCGATACCATTCTATTACTTTGTGATTGATTGGTGGCCACCCTTCAATTTTTGATTTGGGATTGTGTTCCGAGGTGGGCGGTAGTGGCTGCTATGCGTTTCCACCAGCCCGGATGCGTAATTTGATATCTACCCTGGAATTGCCTTGTTGTGCCGTGTCACCTACCATAGCGAGATTTACTAGGAGTTTAGATTTGTGCCGTAGCTTGTGGAGTATTTAAGGTAGCTCCCGATCTGGGGGTACGTTGATACTGGATAGACTACTGGGACTATTATGTGTTAAGAGGGATATGGGTACTCCTTAATGCTATTTAAAAGTAAGTTTATTTTACTATTAGACATTATTATAATAGCGAATATTACTACATAGTAAATAGTTTAACGGATCCTTAGAGGATGGGCGGTCCCAAGCATCCTTTAAGTTACTTGTACTTTTCTATTACAGTTCACTTGAGTTGGTTTACATTGTATATTTATGTATGTCCTGACTCGAGTATTTTGTGTTTTGCTTTACGCTCGGGTCAGACTGAGTGATAGAGCATTTAAGACTCACCTTTGGAGTTGGAGCTTTCGTTGGAGATCCAGCTATCTATTTCGCTTTCATTTATCCAGTTGATTCCAGTGATGTATTCAGGTCTTGTATTTGACTATTGTATTGAGACATCTTTGTATTCATAAATTCTGCCGTATCTTGTTTAACTATGATATATATATAGTAGCTTCATGAACTACTATTTCTTTACTTCCGCTGCATTGTTATATTACTCTGTGTCTGTGATATGTGATTTATTTACTATATATTCTGAGTTTTGGCAAATTTTATTTACAATCTATTGTTTTGAGTTATTCAAGTCCGACGTGTGTGGATTTACTGTCGATTTGAATGGTCCAAAATAGTGGGTCGTTACAGGTTTCAAGCATTTCGTTAAGCTCGTTATTGTTTTCCCTCTTCGGGGTGACTGTAATAAAACATATGAAGGGTTATAAAATTGGAGAATCATTAGGAGTGGCTAGAGAAAAGGAATCAGAAATGACCCTAAGATAGCCAGAACCGATTGAAGCCTTCTGGACGTTGAACAAAGCAAAACTCGTTTTTGAAAGTCGAACATTTTTATGGTGATCTTTTATCAACTTACATCCTCTCTAGGCTTGTATAAAAATGAAGGATGGAAACTCCTGCCTCCTTGAAGTGTAGGCGATAAGCGAGCTCATTTAACCTTGGGGGTCGCCTAAGCCTGGTCATAAATAAGATGTACAGGGAGCTTAGGAGCGCATAACCGTTAGGGTGGATTTGGAATGACGCCAACCCCAATTCTTGAAGCACCACAAACAAGAACCTATTGAACGGTGGCACAACACCACTCAGGCATATGTATCGGTTACAAGCAGTAAACCCTTCGGGAGGATTATGTGCAAATTTGGCTCAAATAGGCAGACGAACGTCACCCTCGGGGATCTCGTGCTGTACGCATATATTTCCAAGCATTTTAGCTACCAGGATTGAAGGCGCTTGCACCGGAGGGTCGGTTAGAATTCTCAGCCCAGGAGGTAACTGGTCAAGTGCAGGTCCTACCGGAATTAGCGGGTCATAGAAATCAGAAGTCGTAGGTTAACTTGGCCCCATGGGAATGGATGGAGAAATTACGGCAGTTGACGACTCAGCTTCTGAAGGTGTGGATGCCCCCATCAACGGACGGCGACGGCGCGTGCGTGTGTAATGGTTATGCATGACTTTCCTCCATCCACAACAAACATTCTAAAGTTCTTTTTTGAAACATTGTACGTAACACCCTCCGTCCACTACTTTCCCTTTTTTGTATTTTTAAGTACATGAACAATTACAATTAGAAACATATATGAATTTTTCATACATATCCAAGGGGTGAGATTATAAGGTGTTAAAATAACTGGCCACATTGAACAAGGCTTACCATGAAGGAACTGGGCCTCGTCACAGTAGGATAAATGAGTTAATTTCATTTTTTAAACCATTTTGGATATTTATTGTGCTTATGAAGTCTAATTGATTTTAGATCCAATTTAAAATATAGTTTAAATAAAATCTTACTTTCATCTAATTTATTAATTTAACTAAATAATGGATTTAATTTGAATTTGAATTCGAGTATATCCAAATAACTCATGTGTATAGTGAACGTGCAATAGATAAATATTGTACATGGTTAATGTGTAAGTTTATAGGTGTTGAGATTTACATTGCAACGAATACATTTGTCCATTTATATATGCCTTTAGTGTCCGTTATTTTATTTTGAAAATTATATATACAAATATATGTATAAGATAATAATTGCGAAATTTTATTTAAATAGTTTTGAACAATTCAAAATATTTTGAAATAATGTCATAAAAATCGTGTGTTAATTTAAAATTCGAAATTAGAGCTAGATTTAAGTAAATACTATTTTAAATTTTAAATTAAAATCACAAATTAAAAAAATGCAGATATATAAATATATATAATTTTTTTTTAAATTTTAAATTCGAAAAGTACATACATACATACATGCATACATACATACATATATAAATACATACACATATATGTATGTATGTATGTATGTATGTATGTATGTATGTATGTATGTATGTATGTATGTATGTTTTATGTTTTAATTAAAAATATTTATTTATTTATTTATATATAAATTATTAAATTTTTGTGTGTATATATAATTTGTTTTTTTCAGTTGAAAAGGTTTTTAAAAATATCTTTATTATATCAAATCCGTATGTATTGGATTAATTTTTTTAAATATAACATATACATTAATGTGTTAAAAAGAATATAAAATATATATTAAATATTATTATAGGGATTTTTTAATAAAATCCGAAAGTATATGTGCATTTATAAAATAGTTTTAAATACCTAAATATATAGTATATTTATTTTATATGTATGAAGTTATATTTATCACTGTATAAAATAATAAAAGCTAACTAAAATTAGATTTAAATTTCGAAAATAAATATTTAATTATTTTAAAATAGCCGAAAATGACATGTATTATAATGATGTTTTCATGGGGTTTTTCATGGTTTTTTGCTTTTATTTAAACAATTGAACATACAAATTAAATTAGACAACACATGCACATATAAATTCATTATAACATATACAAAAATAAATACATACATTCATATATATATAAATATATATATATATATCCAATCCACATAGTCAAATGGTGTTATATAAATGATAATGAAATTGAAAAATTACCTAAGATGTAGCCTATGAAATGCACATTGAATAAAGAATCAACTCCTAGATCCGATCGAACCACTTACAGAAATTGCAACAATCTAGAGACGAATACCACCTTTTAATTTAATCGATTTTGTATTGAATATTGTTTTGGAAATGAATTTTTATTAGCCTTGATACTTGCGGCTAGAATGGAGTAGGAGAGCGAGATCAAAATGAATGTGAACGAGGTGTTTAAGTAGGCATCTGGGTAGAGGAAAAAGCGGGGATCTTTTCCCTTTTCTTTACTCAGTCTTCGTTTGCCGTTTCAAATCAATATTTGAACACTTAAATCACTTCCCCTGGCTCCTATGGTCGATCATTACATGAGGCTTTATGGACATTTAACAATTTCCAAACCCACTTAGCAATTAATTTATTTAAATATAATATTTGTTGATATCGTATATCGATACGTTCATACATAACTTCTATAAACACACTTTATTAAATACTAAAACAAATCAAATAAATTTGATAATTAATATTTCATAAATATTAGTTAATTTAATTAATTTATAATAATTATAAATTGATTAAATCATAAGGTTTCTGCAGTATTCATTATTGCGGTTGTGCGACTCAAATGTGTAAATTCAATCAACGATTAATATCGAACAGTCTGAATATTAACGTTCACACGTCACCTTAGCTAGCGGTGTAACAATTTGGCCGAATTTATCGCTTACACATCTTTTCGATAGAATCCAATTTTACTATTTTAAACGATACATGGTAGTAACGATTATTTACATCAATTCTCGTCAAAACTATATCACTTTAAGACTTACCGAATTTGGTTTTGGTCAAAATTTCAACATTGTCCACATTCAACTTGGTTAGTCCAAACACAAAGTCCTTTATACAATAATAACAATTATTATTAACCGTATAGCTCTAGCAAAGGACTTTAATTTTGAGTTGACTAAAGTTGATCATGATACTAGCCTCGTATAACTGAGGAGATGAATTCTCTATTGAATAGTGTTTCACTTCTAGTGCTTCAACACAGACCTAACTATAGTCGTTCGATGGACGACATGCCACGATATAACTATAATCAAAGTGGAGTGTCCATCTTTAATTTTAACTGTATTCTTTAGTCAAGAGAACTGTGTAATATAATCACTTCGAGATATTCTTTTTGACCTTAGTTATATTAATCAACAAAAAACTCTCGAGCGAGTCATTCCATGTTTATCCAATAACTATCAATACATAAACCATTGCAGTAATGAGTAATACTGTAATGACCCACTTTTTGTACAGTTTAAGGATCAATAAACCACACTTGACCAACTCAAATTGAACGGAAAGGCGGATAGTTAGGGAAAAGAAAAAAGAAAGAAGACAAGAAGAAACTAAACAATACAGAATCTCAGAGCGGAACAAATAATCTATAATATATAATAAATCTTTACACAAAAACAAAACTATAATATACGTATATACAGACATCAATCAGAGTATACTAACCTATATCAGCCCGGACAGTTATAACAATATGTTCTCATAATTGCTGAATAATATACAACAATGAATGCAATGGAAGAAAAATAACCATCTACGTGACGTCTCTCGGCTTCCAGCTCGTCTCCTGAAGCTCTAAACAAATCCAACTAAACCTGGAAGTATACTCGGTCTGACCCGAGCATTATAGGAAATCAAGGCCGGGTCGGTCTGGTAAAACCAACATGAGAAACTCAAATCACAAAGAATTTTAATTATTATAGCTTGTAAAAACTTTTAAAATCAAAGGTATCTCGTAAGACCACACCGTACATAAACATGGATATGTTTTTACCTTATAATAACCCAAACATTTATATCAGAAATCCAGTGATATTATAATGATGTCTAGAATACAAATACTTATGAATCATAGCTGAAATTGTTACATTATTAAATTCCAGCAAATAGGTATATAATCAAGTCCACACTGCGCTTATTGGAGAATGGATTCCAACAAAGGCAAGGTAAGGGACTACCTTCCGTACAATACACCTCTAGATAAAATGTACCTGGGGTCAGACCCTAGACTTAGTCTACCCCTGCCAACGTAGTATCGGCCTACCACTGAACTTGGATAGTACCGAATATGTCAACACCCCGATTGCTTTCCAACCTTAATCGAGAGCCCTTATGCATAACCAAATCCATAATATGATGATCTAGAAAGGTGATGACATACCCTAATGGGAGCAACCCACATAGTCCTACTACATCTACCCTGTTTTAGCCATTTCCCGAGTTGTGAGACATGAGGCTATGATTACCTTTATATAGCATTTCCCACTTGGAATGCTAACACTGCCCTCCAGGCAATAATGCAACACTAGCATTCACCCATTACAAGTTCGTTCTGGGACTGAATGGAACACTTGAGAGCTCTATCTTTGAATTTCCATCATCCTTAAGATGTCTTCACTTCGCAATGTTTAAGTTGGATCAAAGTGGTTATCGGATAACAGATCCGATCCCGGCCTCTTCGAAACAACTTTTGATAGTTTTCGGTAAACTCAACTACGGTTATTTAGGAAAAAAACAGTCAAAGATAAGAACGGAGATCACCTCCTAATCGTTAGTGGATGGATTTCCTTATCATTGTCCTAAGAGAATGAAATGAGATTTACACGCATAGTACAACATGGCTGTGCCATATAACTCACGTGTTTCTCCTAGATATTTACAAAGTTAGGTTTGGGTCCAAATTCGATAGTCGGTTATTTAACTATAAAATATACAAACATTCCAAACAAAAATTATATTTTCCATAGAACGTCAGTAAGCCTCATTTAATTAAGTTTCCATTAGTTAAAATCACCTTTTAATACATTGAAAATCATTTCTTATACTTATGTCAATGCTATAAGTATATTCACAAATCATTTCACTTTCAAGACTTAGAAACTTGAAAACTCTTAAAAGTAGATTTTTGAAAGAATCGTTCAGTATCAATCATGGATCGCAATTTAAACAATGGTTACGTCGCTATCCCAATGAATCCATAGTAAAATGTAGACAATCTCTGCCCCTCAAATTACGCCATGAAAATCATCCATATCTTTCCAAAATCTCTTTATCTCATAAATATCTCCAAATCTATTTATAAAGTCTCTTTATAAATGTCTAATCTATTTATAAAACATTCTAAATAAATCTCAAACTCCATTTGTAAAACTTCTCCTTTTTAGATCTTTAAAACTCATTTATAAATTCTTTTATAATTATCCAAAACCATTTATAAAACTCTTCCCATATTTACAACTTATTTACTAATTTTCAAATCGATAAGATTCCCTTAATAAACCTTAAATTATTTAAAATAGTTTTAAAAAATGAGTTATTATTTAAACATCCTTCTATTTCCTTTTAATCAAATCTCATTCAAAATAATAACTTAAAAGCTCAATAATAATATATTAAATTAATTTTAAACCCTATTATTGTAATAAAAAATTAACTTCAAGACAAAATTAATTAATTTTAAACGTTATTAATAGAATCATCAAATGACTTTTAACTAATATTAATATGATAATTAATTAACCTATGAATATAGTTAAATAACTTAAATCAATATAATTCGATAACTTTAATTAAAAATTAAAGTATAGTTAAATAATTAAAATAAAATTTAAAACATTGTAAAACAATAACTAAATAATTTTTAAATAATAATTAAACATTCATTAAGGAACGACTTTTAAGAATCATCATATTAATAAAAATAATAAACTTAAACATTATTAAAATAATTTTTAATTATCTTTAAAACATTATTAATAAATAGTTATTACTTTTTAGATCTTATTACTAAATAATAGTATCTTTAAACCTTATACATAAAATAATTATTCTTAAAATAACTTTCAACACAATAGTTGACTTTTCAAATTTGTAGAAGGCTTAATGATCACCATGGTACTTATACAAGCTACCATATTATTCAATTTAACTTTTCAAGTTAATAACCGATATTTACATAATCAACGACTATGTAAATAAATTCAATATTTAACCATCATAGTTAGATATAAATTAATGACATATAATCAAATGTCCAAAACTATAAAATAGCAGAACATGGATTTATTCTGCTAATTAAATATCAAATTAATTTAATTAGCGAAACAGTGTTTTATTTCCTAAACATATGTCCAATTACCATATTCAATACAATTTGACTCAACAGTAATTTATTTGGCTGAATAAACATCAATAAATAAGGTATATAAATTTTAAACAACGTTATTATTTAAAATAACGCGATTTAAATCTCATCTGTTTTCATATGTCATAAATTTATGCTTGTTTAAAGCTACCAATAGGTTACACTAAAATGTTGTACTCGTCCATACGAGTACAATGCAAAAATCCGTGTATCAAACGTGTTAAATATGGGCAAGATAATCAATTTATTAACTAACATATTCATTCATATAATAATTAACATATAAAACAAATTATCTCACCCACTAGTATATGGGCTCGGCCCAATATCAAAGCTCCCAAACTTGCACCACCTAGCACAGTCTTCATCTTCCCCAATACCATTTGTTCCAATAACCTATATATGTGCATGAACTCGTGCACGTTCACAAGCAATTGGCCTACCAAACGACGAAGCCAAGACCATCCACGCATCGCAATCGACGAGCTAAATCATATGCACCAACCACCACCATGTCTGATCATCCCATGGCATCATCATAGCCATGCCGATATGAACTCGCGTCCAGGTTCCTAAACCACAAGACACTTTTTAGCGCCGAATCCCATCAAAATTCGCCGAATGTAGCACCTCACTGCCCCGGATCCCAAACCAAGATTCCTTTAGCCAATCAATGACCAAATCACCGATTATCCACAACCCTAGTTTCCGATGAACGTCAATCATCATCATGGAATCTCGTTGAACTTATACCAAAAATAGTACGTCTTCATACGATCCCAATGGCACATACGACGTCGATCGATTCAACTTGGATTGAGAGAATTTTTATTTTAAAGGTTTCGAACATTTTTATCCCTTTAGTGTAAAATGGCGATATCTCGCTCGGTTCTCGACAAAATCGATCACGATCAATTAAAAAAAACTAGAGAGGATGACGAACAACTTCTTAAGTGAATGCCGAGTCTAAAAGTCGATGGATTTGGAGATTATGATTTTTGAAGGTAGAGAGGTTGGTTTGATTCCTTGATTTTGAAATTTACAGGGATGAAAAAAAATGAAGAAGAAGAAGACGTGGATGAAGAAGGTGTATATATATGCAACGCCCATCATATATAGCAAAGCTAATTATCACAAGTTCATAAATGAAGTTCAAATCAAAGGGGGACAAAGGTGGCTATTATGGCTGCTCAGGTGAAGGGGGAAGCAAGAGCAAAGGAGAATAGTGGCAGAAAGTAGGGAAAACAAAAAACAAAAAAGTGGTTGTGTACAATGGTGTACCAATTGCTGTATATTTCGATTATGTATGTTGAATTTTTAAATAAAGTCTGGTACACTGCCACAACGTATTGTGTAACGACCCAAAATTTTGGACCATTCGCATCCATTATAAGTGTATAGGTAGACACTCATGCCGGAGTTGAATTGCTCAAAATACCGCGTTGTTAATTTAAATTTGGCAAAACTGAACATATACAGTAAATAAATAATCACAGATCACAAACACAGAGTAATAAGTGCAGCGGAAATAAAAGAGATAGTAGTTCATGAAGCTACCATATGAATATATAAAATACATCAGAGTTTACAATAGAAGAGTAAAACGATACATCAGAGTTAAACCAGATACAACGGAAGAGTAACAGATACAAATCAGAATACATCACTGGAATCATCGAATATCTGAAAGCTGGATAGATAGCTGGATCTCCAAGCGAAGCTCCAACTCCAAAGGTGAGTCTCGAAAGCTGAACTACTCAGTCTGACCCGAGCGTAAAGCAAAAACACAAGACACTCGAGTCAGGATTAACATTCTTATATTAATAAATCCAACTCAAGTGAAATAGCAATTGAAATACAAGTAACTCGAAGGATGTTTGGAATAACCATCCTTTAAGGATCCGTTAAACTATCTACTATGTAGTAGTGTACGATAAGTAGATAATGTCTATCAGTAATATAAAGATATCAAAATAGCGTTAAGTCATGGCCCATTCCACCCTTAACACATTTTTATTCCCACAAGCATATACAAGACCGTAGTTTCCCCAAAACCGGAAGTCACCAGAGGGCAATCCATATACTCAAGGTACAAAACAAATTCGTAGTGGTCGCGCATAAATGGAATACAAGTATGACAAGGCACATGAGGCTATACCCAAGATAGTGATACTACCGTTCGCCTGATCCGGGCTGGTGAGAACGCAACGCCGCAGCGCCCGCAACACCGTGAGACAACACTCTCAAAATCAAGGGTGCACCAATCGACAACAAGTATAAGTAGTTCGAAGAAGTGTGTCCACTTGAGGTATCAATCCTCCATTGGCCCGGCACAGCTCCTGTTTTAGTCATTTCCAATTTGACACAAGTGTCAAGGCTATCCATTATCGTTCTCTTTCTTCAGTCATCACGTACATCATTCCAACCACTTCATTCTGGATCATCACTCCGCGTATAGTTATTAAAGTGGTTTTCGGTTTAGATAGAGAGTATATCCATAACCGAATTCCGGTCTCTTTAATAACTTCCGTAATTATTACACCGATTGGTCGTTTGTTTATTTCAAAACCAAATCAATTTCAATTTCAATTTCAATTTATAAACCAACAGTTCATTTGTCTTTCCAAACAAATTTCCAAAATTTACGTTTCAAAACTTCCAAATTACCTTTTCCAATCTTATAATTCGATTTCAATTTCTATTTAAAACAATTCAAATATTGATTCAAACCCGTATATAAGTTTCATCTCGAAATCATTAAATAAATTTTTCTTAACATTCAAATCCATTTAAACTCATTTATCGATTTCATTCAATGTTCGTTAAGTAAATTTTCATTTAAAACAATTTCTGTTTAATTTCCAATTCATTAAATCCATTTCTTAATTTCAACTTCATTAAATCAAAACTTACAATTTTGAATTAAATTAAATTCTTCAAATCAATTCTTTCGATTACAAGTCTTACATTTATTCCAAAAATATCACATTTTCATTTCTTGTTAAAGAAATTCAATTTCACTTATTTACTTTCTTAAATAATTTTCCAAAACTTAATTAATAAAGAAAACTCAATTTCAATTATTTACGAAGTAAAATCCACTTATTCAAAAGTTCAATTTTTCTTATTAAAGAATTTCAATTCAATTTAATCATTAAATAATTCAATCTTATTTAATTATTAAATAATTCAAAACTTAATTATTAAATAATTTCAAAGCTTAATAATTTCAACTTGATTATAATTTCAAACTTGATTTTAATTTCAAACTTAATTATCAAATCCTTTCTCAAATTAAACAATATACTTTCATCAATTACATCGTTAATATTTCGTTTCAGATTATTAAATATTACAATTTCCTTTCATCAAAAATTCAAAATTCAACTTCGTTTCAAAACCATATTATTTATTCAAATAAAATCTTCATTTTATTTTCAAATCAAATTATTGACCAATCGGGTTTTATTTAATTTTCTATCCTAGGTCAAAGTTCAATTTTTGGGTATTTATCATTTCAACCCGATTCCAATTCAATTCAAAATCAAAGTATAACAAAGGGAACTTGCAGTGTGATAACTGGGATGGTGTCAAAGTAAATAAACAACAATAACAACAAACAATAACAATCCAATAATCAATTTAGATAATCCCGAAATAATCGTACTAATTCGCATTGTTATTTGTGCGAATTAATATAATCATTTCTAGAATCTACACTATCATTTCATGTAGATTAAAGATTATTACATTACGGTTTTCACTTGTCATCTATTTACAATTTCATACATCATCAGTTTAAACAACATACAATTCAGTGGTTCAAAGTGTAATTAAACAAATCCTACGTGTCAATAAATTTAACAGTTAAAGGGGTCATATTATACAAATGTCAGTTAATCAAATTTAACATTTAACTATTCTATATCAATTTCAATTGCATACTATTTATCATTTTAACATTAACAATTTAACGTCCAATATCAACATCAACAATCAATCAATTAACAACCAAACTGGATTATCATTACATATATAACGGATAATGGTGTCAAATGTCACAGGTGAACTGATACAGGTAATAGCAGTGTAAATATCTAACAGCAGCATATTTCAATTGTCGTTTCAATTGAGATCAAATTTAATAAATAAAAGAACGTTAATCGTGAGTGAGTGCTCACCTTTCGAGGCTAGAGAGACAAGAAGATGATACGGACACAGATACGCACACTGGACAGTGACAAACAAAGAATTGCTGCAACAAATTCGAGATTGAAATTGTAAGTCAAGATGGCACGAAATCGATGAAACGGGATATATGTTACATACGTATAAATTTTCTAAAATCCATTTAAAACATATATTTCAAATTGATATCAAATTCAAACGCAAATAAAATTATATATATATATATGAATTTCAAAATCATTTTTTTTTATTAAGCCGCATATATTAAAATCAAACATATATTTAATATATATATACACTTTACCAAAATGTTAATATAAATGTAGACTTAACATATAATGTAAATATACGCATACCAAACTGTAAATAAACATATTTTTATATAAATTCAAACATATACTTCAAATCAATATTTATTATGAAAATCAACATTAACTTAGTTTATTATAATATACATTTAAATTCCAGCAGATTTTATATGTATGCACGGCTAATAAGGTAATATGCAGACTCAAATATATGCAATATATACATGTCGGTTACTATGCAGTCTTAAATGTGTGTGTGTATAGAATATAAAATATATAATTTCTTCTTCATTAAACTAGATAGCTGACATTTGCATAAAATCTTACTTTACAGCATTTGCTACTATGTAATTCACTGTGTATATATATACAACTCAAACCGATTCAATATAAACATGCTTTATTATAATATATAAATAAATTCAAAAGCTCATATAGAAACTCATGTAACTATATATATTTATAATTAAACATATACTTATATAAGTTCATATATGAACAATCAGATCTCAACTACATGTATATAAACTCAAATATTCCTGTGTATTCAAAACTAATATATAGAAAATCTATACGGTTGCAAGTACACTGCTTATAGCATGTAAAATTGACATACAACTAATATAAAGTTATATATAACAAATCTATACTGTTACCAGTTTACTACTCATATTGCATATATAATAACATGTACCAGTTTATAAACAATGAGAAAGGCCAAGCTGGAGGACGTGGGGTGGCGCTCGGCTGGGGAGGGAAGGCGGAGAAGTTGGTGGCTCGACTTGCTTGTGTTGGATGGGTGATGATGCCGCAGACTATGGGATGGAGAAGAAGGAAAAGCGTACAAGAGGAGGGGAGAAGAACCTGGGGTTTCGGTTGTTCAAAGCGATGGTTCGACTTGGAGCACGGTGAGGTGGGAAGGCCAGATCGGGTTTGCTGGAAACCGTGGCGGAGCTGCAAGGTGCGGGAAGAGGGACGCGAACACGGTAGGCGGAGATTGAAGAGGAGGTTGCGGCATGGTCGGCCACATGGGCTGCTGCCGTTAGGTGGTAGAAGGCGGATCCGAGCTGTGCAGTGAATGGCGTGGTATGGGTCGACGAGGAGGTGTGGTCGCCGGGTCTTTCAACTGTGACAGGGTGGTGGTTGCTGAAGCAACGGCTGTCGGGTTGATGGTCGGGAACATGGGTGTTCATGGGTTTGATGAAGAGAGAGGGTGGGAGAGGATGTTGGACATGGCCAAAGCAAAAGGAAATGCCTCTCAGGCAAGGTGGCAATGTTACATTTCACGTAACTACATATGAATATGATTTGTAACTTTCTTTTCTGGGAAGATGAAGACAAAAGGCTTTTCTCTTTATAACATGAAATGAACAAACCAGTTTGGGAAACGAAACAAAAGGAAAAGAAATGGAAGGGTAAGAACAGTAAAGGTAAGAGAAAGTAAAATATGAACGGACGGCAGGAATTTTTTTTTCAATGAAATAAAACGAACCGGTAGAATAGCAAAAGTTGGTCATAAATTTCTGAAATATGAATAGACTAATGAACATTCGTTTTGATGCTGGATTATGAGAGGACACAGCAATAAAAGTTATATTGAAAGCACGCACACAAGAACACAACCCATAAATTTTCAACCGTTGTAAATTGAATGGACAGAGGAATTCAAAAGGGTCAAAATGCACCGATACAATGCACAGTTTTATGGTTTCCGTCACATACCGGACCTCAAAATGCAGAAACAAATATGCCACAGAGATCAGTACGACGAGATGATCAAAATGGTATACGGATATCAGTGGTATGATTTAATTTTAAAATTTCGAATTTTCAACTGGCGGAAAATGCAAGAAAACTGCTGAAAATTAAGATCGACGAAGCCAAAGATGTCCGAATTTGGAAAAACGACAAACTGACGTCTTGCTCAGAAGATGGTTTAGAATTTTTCTATGTAAAAATATTTAGGTTTCGGAAACATTTTATTTTCATTACTTTTTAACTGATTGAATTGAAGTGAATTTACGCGCGAAATAAACTTTCATATTTTCGGACGAAAATTTACCAGTTGCTATGTTTAACTAGACGTATTCCAAATATCAAATTTATATTTCAAAATTTTATCGATTAAAATTTCACAAAATTTCAACTAATTTCGTTATTAAAACAGTTGAAATTTACGGGTCGTTACACTCTCCCCCACTCAAAACTTTTCGTCCCCGAAAAGGAACGAGGTAGGAGAATAGAAACAACCAGAAAGAAAACGGATTTGAAATACAAAATAACAATTAATTTAAATCATATAAATTCAAATTTAAATTAATTTATATTCAATAATTGATTTAATCCATTTGATTTTACCAAGATCAATCTCAACTATTTCTAAATTCATTATCTTATTGTTCAATTATCTTAAATTTACAATTTCTAAAACCATACATTTGAATAGTCTTTTATTATAATCATATTTTGTTTTCAACAATTTAAATTCTTCTTTATTCCAAATTCTTATTAAGTGTATTTCACTTAATATATCTTATTACATATATTTAAACCATATAAATTAATTTAAACCATTTAAATTTAAATTAATTCATATTCATTAATTGATTTCAATTTCAAGGTATTTCTATAAGTTGATCTAATTTCAATTTATTAATTGACCTTCAAAACAAAATTTATTTTTCAATTATCTTATTATTCTATTTATCTCTATTAACATTTTATAATTAAAATTTAAGGGTATAACATTTATTATAACCACTGAAATTTTATTTATAAATTCCATTTATATTATATATTATCCAATTACATATTCAACTTCTGAATGATTTAGGTAAGTTGTATGAGAATGCAGTTGAACAATATACAAATAAATTTTCCCAATTCAATTATTCAAGTTTAAATATTTATAATTAAGATCATCCTTAACAAAATTTAAGAATTAGATTTCCGATTTACTTTAAACAATTTAGAGATATGTATAATATTTCATATCAAATCAAATTAAATTTTAAAATAAGGTACTTATATATAAATCAAATTATACTGAGGAAATTCAAATCAAAATATTTTCAAAACAAAACCGTAGCGATGCTACAGAATAGTATCTCCACTTCGAAACTCGAAAATGAATGTCGATGATGCGGCCGCCATCACCGAAATTATTTTCCAGCGACAAAGAGAAGAGCACTGATTTCAACATTTTAAAAAATTCTTTGAAAACGATTTCTATTTGAAAATACGTTCAAATATATACTTTAAAATTTTAAAACCAAAGTTCGAAATCACCGGAAACTAAATTCTCAAATTTCTGAATTAAATTCATTTTAACTTCCAAATCGATTTATAAACTGTATTTATAAATTTATTTAGAACAATAAATGATAATCAAATATTATCATTTCAAACAACAATTTAATTAACCTCTAAATTCCAGAAAATTTTCCTTATGTTTTTACAATATAATCAAACAAATTTGAAAACAATATTGTGTCCGTTTGCTCTGCTCAAGTGTTTTGGAAATCCTATCGATAGCGTTGATCAGACGAATCGATCGAAAACCCAAATCAACATCAGCAACTCAAACAACACAATATATAAAACATTTTTATATAGATTTACAAATACACTTCCTCGCTTGATGATACAAGAATGGATTCAAAGCAAGGATAGAGATTCAAATTTGATGGACTCAAATCAAAGAGAATTCTGATTCGAAGACAAATTCAAAAGAAAAGATAAGATGATTCAATAACAGAATCGGGAGGTGGATAAACTTATTTAATTTACGGGCAACCTTAACTGGGTCGTCCGTAACTTCAAGAATTAGATCGGGGCTGAATATCGAGGTAAATCAACACTCTATCTCAAGAGATGGAATTCAGGTATAGCAAGTAATAGATAGCATTGTAAACCGAGGATATAGAAATCTCCGGTAAATCGATGTTATTGTGAAGGAGTTTTCACTCTTTTAACAAATAATTCGAAGATTGGCGAGACCACCGATTCATCGTAAAGGTCATTCGAAGTGGAGTTATGAGGTACTCCGGAATTGAAAGAAGACGAATAGTGAGGGACATGAATGAATTTCGAAACCGAGGGGAACGTTTCAAAATTCGGAAGAATCGAATCAAAACGGAACAGATTGAAACTTAAAATGAAAGTGATTCTGTAAATACATTTACCCTATATGTTAAGTTTTGCCTAGAGCTACCAAAGCTCTGATACCAACTGTAACGACCCAAAATTTTGGACCATTCGCATCCATTATAAGTGTATAGGTAGACACTCATGCCGGAGTTGAATTGCTCAAAATACCGCGTTGTTAATTTAAATTTGGCAAAACTGAACATATACAGTAAATAAATAATCACAGATCACAAACACAGAGTAATAAGTGCAGCGGAAATAAAAGAGATAGTAGTTCATGAAGCTACCATATGAATATATAAAATACATCAGAGTTTACAATAGAAGAGTAAAACGATACATCAGAGTTAAACCAGATACAACGGAAGAGTAACAGATACAAATCAGAATACATCACTGGAATCATCGAATATCTGAAAGCTGGATAGATAGCTGGATCTCCAAGCGAAGCTCCAACTCCAAAGGTGAGTCTCGAAAGCTGAACTACTCAGTCTGACCCGAGCGTAAAGCAAAAACACAAGACACTCGAGTCAGGATTAACATTCTTATATTAATAAATCCAACTCAAGTGAAATAGCAATTGAAATACAAGTAACTCGAAGGATGTTTGGAATAACCATCCTTTAAGGATCCGTTAAACTATCTACTATGTAGTAGTGTACGATAAGTAGATAATGTCTATCAGTAATATAAAGATATCAAAATAGCGTTAAGTCATGGCCCATTCCACCCTTAACACATTTTTATTCCCACAAGCATATACAAGACCGTAGTTTCCCCAAAACCGGAAGTCACCAGAGGGCAATCCATATACTCAAGGTACAAAACAAATTCGTAGTGGTCGCGCATAAATGGAATACAAGTATGACAAGGCACATGAGGCTATACCCAAGATAGTGATACTACCGTTCGCCTGATCCGGGCTGGTGAGAACGCAACGCCGCAGCGCCCGCAACACCGTGAGACAACACTCCCAAAATCAAGGGTGCACCAATCGACAACAAGTATAAGTAGTTCGAAGAAGTGTGTCCACTTGAGGTATCAATCCTCCATTGGCCCGGCACAGCTCCTGTTTTAGTCATTTCCAATCTGACACAAGTGTCAAGGCTATCCATTATCGTTCTCTTTCTTCAGTCATCACGTACATCATTCCAACCACTTCATTCTGGATCATCACTCCGCGTATAGTTATTAAAGTGGTTTTCGGTTTAGATAGAGAGTATATCCATAACCGAATTCCGGTCTCTTTAATAACTTCCGTAATTATTACACCGATTGGTCGTTTGTTTATTTCAAAACCAAATCAATTTCAATTTCAATTTCAATTTATAAACCAACAGTTCATTTGTCTTTCCAAACAAATTTCCAAAATTTACGTTTCAAAACTTCCAAATTACCTTTTCCAATCTTATAATTCGATTTCAATTTCTATTTAAAACAATTCAAATATTGATTCAAACCCGTATATAAGTTTCATCTCGAAATCATTAAATAAATTTTTCTTAACATTCAAATCCATTTAAACTCATTTATCGATTTCATTCAATGTTCGTTAAGTAAATTTTCATTTAAAACAATTTCTGTTTAATTTCCAATTCATTAAATCCATTTCTTAATTTCAACTTCATTAAATCAAAACTTACAATTTTGAATTAAATTAAATTCTTCAAATCAATTCTTTCGATTACAAGTCTTACATTTATTCCAAAAATATCACATTTTCATTTCTTGTTAAAGAAATTCAATTTCACTTATTTACTTTCTTAAATAATTTTCCAAAACTTAATTAATAAAGAAAACTCAATTTCAATTATTTACGAAGTAAAATCCACTTATTCAAAAGTTCAATTTTTCTTATTAAAGAATTTCAATTCAATTTAATCATTAAATAATTCAATCTTATTTAATTATTAAATAATTCAAAACTTAATTATTAAATAATTTCAAAGCTTAATAATTTCAACTTGATTATAATTTCAAACTTGATTTTAATTTCAAACTTAATTATCAAATCCTTTCTCAAATTAAACAATATACTTTCATCAATTACATCGTTAATATTTCGTTTCAGATTATTAAATATTACAATTTCCTTTCATCAAAAATTCAAAATTCAACTTCGTTTCAAAACCATATTATTTATTCAAATAAAATCTTCATTTTATTTTCAAATCAAATTATTGACCAATCGGGTTTTATTTAATTTTCTATCCTAGGTCAAAGTTCAATTTTTGGGTATTTATCATTTCAACCCGATTCCAATTCAATTCAAAATCAAAGTATAACAAAGGGAACTTGCAGTGTGATAACTGGGATGGTGTCAAAGTAAATAAACAACAATAACAACAAACAATAACAATCCAATAATCAATTTAGATAATCCCGAAATAATCGTACTAATTCGCATTGTTATTTGTGCGAATTAATATAATCATTTCTAGAATCTACACTATCATTTCATGTAGATTAAAGATTATTACATTACGGTTTTCACTTGTCATCTATTTACAATTTCATACATCATCAGTTTAAACAACATACAATTCAGTGGTTCAAAGTGTAATTAAACAAATCCTACGTGTCAATAAATTTAACAGTTAAAGGGGTCATATTATACAAATGTCAGTTAATCAAATTTAACATTTAACTATTCTATATCAATTTCAATTGCATACTATTTATCATTTTAACATTAACAATTTAACGTCCAATATCAACATCAACAATCAATCAATTAACAACCAAACTGGATTATCATTACATATATAACGGATAATGGTGTCAAATGTCACAGGTGAACTGATACAGGTAATAGCAGTGTAAATATCTAACAGCAGCATATTTCAATTGTCGTTTCAATTGAGATCAAATTTAATAAATAAAAGAACGTTAATCGTGAGTGAGTGCTCACCTTTCGAGGCTAGAGAGACAAGAAGATGATACGGACACAGATACGCACACTGGACAGTGACAAACAAAGAATTGCTGCAACAAATTCGAGATTGAAATTGTAAGTCAAGATGGCACGAAATCGATGAAACGGGATATATGTTACATACGTATAAATTTTCTAAAATCCATTTAAAACATATATTTCAAATTGATATCAAATTCAAACGCAAATAAAATTATATATATATATATATGAATTTCAAAATCATTTTTTTTTATTAAGCCGCATATATTAAAATCAAACATATATTTAATATATATATACACTTTACCAAAATGTTAATATAAATGTAGACTTAACATATAATGTAAATATACGCATACCAAACTGTAAATAAACATATTTTTATATAAATTCAAACATATACTTCAAATCAATATTTATTATGAAAATCAACATTAACTTAGTTTATTATAATATACATTTAAATTCCAGCAGATTTTATATGTATGCACGGCTAATAAGGTAATATGCAGACTCAAATATATGCAATATATACATGTCGGTTACTATGCAGTCTTAAATGTGTGTGTGTATAGAATATAAAATATATAATTTCTTCTTCATTAAACTAGATAGCTGACATTTGCATAAAATCTTACTTTACAGCATTTGCTACTATGTAATTCACTGTGTATATATATACAACTCAAACCGATTCAATATAAACATGCTTTATTATAATATATAAATAAATTCAAAAGCTCATATAGAAACTCATGTAACTATATATATTTATAATTAAACATATACTTATATAAGTTCATATATGAACAATCAGATCTCAACTACATGTATATAAACTCAAATATTCCTGTGTATTCAAAACTAATATATAGAAAATCTATACGGTTGCAAGTACACTGCTTATAGCATGTAAAATTGACATACAACTAATATAAAGTTATATATAACAAATCTATACTGTTACCAGTTTACTACTCATATTGCATATATAATAACATGTACCAGTTTATAAACAATGAGAAAGGCCAAGCTGGAGGACGTGGGGTGGCGCTCGGCTAGGGAGGGAAGGCGGAGAAGTTGGTGGCTCGACTTGCTTGTGTTGGATGGGTGATGATGCCGCAGACTATGGGATGGAGAAGAAGGAAAAGCGTACAAGAGGAGGGGAGAAGAACCTGGGGTTTCGGTTGTTCAAAGCGATGCTTCGACTTGGAGCACGGTGAGGTGGGAAGGCCAGATCGGGTTTGCTGGAAACCGTGGCGGAGCTGCAAGGTGCGGGAAGAGGGACGCGAACACGGTAGGCGGAGATTGAAGAGGAGGTTGCGGCATGGTCGGCCACATGGGCTGCTGCCGTTAGGTGGTAGAAGGCGGATCCGAGCTGTGCAGTGAATGGCGTGGTATGGGTCGACGAGGAGGTGTGGTCGCCGGGTCTTTCAACTGTGACAGGGTGGTGGTTGCTGAAGCAACGGCTGTCGGGTTGATGGTCGGGAACATGGGTGTTCATGGGTTTGATGAAGAGAGAGGGTGGGAGAGGATGTTGGACATGGCCAAAGCAAAAGGAAATGCCTCTCAGGCAAGGTGGCAATGTTACATTTCACGTAACTACATATGAATATGATTTGTAACTTTCTTTTCTGGGAAGATGAAGACAAAAGGCTTTTCTCTTTATAACATGAAATGAACAAACCAGTTTGGGAAACGAAACAAAAGGAAAAGAAATGGAAGGGTAAGAACAGTAAAGGTAAGAGAAAGTAAAATATGAACGGACGGCAGGAATTTTTTTTTCAATGAAATAAAACGAACCGGTAGAATAGCAAAAGTTGGTCATAAATTTCTGAAATATGAATAGACTAATGAACATTCGTTTTGATGCTGGATTATGAGAGGACACAGCAATAAAAGTTATATTGAAAGCACGCACACAAGAACACAACCCATAAATTTTCAACCGTTGTAAATTGAATGGACAGAGGAATTCAAAAGGGTCAAAATGCACCGATACAATGCACAGTTTTATGGTTTTCGTCACATACCGGACCTCAAAATGCAGAAACAAATATGCCACAGAGATCAGTACTACGAGATGATCAAAATGGTATACGGATATCAGTGGTATGATTTAATTTTAAAATTTCGAATTTTCAACTGGCGGAAAATGCAAGAAAACTGCTGAAAATTAAGATCGACGAAGCCAAAGATGTCCGAATTTGGAAAAACGACAAACTGACGTCTTGCTCAGAAGATGGTTTAGAATTTTTCTATGTAAAAATATTTAGGTTTCGGAAACATTTTATTTTCATTACTTTTTAACTGATTGAATTGAAGTGAATTTACGCGCGAAATAAACTTTCATATTTTCGGACGAAAATTTACCAGTTGCTATGTTTAACTAGACGTATTCCAAATATCAAATTTATATTTCAAAATTTTATCGATTAAAATTTCACAAAATTTCAACTAATTTCGTTATTAAAACAGTTGAAATTTACGGGTCGTTACATATTGCGTCCGTTCCCGAACAGCGATCGGCAGAAAATAAATTACGATCGTGTATAGAACTAGATTGCAATCACAAAACAACGATAAAATAGACAAGTTATTAAATTTTATGAAATTTCAAAATGCCAAGGTTTGCCGTAAAATACGTGAAACGAAAAATTTACTTATTTTTCCAAATTAAAAATTATGGAAAAATTCTAAAAATTAAATTAAAAGTACGTCATTGGAAATCAAGTCTCAGTTCGAAATAGATAATTTATCATACTTTAGATTCAAATCTGAATATTTAAATAAATTAAATATTCAAATTTGAAGACCCAAAATACGGGTTGTTACACTCTCCCCACCTTAATAAGAATTTCGACCTCGAAATTTCATTATATGAACACCCAATACTATTCATAAGCCCGCATGAAGATCATAGATCATTCATACACTAAATCTGATTCGATCACTACTCAAATACATAACTCCACTTCCAAACCAGTATCGCTCACCTGATTTTCTAGTGCGGGCTCCGATCAGGCTCCTTGATTAGAAATCTCTATTCTCCTTACATAGCCATATACTATGACAGAAAATCTTGGTTCCATATCAAGAACCCTCATCAAGTGCTCGCCGTCAAAAATTGAGTAATAGATCCTTATTTGGAACGGTTTAAAACACCTCAAAGCCTTGTTCTCGAATATTAGATCAAACTATATGAAAAGAGAAATGATCTACATCCATTCAACGTACTTATTTTAATTGGTTATTCCTAACACTAATTCCATTATACCTAAATTATTTATGAAAATATTTCATAAAAATTCCAACCTAGGTTCAAATATTTTAGATGATACAACTTTATTTATGAAACCCTTTCATAGAATCACTTTACTTTATTAACTTGTATAATACTCTCCTACATCCTACTATATACAAAACATCAAATTTTAATTCTATTAACATTTAACTATTCAGACGTAGGCTCAAAATAATTTGGGACTTATAACCGAGTTGACCAGTACAACTTCTTTACCTGTTTGGTCTGGTAAGTAGCTAAGAAGAGTAGGATGCTGATATCCAAACTCCATCATAGAATCTACTTTTCGTTAGAAACTCGGAGGTAAAAATGTTTAATAGCCGGCCTAATAACATCAAGTATTTTTTAACTTTCTAAATGTTAAAATTAAAAGGCACGAATTAATAAAACAAAGTTCGTTAAACGTTCTTAAAAATTTGACCCAATTAAAAATTCATTAATTAACCCATTTTAAATCAAGATATCCTTATATTTTGGAAACTTAAGAGTTAAATACCTAGATATTTTTTCTTTCCGGAAACTTTTGAAATGATACTATAAATATTTCAATCCATAACAATATATATATATAGCCCAAGTAACCCCAAAATTATACCAAAGAACTGGGTACTACCTACAGTATCATATATTCCTTTTGTCAAGAAGGATAATACTCAAGAGAAGAAACTACCATCCGAACGCATCTCTTACCCATTTTGGTTATTTCCGACCCACTCAAACTAGTTGATTTAAAACCACTTCTTCCTTTCCAAATCCATTTTGAAACAATACTAAATATATTTCCACATGAATAGTTTTTAACAAACTATCCATTTCCAAATTACTTTGGATTCGTCTAGATTAGAACCCGTTCTAACCATACAATGACAAAGAGAATAATTTTCTTAGTGCACAATACCGTTAGCCTAAGCAAACATACGATCGCCACTTAGGAGATTATTCCGATCACTACAAAACAAATCGGGACTTATTCCCCAAACCAAATCCAAAGGAATACTCATCTTTCTATAAAATTCATTTTCAAAGATATTTATACTTAAATATATTTCTATGCAAACTATTTCCAAAATATTGATACACCAAAACACCTTTAAGAAAACCATTATTATTATCATTTCCAATGTCATTTATACTCTAAAACTATTTCAAATTTTATTATTTTTTCTCCAAAATCATTTGAAATAAAAATATACACATTTGCTTTATAGTAAACCAAACCATATTTTTGGAATCAAATCAAAATTTATTTTATCAAAACAATTATATAGCGAGATCCTAATGGTAGCAACTACCCACTTAGAAATTCGAAAATGAACTCTAACGGCGTTGCAATCATCGTCAGAATTATTTCCCAGTGACCGAAGTGAATTCAGTGCTTAAAATATCCCTGAAAAACCTTAGAAATATTTTTATTTCGAAAATATTTTCAAGTACTATTATTAACCTTTAAACCTTGAAAACAATTTTCCAAATACCGGGATTTAGATTCTCAAATACTTTTATTTATACACACATTCTTATAAATTGAATATATAAAATAACTTCCTTTTAAAGGAAACCATTTCTTAAATACTTATTGTGGAAATATTCTAGCTTCCTGATATAAACCTTTTTCAAATATTACTTCAGAAATATTTAAGTTTTTTTTATAAACATCTTTTATAAAACTCCATTTTAAAATAACCAACTTTTATTAGATCATTTCCAAAATATCGTTCCAAAATATTCCGAATTCCTTTTAGTTAAACAACATTGATTAAAACTTAATTTTTTATCAAATCAAACATTATATAAAACCATTCCTAAAATATTTATTTTAAAGTATTTAAATTTTCTTTTAAATAAACAACCCTTATATAAAACTGTTTCCACCAAATATCCTTTCGACCATGTCGAAACCCTACTGAATAGAAGGTAAAGAAGAACAAGAGAAAGAAGTAGTAGCAAGACCTGTCGAAGGAGTCAATGGGATGCAATAGCCAAAGAATAGAAGTATCAAAACCTTTCGAAGGGGTCTAAAGCATGCTTCCGCGTCAATGAACACCTTTAAAAATAGGTGCTTCCGCAGGCATGAAGACCTTTCGAAGGAGCTAAAGAAGCAGCTTTCGAAGACAATGCATAACAACCTTTCATATGCGCGCCAAACCTTTCGAAAGTAAAGGTTTCGCCTTCACTCAAGTCACTCAGAAGCACACCATGATCAGAACAACCCTTTCGAAAGCCAAACCACGCCTTTCGAACCAGTCGAAGCCATTAGTATCCAGAGAAGGTTTCGCATCAATCGCAAGCAAAAGATTGAAAGCTATTAACGGTGTCGAGACCATCACCAATTCAACACCTTCGAAACCCCTGGAAACGTCCCATCGACAGAGGCGAAAGCTATTACAAAGCAACATAAAGAAGAGAAGGCGCAACCGCCCCTTTCAATAAAGATGGGGCATACGAGCCCATTTGGAAGCATTGCAGAGGTGAGCGCATGTGCTGAAAGAGGCGAAAGGAATCTGAAGCTACCTTTCAACTAGGTCAAAAGCACTGGTTCGAAAGGTGCCAACCCTCATCTATAAATAAGACCTAAGGGGTCTAGTTTAGGGGATCCGAACTCAGTCAGTCTACTTTTGTATTTTCTTAATTCTATAAAGTTTTAAACCCTAATTTGTAAATTGAATCGGGGAAAGTTGATCGATAAAGGCTTTGTTGAGTTACGAAAGTGAAGTCTTCAATATTCTTGATACTTTGTTGTTTCGAAAGCTTTTTGTCAAATCTAACTGTGTTTTGCAGGTGTCGACCACATCGAATGACCTCGTTTGACCTGGTGGAAACCTCTGCATTTTCAAGTGATTTCAGTTATTAACTCTAGGACACCTTTCATTGGACTTCTCGTTTCAAATGGATCGAAACCTTATTCCAAACTAGATTTACCTTTAATTCCCAGATAAACCTAAGACACTTAAGAACCTACTTTCGACAAGGTCGATACCATCCGAAACTGATCATAACCCTGAATCTTAAAGCCATCCATTAGGCTTCCACAACAGCTTCGAAAGGACTGTTTGGAAGGAGTAGTCGAGAAACTCCATCCAGTTCGAAAGATCGAAAAGAAAGGAATTTGAGCGTTTCAACTGGATCTAAAGGTTAAAAAGGGAAAGCTATCATAACAAGAACCTATTCGAAAGGGTGAATTGAAAGGATTATCCACATCTCACCTTCTTGCACTTAACCAAAAGATATCAAAAAGGACTAACCTCATCCTAAAAACAACTTTGGGATGTTGAAAAGTTTTCTTATTAACATTTTGGCGCTAGAAGGAAGGTTTGAACCTCCGACTTTGTTGAATATCCAACCACCCGTCTTTAACCTAATTGTACATCAAGATTGAATACTCAAGACCTTAATTCATCATGGCTAGCAGAGTCAAGAGATCTGAGCAAGGATCCTTAGAGTCACATTTAATAGGAGTCACCCTAAGAACAACTCAGGATTCCAAACTATATGAAGAGAAATTGCTAAGGTTGAAAGCTCTATGGACTATAAAAGAAAAGAGAGCGGAATCATATGATCCAGAAAAGTGGAGCATAAATCCTTTTCAATTGGCTCTACTCCTATCTTTGCCCTAGGAAAGGCAAATAAAAGTGACAACTTGTTTAGTCAAATGAGGAAATCAATTCAGCATTATGTTGAAGGTACAATCTTCGAGGAAGAAATAATGGCAGACCATAACGCCTTTGCACATAAATGGCAACAAGCTGCATTGGGAAAACTGCCAATATAAGAACTCCAGAGGGTATCAAAAAGAAAAACAATCGATGAAGGTTAAACTACAAGGCCAAGTAACAAGAAACCGAAATGGCATCCTAAAGAAACAAGTTTCAAGTCAAGACTTCGTAAAGAGTGCAATCTAACAACATCCATAGAGAATGTCCACTTGCTAACAAAGGATGAGCTCAATTATTAGCCATCACAGAAAAAGAAACCAAAAATGAAAGGAATCTGGGCGAATCCTACTGCTATTACCATATGATGAACGGTCATGAAACTAACCACTACAGAGCCTTACAAGGGATGATAATTAACTTTTTCCGTTAAGGCAAGATCAATGAGTTTGTAAAGAAATATTGAATGAGATCAATAAAGAGTTACTTTTCTAAAGAGAATCTACATGGTTGGGAGTGAAATGCTCCTTTTATTTGGACATTACCTTAATCGGTCAAAGCCTCTGTCCGCACCGAGTTGGCCAGGGCAGAGAACCTCCTGGAGGGAGGAGTGTAAGCCGTTAGCCACACCACGCTATGTCCAGGTAAAAGCATCGACAAGCCCTTGGTCGCGCCTCTGGTCAGGTCAAGGCACCTCTTGGAGGGAGGAGTGTAAACCTTTATCCGCGCCACACTATGGCCAGGTTAAAGCATCGACAAGCCCCTATCCACGCCACGCTATGGCCAGGGCATGGCACCTCCTGGAGGGAGGAATGTAAGCCTTTATCTGCATCATGCTGGCCAGGTTAGAGCAATGATAAGCCCTTGGTCGTGCCTTTGGTCTGGTCAAGACGCCTACTGGAGGGAGGTTGGGTAAGTCCTTGGTTCTAGCCTCTAAGAATGAGCTAACCAAGAGCACCTGACAATAACGGACTAAGACGTCCAATCCCGAGAAGCGGCACATCTACAAAGGACTAAGACCTTCAAGCCCGAGAAGCGGCACAAAGGATTAAGATGTCCAAGCCCAAGAAGTGGCTCATCAAATATCGGACTAAGACGTCCAAGCCCAAGAAGCAGCATACCTATAAAGGACTAAGACATCCAAGCCCGAGAAGCGGCACATCTATAAAGGATTAAGATGTCCAAACCCAAGAAGGGGCTCATCAAATATCGGAGTAAGACATCCAAGCCCGAGAAGTGGTGTATCAAATAGAGGACCAGGATGTCCAAGCTCGAGAAGCATCCAATCAAACCACAACTTCATACAAGGCCTAAAGAGGTTTATTCATGTCAGAAACGACAGAATCAAAGGATTAGAACAAAACTCTGATCATTACTCGAATCTGGGTCGGGTCTCTCATTTCTGAACTTCATCTATTAATACCCAAATCTAGGTTACAGATCTCTCAATTCCTCATACCTGAATCTGGGTTTCGAGACTATTACTTGATTTCACTTATTAATACCCTAATCTGGGCTTGAGATTTCTATTATGGATTTCAAATTATGCACTACTAATGCCCGAATCTGGGTCAAAGACTTCTAACAAGAAGATCATTATTATGAATTTTTTGTTATCATCCACTAAAACCCGAATCTAGGTTCCAGACTTTTAAACTTTCAAATTTCATTCAATAATACCCGAATATGTGTCATTGGATTTCTACAACAAATTTTCAGATAATGACCTCTGGATTTCTATTACTTAATCATATTTAACTCACTATCAACTATCTCCAGTGGATGGTTCTGTAAAGACATTTATACCCCAGGTTGAGGATAAGATTTCCTACCAACAGGTTTCAGATATTCCAGCAATATGGGTTAAAGTTAAAGTCTTCATTATTTCCTATTATGACCGAAGATGGATTTCAGACATTTAACCAAATATAACTACTTTTCATTTATTACCATATGATTAACATGATGATTTTTTAATTTTTGCGAATGATATGCATAAATTTATACATCAATTTAAAGCTGACAATCAGAAATATTGTTTGCTTCATACTTTTTCAGAGAAATTAGAATAGTAAAGAAGAATGAAAGATCCAGGAAATGCAGAAATTATAGTAAGAGCTATCAAACAAATGTTTCAAAGATAACATCATAGGAAAGGGTCACAAACCAGGTGATATTACAAAATTTATATGATTTACATAACTTATGAAATTATTTACAAGTTTATTGAGCAAATATATACATTTCATAGATATGGATTTTTCATAAATCTTAGGCAGCCTTGTTCAAGTTCTCAGCGATTACAGGATCTATGATGTGACAGATAGCAATACAAAGAACTTCTTTGAGTTTCTTCTCTTTCTTCCTTATCCTATTCGCATCATCAATCGCATCAATATTAGTTTTCAAAGAGCGATTGAAAGCTCTATTTACACCTCTGAGGGTCTTATTTTCTCTTTCCGATTCAGCAACGCGCTTCAAAAGGAGATAGTTCTCGCATTCGAGTTTTTGAATTCTAGTAGCATATTCATTTATGCAATGTGAGTATTTAACTTTCTGTTGTTCGTTAAAATATTTCATCATTTCGAATTTAACTTTCCTGCACCACTCGCCCACTACCTTCTCATCTAAGCCTAGGGGAGGATTAGTCGTAGTGGGAAATTTTTGAGCAGCAAGGGAAGTAGATCTTGTAGTTTTAGCAATAGAAGAAGTAGCAGGAGAGACTGGTAAATCAATACTCGAGATATTATCCGCCATAATAAATTCCAACGACTCGCACTAAGCTAGACTATCTTTCAATTTCATCTCCAAATCGCTTATTTGTTGGAAAAGTTCTCACATTTTGTGTTCGAAGTCAATTGAAGGATTTAATTTAACTTGACGCTTTAGAGCGGAAATCGTTTCATTCTTACTATTAACATCTGCTTCTAAATTGGCAATTTGATCCTTAAGATTTCTGATAATAGTTTTCTGAAGTAAGAGTCTTTTGTGTCATCATATAGCTTGGGCATTGCCATGAGAATGAGCAAGTAAAGTATCTTCGAGAAGTTTACTCTTTCAAGTTCCGCTAACAGCTTGTCCTTAAGATTAATAAAGTGAGACGCTGAATTTAATGAAATGGGTGCTGCGGATAACTACAACTCCTATTTAAATAAACAAGGAAAAGAATGAAGTCAAAACCAGAATGATCAATCTCTTTATTATTACGATAATAGAGTACAACTCAAATGACAATGAAACTAAAAGATACAATAGAAATTTGTTTTATATTTAAAGATGAGAAAAAACATCTCTAACTTTATTCAATGAATAGGCAGAAAGAATAACTGTAGAGTCAAAAGGAATGTCCAGTCCTTCCGGGGTAATCACCAAGGGATATTTACTATAGTCCTGTTCCCCGGTTGGAGGACTATCGCGATCGCAGATTAGTTTAGTATGGAATGACCAGATCTCCTTAAGTAGCTTTTCTTTCTCATCACAAAGGAATCGAAGCGGAGACAAGGATGTTCCATGTCAAGTTTTTGTAAATCTCTAAGAAAACAATATTTTGCGAATTTTGAAGATTTTAAAATTGATGCCTTTTTGAGATAAAATCTTCTCAATTTAACATATTGACTTAGGTAATCTCAAGAGAGAAGATTTCTTGAGGAACATTCTCTCTGTGATAACATAATAAAATGCAGCTGGGTATAAAAAGAAGACTAAAACAAATATTTACAAATCAATGTTATTACATGTTCATAATCATTCATCCGGTTCATACAAGATTGACTTAGTAAATAATTCTGAAACAAATTTATTCTTATAATACTTGAGTTTTTCAGGAGGTAGATCTTGCAGAATGGATCCGACTTGTGGTAAGTTCCAACAAGCATCGTTATGCGGGTTAGATCTAAATTCGTCCAAGTATCTTTTGTGTGAGCGCCTAAGTAGACCCCCACTAAAATCACCTAAGTATGAGAAATCAACAATTGGATGTCTACAATAGGCCTTGTATAAGAAATTAACCAAAATGTCCTTCTCCTCAATCAACATCCAAAAGAGGGTGATCAGTTCTCTTTCAAAAGAGCGTCATATCAAAGGCGTGCTCTCCTTAGCCGTGGGGCAGCTTCTTAATGTTTAAAAGATGCCAACACTGCCGCACTTCTATTGAGTCTATAATATTTATCAGAAAGTATATTGTGCTCCCTCAATTGTTTGTCTAACTCCCTATATAAACTATTTATCTCTGCTTGTTTCCTTTCAAGCTTGGTTTTATAAGGGTGGATAGATTTCTTCCTTATCTAAAATAAGTAGTTTACACTATTATTATCTTCGAAGCGAAAGATGTTTAAGCAGAGAATCCCATACCTGAGATACCAGGATTGGTGCTCGAGAAGCCTGATCCTTTTCTTTTGGCACTTCAACATTAATAGAAGCGGGCTCCTCTTGAGGGACGGAAGGTGCGGGAGACTTAGGCGGAATCATTTCATGAAGGGACGAATCATTTTCAGAGGACTTCGTATTATCATCCCCGTCTTTCTCAGAAGCTTCAGTATGGCCACCCTAGTTGCCACCTGATCCTTTTCCGCCGTTGATGTTATCATTGTTATCATCATCATTATCTCCCCCTCCTCTTCGACGGCCTCACCTTTGTCGTCTTCTTCTTCGGAGTCAGATTCGACTTCGAAAGAAGGAAGTTTGGAAGCATCGATTTCCTCCCTCTCAGCAACTTCAATCCCCTACTCCATCTCTTTGATTCTATCCATGACCCTATCAACAAGAACAGGGTCGAGCGAGGGGAAGCTCAAATCTAGGCATTTATCGACATTATTAGCATAGGAAAGCATTAAAGCGTCTTCAAAGGAATTCATAATAATGTCTTCAAGAGATGAGTTAAGGAATTGTGACACTTGCTGCTTCGCATCAAAAATGGTGTCGATAGGCAGTTTGAGGGAGGCCTTGTTCTTTTTTAGCTTTTCCTTTAACAAGGATTGTTTGGCTGTCATCCATCCTTTTTCCTCTTCAGACTCTTCAAAGTCATTAACAAAGCTAAGTTCTCGTCGGCTAGAAGTTGGTGAGCTTTCCTCTCTTTCAAGATAATAGATTCTGACCGAGCGAGAGAAGCTCTAAATCGCTCCAATTTAGTTGTAGTCTCGCTCTTCTCTACAGACAAGGAGGAAACTTGGTTATGCAAGGCAACAACTTCCTCTCGAAGTTTAGATGTTTCGGTAGAGGATTTGGACACATTTTGGTGTAGGGAGAACCAGCTTTTGGAAATATAAACCAAAAGCACAACATAAGTTAAAAGCTTAAAGAAAAACATAGATAATAATGTTGAGTAACGTAACACATTCCAGGAGTTATTGTTCAAGGAGGGAGCGATAGTGTCCTTCCAAATCAGAAACAGAGGATGGCGGCTGAATTAAAGTGAATGACGGAGAATTTAAATAGAATGGACCATCTTCTCGAAATCACTCGGAGGTGTGGAAGCTGATGGTCCCGGAAGATTTAGCACTTGAGTAGGGGTCGAAGTCCACAAGGACTTTTGCATCTACTTGATTATGCTCGGAGAGCTGAAAACAACAATGCGAGAAAGAGGATCGACCTTAGTAGGAGTTTCCTTAGGTAGGCCATAAGGATCTTCAATGGTCGGACTTTCCAGAAACTCTTCAATATTAGCAAACCCCCCTTCGACCTACGCTGGAGAATTAGGGACCTCAACTATTTTCTTTAGAGGAGGTTCCACCGTAGTCATTTTAATTAATTTCCTTTTAGCAGCCATCTAAGATCTGGCAATTGCCTGAGAAAATGATGGTGCATGAGAAGTCGAAGAAGGAGGAGCTAGAAACTCCCCTTCGACCTGCAGTGGAGAATCAGGGACCTCAACTACTTTGGCTTACTTTAGAGGAGGTTCCACCGTAGTCGTTTTAATTAATTTCCTTTTAGCAGCCATCTTAGATCTGGCAATTTCCTGAGAAAATGATGGTGCATGAGAAGTCGAAGGAGGAGGAGCGGGACCACTGATGGGTTTTTCCAATTGAGGAGCAACTGAAGAGAATTCAAACAGATTATAAGTCAGCAGAATAATTTGAAAAATAATACAGTAAAAGAAAATACGTGCAGCATTTATAACCTACCGGAGTGGTTAGAGGAGATAGGTGACATTGGAGAGAAGTTTGACGGGTCTCCAAAGGAAAGGAAGCGCTTGCTTCGGGATGTGTGTTAGACTAAAGGAGGTTGGCCAAGTATCCTTTGGCCCGTCGGCAGAAGGTAGTGCTTACGCAGATTTGTTGGATTTAGCAGCGTTAGTCAACTCCCAATCTCGCTTAAAGCTGCGATTAGAGACTCCATTTTTCTCTTATTCTCCTCGCTCAGTTCTTTAGCAGAGGCACCTGAAAAAAGCATAGATCAGCAAAGAAAAGTAACTAGATAGAAGGAAAATAATAAAATCTGAGTTTACGTGGAGTAGAGAAAGTCCCGCTAATGTTTGGGAAGCATCTAAAGAAGAAGAACTGACTTTCCCAGTCTCTAAACTTTTATACTCCCTCTGAGATCAATTTCTTGGGAGGATCGGCCCGGAAGATTTGGTTGTTAAGGTTGCTGAGCTTCACTAACCGGACGAGGTGATTCAGTACTTCAGCATTAAATGAGGTAATGCCAAATTCCAGCGCCATCAACTCAAAGGATAAAATATAAGTGTAGACGTTTGTTGATAGCTGAATTGGACAAATATTAGATAGGCCAGGAACCTAGATAAGAATTCCAAAAATGGAAGAAACCCTCTGTGCCATATGTGTATAGCAGTGTAAGCGAAGAACCCTTTAGGAGGGCTGCTAATTGTATCATTTTTAGCAGGTGGAATGGCTTCCACCCCGGTGATTCCAAAGTCGTTGAGGATGGCATCCACTTAATCTTGAGTGGATATAAAAGAACACTTGAAAGTATCTTCAACCTTCTTTGAAGAACTCTTGATTCTGCCAGGTGAAAACGTTTCAGTTAGAAATTAGAGTTTGTTATGAAGTTAACATTCTTTTGAGGATTAGTAGAAACCTACTACAACAATTTGAACATCAAACAAAGCATGAAACTTGAAATTCTTGAAAAAATGTTAAATTTAAAGATGATATTTATTGAGATGTCAACAGAGCCGAAGGGAAAATAATAATTAACACTTAATAAACACATCTCAACAAATTCAAAAGCCCATATATAGGCATCTACTGAGCTTTCGAAAGGGTCGAAAGGGAGGGTTGAAGTATATGTCCAATCAGCACTCTTCAACAATGTCGAAAGCACAATAAGAACTTTGTTAGAAAGGAATAGTTAAAACCAACATAAAAATTTAAACAAAATATACTCTACCAATATTAAGTAAACAAGGGAAAAGACTCTTCGATGCTGCCGAAACCTATTACCTTAATTTTTCTAAATGAATGTTAGTGTTGTCGAATCCTTATATGCCAACAAAGTCGAAAGGTTTCGAGTTTGAATTAGGGGACGTTTCGACGATGTTGGAAAAGAGAAAGATAAAACCCCAGTTATCTATAAAAGGTTTTGATAGAAACAAAAAGTGGTGTATGGCTTCGAACTATAACAACAATAGACTTTAAATCCTCATAATTGCTGAATATTATACAACAATGAATGTTGTGGAAGAAAAATAACAATCTACGTGAGTACGTCTCTGGGCTTCCAGCTTGTCTCCTGAAGCTCCAAACATATCCAACTAAACCTAGAAATATGCTTGGTCTGACCCGAGCATTATAGGAAAACAACGCCCGGGTAAGTCTGGTAAAACTAGCAGGAGAAACTCAAATCACAAGGAATTTTATTTATTATAGCTTGTAGAAAATTTTCAAATCAAAGGTGTCTCGTAAGACCATGCCGCACATAAACACGGACGGGTTTTTACCTTACGATAGCCAAAACATTTATATCAGAAATCCAGTGATATTATAATAATTTCCAAAATACAAATACTTATTAATTATAGCTAAAATTGTTATATTATTAAATTCCAACATAATAGGTACACAATCAAGTACGCACGACGCTTATTGGAGAATGCATTCCAACAATGGCAAGGTAAGGGACTACCTTCCGTACAGTACATACTTGGGGTCAGACCCTGAACTTCGTCTACCCTTGCCAACACAGCACCAGCCTACCCCTGAACTTGGATAGTACCGAATATGTCATCACCTCGGTTGCTTTCCAAACTTAATCGAGAGCCCACATGCACAACAAAATCCATAATATGATGATCTTGAAAGTTGATGACACACACCCTAATGGGAGCGACCCTATAGTCATGCCGAACCTACCTTGTTTTAGCCATTTCTCGGGTTGTGAGGCTTGAGGCTACGATTAACATTATATAGCACTTCTCACTTGGAATGCTAACACTGCCCTCCATGCAACAATGCAATACCAGCATTAATCCATACAAGTTCGTTCTAGGACTGAATGAAACACTTGAGAGCTCCGTCTCTGAATTTCCATCATTCTTAAGATGTTTTCACTTCGCAATGCTTAAGTTGGATTGAAGTGGTTTCCGGATAACAGATCCGATCTCGGTCTCTTCGAAACAACATTCGATAGTTTCCGATAAACCCAACCCCGGTTCTTTAGGAAATAAACAGTCAAATATAAGAGCGGAGATCACCAGCTAACCGTTAATGGACCGATTTCCTTATCATTGTCCTAAGAGAACGAAACGATATTTACACGTATAGTACAGCATGATTATCCCATAGAACTCAGGTGTTTCTCCTAGATATTTCCAAAGTATGGTTTGGGTCCAATTCGATAGTCGGTTATTTAACAATCAAATAAACGAACATTCTAAACAAAGATTGTAACACTCCTAAATTTTAATAACATTATTTAAGAGATTTAATTAGATAAATTAAATAGAATAATGCAAATATTAGAGTGATAAGGGGATTGAGATTTGAATAAATACCTAGAGGCCGAGCTTAAAGATATAAATGGGCTTATAAATGGTTTTATTTGTTAATTAACAAGGAAACAATTAACGCAAGGGCTTATTTGGAAATTTCCACACCATTACCTTATATTCTCATTTCATTCCCATTCACATTCATTCTACAAAACACAAAAAAACATAAGTCAAAAGAGGAGCCGGCCATTACTTAAAAGAAAAGAAGAGAAAATCAATCTAAAGGTAAGGAATTAAAGCAAGGAAGATTAATCTCAATCAAGTCTCAAAGTCCTTATCCTAATTAAGGTGAATAATAATCAAATCCATCTTTATTTTGGTTTTTATGATCATTTGATTTTCGGGTTTACGTTTAAATCCATTATGATGATTTATGATGATGATATGCTTGGATTTTATAACAGGTTTGGTTCAAACAAGATTGTTTGATAATTGTTTATATACGGTTTTAAGGGTAAAATCATTTAAATTGAATTTCGAATGCCATAAGGAAATTATATGTCATGTAAAATATGATTTTGGAGATGGGATTTAATTTTTATAATTTTCCAAGCTATGGAAAATTTATTATGAATTTTCAAAGGAAAATATGAATAATTGGGTTTAGAAATTAATTTCGGTTATTGTATGAAGAATTTGGATCTGAAATTTTTATATGTTAGATAACATATTGAAAGTGAATTTCTGTAATTTTTGGGGATTTTTCCTAAGTAATTTACTATGGAAATAAAATCATTTTAGATGAAGGACTTAATTGTTTTATTGGTTTTGCTTAATGGAAGGGCTTGATTGTGGAAATTAATCTTTGTTTAGATCTGAAATTATGCGGCAGTTATTTTTGTAAAGAATTTGAAAAGTTATGGCAACCAATCAAATGTTTACAAATGGTTTTGAAGATATGCTTCTATGATTGAATGGTATTACTTTAATACATTCGAAAGGTTTTGAAAGAAAGGTTTTAAAGTGTTTCGAAAGGCAGGTGCCTAGTGTTTTGAAAATAAGATTTGAATGCTTTTGAAAGAAAGTTTTCCAATGGTTTCAAAAGTAAAGATTAAAGGTTTCGAAAGCCTTAGTTTTCAAAACAAAGAACGCAATATCAATTTTTAAAGTTAAAACCCACGGCATTATAAATGAGCTTTTAAATGCTTTTAAATTGGAGTTTTTGGAAGAAGTTTGATTGATATAAATAATAGGTTAAAGGGTTTAACCAAATTTCTAAGGGGAAATGATTTCGAATATAAAACCAAAGGGGTTGGTATTATTATTGTATGTTCTTCTTCTATAAATATATTCACTAAGTAATGGACCCATAATTAAATTTTGGGGAGTAAGGACAGAAGAACCAGGTAGGTCGACCCAGTTGTGAATATAAACTAAGTACCTCCTGAATGAATTGAGTTGCATCCAGGAGGTCAGGTAGACCAGAATATAGGATGCCTAAATATTGATTAAATAATTTGTCAAATAGACAGGTTCATAGTAAACCCATGAAAACTATGTTTAAGAAAAGTTATTGATAGATGTCAATAAGTTCATAGTAAACCCATGAAAACAATAATTAGAAAGTGTTATTTGCTGGGGCCAATAGGTTTATAGTGAACTCATGAAAACTATATCCGTATTAAGTTATTGACAGAAGTTAATTGGTTCCTAGTTAACCCATGAAAACTAGGATAAGAGGGAAGTTATTGGAGATAACAATAGGTTTAGGGAAAACCCATGAATGACGAAGTTATTGGAAGGGAACAATAGGTTATCAGTGATCCCATGAAAACTATGAAATCGGACAGGGAGTCCATAAGTATTAAACAGGTTATTAGTCAGCCGATGAAAATTAATAGGTTAATAGTGACCCTAGAAACTATAATTGTGACATATAGTCAAAATGAATGGGGATGGTAATCCAAAATTGATTTACTGGTTTACATATCATCATAATATTTTAAATTGCTATGTTTTAACCATTGTGGATGTAGAAGCACAATATATGGTTTTTATAATGTTTTGGATAAGATACTATTGAGGGGAAAACCCATTCCGCTAAGCGGCATAGTCTCACTAGATATCTATATAGTTTGAGATGATAGATTATTATTCATACCAAGCTTTATGTCTGACTCAAAGTTTATGTTTTCCTCTTAAACTCTCGGGTGCTCAATTAACTTTGAGTAGTTTGAGAGTTGAGGTTTTCAGGTACCTCATTAGGCGAATAAGCTTCCGAAGATGTGTAGGAGACATGATAGCTATTTAGAGTTTTTTTCTATTTTTGATTCCACTGTGTCGTTGTTATAATGGAAAAGTTGTTTAATTGCCTATATATATATATATACTTTGATCATCCAAGGGAATATCTTCTTATGTCGCTCTTGGCGTATGTTGTAATAATTATATTTTCTCCGAACGTGGTTATCAAATATGGGATTATGTAATGAATGTTGAAATAATTTGAAATGGAATGTGAAAGTTGTTTTATGATTTTATTTTTTTTCCATATCCATGTGTTTCTGGTATATTAATGTATCTAACATTACCGTATTTGGTCGCCGAGAATTAATAACTACGGATGATTGCAGCATTTGTAGTCGTTAGTTTTGGACCTCAATGTTGGGGATGTTACAAGTTGGTATCAGAGCATAGGTTTATGAAACTTAAAAGAAATTTAAACCTAAAAGATTTATCAAAACATAATCCAATGAATCAGAAAATAAGATCAGGGTTTGGGATAACGCTATAGTAATGTACTTGTATTTGATATATATATATATATAAGTACGTCTCCCCCTCTCTCTTAGACCATTCTATTGTATCTTACTAAGGCTCGTATGCAGATTTACAAGAAAGAAGATATGGAGGTAGGAAAAAGAAGAGGAAATCTTGCTGGAGGATGCACCACAACCAAAGGAAATGTTCGACCTTCCAGGAGGAACCCGGGTCAACAGGCTAATGCTAACCAAAATGCAGATCCCAATGTGGGTGCTGGAAATCCACCAGTGGATATTGGGGCGATGTATCAGTTCTTCATCAACCTGATGCAAGTAGGAGTTGCTGCTGGTGTTGCTGGAAATGTTGGAGGAGCTGATCCTGTGGCTCCAGTTGGGAATAATTACGCTAAGCTTAGTAGAGACTAAACCATTCTTGGAGGGAAACCGTTAATGAGAACGGAGGATGCCATAGAAGTGGAGGATTGGCTGTTGCATTGTGAGAGGATCTTCGCTGATTTGGGTTTGGATGATAAGCAGAAGAGAAGGCTGGCCTTTAGGCAGTTGCAAGGGGAAGCACTTCATTGGTGGAATAGTATTACTGCCGGAGTTCCGAAGGAGGAGTTGACTTGAGCAGATTTTAGAAGGAGATTTGAATAGAGGTTTTTATTTGAAGTTTCTAAGTCAGCGTTGATGAGAAAGTTTATGGATTTGGTGCAGGGAGAGATGTCGGTAATCAAGTATACTACTAAGTTTGATGAGTTGTCCCGATATGGGCATGCTACTATAGACACCGACATCAGGAGGAATGAGAGGTTCATTCGGGGATTGAGGCCCGAGATTGCTATGGAAACCCTGCCACATCTCTATGATCCTTTTAATGTATTTGTGGAGATGGCAATCTGACAAATGGAGATGCTTGCTATTTGTGCGAGAGAAAAGTCGATTGAAACCTAGGGTTCTCAAGGAAAGAAGAGAAATTTCTTTAAGAAGAAGGGAGCCCAGAATGGGGAGGCTACCAAGAAGGCAAAGGCTGATTTATTTTGTTTCAAGTGTGACGAGAAAGATCATTATGCTCATGTGTGCCGATCGGGCGAGACGATTGTTAACCATAAAAATCACTTAGGAACAAAGGTTTACGGAAGGATGTTTCGAAGGCATTAGGAAGGCTTTCAAAGGATTCGCAATCATCAGGCGCCATCACAAATGATTAAAAAGCGCAAAAGCTTTCGAAAAGATGAAAAAGAAAGCAGGGCTACCCTTCCACCTCATTCAAACCTTTCGATGTAGATGGATTCGCATATATAGAAAAAGCAAGAACGGGTTCGGAACCCATTTCGAAGGCAATGAATAACAACCCTTCACATGCGCGCCAAACCTTTCGAAACCAAAGGTTTCGCCTTCATTCAAACTACTCGGGAAGATATCCTAATCGAAATAACCCTTTCAAAAGCATAATCAAGCCTTTCGAACTGATCGAAGCCTACAACATCAGGAGAAGTCTCCACATCAATTCGCGAGAAGGCATTCAGAAGCTATCAACCGCTTTGAAACTTTCAGCACTTCAACACCTTCGAAACCATAATAAACTACCTATCAACAGATTTGGAAGTTCGTATCTTTACTCCTTGTAACGTACAAAGAAACACAAAGAGAAAAAGCGCATCTATGGCCCTTTTGACGACGTCGAAAGCAATCCAGGAAGAAGTAGAGTAAAGGAACACATAAACCTTAACAACAACGAAAGGCGGACAAGGGACCTTTTTGACAGGGTCGAAAGGTCTGGAGTAAGAAGAAGGGAAGTGCAAGGAAGAGTTAGAGAACTCGAAAAGAAGCCTTTCGATAGCATCGAAAGAAGGCAAGGCCTTCCGACCGTGTCGAAAGGATTAATGCGGAAGATAGAGGGACCTTTTGACTGAGCCGAGAGCATGGGCGCGAAAAGGGGACCGACCTGCATCTATAAATAAGACCCAAGTGGGCCGACCTTGGGGACCGGATTTTGGAATCTGAAGCCCATTCTTTTTGCTTCTACTTCTTTGCAACAATAAAATCTTTGTAACCCTAAATTGATTTGGGGAAAAAGCTCTCATACTTGTAACTCGTTTGGATTAATGGAAAAGGGAGAAATGCGCGTATTCATTAAGGATTTCGATTATCAGAAAGATCACTACGATCATTAGCTAGACTAATGATCAATTGCACATGATGCTATCTTATCTTCTTAACTTCTTTATATCTTTTGCAAAGCCATAGGATCAACTTGGATAGTATAAATGCGAAACATATTATTGTCGCGATAAACAAAATATAACGACAAATAAAGATGATGATGATGTTTCGGCATTGATAAGTTCATCGAACTTACAAATATTCAAGATGATCTTCTATCGAATACAACAAATGGAACTTGCTCGATTGTGAATTAAATCTATTTCGAAAGGACGAAATCCCTTTTGACCTGGTTGAAAGGGATGTCACGAAAGACATCTGGTTCATAAATGACAAGCAATCGTCTGAAGATGGATTCCTTCGAAAGGAACATACATGCAACCACATCTTCAACCCTTTCGAAGTAGTTCTTTCATAAGGAACGAATCCATTGATGTTGAAAGCAGCTACTTCTTTTCAAAGGCAGAGCAAACCTTCCGACATGGTCGAAAGGGTTTGAGTGAATCTTTCAACATGGTCGAAAAGGATGAATATTTAATATAAATAGCTATTTTCGACTCATTTGAAAGAGGGGTTTCGAATAAGATGCTTCCTCCTTTACCTTCATTTTGACGAGGTTAATTTGATCAATGATCCACTAGCGATATATCAATTATCCTTCAAAAGTAGTTTGACCAAGTCAACCTGATAGGAAGAGGGGTTTCGAAGGGAGTAATCTTTTTCAATCCTCTTTCAGTAATCTTATTTATTTGCAAAAATAATCCTATTTGCTATCCACATAGCTTTGGGGATGTTGGCAAGTTTACTTTTTAACATTTTTGGCACTAGAAGGGGGGCTCAAACCTCCGACCTTGCGGTTATCTTATAGACTAATTTTGGGTTGTTTAACTTGGCATAGGAAAATTAAATCCAAGAGACTTAGCAGAATGGATGAGGAGGTTGTTCACACCATCACCTTAGAGGAAAATATCACTCCAACTTTCAACTTGGAGGGGGTTGTACTAGGGCAACCATTAGCTTCGGCTCTACAAGATGATAACGACTCCAAAATAAAGCGCTTAGAACAACAATTTCTCGAGATGTAGGAACTACTGAAAATGGCATTGTCCTAAAAATCTTCTAAAATAGCAAGACCAACAAATGGACACGAAGTGATCTCTCCGAGGAGGAATTCAAAGGCTCATGCAAACGAAGAAAAGAGCAAAATTGATCTAACAACTTCAAAAAAGAAAGGTCGACTTCCAACCAAAGCTGATCATCAAGGAAGAATATTAGATAAATCTCTTGAACAGTCTGGTAGCTCCTCATCGAAAGAAAACTATCCACACCAGAAAAATTGCCTTGATGTAGAGGCCTATCTAAAAATGCGGTAGAAAAAGCAATTAAAGATGTGCTGAATGCTAAAGGGAAGATGACCCTCGACGAGAATGTGAATGATAACGAGCATGTGCCGCCTTTTACAGATGAAATCATGGCAACAACTATTCCATCTTATGTGAAGATTCCGACTATGAAGTATCATGGGACCACAGACCCAGACGACCACTTGATGGCTTTCGATAGCCAGATGGATCTATATATTGCATCAGGAGTTGTTCGGTGCCGGTTATTTCCAGTGACTCTCCAAGGTGCTGCAGCTAAATGTTATCGACAATACCAAGAAAAGACCATCTACTCGTGGAAGCAGTTTTCTTACGAATTCTCTACTCAGTTTTGCATACGCAAAGACTCAACCATTGATTACACAGTCTTGGCTAACTTAAAACAGAGGCAGGGAGAGTCTTTGGGAGATTATCTTAAAAGGTTCAACACTGAAGCGTTAAAGGCTAAGGACGTGAATGATCGTGATAAGCTCATTACGGGATTAATAGAAAATACCCCATTCTGGAAACAACTCTTTATTAGTGGGTGCAAAGATTTGCAATACTTCCACTTTCAAGCTGACAAGTTCATTCGAATGGATGAGCGATATCACTCTAAAAGGAAAGCTATCCCTAAAAAGGAAGTAGGAAGATTTGGACTGGATCGAGGGAATAAAAGAGCAAGATAGGATTGAATAAGTCGTTGTTTTACATCTATGTTGTGGCAAAGGAGAGAGTTAATTTCCCAACTTCCTTCAAAGCCAAGAACCACCCAGAACAAAGAAAAGGGGATGACTACTGTATGTACCACAAAGCAAATGGTCATAAGACCGATGAATGCAGAGTCTTGGCAGGAATCAATCAGAAGTTGATTCACAAGGGTCATTTAAAAGAATTCATTCGGGACAAGCAGAAAACTTCACGAATGAGAGATGGTCCGCAAAAGCTCCCAAATAATGCTGTTAATATTCTGGAGGAGGATGACCCTCTGAGGTTAAGCTCGTTGTTGAACAGGATCGATGTAATTCATGATGGGCCACATCCAGCAGGGACAAGCAAAGGGGCAAGGAGCATATATGTTAAGGAGGCTAGAGAGGGTGTATTCTCAGTCCAAGAAGAGCCCCCGCTGAAAAATTTGCGACTCAATATTCCAATGCCAAATCTGGTCATCACCCCCCAAGAGTTAAAGAAGGGAGTTCATCATCCATACAATGATCCCTTAATGATCACAACTCAAATTGGACTATCTATCGTGTCCAAAGTTCCGGTGATACGGGCAGTGTAAGCATGCCTTCAACATGCCTTCGATCAGATGAACATCCCTGAGAACAAGCTAAAGCCCAACGTGGAACCAATCTTCGGATTTAACAACAAAGGGTCGACTCCAGTGGAACAAATAAAATTGCTAGTGCGAATGGGGTGCCACCATTTTGTCGAACATTCGAGACTCTCTTTGTGATAATCAACCAGCCATTCTACTACAACGCTATCTCTGGCAGACATGCGCTTGATGAGATAGATGCTTTTGTCTTGCCAAAGTACCCGATGGTGAAATTCTTAACGAAGAGAGGCTGGGGTGCAGTCCCTGGGGAGAAATTTAGCTCTTGAGAAATGTATTTCACTACAATTGACCAATATAAAAGGGAGTCTTCTCCTTACTTTGATTCTTCTAGTTTTTCATCCTTTGGATGATGGATTTCTACATCCAACATTCGAAGCAAAAATTAGATCTAATAAAGCTAACAAACGTATGTATGAAAGGTACATTCCTCCTGGAGGCAACATGAAGAGAGTTAATGCTAATTCTGTTGAAGAAAGCCCAATTGTCCCTGAATTTGATTGCCGAGGGGAAACAAAAAGAATAAAGCCCATAGAAGAGCTTGAGGAGACATCCATAGATTCGGATGATTCCACCAAGGTGGTCAAAGTGGGAAAGGAATTGGATAGCAACTTGAAGAAAGATTTAATCTAGTTTCTTAAGACCAATAAAGATGTATTCGCTTGGTCTCATTTAGATATGGTGGGGATTGATCCGTCGATCATTTGTCATGCGCTAAACATTAATCCGGAAGCAACCCCCATTAGACAAAAAAAGAGACAATTAGATAGAGTACGATCTGATGCCTTGAAAGAAGAAGTTAAAAGACTCCTTGAGAATGGATTTATTCGAAAAATTTATTACCTAAAATGGCTAGCAAACCCTATGTAAGTAAAGAAATCGAATGGAAAGAAGAGGAATTGCATTGATTATACTGACATGAACAAGGCTTGTCCGAAAGACTATTTCCCATTACTGTGAATTGATCAGTTGGTTGATGCAACTAGTGGGTACAAATTGTTATCTCTCATGGACGCATACTTTGGATATAATTAGATACCCATGTTCAAGCCGGATGAGGAGCACACTAGTTTCATTACTGATTGGGGAATCTATTGCTACAAAGCAATGCCTTTCAGACTAAAGAATGCAGGGGCTACATATCAAAGATTGGTCAACAGGATGTTTAAAGAACAGGTTGGCTGAAATATGGAGGTTTATGTGGATGACATGCTAGCGAAGTCTAACAAAGCTAAGAATCATCTTGAAGATATAGAAGATATGTTTAAAATACTGCGGAAATACCAAATGAAACTGAACCCACAGAAATGCTCCTTCGGAGTCCATTCAGGGAAATTTTTAGGCTACCTTGGGAGTGTTCAAGGGATTGAAGCTAGCCTAGACCAAATTCAAGCTATCAAGGATATGGCCGAGCCCAAAACTAGTAAAGAGGCAATTAGTTTGAACGGGAGGATAGCCACTCTAAGCAGATTTATTTCCAAAGGGACTAATAAGTGTATCCCCTTTTTCGATGTAATTAAAAGAAGAAAAACTTTGAATGGGGGGAAGATTGTAGGAAAGCTTTTCAGGTGTTAAAAAGCCATTTGGAAAAGCCACCGATACTACCTAGTCCTGAGAATGGAGAAATTTTGTACCTATACATGGGAGTTTTAGAACATGCGATCAGTTCAGTGTTGATTAGAGAAGGAAGTGGGGCTCAACTTTCAATATATTATGTAAGCAGAACATTAAGGGATGCGGAAGTGCGGTATCCAGCTATAGAAAAACTAGCTTATTGCTTGATACTCACAGTGCCAAAACCGAGAGCAAACTTTCAAGCACATCCAATCAGGGTATTGACCAGCTTTATCCTCAAACAAGTTTTCGGTAAGCCAGTAACTTTGGGTAGGCTGGTAAAATGGACAATTGAGCTTAGCCAATATGATATTGAGTTTCAGCCACGAGCCGCTATCAAAGGGCAAGCATTGGCGGATTTTATTAACGTGTGTACTAACTTTATTAAGGAACAATCAGAAAAAGAAAGGGATCAAAGACCTATGTGGCAATTATTCGTTGATGGTGCATCGAATGAACAAGGAGCAGGTGTAGGATATGTGATAGTAACACCAGATGGACACCGATTGCATTATGCCATGAAGTTAGGATTTCCTGCAACGAACAATGTGGCCGAATATGAATCAATGGTGGCCGGGTTAACTTTGTCATTAAAACTCAAAATCCTACATATTCAAATCTTTAGTGACTCCCAACAAATGGTAAATCGAATAAAACAAGTATATCAGATAAAAGACGCCAAGCTATCTTTATATGAAAGGAAGATATTAACAATGTTAGCTTTATTTGAAGACTTTTCCATACATCAAGTTCCGAGAGGAGAAAACTCGCAACCAGATTCTTTAGCAAAATTGGCTAGTTCATAGCCTGAGAAACTCGGATTGTGCCAGTGGGATATCAAGCAAATCCAAGTATAGAAAAGGGGACGTCCGAACAAGGAAAGGAACTGCTAGTCCTAATAAGATCCCAAGCCATGTCACAAGAAAGAAAAGAAAAGGAAGTCAATGGGGAAGTCCCGAATGAGAGGGTTAACCAACCAAGGGCAGATAACTATCATGATAACACTTGGATGTCATCTATTGTCGACTATCTTTCAACAGAGAAATTGCCATTTGACAAGAGGGAGGCTAGAAAAATCAGGCGACAAGCTCCAACTTTTATCGTAGTAGATGGAATCCTTTACAAGAAAGGATATAAACTACCTTATTTAAGATGAGTAAGCTTGGAGGATGGGATGAAATTGCTAGTAGAAGCCCTGAAGGATTCTGGGGAGACCACTCTAATGGAACAAAACTAGCAAAAAGGATAATGAGACAAAGATTTTATTGGCCTCATATGGTAAGTCAAGCCATAGAATAGGTAAGGAGATGCGAGAAATGCCAAAAGTACTCGAAAATTCCCCAATTACCAACAAGTCAGTTCACCCCAATTTCAAGTCCATGGCCTTTTGATGTATGGGGAATTGATTAAATTGGCCCGTTGCCAATTTCTAAAGGGGGTGGTAAAATATGTTGTAGTTTCCATAGACTACTTCACTAAATGGGTTGAAGCAGAACCGCTCCCCAAGGTCACTTCTGGAAAAGTACTTAGATTTGTCATTAAAAACATTATAACCAGATTTGGAATTCCCCATAAGATTATCTCTAACAACGGAACGCAGTTTGAAAATGAAGAATTCTCTCGATTTTGTCATAAGAATGGAATTATTAAAAGCTTTTCTTTCATTGCGCATCCAAAGGCAAATGGGGCCGTTGAGGCTGCAAATAAGACCATAAAGACAATTTTGAAAAAGCGACTGAACAAAGCTAAAGGAAATCGGGTAGAAGAGTAGCCATTTGTATTATGGGCTTATCGAACGTCTACCAGAACAGCAAAGGGACATACTCCCTATTCATTCAAATATGGGTGTGAGGCGATGTTACCAATTGAGATTGAAATACCCTCACATCGAAGGATTGCATATGGATTCGATTTAAACCAAGAGCTAAAAAGAGAATCACTCGATTTGATACATGAGTTGAGAGATGAAGCAACAATTCGAACAACAGAATATCAAAGAAGGATTTCAAAATATTACAATTCAAAAGTAAGAGCAAGATCATTTCAAGAAGGAAATCTAGTACTCCGAAGAGTAATGGCAAATACAAGAAATCCCGTGGATGGACTGCTGGGACAAAATTGGGAAGGACCCTAATCATATGCAAGCTAAATGTCGGACGTCTAAACGTCTATCGAGTTAGAAAATAGCGGAACGAATTTTAAAATAAAAATACCGCAAGCGCACGGCGTACCATCATAGTTAGTGGTAAGTACGGGTCGATCCGTAGGGAATTGATGATTTTAAAAATCTATTCAATCAAATTAAACCAAAGTCGATTGAAAGTTAAGCTAGAGAATTAGAAAATTAACTAACTAACTAAAAGAAAAGAGAAGCAAATATAAGAGTTAAGTGACAATTTAGAGAATAAATCCATTCTCTAGAACATGTAGTTCAACACGTATGAAATCATGATCTCTCTTTTATGGTCATTAGTGCTTTAATTGATGTGCTTATCATAAGTATGGCATATTTGTGCTATTGATTAGCCAACATAAGCCATCAAACTATAACACACTCCTTAAATCACTTACTAACTTTCATGAAACTTGACAATGAAAATGAAATCTATTTTAAGTATGGCCTATTAACTATTGATTAGAAATGTAGACCATCAAATTTTAATTTCAAATCACTTTCTTTTTCCATAATCATATTTTGATGAAGAGGCAATTAGTGTTAGTGATTGTTTAAGCATAGCCTATTTGGTGTTAACAATATAGGCTATCAAATTCAAAGCAAAACAACAATTAAACCACTTCAATCATTCTTCATTAAGCACAAAAAGAGAGCATGAATTAACAAATAGTTGAAGCTACATAATTAGAGAGCTTCATTACCTCTAAATTGAAGGGGTTTTGCCTCTCATATTTGTCATTTGATTAACAAATGTAGCTAGCAATATGAAAGGAAAATGAAAGGAAAATGAAAGCTTAATGAAAAAGAGAGCTAATTAATAAGAATTAGAACTATTCTACTTGCATGAAAGTAAATCTACACTACAACACGAAAGGAAATAAACAAGAAAGGGAAAAGATCATATATTAAATTGCATAAAAAAGAAAAAATTACATGAAGATAAAAATGGCTAAGTAGCCATGAAAAGAGAAAGAGAAGAGCTTGTTTATTTGTGAGCTTAAACTAAACTAAGAGAGACTAAGAAGAGAAGAGGGTTACATAAAACATAAGGGGTCTTTATACATGTATGAAACCCTAATTCATATTTTTGGGGAATGCCCAAAATACCCTTGAGAAAGTGTGGAGGCCAAGTAATCATTAGCTTCTACTAATCATCATTTAAGTGTACATGAAGCCATTAATTCCATAAGCATGTGCATTAGCCTCTAATTTGTACATTAAGGTAGGTGGGTAGGTGGGTTCCTCCATTATCATGCCTTTGAATTATTTCCATCTTCATTTCTTTATCTTCACTCTTGTGCATGCATATATCTTCATGAAACCACTTGTATATGAAGCCAAATTCCTATAAAATAATATATAAATTTCTAACTAAATTTTCTCAAATTAATATATGCACAAAAATGACCATTTTTCCCTTGGATGAAGATGAATATGTGACGAATTGAAAATAATATGAATTTTGGTTTAAACAAGTTAAAATACCCGATATGATCATTTATTTAATTTAAATAGATTAAATATGGTGGTAAAAATATGCACATTTACGTGCACATCAAATACCCCCACACTTATCTTTTTATTCGTCCTCGAATAAAGAAAAACTAAGATAAATTCGTTTTCGTAGAAAGCACGATTGCATTGAGCGTATGCAACAAGCCGTTAAACCTCTAGGTGTCCTAAGTAGGACGAGTGTTGTCTCGTGAGGGTTTTTAGCGGATACTACCCACAAAATCCAAATGCAGGATGAAAATATTTACAAAATGCAAGATTTATTTACAAAGAGATGAATGCGAGTTTTTGAAATATTTACAATGGAGGATTTGCTTTTAAATTGATACAAATAGGTTAAATATTGGTTTTGGTCATTATCTTGAAATTTAAGTCATTTACTCATCAAAATTTCCAACAAAAAATCAAGTTATCATAACAAATAGACAATAGTTTAACTCATTGTTTTGGTTGATAACACAGTGTAATTTGAAATGGCTCCTTAGTTGATTATCAAAGTTTTTCAAAGTTGTATTTCATTTCATTTCAATAACAAATCAAATCAAATAAGTTAAAATAGTGCTTGGATTTCATTTGCTTACTCTCTCCATTTTTTTGAAAATTTTATCGATATTTTCAAAAGTTACATATGCCTAACTCAGGTAAACTGAGGCCGGATATATTACCCGTGCACTACCTTGCGGACTGATGTGAGGGGAATACAGAGCGTGGCAAGTGAACACACAAGTGTGAACACTTATCGACTGTAGGCATTATTAAAAAGAATTTTTTATATACACACACCTAACTCAGATAAACTGAGGCCAGATAGACCGATCGTGCACTGCCTTTCGGGCTTACGTGAGAAGGGTACAAAGCATGGCGAGTGAACACACGAGTGTCAACACATGACTCTAGGTGTTAAATATATATATATATATATATATATATATATACAAGAAACATTTTTTTATATTTTTTTTCGTATTGTTTTTCAAAGAGAGAGTTTTGCAAAATCATCTTAACACCATTTAACTTAGAAGACAAAAAAAATGTTATATCCTTTACTTTAAATCAACCACTTTTTAAAACAAAGATTTTCAATTAGGATATATTTTACAATTAACACGTATGAATCTTCCTATATACTAGTTGAACCATTGTTATTTGCAATCAAACTTCATTTTTATTTTTGTTAAGACAAATAAATTTTCAAAAATTTCAATTTAATAAACCAAAACCATATATTTATCATATAATATTTCTTTAAAAATAAATCAAAAGAAAATTTGTTTTTGGGATTTTTTTTAATTTTTTTTTAAAAAAGCAAAAATAAACCATGAAACATTAAAAGTGAAGATGAGTCTCCCCCCACACTTGATTTTGACTGTGTCCCCACAGTCAACCCAAGTGGAAGGAGAAAAATAAAAATAAAAACATGACCTTTATTTAAATGAAAATTCATGGTATTTACACGAGATCAGAAAGTATATCGTCAAAAAGTAAATGAAACGGTCTTCCAAAGACCGATTCATTTGTCTCTTCAAATATGCGAGACACAGCTTAAGCTTGGAAAACCAAATCACAAAAGATTTCGAAATTGAACGTTGATTTGGAAAAACGAATGTCGTTTTATCAAAAATCGTACGAGTTGTTTCCTTTTCGATGATTTTTGGGGTTAATAAAACAATTGATTGAAATTCAAGATTATTTTCACCAAATTGAAAGTTAAGCTCATCATCAACAACTTTTTCAAAATTATTGATTTCAAAATTGAAATGGTGATTCAAATCTTCCCCTTCAGAATTCGACAACTCGTTGTCAAAAAGTCCAAAAAATTTGCGTTCATTAAATTCGTCTTCCTTTGTTGGATTATCAACAACTTCATTGCATATCTCAAGTTCAAAATCCAAAGTTGTTGTATTCAAATTTTCAAAATCGAGAAAAGGAAGGTCAAATTTTAAAATTGGTTCTACACCCTCGAAAGAATTGAAATCCAACTCAATTACCATGTTTTCAACAACTTCATTAAGATCATCATTTTCAGTTTCAAAAGTTGTTGTTTGAAAATCGTCGATTTGGGTAAAAGATGGATTATCATTTGACTCGTCACAAATTGTTATTTGGTTTTGTTGCTCATGTTGTTTCATATATGTTTCTAACACCAAATCCATGTGATCATTGCACATTTCGTTCATTAGCTCAACAAAGTCGAATTTGTAATTATTAACTTGAAAACCTTCGATTTGGACTTGTTGAGGACAAGAATCGTCAATTTCGATAAACGGTGGATTTGATTCTTCAGAAGTTGGGATTTGGTTATGATTTTCACGAAAAGTTTTGTATTTCTCAAGTAATAAATCCCCGTTATCTTCTTCCATTTGGTCAACAAAATCAACTCCATGATTATTAGTTTGAAACTTTTCACTTTGAATTTGACGAGGACCAAAGTTTTTAATTGTATTGTGGTCGAGATTATTCCCATTGCCAAATTTATTTAAAAAGTTGTTTCTATTTTCGTTTTGAATTTGAAATTCTTTTTGAAGTTCGAAATTGAACTGGCATGGGTTATACTCGAAATCATTCGAATTTTGAATTGAATTCAAATTTTGAAATCCTTGACTCGAGTTATTACACAAATATGAATTACACAAATCATTTATACTTTGATTTTGTTGTGTAGAGAATTCGAGTAAAGATGAAATCATTTCAATGCTATTTTCGAAAGTTGAAGGTTGGTCATTGTTTTGAAAATTTTGTTGTTCAAAATTTGAATTATTTAAAGAATAGTTGTCGTTAAAATATCCATACGAATTTGGAGTGAAATCATATGGATTATATTGATTTTCACGACTATTGTAAACTTCAAACGAGTGGTGAAACTCGGACATTTTCAAGAATGTTTTTTTATAAAGGAAAAATATTTACAAAAAGAATTTATTTTTCAAAAGGGAAATTGATTTTTCAATTTTTTTTTTATTTTTTGAAAAAGATTATATTTTTTTTGGATTTTTGATTTTCTAAAAACAAACTAAGTTAAGAAATATTTACAAATTTTTTTTAGTTTTGGATTTTGATTTTTTTTTAAATATGCATGAACTAATGCAACTAAATGAATGCATGTGTTAATTACAAATGATTTATCCTAAGTTAACTCAAAATTGTATAATCACACTCTGTCTTTGATCAACAAGATAGTTCTCAGCCAGGTAACGGGGAGGAGTTATCGGTGCACCACGAATCACCGTAGCAATGCAGCTGAAGGTTTAAGTACCTTCAGAGGAACAACCACTATAATATTTACAAATCACCGTAATATTTATAAATGGTTATTACTCTGTCGTATCCTAGACACCAAGAAATTAAATTGTTCAAAGAAGACAATTTGCCAATATACAATTAAGTGTTATCGATGTCTAACCGTTATTACTAAACAAAATTCTAGAATGAAATGCAAAGCAGAAATTAAACGTGGTTTAACAATGGAACTACGAATTGGTTTTTTTTTTTAAAAATGCAAGCAACCAACAATGCAATTCAAATTAAACTAAAAATGAAAGCAACAATTTTTTTTTAGCGAGCAAGAAGTTTTATTTTAGCAAGCGGCTCCTTCCTTTATCTACTTTGGCAACCTAAAATAAAAACAAGATATATACAAGTTTTTTTTTCTTATAAAAAAAATTGATTATCAAAGAAGAAAATAAAACAAGTGAAAATCCAAAACAAATGAAATCAAAAGAAGTAGTAAAATAAAACAAAAGAAACTACACACTGCGACCACTATTCCATTTCTTCCCACATCACCATCCCTATTAGCCTGCACACATTCACTCCACCAAATCAACCACCACCGCAATCATCGAACACTGCCTTCGCAACCTACCCACCTTCAATCAACAAACTCACTAACATATACATCTCGCTGCCCTTCGCCAAGCCAACAATTACTACCACAACTCCCTGCCTCATCTCACATCACAAACCACTTGCCAAAACAGTCATAACTTCCATCATTTACCAACTGACGCACTTCCACTGCAATACAAAACAACCACTGTCAACCCATCAGTCACTCCAAAACTTCACCAACACTTCACTGACCATACATCACCTGTATACAAACACACCACCTCTCTTGACCACCCTGCATATCACTGTTATAACAATACTGCACAACTCACCTGACCTTCTCCCAATCATCTCGACCACCAGAAAATCGCCTTCAACTCAACTCGCGACCACCCAGTACTGCTCCAATCACCGCTCCAATCACTTTGACAAACAACAACCCCTGACATTCAGCAACCCTCTTCCCCCTGCTACATCGCAACAACCTAATATTCCACAATCCTCTCAGAACCAATATCTCATCATCACCATTTCATTGTTGTACGACAACCATCAGCGAACAAAGTCATCATCGGTACTTCAACGACGACTACGACAACCATCAACGAACAAAGCTGCTGTTTGGCAGACCAATCAACAACCGAACCCAAATCAAACGTCACCACAAGTCCTCCTCGAAATTGACATAATCGCTTGAATATCCTAAATTGACCCACAAATCCATAATCAGAATACCAAAATTAATTGCAATCCTCGATTCTCTCACCCACGACTAACCCTTCGACCACCAATCTTTACCGGAAATCAAAAGCGGGTCGAAAATTCAAATTGTTTCTGAACTTTGTTTCCAATTTTTGACTTCATTCTTCTTTTTCTCGTTTGAACGTGTGAGTTTTCGCATTCGAGATTGAGCGTTTGATTATTTGAAAGTGTCTAAAATTTGGGTTATTTACACTTTTGGACAATATGTAAGTGTTAAAATAAAACAGAAAATTTTGTTTTTCAGCATAAATGGGCTGAAGTGTGGGTGCTGTTCCTTGGATGATTTTTAAATGATTGTGTGAGTGGTTACTTAATTCAGTTGGCTTTGTGTTAGTTTTTATTTGATTTAAAAAAATTTGCTTTCTTTTGAGTGATTCGAGTCAAGTTTAATATTTGTTTAGTTTACTTTTTTTACTTTTCATTCTTTTGACTTTACAAAAACAAAAAACCAAAAAAAACAAACAAACATTTACACAGGTTGAAGATGACAGAATTTAGGAGTAGAATAGAACTCTGCCTATTAATACCCGAATCTAGGTTTCGGGTTTCTTATTTCTAAACTTCATCCGTTAATGCCCGAATATGGGTTTCGGGTCATTCATTATTGAAATATGAGATTTCACACATTAATACCCGAATCTAGGTCATGGATCTTTCAGTTCATCATACGCGAATCTGGGTTTCAAAACTATTACCAAAATTCACTTATTAATGCCCTAATCTGGGCATGAGATTCCTATTATGAAGATAATTATTATGGATTTCTGATTATCCAACATATGCCCTAATCTGGGCTCGAGATTTTTGTCATGAAGAAAATTATTATGGATTTCTAATTATACACCACAAATACTTGAATCTGGGTTTGAGAGTTCTATTATGAAAACTGTTTCTGAATCTCACTTATTAAAACCCGAATCTGGGTCCTTGACATCTTACTATTAAGTTCTAAACTTCGCTTGTTAATGCCTTAATCTAGTTTTAAACTTCTTAACTTTCAAATGCCCGAATTTGAATTTCGGGTCTTCCATCGTCAATTTTGGATTCCATCTATCGATTCCCGAATCTGGTTTTTAAAGCAGTAGTATTGAAACTACAATAGACATCCATGTCTTCAACCAAAAACTTCGAGCTGGTCTTCTTAATACCCAAATCAGGGTTATTAGTTTGCAACTCCATACGACATTCACGAACATTTGAATTTAGACACCAGGATCATCCTTATCTCCAAGACGAGTTTCTAAATACATATACCTTATCCCCCCAAATAAAGATTTATGGATTACAAAGACTTATTTCCAAATAATAGCTTATGACCTCCCATTTCCAAACATTAGCAGTCTCCGATAGGAAATTCTTAAACTTCAATTATTATATGCATGGATAACTATTAATTGCGGACCTCATATTCTTTATTAAATACGGATTATGATTAACTAACAATTTAAATTTAGATGCACTACTATACCGACTTATCATGAAGCGTATATATAAGATAATGAGTTAGCAATGGGAAATGTCACTTGCTTTGAATTTTGCAGGAAAACAAG